>CM051235.1:39314481-40514481 GCA_027917425.1 Gastrophryne carolinensis | reverse complement strand
GGCCAGACGCTGTGTGATTAAAGTCTGTTTTTGAACACATTTCCAACAGTAACAAAGCGAAAACACATGGAATTACATTGTTGTAACATTGAGACATTAACACTTTAGTGTAATGACAATTCTGCATAAAAATATAAAAAATCAAAAAAGTTTTCTAAAATGACTTTTTCCAGGCCAGGACAGGTGACAAAATTATTTATAAGAAAAATAAAAAAGAATAAAAAAAAACCCTGTTTAAACAGAAGAAAAGGAACGTCCATTGAAATGTATGGGAGAGCGACAGGTAATACCTGGCGCTCTGGAAGCTAGAGCGCCGGCGCTATACGCTGAGCCGCCTGTAATGATGAATCAGATGCTACATGGTGCTGTTAGAGTCGCTCACCAGATTCACTTTCATAAATGTGGTATTGCGTACAGCGCCCGGCGTTCACCAGACGCTGCCTGTCGCTACGAGGCACTACCTGCCGCTATCCCTTGATGAATAAACCCCATATTGTAGAAAAAAAAGAATCATGTATTTAAAAGCTTTGTCCAAACTTTTGGTACTGTACACATTGTGTTGCAATTTTATTGTTATAAGTATTTAACTTTTATGGTCCCTTAGGTTTTGGGATATGGAAAGGTTAAATCAGTCCATACCATATTTTATTATTGCAGGGATTTCAGAAACTCCTGAACTCCAATTCCCAATCTTCATTCTGGTTCTATTTCTATATCTTGCCACCATCCTTGGTAACTTGACTATTCTTCTCCTGGTGAGCATGGATAGTCATCTTAATACACCAATGTACTTTTTCTTGGGGAACTTGTCTGTGCTAGATATATCCTCTACCACTGTCACCCTGCACAAGACCCTTGTTGCTTTTATGGCCAAAAACAAGATAGTGTCTTCTGGAGAATGTATGGCTCATGTCTACTTCTTCATGGCGTTGGAGTGTACAGAATTGTTGATTCTTGCAGCCATGAGTTATGATCGATATATGGCTATCTGCAAACCTTTACATTATCACAGAGTCATGAATCAGAAAGTATGTGTCCTCCTAGCTACTGTGTGCTGGATTTTGGGTTTTGTAGAAGTCATACCCCATACGCGTATTATAGCCAACTTTACCTGTTACACGTCCAGAGTGGTAAACCACTTCTTCTGTGACGTTTTACCGCTTATGAAGCTCACCTGCAGTGATGTCTCATTGCTCAGACTTTGGATTTTAACTGAAGGAGCATTTGTCTCAGGAGTAATCCCTCTACTCATCACCATTATCCCTTACGTTTTCATAATTCTGGCCATACTCAAGATCCGTTCCAATAACGGCAGAAGGAAGACTTTCTATACGTGTTCCTCCCACCTCACGGTGGTCATAGGTCTGTATGTGACACTTTACTGTCTATATCTTTCACCAGCTTCAGAAGAAAATTTGACTTCTCACAAACTGTTTTCACTGTTTAACACAGCAGCGGTTCCCTTGCTGAACCCCTTGATTTACAGTCTAAGGAACAAAGATGTGAAGTTAGCAATGAAGAAGTTTTTGAAGCCCATGGTTGTCAGCTTCAAGTAAAGTTTCCACAGATAAGTGGCCATCTGAGTTAAACATAAAAACAACTTAGGCCCTTATTTAACAAGGGATAGCGACAGGTAGCGACTGGTGAGCGGCCGGTAATGACGGGCCCCGCCACGAGAACGCCGGCTCCCCACCACAATCACACATTTATCAAGCCAATCCTGCTTAGCGACTGAGATAGCGCCATATAGCCACTCATTCATCATTATTCCAGCCTCAGCCCACAGCGCCAGCGTCCGACCTTGAACAGCGACAGGTATGACCTCTCGCTACCTGACACTCTCCAATGCATTTCAATGGAACAATCTTTAAATATTCATAATTAATTGTTATGATTTTTTTTTTTTTTTTTTTTTTTTTAAATGTGAAAAATTCTGTGACCACTTCTGCCATTTTAGATAATTTTTTTAAGGTAAAAAAAAAAAAATGTGCAGAATTGATATTACAGGTCTGATATTAATGTATTCATATTACAAAATTATTTTAAAAACTTGTTTTTTTTTGGCTTCCAAAAATATGGTTGTTTGGGGGTTAAAAAACTAAACTTTTAACCCATCGCCGCCAGCGCTCTGGGGTTACACATGCATTTTACAGTGCGAGAATTTTTTGAGCGTGATTTGTTAATGAATATGGTGGGAGCCGGTCGCTATGGCCAGTCGCTATCATGCGCTCACATACAGCGCGGAACCTGTCAAATAGCGACTCCTCACCCAATATTCAACATTATGGCAAACCGACGCTATCAACTACCGAACAACGGCCAAGCACAGCGACTACTAGCGGGCGCTCTGAAAATGCCGCTACAGTCGCTCAACTGTCGCTACCTGCTGCTATTAATGAATCGCCTCTTAGATTTTAAGGATTACTTTTTGCCATGGTTTGCAACAACTTTAAAGTGAACCAAAACCCAGGATTTTGACTATCCTGAGTTTTGGCCCTTGCCGCCAGGGCACCCCAATGGGGGGGGGGGTGCCCCACTGTGTGAAACCACCCAGATTGCCCGAAGGAACTCACTTCTTCCCGGTACTACAACGCATGCGCGACCGCTCGTCCAATCAGCGTGCTTGTATCCGCTCAAGCCCCTTCGTCCTGGAGCTGGTCTAATACGAGCAGATCCGAGCACTGGCCGCATCCCCCGCTACCCTCTAACAGGGAACGTGCCTGCGCCAGCCATTCACAAATGCCTGGTGCTCTGCTAAAGGGATAGCGGGGATGCGGACGCTGCTCGCACATGTGCTGTTAGTCTGGGAATGAAGGTGGGTTTTCAGGGCAACCCCCTATCGGGGTACCCCAGGTGGAGTGAGTATTCCTGCACTGGAATCTTATAGACTCTTTTTTAACTTTTTGTCCCCCCGCAATGCTTCTGTTCCTCTTTATCCACTTCCAGGGAGTGCGTGTATCAAGGTCTGTCATGCCCATTCCTTAGAGGCAAATGTCCTCATCACCCCACGAGTATTTTTAAAACAAAGTAGGATGGAGGCACTGAGAGGGACAAAAGGTGGGTATATCTTTTTTTTTGACAGACCCTTTAAGTGTAAACCAGACCTAGGGCCTTATTCATGAAGGGATAGCATCAGGTAGCGCCTTGTAAATGAGAGGTAGCGACAGGTGAACGCCGGACACGGCACGCAATTACACATTTATCAAGCAGAATCTGTGGAGCGACTGGGGGAACGCCATGTAGCGTCTGATTCATCATTATCCCAGCCTCAGCGAACAGCGCCGGCGTTCAGCCTTGCAGACCGCCATGTCTTACCTCTCTCTACCTGTCGCTCTCCCATACATTTCAATGGACGTTCTTTTATTTACAGGGTTTTTGTTAATTTTTTTTTTTTGTTTTTAAAAAAAAGCTCAAATAATGTTGTGACCTCTTCTGGCATAGAAAAAAACATTTTTTCAAATATTTTTCATGTTTTTAAAATTTTTGCAAAAATGATATTACAGGCCTGGCATTACAGTGTTCATGTCACAATGTAATAACAATGTAATTCCATATGTTTTCGCTTTGTTACTGGTGGATACATGCTGAAAAACACACTTTAAACACACAGCCTCCGGCGCTCTGGGCTTCAGAGAAGCATTTTTCAGCGCCGGAGTTTTGTGAGGATGTTTTTTTTGGACTGGTTGCACTGACCAGTCGCTAACACGCGCTCCCATACAGCACTGTACGGGTCAAATAGCGACTCATCACAATGTATTTATCATTGCTGCACAGCGACTGAGTCGCTATGAACGGCCGAACACACCGACTACTAGCGGGCGCTCTGAAAATGCCTGCTACAGACGCTCATCTGTCGCTACCTGCCGTTAGTGATGAATCAGCCTGTCCGTCTTATTGAAAAGGGGGGATTATGGTATTTATTCACATAACTATATAGCAGGATACTCACCCGCTCAATGCTCCCGGCTCCATTATCTCAAATGGATCTGTCCTGAGGCTGTGTTCTTGATCTTTTGGTTTTCTACAAGCTTTGCCTGATTTCACTGGAAGTCATAGCCTCCCCCCCCCCTCCTTCTCCGGGACACACAGAGGCTGATTCATCATTAGCGGCAGGTAGCAACAGATGAGCGTCTGTAGCAGGCATTTTCAGAGCGCCCGCTAGTAGTCGCAGTGCTCGGCCGTGAGTTGCTACTTTATAGCGACTCAGTCGCAGTTCAGTAATGTTGAATACATTGTGAGGAGTAGCTATTTGACCAGTACAGCACTGTATGGGAGCGCATGTTAGCGACTGCTCATAGCGACCGACTCACACCATATTCAGCAAAAAACAGCCTCCCAAATCTCTGGCGCTGAAAAATATTTGTTTGAAGCCCAGAGCGCCGGAGGCTGTGTGTTTAAAGTCTGTTTTCCAGCATCTATCCACTAGTAACAAAGCGAAAACATATGGAATTACATTGTAACAACATTGTAACATGAACACTTTAACGCCAGACCTGTAATGTCATTTCTGAGGAAATATATAAAAAATGAAAAAATTTGGAAAAAACTGCTATTTCAGTGCCAGAAGAGGTCACAGAATTATTTGTGATTTTTTTGAAAAAAAAAAAAAAACAGTTTAAAGAGAAGAAAAGGTTCGTCCATTGAAATGTATGGGAGAGCGACAGGTAGGGAGAGGTCATACCTGGCGCTGTGCGAGGCTGAACGCTGGCGCTGTTCGCTGAGGCTGTGAAAATGATGAATCAGACGCTACATGGCGCTATCCCAGTCGCTAAACAGATTCTGCTAGATAAATGTGTATTTGTGTGCCGTGTCCGGCGTTGACCAGTCGCTACCTGTTGCTACCTCTCATTAACCAGGCGCTACCTGACGCTATCCCTTCTTAAATAAGGGCCACAGTGAATTCTCTCTTGTGAGGGGAGAACAACCACAGTTTCTCTCTTAACAGACCTGGGTGATAAATAAAGGCAGGAGGTGCATACAGGAAAATGGGGGAGAAATTGTCAGGACAGCTGTGTTTTAAACACTGAAGTGGGAGCATTGGGCAGTTGGGGGATGTAAGGTGAAGATACTGGGGATTTGATGCTAATGGATTTGTGTTGCTCATGCTGCTGAAAGACTGCTGCAATGATTGGATGATGGAAGGGTAACCAATGATCTATTGTAGCACACAGTCACTAATGCAAGCATTTCCAATACCTGGCTTTTTGCAGGGTTAGGGGTAATTGCACAGGTAGGTACAGTAAGGGGTTTATTCATCAAGGCATAGCGCCAGGTAGCGCATCGTAGTGGCAGGCAGCGTCTGGTAAACACCGGGCGCTGTACGTAATACCACATTTATGAAAGCGAATCTGGTGAGCGACTAACAGCGCCATGTAGCGTATGATTCATCATTACAGGCGGCTCAGCGTATAGCGCCGGCGGTCTACCTTCCAGAGCTCCTGGTATTACCTGTCGCTACCGGACGCTCTCCCATACATTTCAATGGCCGTTCCTTTTCTTCTGTCTAAACAGGGATTTTTGTTTTTATTTTTTATTTTTTATCTCAAATAATTGTGTCATCTCTCCTGGCCTAGAAAAAGTCATTTTTGAAAACTTTTTAGATTTTTTATATTTTTATGCAGAATTGTCATTACAGGTCTGGCATTAAAGTATTAATGTCACAATGTTACAACAATGTCATTCCATGTGTTTTCCCTTTGTTACTGTTGGATATGTGCTCAAAAACAGACTTTAATCACACAGCGTCTGGCGCTCTATGTTATAGCGACCAGATCCAGAGCGCCGGCTCTGTGTGAGTCTGTGGCCCTTATTTATGAAGGAATAGCGACAGGTAGCGACTGGTGAGCGGCCGGTAATGACGGGCCCCGCTATGAAAACGCCGGCTCCCCACCACAATCACACATTTATCAAGCCAATCCTGCTTAGCGACTGAGATAGCGCCATATAGCCACTCATTCATCATTATTCCAGCCTCAGCCCACAGCGCCAGTGTCCGACCTTGAACAGCGACAGGTATGACCTCTCGCTACCTGGCGCTCTCCAATGCATTTCAATGGAACAATCTTTAAATATTAATAATTAATTGTTATTATTATTTTTTTTTTTTAAATGTGAAAAATTCTGTGACCACTTCTGCCATTTTAGATAATTTTTTTTAGGGAAAAAAAAAAATAATTGTGCAGAATTGATATTACAGGTCTGATATTAATGTATTCATATTACTAAATTATTTAAAAAACTTGTTTTTTTTTGTTTCCAAAAATATGGTGGTTTGGGGGTTAAAACACTACTTTTAACCCATCGCCGCCAGCGCTCTGGGGTTTAAACATGCATTTCACAGCGCGAGAATTTTTTGAGCGTGATTTTTTAATGAATATGGTGGGAGCCGGTCGCTAGCGCCAGTCGCTATCATGCGCTCCCATACAGCGCGGAACCTGTCAAATAGCGACTCCTCACCCAATATTCAACATTACGGCAAACCGACTGAGTCGCTATCAACTACCGAACAACGGCCAAGCACAGCGACTACTAGCGGGCGCTCTGAAAATGCCGCTACAGTCGCTCAACTGTCGCTACCTGCTGCTATTAATGAATCGGCCTCTGTGTTTTGTTGAATATGGTGTGAGTCGCTGAGAGTCGGTCGCACTGAGCTGGCGCTACCTTTCGCTCCTTGCAACGCTGTACTGGTGTTAGAACGCCGAAAAATACATCTCATTCATCAATGCCGGCCAGGTTACTACAGTGACTGAGGCGCTCTGTTACAGCACCTGATAGCCCATCACAGCGTCTACTAGCGGTCGCTCTAAGCGCTGCTATACAGACGCTCATCTGCCGATAATTGGCGCTAGTAATGAATCAACCTCCCTGTCTTTTTTTTTTACACTAATCAGACTGAGGGAATGAGAGGGTTATTAAATACAAGTGTATGTTTTATTTCAGGCTGCTGGGATTACTACCAGGATATATTTAGATTTTATGTGGCAGAGATTTACTTTTATTACCTCTGTCTTCTATTATGTTTTCAGCAAGTGAAGATTTCATTGACAGTGTTTATAAGGTGCTGATATATGTTACCTGCCATAACATCCTATTTTCATGGAGCACCAGTTACCATTTTCCAAATTTCTCAAGTGCCACCCAATATGAACTTCCCTCTGAGGTCGTAGGTCAACTTTAAAGAGGACCCATATTGTATGTACTCCCAGTGATTCAGTGCTGCTCTTCTGCTAGCAGCGCCATCATCCCAAGATTTGGATGACCAATGGAATTCGATGCACCAGCATGTACTACTTTGGAAACACTGATCTAGAACATTTTCATCAATTACATTGTTCTAAAACTGCTTAGCAGGTTGGTTGTAACCTTCATTTAAGACTCAGGGGCATATTAGAAAATGTACATCTTCTCATAACTTGGCCCCGCTCATTCAACTTTAGATTTAGGCCCTTATTTATGAAGGAATAGCGACAGGTAGCGACTGGTGAGCGGGCGGTAATGACGGGCACCGCCACGAGAACGCCGGCTCCCCACCACAATCACACATTTATCAAGCCAATCCTGCTTAGCGACTGAGATAGCGCCACATAGCGACTCATTCATCATTATTCCAGCCTCAGCCCACAGCGCCAGCGTCCGACTTTGAACAGCGACAGGTATGACCTCTCGCTACCTGGCGCTCTCCAATGCATTTCAATGGAACAATCTTTAAATATTCATAATTAATTGTTATTAATGTTTTTTTTTGTTTTTTTTTTAAATGTGAAAAATTCTGTGACCTCTTCTGTCATTTTAGATCATTTTTTAAGGGGAAAAAATTGTACAGAATTGATATTACAGGTCTGATATTAATGTATTCATATTACTAAATTATTTAAAATACTTTTTTTTTGGTTTCCAAAAATATGGTTGTTTGGGGGTTAAAAAACTACTTTTAACACATCGCCTCCAGCGCTCTGGGGTTTAAACATGCATTTCACAGCGCTTGAATTTTTTGAGCGTGATTTTTTGATGAATATGGTGGAACCCGGTCGATCTGACCAGTCGCTATCATGCGCACCCATACAGCGCGGAACCTGTCAAATAGCCACTCGGAACCTTGTATTCAACATTACTGCACACCGACTGAGTCGCTGTCAACAACCGAACAACGGGCAAGCACAGCGACTACTAGTGGGCACTGTGAAAATACCACTACAGTCGCTCAACTGTCACTACATGTCGCTATTAATAAATCAGCCTACCCGGAGACAAATGTTTTGCAAAACTTTTGAAAAACAGGTTGAAATACAATGAAGTAGAAAAATTAAACTCCCTTTAACTTACCACATTATGAAACATTACCTTATTATTTATGACCAGGGCCCTTATTTAAGAAGGGATAGCGTCAGGTAGCGCCTGGTTAATGAGAGGTAGCGACAGGTAGCGACTGGTGAACGCCGGACACGGCACACAAATACACATTTATCAAGCAGAATCTGTTAAGCGACGGGGATAGCGCCATGTAGCGTCTGATTCATCATTTTCACAGCCTCAGCGAACAGCGCCAGCGTTCAGCCGTGCACAGCGCCAGGTATGACCTCTCGCTACCTGTCGCTCTCCCATACATTTCAATGGGCGATACTTTTCTTCTCTTTAAACGGGGTTTTTGTTTTTTTGTTTTTTTTTCCAAAAATCACAAATAATTCTGTGACCTCTCCTGGCATTGAAAAAGCTGTTTTTTCACATTTTTTTTATTTTTTATATATTTCTTCAGAAATGACATTACAGGTCTGCCATTAGTGTTCATGTTACAATGTTGCTACAATGTAATTCCATATGTTTTCGCTTTGTTACTAGTGGATACATGCAGAAAAACAGACTTAAAACACACCGCCTCCTGCGCTCTGGGCTTCAAACAAGCATTTTTCAGTGGCTGAGTTTGGTGAGGCTGTTTTTTTGCTGAATATGGTGTCGGTCGCTATGTGCAGTCGCTAACATGCGCTCCCATACAGCGCTGTACTGCTCAAATAGCGACTCCTCACAATGTATTCAACATTGCTGAACAGCGCTGAGTCGCTATAAACAACCACCGGCAGCCTTATGGACTCATGCAATTTGCCTACAAGGCAAACAGATCCTCAGACGATGCTGTGAATATGGCCCTCCACTATATGTATGAGCATTTGGATAAAACGGACACCTACGTCAGAGTTCTCTTTGTTGATTTTAGTTCGGCACTCAACACCATAAGTCCGAACTTGCTGGTAGAGAAGATGTCTGAGCTCAACATTCCTCAGAACATCTGTGCATGGACAGGGAGTTTTTTAACAGAGCGATCCCAAACAGTGAGACTCGGTCCAGTACGATCCAGTGTCAGGCAAACTAACACTGGTGCCCCTCAAGGCTGCGTTCTGTCACCTCTCCTGTTCTCCATTTACACCAACGACTGCACCTCCTTGACCAATTCCATGAAGATTGTGAAGTTTGCCGATGACACGACCATCATAGGCTTGATCAAGAACGGCAAGGAAGAAATCTACCGAAGATCTGTGGAGGAACTTGTCAGTTGGTGCACTAAACAGAACCTGGTAATAAACCCTTCTAAAACCCTAGAGATGGTAGTGGACTTTAGGAAGAACCCGGCACCCTTGTCACCCCTGACCATCAAGGGGGTGGAAATCAAGAGAGAAAGGGAGACGAAATACCTGGGTGTGACAATCACCGACAACCTCAGCCGGGAAAGGAACCCCATGGCTCTACTGAGGAAAGCACATCAGAGTCTTTTCTTCCTGAGGCAACTGAAGAAGGCTGGCCTGTCGAAAAGGTTGCTTGTACTCTTCTTCAATGCCGTCATTAGTTCTGTTCTGTGTTTTTCTTTCTCTGTCTGGTTCGAAGGAGCTACAAAAAGGGACAAGTGCAGACTCCAAAGAACAATGAAGACAGCAGAAAGAATAATCGGAGCCCCCTTACCATCCCTGCAGTAACTGCACAACCACAGAATCAAGACGCGGGCTGGAAAGATACTCCGGGACCCGTCCCACCCTGGACACGCCCTATTCCATTTCTTACCATCTGGGCGACGTCTTGCAATCCCAGCCTGCAGGACTTCTAGGTCTAGGAAGGGTTTCTTTCCTTTGGCTGTCCGCATCCTCAACAATATCCAGGCACCATAAGACCAGGATCAAGCCGGAACCGATTGGTCTTCATACTCTGACTTTATAAGAGATTATCTGTTTTTATAAGAGATTATACCTTGACTTTATAAGAGATTATCTGCTTCTGTATCTCTGTCTTCCGTGTTCCCCTTCCTTTGTAACGGTAACTGTAGTTATCTGTCTACTGTTTTCTTTTTGCACTGTGTATATGCCGAAAAGAATTC
Organism: Gastrophryne carolinensis; assembly: GCA_027917425.1. Lineage (NCBI taxonomy): Eukaryota > Metazoa > Chordata > Amphibia > Anura > Microhylidae > Gastrophryne > Gastrophryne carolinensis. The sequence continues at coordinate 40,504,124 of CM051235.1, read as the reverse complement.
CTTGTTCATCTCACGATGTACTTGGCGAGCAATAAATTGAATTGAATTGTGAATTGAATTGAATAAATTAGCGACTCACGGCCGAGCACAGTGACTACTAGCGGGCGCTCTGAAAATGCCTGCTACAGACGCTCATCTGTCGCTACCTGGCGTTAGTGATGAATCAGCCTGCCCGATTCTCTGATCAGCTGAGGTGGTCACTAATCTGATGGGCCCTACACATTAATGAAGGTGAATAAAACAGTGAGAAAACACCTAAATGTAAGGTACATTGCCAATCCCAAAGCATTAGGGTTTCAGCCACTTCAGTCTTCCTTTTGCTGTATGCAACTCTATTAGATTATAAAGGGGTATCTTTTAACACTATACATTGCTTTGCACTTATTGCCCTTTAATGGTTTTTGTATGTGTACAGTATTTCAGTTTCTAATATAAAGCCTTGAGGTTCACTTGAGCGAAGTTACATTTTTAACTTGAGAGCGAGTTTTTGTGTGTAATTCTTGATATGATATTGGGTAAAAAATGTGCCAAAATGTTTTTTTATTGTGAGTATGATTTACAATTCAAAATAAAGTATGTAGTTGACAGAGATATTTAAACTAATAAAAATTGGATACAGCATTTGTCATTTATTGTAAGTCTGTAGAATGTAAATTACCTGGTCCAACCCCCCCCCCCCCCCCCCACACACACAGAAAAAAAAATCCTAAAGATTGAAGGATGTATGTAAATTATTTGCCTAGTCCACCCCCACAAACACAAAAACACAGACAACATCCCAGGGGCGTGGCTAGGGGGGGGCAGGGGGGGCACGTGCGCTGAGTGCAGCAGGTCAGGGGGTGCCAAAGGGGGGGCCTATGCACAGCTGGGGGGCACCATTTTGAATCTTCGCCCCGATGCCAGAAAGCATAGCTACTCCTCTGCAACACCCCCCCCCCCCCAAGCCCCAGCCCAGAGCCTTTGAAGAATTTGGGCCTTATTCATGAAGGGATAGCGTCAGGTTGTGCCTTGTAAATGACCGGTAGCGACTGGTGAACACCGGACACGGCACGCAATTACACATTTATCATGCAGAATCTGTTGAGCGTCTGGGATAACGCCATGTAGCGTCTGATTCATCATTATCCCAGCCTCAGCGTACAGCGCCGTCATTCAGCCTTGCACAGCGCCAGGTATTACCTCTCATTACCTGTCGCTCTCCCATACATTTCAATGGACGTTCTTTTATTTATTTTTAAACAGGGTTTTTGTTAATTTTTTTTTTTTTTTAAAAAGCTCAAATAATGTTGTGACCTCTTCTGGCATAGAAAAAGCCATTTTTTCGAATATTTTTCATGTTTTTTAAATTTATGCAGAAATGACATTACAGGTCTGGCATTAAAGTTTTCATGTTACAATTTTATTACAATGTAATTTCATATGTTTTCGCTTTGTTACTGGTGGATACATGCTAAAAAACAGACTTTAAACACAAAGCCTCCGGCGCTCTGGGCTTCAGAGAAGCATTTTTCAGCGCCGGAGTTTTGTGGGGCTGTTTTTTAATGAATATGTTGTGAGTCGGTCACACTTACCAGTCACTAACATGCGCACCCATACAGCGCTGTGTCAAATAGCGACTCCTCACAATGTATTCATCATTGCAGTACAGCGACCTATGAACTAGCGACCCACGGCCGAGCACAGCGACTACTAGCGGGCGCTCTGAAATGCCTGCTACAGACGCTCATCTGTCGCTACCTGGCGTTAGTGATGAATCAGCCTGTTAGTAATAACTTGCGTGAATTATACACGCCCACCGTGGGAGCCCTATTGGCCACCAGCAACAGTGAGAATAGGCCGCTGGGGTTTGAAACCTGCTACAAATCCAATGTAATATTTTTAATTTTGCCCCCTTTTTAGGCTTTTTATGGGACTATTTGTGCTCCTCTAATCAGGAAACCTGTACATCTAAGAAGGAGGTAAAGAGGGCATTTAAGCTAGTCTACCCCTACATTTAGGTCCATGGGAAGGCAAAACAAAAGCAAAGAAACAGTAACAGTAAGATCACATTCCTGGGCTAATTATTTCAAGGATTATGTCAAAAGTTACGTTTTGGAAAGTCTATCTGGATGAAGAGCTTCCTCTAGATGAATGTAACATTTTGGGGGTTATTTAAAAACGGATTGCACCAGGTAGTGATTCGTAGCGGCAGGCAGCATCTGGTGAACGCCGAGCGCTGTATGCAAAACCACATTTAAGAAAGTGAATCTGGTGAGCGACTCTAACAGCGCCATGTAGCGTACAATTCATCATTACAGGCGGCTCAGCGCATATCGTAGTACCTACCGTTCTCCCATACATTTCAATTGGACTTCATTAGTTGTGTTTAAATAGCGAAATTGGCAATTTAATTTTTTTTTTTTGCTTCAATCATTGTGTGACCTCTCCTGGCTGCAAATAAACACTTTTAGACATTTTTTTTTACTTTTTATATTTTTATGCAGAATTGTCATTACAGGTCTGGCACTAAAGTGTTATTGTCCCAGTGTATTAACTATGTCATTCCATGTGTTTTCACTTTGGCCCTTATTTAACAAGGGATAGTGACAGGTAGCGACTGGTGAGTGGCCGGTAATGACGGGCCCCGCCAAGAGAGCACCGGCTCCCCACCACAATCACACATTTATCAAGCCAATCCTGCTTAGCGACTGAGATAGCGCCATATAGCCACTCATTCATCATTATTCCAGCCTCAGCCCACAGCGCCAGCGTCCGACCTTGAACAGCGACAGGTATGACCTCTCGCTACCTGGCGCTCTCCAATGCATTTCAATGGAACAATCTTTAAATATTCATAATTAATTATTAATGTTTTTATTTTTTTTTATTTTTTTTTTAAATGTGAAAAATTCTGTGACCACTTCTGCCATTTTAAATATTTTTTTTTAAGGTAAAAAAAAAAAAATAATAAATAAAAATAAAAATGTACAGGATTGATATTACAGGTCTGGTATTAATGTATTCATATTACAAAATTATTTAAAAAACTTGTTTTTTTTGGTTTCCAAAAATATGTTTGTTTGGGGGTTAAAAAACTACTTTTTACCCATCGCCGCCAGCGCTCTGGGGTTTAAACATGCATTTTACAGCGCGAGAATTTTTTGAGCGTGATTTGTTAATGAATATGGTGGGAGCCGATCGCTATGGCCAGTCGCTATCATGCGCTCCCATACAGCGCGGAACCTGTCAAATAGCGACTCCTCACCGAATATTCAACATTACGGCAAACCGACCGAGTCGCTATCAACTACAGAACAACGGGCAAGCACAGCGACTACTAGCGGGCGCTCTGAAAATGCAGCTACAGTCGCTCAACTGTCGCTACCTGCCGCTGTTAATGAATCGGCCTCCCCGTTACTGGTGGATATGTGTTCAAAAACAGATTTTAATCACACAGCTTCTGGCACTCTATGCTATAGCGACCAGCTTTAGAGCATTGACTCTTCAGTCTTCCTTTTGCTGTATGCTGTATCTTTTCTATTTTGCTGTAAGGGGTATCTTTTAACACTATACATTGCTTTGCACTTATTGGCCTTTAATCGTTTTCATATGTATACAGTATTTCAGTTTCTAATATAAAGCCTTGAGGTTCAGTTGAGCGAAGTTAAATTTTTAACTTGAGAATGAGCTTTTGTGTGTAATTCTTGATATGATATTGGGTAAAAAATGTGCCAAAATGTTATTTATTGTGAGTATGATTTACAGTTCAAAATAAAGTATGTAGTCGACAGATTTTAAAGCACCGACTATGGTGTGGAGCGCCGAGTGCAGGACGCACTGAGCTGGCGCTACCTCTCGCTCGCTGCAGCGTTATACTGTTGTTAGAGCGCCCAACACACATCACATTCATCAATGCCGGCCAGGTTACTAGTGCGACCGCAACGCTAGGTTACAGTGCCCGAGCGTCTACTTACAGTGTCTGTTAGGGCGAGCGCTGCACGCCCATCTAGCAGCACTTCACTTACCTCCATGGCTGCATCCAGCCGTCATCCATTTTGCAGCACTTCCCTCATGGCTGTTCCTAGCTGTCTCCCTTCCCCCAATGCTTCCTTCTCACATTCTCAGGTGCGCGCACGTCTCCGTCCACTAGAGGGCGAGCACACTAGATTCCTGAGATTTAAAGGGCCTGTACAGCACTGATTGGTGCCTGCTCATCCAATCCTGCATCCACTTCTCCTATTTAAAGAGGCACTTCCTTCCTTCAGTGCCGGATCTTGGTCTCTCCATGCTTGTTGAAAGTCAGACATTCTTGGATTGCTCACCCGTGTACCGACCTCTGCCTGTCCCCGACTCTGAACCTTTGCTGCCTGCCCTGATCTCTGCCTGTACTTACTACGCCTTTTGCCTGCCACTTGTGTACCTCGCTGAACCTCGGCTGACTGTGGGACTGGGCCGCTGTTGGGGGGTAGCGACCTGGGGGTCACTTGCCGCACAAGACCAACCTGCCTTGCGGTGGGCTCTGGTGAATACCGGTGGCCCCTTGGACTCCGCTCCCCTGACACGGTACCCGCCATCGGTCCCACGGTTAAAGCGGATCGACACCCGAGTCCGCTCCACCTGGTCCGTGACAGTGTCTACTAGTAGTCACTATAAGCGCCGCTGTACAGACACTCATCTGGCAATACGTTGCGTTAGTAGTGAATCAGCATCTTTGCCTTATATCACTGGCTGGGGCATTCCAGATTTTGATTACCCTTCTCATAAAGAACCCCCTCGACCCTCATAATGGAATTGGATCCGCCATGCGTACATAATACCTCTGCATCCTTTTGAGTGTCCTAGGAATAACAATTTTATCTGCCAACATGTTTACAGGATATATATATATATATCCCATGTATAAATCCAGTTGCCCATCTTTACACCACCCCCTATTTGTGACTGTTCTTCTTCCAGGCCCAGAACTGTATAGTATATTATATAAGGTGTGGCCTTAACAGCAACAGTTTGTAAGAAGGGGGGGGGGGGGGGGGGCTACCTAAAAAAAAAAAAAAAACCCTGTTTAAAGAGAAGAAAAGTATCGTCCATTGAAATGTATGGGAGAGCGACAGGTAGCGAGAGGTAAGACTTGGCACTGTGCAAGGCTGAACGCCGGTGCTGTTCGCTGAGGCTGGGATAATGATTTCGGACGCTACATGGCGTTATCCCAGTCGCTCTACAGAATCTGCTTGATAAATGTGTAATTGCGCGCCGTGTCCGGCGTTCACATGTCAGTACCTGTCGCTATTTGTCATTTACAAGGCACTACCTGACGCTGTCCCTTTATGAATAAGGCCCTTTATCTTTTTGACTTATTACAATAACCCACAGGGTGTTGTTGTTTCAAAACTTTTTAAAAGATCTCCTTACCTCGTTGGTTAAAGGATGCACCTCACCTGTAAAAAGGCCCCATCACTGCTGGGAATGGAGGAGAGGAACATGAGCCCGGAATGAGCTGAACTGCTTGCTGTCTTATTATTGCCGCTTTAAAGTGGACTGAAACCGAGCGGGATCTTATAGATTCCATTCCCTCCCCCCGGGGCATCCAAAATCAGGATGCCCTGCTGTGTGAAACCCCCCAGGTCACCCGCTACACTTACCTTACTTCCTGGTTCAACGGCGCATGCACAGGCCACGGCTGCATCCCAGCTATCCCTCTAGCATGGCGCGTGTCCGCGTCGACTATTTGTGAATAGCCGGAGTGGGCACGCTCCCTGTTAGAGGGGAGAGGGGGATGTGGCCGCCAGCGTGCTCGGAGCCGCGGTGCTAAGACGTCTGCTTAGACGTCCATAGCTCGGCGGCTCCGAGCGCGCTGATAGGCTGAGCGTCTACGCATGTGCCGTAGGACGGGGATGAGGTGAGTTGATGTAGGAGATCTGGGGGGTTTCGCGTAGCGGGGCACTCCCGATCGGGCCTCTCAGAGATTAGAGTTAGGACTGCACCCCACAGAGGCACCTTGGCGCTTGGTGGTGCAGCTTCAGCTACTTCTGCAGATGTGTGTGACCGAGTCCTCTGTTTTTAACCAGATTTAGAGACAGATTTAAGGTTGGTCTGCAAGCTAACAGGGTTGAGTGCTGTGGCTCCTTTAAGACTTTGGTATCCCGGTCGGTGGGCCCCGGGGGAAAGGACCAAAACCCAGAATAGTCAATATCCTGGGTTTTGGTCCACTTTAAAGGGTAATGCCACTTTCAATGGCCTTTTTAAAAGTTTCCGTTGTTGTGTAGCAAAATTATGTCCTCAATGTTATGAGCTTAGCTGTTATTTTTTTTTAATTTGTTTTCCACTCAGTGTTATAAAAGAAAACCATTTTCTGTGGTTATACAATGTGCTGTTTTGGAGCACATATCAGAGACCTCCTGATTCTGGGTTGCTATTCATCTGATTGATTAAGGCAGAGATGACAGGTTTAACCCCATCTTCTCTAATTCAAACTCTGCAGATGATGGGATTACAATCTTGTGTTCTAGAAGCTAAAGGGTTACTGGCAGTGTTCTCACCTGGGAAGGTCATTACTGCTGCGTGATTCAGTCAAGGCTACTGATGAGTTGACCAGTTACTGTGGACAGATTCTAAAACTTGTAGTTAGTTCTAATTAAGGCTAGGAAAGGCTCCAACTTTAGGACCACAGACACACAGGAATTTAAGAAACATGGAAACAGGGTGCTGAGAAGTAAATCATTGGTCTAGGAGCACAATCTAACAAATGTTTATTCTACATTGCAGAAGAGGAAAAACACCAAAAACCTGACATAAGGGGAGTTTTCTTTTAAATAGCATGACCCCTCCTGTGTCCTTTTTTATTGTATATCCCTAGTGCTGCCCTCTACTGGGTACTGGGTACCTGTGCTCTGTATTTTTATGTTCTCCCCAAGGCACAAAATGAAATGCCCTTTTTGTGTCGATGTGGAGACTGATTAAAGACTAGCGCCACGTATTGCCATTTGTGCGTCTATGTAGCTGCACTCAGAACGTCCGGAAGTGGACCCAGCAAACGAGGCTCTGGCGCTGTGACCTGGCTTCACCGCTGGACAAGTGGCGCTGTAGTATCCTGTCCAGCATTGATAAATGTGATGTCTGGATGTCTCCGACTCACTGCAGTGTCTGATGCTGCCAATGTTGCTATTGTTTCATGTAGCACCCCGAGGAAAAGCCGGCCAATGCAACACCACATATAACAACAGGACAGCGCTGCAGCAAACAATAACATAGAAACATAGAAGGTGACGGCAGAAGGAGACCATACGGTCCATCTAGTCTGCCCTTATGTGTATACTGTATGTTCTCTTTATCTTAGGATAGATGTGTGCTTATCCCAGGCATGTTTACATTCAGTGACTGTTGATTTTTCAACCACCTCTGCTGGAAGTTTGTTCCAAGCATCTACTACTCTTTCTGTAAAATAATATTTTCTAACATTGCTCCTGATCTTCCCCCCGACTAGCTTCAGGTTGTGCTGCCTTGTTCTATCATTAAGCTTCTTTTTAAAAACACTTCCCTCCTGAACCTTATTCAATCCTTTCACATATTTAAAGGTCTCAATCATGTCCCCCCTCTCCCTTCTTTCCTCCAGACTGTACAAATTAAGTTCTTTAAGTCTCTCCTGATAAGTTTTAAGTTTAAGTCCTTCCACCATTTTCGTTGCCCGCCTTTGGACCCGTTCTATTTGAATAATGTCTTTTTGCAGGTAAGGTCTCCAGACCTGCACACAGTATTCTAGCTGTGGCCTCACCAGGGCTCTATACAGCGGCATCACAACCTCCCTCTTCCTACTGGTGATGCCCCGAGCTATGCAGCCGAGCATCCTGCTTGCTTTTCCCACTGCCTGGCTACACTGTCCAATCATCTTGCAGCTATCAGTAATCAGTATCCCTAAATCTCTCTCCTCCGAGGTCCTGGCTAACACAGTACTGCCCATACGGTACTCAGAGCAGAGATTCCTTCTACCCAAATGCATGATTTTACATTTAGAGACATTAAACTCTAGTTTCCACAGTTTTGACCATCTATCCAGTAAAGCTAAATCATTTTCCATGTTGCAGACACCTCCAGGAATATCCACCCTATTACTAACCTTTGTATCAGCAAACAGGCAAACTTTTCCTACCAAGCCTTCTCCTATGTCACTTACAAACATATTAAAAAGAATGGGGCCCGGGACAGAGCCCTGCGGTGCACCACTTGTAACTCGCCTTTGTTCAGGTTGCATGCCATTAACAACAACACTCTGATAGGTAACATCAGTGAAGAGAGGCCAATAGGCGCTGAAGCCCATATTTAGGAACACAAAACACAACACCAGCTTCAACCAGTCAAAAATGGACGCTCTGCCGCCGAGTGCCGGACACTATTCAAAAATTGTCTGTTTCTCGCAATAAAAACCCAAGCTACAGAGCGAAACCACATGGAATGACATTGTTAACACATTGGAGCACTGGCACTGCAATGGCGGAACACTATATACAATTCTGCAGCTTAAACCTAAAGTGCGAGGAACAATGCTAAAGTCTTTTGTTGCTAATGTGAAAAAAATACAGAAACATGTAATCCAAACGTGATTTCTACACAACCAAAATATACCCCATTGAAGCGTATGGGAGAGCGCAACATAGGGCCTTATTCATGAAGGGATAGCGCCAGGTAGTGCCTGTACAGCAGCAGGTAGCGCCAGGTAGCGGCAAGTGAACGCCGGAAACGGCACGCAATTCCACATTTATGAAGCCGAATCTGTAGAGAGACTGGAACAACGCCATGTAGCGTCCAATTCATCATTATCCCAGGCTCAGCGTACAGCGCCGGTGTTCATCCTTGCAGAGCGCCACGTATTACCTCTCGCTACCTGGCGCTCTCCCATACATTTCTATGTTACAATGTAATAACATCGTAATTCCATATGTTTTTGCTTTGTTACTAGTGGAGACATGTTCAAAAACAGACTTTAATCACACAGCCTCTGGCGCTATGGGCTACAACTACATTTAAAAAAAGGATTTTTTGTCCCGCACTGCCAAATTATGGCCCTTTTTAAACAAGGGATAGCGCCAGGTAGCGACTGGTGAGCGAACGGTAATGACGGTCACCGCCACGAGAACGCCGGCTCCCCACCACAATCACACATTTATCAAGCCGATCCTGCTTAGCGACTGAGATAGCGCCAGATAGCAAATCATTCATCATTATTCCAGCCTCAACCCACAGCGCCAGCGAGCGACCTTGAACAGCGACAGGTATGAACTCTCGCTACCTGGCGCTCTCCAATGCATTTCAATGGAACAATCTTTAAATAATCATAAATAATTATTATTTTTTTTTTTTTTTTTTTTTAATGTGAAAAATTCTGTTACCACTTCTGCAATGTTAGATATTTTTTTAAGGTAAAAAATAAATAAAAAAAAAAATTTGTGCAGAATTGATATTACAGGTCTGATATTAATGTATTCATATTACAAAATGTTTTTATAAACTTGTTTTTTTTGGTTTAAAAAAATATGGTTGTTTGGGGGTTAAAAAACGCCGCCAGCGCTCTGGGGTTTAAGCATGCATTTCACAGCGCGAGAATTTTTTGAGCGTGATTTGTTAATGAATATGGTGGGAGTCTTTCGCTATGGCCATTCGCTATCATGCGCTCCCATACAGCGCGGAACCTGTCAAATAGCGGCTCCTCACCCAATATTCAACATTACCGCACACCGACTGAGTCGCTGTCAACAACCGAACAATGGCCAAGCACAGCGACTACTAGCGGGCGCTCTGAAAATACTGCTACAGTCGCTCATCTGTCGCTACCTGGCGCTATTAATGAATCGGCCTCTAAGTATGCTAATCTATGTAAATGCTGGTGCTGGCTGATAAAGGGACATCGAAATGTACACAAACAGAAAGGTGGTGGGGCTGCCAGCACAGTCCCAAAAGCCTTTTTCAATGTGAGCCGCACTCAGTAGTAATACAACAAATACAAATATCATGATAAATGCAGTCAATTAAAGTGAAAATGAGGACGTGCAAAACAAAAAAAAAAAAAATTTTCTCTGGTTCTGCAAAAATTTTAATTGGTTGCACTTTAGCTAACACTATTTGCACTTTACCATGCACATTGCACAGTTTTTGCAGAACCAGAGAAAATGTTTTTTTTTTTTTTGTTTTGCGCGTCCTCATTTTCACTTTAATTGACTGCATGATATTTGTATTTGTTGTATTAGAGCCATAAAATTAATTCCCCCTTTTCCAACACCTTTTTTAATGTTTTTAAAACTTTTGTCAGTCTTGTATATGTATATGTTTTCAATAAAGGCATGGTATATGAATTTTAAACTACTGAGTGTGGCTCACATTGATAAAGGCTTTTGGGACTGTGCTGGCAGCCCCACCACCTTTCTGTTTGGCTACAACTACATGATTAGGAGCACTGGTGCTGTTTGAGGCTGTTTTTTTTATGAATGTGGAGTGAGTCAGTCGCACTGAGCTGGCGCTATCGTTCGCTCCCATACAGCGTAGTACTGCGACTCACACATCATATTCATCAATGCTGGCCAGCGACTGAGGCGCTCTGAAGCAAAGAACCATAGTCGAGCACAGCGACTACTAGCGGTCGCCCTGAAATCCGCGCTACAGACGCTCATCTGTCGCTATCTGGCGTTAGTATTGAATCAGCCTGCCAGCGGCAAGTGCTACATGGCACTGCTGAACGTACAGCGCCAATGCCTTACACTGAGCCCCTGCTAGTGATACATTCAACACTACATATCGCTATTAGAGGCGCTCACCAGTTTGACTTATATATGGTTTTCACATAATGCGTCCTGCGTTCACCTGACACTACGTGGTACTATGTGGCGTTAGCGCTTCTTAAAGAGGAACATTGGAGGCCCTGGAGTCTAAAATATCCCAGGGCCACCCGATTTCCAGCCCTTGGGGCATCCCAAATTGGCATGGCCCGCTGTGTGAAACCCCCACGAACCCTAGAACATCACCCTCTCCCGGAGCCCTCAACATGTCTGCGCGCCCCGGCTGCATCCCCGCTCACCTCTAGCTGTGTGCTCACATGCACCCGGCCTTCCAGAATGGGTGGAGCAGTCACGCCACGGCTGCAAGGTGGGTGGGGGATGTGGCTGGCGGTGCCGCTTGGCTGCTTAGCCCTCCAAGAGGCTTAGCCGTCAGCTGCGAAGGGAACCGAGTAACAGTAAGCGCGCTGATTGGCGGATAGGTTAAATGTGGAGGCCGAATTTGAAATGAACACATTATACATTTGGGTGTGAACTAAAGCTAACATCAGAGTGAGCTTATTTTTTCTTTTACTTAAACACAGTGCTAAATAATTCACCCAATGTTATCAACATTTGATTGCGTGAGATTGCGTAAGCTTCTTAGCCTTTGGAGTCATTTTCTCCCAGAAGAACATTTTCCCCTAACACCTGGAATAATATAAATTCTGAGCAGAAGGGGATTGCAGTGCTGCTCCCGGCCTTGTTTGCACTGGTAAGGTGTTTATTTATCTATAGCAAGTCCAATCACCAACCTATCAAACAGTAACATAATTCAAGTGTTAAACAATTGTAACTATTATTTTTTTGTAAACATGTGAAATAAGTTTTTATTTTATACAGAATATTTTTGCAGACAAGTTGAGCAGGATTGTGTTATAGATTCTCTAATTGTCTGTAATGGTTTTCATTCATCTGGATCATAGTATATCTGCAGTAATAAATCAAGTCAATTGGGCTGTATTTTTCTGGAAGATCATCTGACTGGTTTATTTAATAGAGGGACATTTCTGTAGACACTGCATTTTAAAAGAAGCTGTTAGAGGTATTCTCACTCAGCACACAATGAAGTGAAAATGCCCATCCGATGAGGCAGTTGCACAGGTTGTGCTTCAACCATGTCCCATCGCATGTGCAGCAAAATTCAGATTTTAAATAGAAAAATACTATTTTTTTATTTCACTTTATTGTGTGCTAAGTGACCAAAGCTCTGACTGTCTCTCCACACTCTCCAGAAAAGCCCAAAATCATTTAGATAACCCCCAATGTCAATAAGTTCAGCAATATTCAGAAAAGACCAATGTCAGATAACTAGCAAAATGTCTTTTAAAAAGAACTGCAGGTCTAGTTTGTTTAGACTGTATATTTGTGTGTGTGTGTGATGTTAAAAAAAGCATTCTGATTAATTCTAGAACGGTCAATGTGTTTAATTACAACAACAGCAGCTCAGACAGTAATGAAACAGTAATAAAATGCCTGACGTTTTATAACTTGTGCTTGCTGTCTCCCTTCCTCCTGCTGTACAATGTAACAAGCAGAATGTTTTATGGTTTTTCTTTGTAAAAATCCAGCCCGCTTCCTGCTGTGTGTTACATTGTAAAGAGGCAGGCTTGTGGCTGGTATATATTGTTACAAGAACTGCTCCTTGCTGTGATACATTGTATAGCAGCAATGAACCTGTTGTTACTATGGGGAATATTGATGAAGGTCTAGTGCCAGGTAGTGCTTCGTAGCGGCAGGCAGCGTCTGGTGAAAGTCGGGCGTTGTACGAAATACCACATTTATGAAGGCGATCTGGTGGCGATTCTAACAGCGCCATGTAGTGTTCAATTCATCATTACATATGGCTCAGCATATAGCGCTGTCCGTCTCGCTTCCAGAGCGCTAGGTATTACCTGTTGTTACCTGTCGCTCTGCCATACATTTCAATGGACGTTTTTTTTTTTGTTTGTTTGGTTTTTTTCTCTCAAATAATTGTGTGACCTCTCCTGGCCTTGAAAATTTCATTTTTTGAATTTTTTTTTAAATATTTTTCTTGCAGAATTCTATTTACAGGTCTGGCACTAAAGTGTTAATGTCACAGTGTTCCAACAATGTCATACCATGTGTTTTCGCTTTGTTAGTGTGTTTTTGAACACATATCCACCAGTAACAAAGCGAAAACATATGGAATTACATTGTTACAACATTGTGACATGAACACATTAATGCCAAACCTGTAATGCATAAATATATAAAACCTGAAAAAAAAATTCAAAAATGGCTTTTTCTAGGCCAGGAGAGGTAACAACATTATTTGAGAATAAAAAGAAAAAAATTAATAAAAACCCCCTGTTTAAAGAGAAATAAAAGAACGTCCATAGAAATGTATGGGAGAGCGACAGGTAGCAAGAGGTAAGACGTGGCGCTCTGCAAGGCTGAACGCCGGCGCTGTATCAAGCGGATTCTGTTGAGCGACTGGGATAACGCTACATGGCGCTATCCCAGTCGCTCAACAGAATCTGCTTGATAAATGTGTAATTGCGTGCCGTGTCCGGCGTTCTCCTGCCCCTACCTGTCATTTACAAGGCACTACCTGACGCTATCCCTTCATGAATAAGGGCCTAAGTCAGTTTTGGTGTTCCTGAGCCAGCCAAATTTTGCAAATCGGACATGTGGTAATAACTTTGGAATGCCCCCACCTAGCCCAATAATTCTGAGACAGTTTTTTTACGACACATTGTACTACATGTTAGTGTTACATTTAGGTTGCTTTGATTAGATTTTGTTTAAAAATATCAGAAATTTGACAAAATTTACTGCAGGCAAAGGTAATTGTTACACCATTACTTCAGGCTACATTTGGTACGGTTCTTAACTGTTTTCCGTTCTTAAACTGAAGCAGAAAAGGCCAAGATATTGGTGTATACAGGTTCAGCCAGTGACTTTTTCATCCCGTCCCCAATCAGCTCAGCAGAGCAGCAGAGTGGGACAGGATTGCTGGTCCCTCCCTCCTCCCGTCCTTCCTCCGCTTCCTCCTCCAGATTCATCACATTACTGTCAGCGCAGAGAGCTGATTATTTTGCAACACAGATCCAAGGGCCAAACCCACTTTTTCAAAAGCAAAATCATAAGCTGAACCTGTAAACCTCGATATCTCCGCTATTTCTTTTTAGGGCAGCGCCAAATGTAGCCAGACGCAGTGGTGTAGCGATTACCCTTGCCTGCAGTAGCGCTTTAACATAGATAATTATACTTTATTTACCGTATTTACTAAAATTTTCCATAGGTCTACTTTATATCTGCCTTATTTCTTTAATGTTTTATTCTGTGAATATGTCAGAAGACTTAACAATTTTGCAGTAATTTTTCATTTTTTTCAACAAAACTTAAATAACCAATTTTTTAGGGAGCACTTCACATTTGAAGTGACTAGGGGAACTATCTACCAGAAAACCCCCAAACATGACCCTATTTTAAAAACTGCACCCTACAATGCATTCAAAACCATATACAAGAAGTTTGTTAATGCTTTGAGTGCTTTATAGGACTAAAGACAATAAGGAATAAAACAACATGAAAAAAATCTAATAACATTTTAACATGTCTTCAATTTATATATTTTTTACAAGAGATGCCATTAGAAAATGGACCCTAAAGCGTCTTAAACTATTTCTCCTGAACATGGCAATACCACATATGTAGAGGGAAGCTCCTGTTTGGGCACATAGCAGAGGTTGCAAGAGAAGGAGCACTATTGGTCTTTTGGTGTGCAAATTTGGCCAAAATACATTGCAGAGGCCATGCCACATTTGCAAAGCCCCAGAGATACCAAAACGGTAGAAATCCCACACGAATTAACCCATTTCAGAAACCACATTTCTTAAGGAATTTATCTAAAGGTGTAGTGACCACCTTGAACCCACAAGGGTTTCGTGGAATTGATGACATTGGACACAGAATAAAGAACATTATTTTTAATTTTAAAGGACCAATGTTATAACGTTTTATGAAACACCAAGAGGCTCACTACACCTCTAGATAAATTCCTTAAACTGGACCTTCACCTGAATAAGAGCCTATCTTATATTTTTTCCCCACCCTGTACATACAGATTTCCCACATTATAAAACATCTTCATCTACTGCATTTTTGAGCATTTAAACATCCAAGATGGTGGCACATGGAGTCTTAGGCTGCCTGAAAACAGTCTTCTGACTGAAGTAGCTTGTAAGGTACTTGTGGCTCTTCCTTAGTAGCATGATGGTACTTGTTTAGATACACTTTAGATGTTTGTTGTTTCGGTTTCTCTGTCTCGGCTAGTTATGGGGCCTGCCACTACATATGTGGCAAAGGGGCCCATTTGTCATGTGTTTTTTGTATTATGGTGTGTGCTTATTTTTTGTATCTTTTTTGGCAGGTGATTCTGGCTATCCATTGCTCCCCTGGTTACTCACCCCCATTCTCCACCCATGCTCGCAGGCCCAGGAGCGGTATAACACTGCACATAAGAGGACTCGCTCAGTGGTGGAACATGCCTTTGGCTTGTTGAAGATGCGCTTCCGTTGTCTGGACCAGACTGGGGGTGCCTGGCAGTATGAGCCCGCCAAGGTCCTCCAAATAATTGTTGCGTGTGGGGTCCTGCACAACCTCGCCATCCGCAGTCGGGTTCCCAGATACAGTGACCTGGCTGAGGACGCTTTAGTCATTTCAGAAGATGTAACACCTCCCTACTCTGGAGAGAGGACAAACATTGTGGAAAAATGTTTAGGCTGTTAATGTGGGGCTGTGGAAGAGCATGTGTTTGGGGCTACGGTAGTCTTGTGTCCTGCTCCCCAGAATCAATACATAAACACATGCCTTCAGTGGTAGGTAGAGTAGGAGGTTGAAGTTGATGGATGGGGTTGCTGCATGTTAGCGGCAATATGAGCAAGGCTCTGATTCATTAACTGCCATTGCTGTAACATTTCCGCCATATGCCTACTTTGTTGTCTGGTTTCTGCAAGCAGGCCGGACACATTTAGATTCAAAACCTCTAGTTGTTGTGACATAGAGGTGATTTGTGCACACACTGTCTCATCAAACCTCTGTGTGTTAGCTGCAAACTCCACGTTTTCCTGGCGCCATGCTTCCTCCATTATCTGCAGATGTCTCCTCTGGCTGATATGGCGACTTTGCTGGGTTCCCCCACTGGCACGGGTGGGTGCGTCTGGTACTGATTGAGTGGCTGCAGGTGGCTGGCTGGGCGCAGAGTCTGTTGTGCGGCCAATGTCCATGGCAGCAGAGGTTTGTGCCCCTGAGGTATGGGTAGTGGACATCAGGGGCTGCACTTGCTGGGGCTGGTGTGTTGGATGTTGTCCCACTGGGTCTGGTGGCCTTGGCTGCAGCAGACTTGTGTCCTCCTCCTCCAAATCCCGAATTACTTCAATAATGGGTGGGCTGTGTAGGGTCTGCCAAGAAAGGTAGCAGGTAGTGAGGTCACTATTTTAACTTAAATGTAGGCAAGTGCTATTTCATTTGGGCGGGTGAATATAGATCAACACATGCTCTTCCGCTGGTGTTAGGAGGATTTTAGTAGGGATACCACCCCCTGTCTGCAGGCTGGGAAAGAGTAAAGCACACCTAATAAGTGTTACATACTGCTACAAAGCAGGCTGTCCATTCAGTTACACTCTAAATGGTCTTTACCTCTGCTGGCGGCGCATGTCCATTTTTTTTTTCCCATAATATTTAAGGTCCCCAAATTTACGTTTCATTTGCTCAACATCCCACCTCACAGAACCAACACTATTCACTTGCCGGCAAATCTAATCCCACATCTCCTGCTTGGCCTGTTTTGGGGTTGACTTGGAATAACACCCAAATAGGGCATCATAGTGCTCACAAACACCAGTGGCTACAGCCATGCTTTGCACATCACAGAAACGGGCTGTAAGTGAGCCACGTCGCAGCTGGCGCCCACATGGGTGTGTGGTGTCCCCAGCAACAGACGACATTGATGGCTGGCTGTCTGGGGAGTAGTTTAGGTTTCTTGGGCTGATGGGTGACTGTGAAGGACGGTGGGGTGTGCTATGTGATAATGGCAGGGTGGCTGTCGAGCTGGCACCTGTGGAGCTCTCTTGTGACCCTGTGCTGGTGGTACTTGGGGACACAGAGAGCCGAGGAGGAGGGGTGGTTGGCCTGGGTGGGCTAGTGGTTTTGGCCCTACGCTTACCCTTTGTGGTGTGGCTGGATTTAGCCACATGCTTTCTGGGTGGAGGAGGTGGAGGCTGCTGGGTTGCTCGAGCTTTGTGTCCCTTGTGAGCCCTGGATGATTTAGCAGGTGGGGGCGACTGGGCCAAGGGCTCCTTGCTACTGCGTTTGGTCCGAGCAGCCTGTGTGGCTGGCTTATTCCCCCTTTGACTATGGCCATATCCGTCCCGGCTCCTGTTCCTGCTCTTGTGTGGTTGTTGCTGATGTCTCTCTGTGCGACGAGCATGTTGCTCTGGGCTTTTGGGGGTCTTACAGCTCCCTTTTGGCCTGGGCATAGTGATATGGTAAACAACACAGAGCTGAGTGCCTTGAAATTTAAATAGTTTTCCCGTGAGGGCGTGTTATGCAGCGTGCGCACGCCACCGAGGGGGAACGTCATAACCTGATCCGGAAGCTGGTAAAAGATGTCACCCGCTATCTATACAGAGGAGCAGGACAAAATTATAATGGATGTGAGTAGGCGAGCGTGCGTGTATGTGCGCGCATAAGCCGCTAAACAAAAAATAGCCATGGCAGGGCAAGATTAGTGAGGAAAAACTGACTTGTTAAACTAAACTACTAGACCACCTTAGTTGTAAACATGTGCGCAGCAGCACACTAGCCTAGAGGCTGATAGACTAAGTAGGCACATGTGAGTAGGAATGAGGGTCAGAAACTGGCTTTAGATAGGGCATGAGACTTTGTCATCTATTTGTGTCACTAATGCTGTGCCTTTGTGTTTTTTTCAAACAGATGATGCTGAGAAACCGTTACGATTTCCTGCCGTGCGACTTCGAAAAGAGGACGTTGGCACTGGCGGTGGTGGACGCGATTGCCCGGATTTCGGGAACCACCTATACCTTCACCCAGATCGCCCAACACTGGTCTGATTTGAAGAGGAGGCATAGGCCCCGGGTGAGGCGGTACTTTGCCAAGCACTTTCCAGGTAAGTGTTGATACATGACATGCAATAATCACACTGCCCTTGCCTGGGCCTGTGTTTACGATTGTGTTTATATGGCAGCGCATGAATGGAATTATCGTTTCCGCCCCACCCGGACAAGAGCCCGCAGCCCAGTGTTGGGAGGTACTGGGGAAGGTATAGGTGGTGCCACGCCAGTGCCAACACCCACCCCCTCCTCTGCCAGTGACTTTGAGGTGCCACTGGACCTCAGTATACGGGGGGGGGAGACGCACGGCAGGGAGTCAATCCAGCCACAGCAGCAACCTGACTCCGGTAAGACTCTCAAACCTACATATGTTCAGATACATGCAATAAAGACATATACTAATGTGCACTATTGTTATTTTTAGATGATGACGTCGCAGGACCATCCCAAAGGAGAGTGGATGAAGCGGGGCAAGCTGAAGAGGTGCCTGGGGAAGGTGAGTGATTTGATGCATAGAAGCCTAACCTAATCTGACATTCAGGAGCCACAAAGAGTCAATAATATCTTTGTGTTTTTGATTCAAACAGCTTCACAGCAGCAAGAGATGGTGGACCCAGGGAGGAGGTTGCGCCCCAGAAGCACTGTTGGCCACAAGCCTTGTAAGTTTATCCTAGATATCATACATGTAGTTTAAACTCCTGCCCAAAACTAAAAAAACATGGTCCAAGACACATTAATGAAATAACTTAGGGCCAAATTAACCCTAAAAATGGACCAAAAAACCCCCCTAGATAAGCACAAAATAGTTACAAGGCAAAACGGATGATGTTTTTCATTCAAAGATCAAAGAAAAGGCCAACAATGAACAACAAGAAGAGCCTCCTGTACTGTTGTTCCAAATTTTACAAAAAAAAAAAAAAGTTTTACCATTTAAAAAAAAAAAGTCTTTTACATTTTATCAAAAAAAAAGTTTAAGTAAAAAAAAAAAAAAAAAAAAAATTTGTGGTGTGTTCTCTTTCCTGCCACTGTACATTGTCACAACATAACCATACAGTTATATGTCCCAAAAGGTAAGTATATGGGACAAGGAATAGGAGGAAGAAGAAGGAGAAGAAGAAAAAGAAGAAAGAACAGATTCAGGTAAGCATTAAACACAGGGAAGAAGAAGAAAAAGAAGAAGGAGAACAGATTCAGGTAAGCATTAAACACAGGGAGGAGGAGGAGGAGGAAGAAGAACGATATTATTTGAAGGTAAGTTTTGGTGTGGCTAAAAGTGTCAGTTTGTTGTATGGTGAAAGCTTGAGGGAGGACTAGGGATGTGCGCTTGCGTGGACCCAGATTGACAACAGGAAAACCATGGAAATGTAAGTATACATGGAAAAACAATCGGAATCGGGGTGAAAACGGAAACAGATGGCAAGAAGCTACGTTTGGAAACGCAAGAAAATGGACCAAAAAACGGATCGTCCGTGGGAACGGCAAAGGAACCCACGACCACGCGGAAAGCACCCGTGAGGGGAAAAAACACTTCCCGATTGAAGACACATAAACGGATCAGTAACGGAGCTCTCCCAACGGCAGCTCTGAATCACATTTGGACCTCGAGACAAACGGAAGGAAAACGGGCCATAGGAAAAACTGAACAAAATAAGGTCAGATAGGGGGAGGCTCTGCATCAGGCCAATAGTGCTCCTTCCCTTTCAAGTCCTGCTATGTGACCAAACAGGAGCTCTCCCTTATATAGGGGTATTGCCGCATTCAGGAAAAAATAGTAGGATCCATTTTCTTTTTGTGCTTTTTGTAATGGGGAGAACCGGTGGGGGTTTATTTTGGACATTGGAATGGAGGGGTGCTGCAGGGGGAGAATGGGAGCTGGAAGATCGAGATTTAGGCTGGAATTAGAACCCCCTTTCAGGTGGGGGGAGTGGGGGCTGGGATTGAGGTGGGCTGCAGAGAGCACCCTAGGAGGTGGACCAAGAGGGGTCTATAATACTCCAGGGCTGCCTGATTCCCTCTCCTGATTTGGGATACTCCGCTGTGAGACTCCCCCTGCACCAGGCATTTGTGAATGGATGGCGTGGGGACGCCCCCAGCAAGAGGCTAGCGGGGATGTGCCTGTTGGTGCACTGGGCTCCATTTGTCCCTTAGCCAATGAGGTCTCTCATTGACATGTGACGCAGGATCGGTGGTCAGGTAGGATTTACTCAAGACCCAGGAGTTTCACCCAGCGGGGCATCCCAAATTGCACCTGGGGGGCACAGCATAGTCAAAATCCCAAGTTTTGGTCCACTTTAAAGCTGAACAAAACACTTCTCGGCCAACCCTGGTATGTGCCGTTGGACCGATAGGGGTTTCACACAGCAGGACATCCCAATTTGGGAGTGTGGGGTGGGATGTTGTAGTGGCTGGAAGCACAGCATAAGTGTGACTTGAGTGAGAATGGTGGAATGTTGTGGTGGGAAAGGGAGCACACAGCAGGTTGGGGGGAGGGGATACCGGGGCCGATTGGGATGGAGGATGGAGGGAATGGGCTGGGCTCTCTACTCTACAGGTGATCTCTAGGCCAAGTGTGTCACGAATTTCTCAGCAGAGAAATCCCTACTATAGAATAACCAGTAAGTGAACAACAAGTGGACATACTGTATAAACATACTTGTGCTGAGTGCTACGGCTGCTGTGCAGAAATATAGGTGGGGTCAGGAAACATACATGCATAAGGATCCAGAGAAAGTCCAAAGGCAGATACAAGGCTGCAACAGGGAAGGTAAATCACAAAGGCTGTGGCAGGAATCCTGGGTTCTGGTCAAGATACAGAGTTCAGAGTCCGGGTCTGAGTACAAAAGACAATGCAATGCTGATCCACCGGATGCAAGGTTGGATCAGCTTATAAAGAGCAGGAAGTCAATAGCACAGGTGCTGGCTAATCATCAGCACCTCTGCAGCAGAGGGTCACCTGCTGGTGGAGCAGCATACAGCAGGAGGTGGAGACAGGCAAGGTCTATACAAGGCAGAAACAGGCTTTCATGTTGTTGGGGAACTCCAGACCTGACAAAGTGTTTCTGTGCTTTGTTTCTCACTGCCCTTAGATATCTGTGAAAGGGGGAGGGGGGCAGCAAAAACAGGCTACTAACATGTGTCTATGGGCACCAGGAACAGGTGATTGGGCAGCAGTGGGACCTAGCAACAGACGTTCTGGTGGGCGGCTGGACTAAGTGACAGACACGCCTGTCACTTTGTCTCATCGCCACAAGATTGCCTGTTGCTGGGTCCCACTGCCACGCGATCGCATGTTCCTGAGGCACATAGACGCCTGATTTTATCCTGTTGCTGCTGCCCCCCTTCACAGATATGGCAAGGCAAAGTATGTTTCTTGCCTGTTCGCGCCACCATCTCCATATGCCACCGCCGCTGCTGCCGCCAGGTGTCAGCTCTGTCCTCTTGCAGGGTAGGAGAGGCATCCTCTTGTGGGGAGGGTTCCAGCGGACACGGCTTCCTGACTAGAAGGAGAAGACCGTGCTGTGATCCTCTGATCTGTCGCCACTGGCACCATGTAATTTATCCTATGCTTTTATTGACAGTCACAATTGAATGGCCTATCACAGCAATCGCCAATGTGGGGGGGGGGGGGTGACAAAGCCCCCCCCAGGCAAAATGGGGAGGTAATCTGCTGTCGGGGACAGATACAGTGAAGCCGGGGATGGGGCCACCGGTGGAGATTGCGTTGTGCGACCTGCCAGAATTAGGTAAGATCACCGTCCCCCCGGGGAGTTTCACACAGCCAGGGGTAGGCTAGCAGGACTGGAATCTTTTAGGGTCCAGGGCCTGGCTGCATGGGTTTTGACCCACCTTAAGTAAAAAAAGCTAATTTACTTGCTTTGCCTAATAAATAGCATGTGTCCTTTTCTTTTGTAGACATACTGCATGTGCCTACAGATGCCCTTTAATGGATACTTGTGCTCTGTGACGGTCATGCTAATTATCTGGCAGAGCAAGTTTAAATGTGAGTGTGCTTTGCAATGTGAATTGCAACCTGCGTCTTGGTGAGCTTTTTTAACTTTAACACACAAATAATACAATGTAATATTTGCGTTCTAATTTCCCCCCTAAAATCAGCCGTATTTGCAGTTAATTAAATTGGCATTTTTTATGCATACTTCATAAGGTGTTGTTATTTATAAATACCTAAAAATATATATTCTTACATCTTGGGAAAAATTATGTATCTCGTGTAAAAATGCCACATTGAAGGAACAGGTGTTTTTTGGGGGAAAACTGTAATAAACATTTTTATTTGGCTTTTTTATGTGTTTAAATTGAAATTCTCACTCAGGTGCAGGTTGAACATCACCCTGCAACGCTCCCCCAAAGTACACAGTGGGGATCATGTTAATTATTTAGTGAAGTAAGTGTAATTCTAGGTGCACTTTTGTGTGTGGATTGCAAACTGCATCTTGGGGAGCTTTTTAACTTTAACGCACAAAAAAGTACAAGAAAATGTTTGTTCTAATTATTTCCAAACTATCCTTAATGTACCTCATTGAAAAAATGACGTAGCTCACCTGTAAAAATCCCCTATTGCAGGTTAAGTATGCTTTACCAATTATTAGCATGACCAACATGTGTTTTTTACAATATGCTGAAAAAAGGAAGGTTAGTGTACCAGCAACATTTTGCAGATAATTGCCTAACTGCAAATTGCCTTTCGGAGTAGTTTTCTCCCAGAAGAATATTTTCCCTCGACACCCAGAAGACAATAAATTCAGAGCAGAAGGGAAATGCAGTGCTGCTCCCGGCATTGACTGCTCAGGTAAGGTGTATATACAGATGTAATAATCATTAAACACCGGAGCTCAACTAAGGGGTTTATTCATAAAGGGATAGCGGCAGGTAGTGCCTCGTAGCGGCAGGTAGCGAAGTCATTTTTGAAAACTTTTTTGATTTTTTTATATTTTTATGTAGAATAGTCATTACAGGTCTGGCATTAAAGTATTAATGTCACAGTGTTACAACAATGTAATTCCATGTGTTTTCGCTTTGTTACTGGTGGATAATTTACCAATTATTAGCATGACCAACATGTGTTTTTTACAATATGCTGAAAAAAGGAAGGTTAGTGTACCAGCAACATTTTGCAGATAATTGCCTAACTGCAAATTGCCTTTCGGAGTAGTTTTCTCCCAGAAGAATATTTTCCCTCGACACCCAGAAGACAATAAATTCAGAGCAGAAGGGAAATGCAGTGCTGCTCCCGGCATTGACTGCTCAGGTAAGGTGTATATACAGATGTAATAATCATTAAACACCGGAGCTCAACTAAGGGGTTTATTCATAAAGGGATAGCGGCAGGTAGTGCCTCGTAGCGGCAGGTAGCGAAGTCATTTTTGAAAACTTTTTTGATTTTTTTATATTTTTATGTAGAATAGTCATTACAGGTCTGGCATTAAAGTATTAATGTCACAGTGTTACAACAATGTAATTCCATGTGTTTTCGCTTTGTTACTGGTGGATATGTGTTTAAAAATATACTTCAATCACACAGCGTCTGCCGCTCTATGCTATAGCGCCCAGATCCAGAGTGCCTACGCTCTGCATGTCTGTTTTTTTGTTAAATATGGTGTGAGTCGCTAAGAGTCAGACTGAGCTGGCGCTACCTTTCACTCCCTGCAACGCTGTACTGGTGTTACAGCGCCCAACATACATCTCAATCATCAATGCCGGCAAGGTTACAACAGCCACTGAGGCGCTCTGTTACAGTGCCTGATAGCTGATCACAGCATATACTAGTGGTCGCTCTAAGTGCCACTATACAGCCGATCATCTGCCGATAGCTGCCGCTATTAATAAATCAGCCTCATTATGATATGAACTAAAATAGCTTTTTTCGATTTACAAATCAAAACCCTTTGCCTCTGCATTAGGACAGTTCTAAAGATAAATTTTCTAAAGTGGACTTCCATTGACTTTACCTGACAGACCAACCTTACCTTGGGGGTTATTTAAGAAGTGATAGCGCCAGGTAGTGCTTCGTAGCAGCAGATAGCGTCTGGTGAACGCTGGGCTCTGTACGCAAAACCACATTTAAGAAAGCGAATCTGGTGAGCGACTCCGCCATGTAGCGTCACATGTATTAATCCAGGCGGCTGAGCGTATAGCACCGGCACTCTATGATCAGGAGCGCCATGTAGTACCTGTCACTCTGTAGCGCTCTCCCACACATTTCAATGGGGTTTCATTAGTGTGTATAAACAGCGTATTTGGCATTTTTTTTTGGCTCAAATCATTGTGTCACTTCTCCTGGCTGCAAACAAATGTAATACTTTTTTAAATATATTTTTATGCAGAATTGTATGTACAGGTCTGCCACTAAAGTGTTATTGTCACAGTGTTAAAACAATGTTATTTTCGCTTTGTTACTGGTGGATATGTGTTCAAAATTAGACTTTGATCACACAGTGTCTGGCGCTCTATGCTACAGCGCCCAGCTTTCGAGCGCTGATGCTGTCTGTGTGTAGTTTTGGTATTATGGTGTTGAGCGCCAAGTGCTGGACGCACTGAGCTGGCACTACCTCTCGCTGGCTGCAGCGTTGTCCTTTTGTTAGATGTGGTGTAGGCTTCGGCGCTTTAGCTCGGAACACCGCCTTGCGTTCACTGTGGCGTTGTTCTCTCTTGTAGAATTAGCGTAATGTGAGCGCTCCGGTCTCGGGGCATTCTAGAGCGTTCATACCTTGCGATGGGTGTCCCATAGCATTCCTACCTTGCATCGGGTTGCGACGGGTTGTGCGGAGCAATGGCACCTGCAAGGCGTTGCGTTGGAAGATTCCCCAGCTCATCCTCCTCTTAAGAGGATCAAGAACCAGTTAAGAAGAGGCAGCGTGTGGACTAGGGTCAATGGGCAAATTTTGAAGGTATTTTTTTTTGTAAAGTTTGTTCTGCTGTGTTGCTGCGTTCTTTAAAAGTGTTATTGTTTTTGGCTGTGTTTTGGAGTTTATGCATTAATATTTGTGCTGTTATTTAGAAACGTTTGTGTTTCTGATGCTTTTTTTTTTTTCTGTATATGTGATTTTTTTTAAATGTTATTGAAGTGGATACCAACCTATGGTACAGATCTTAGTAATGTATTGTATTACTGGAATTGTAATTTCTTTATACCCCAGGGCATCCCAAATTGGGATGGCATACTGTATTGAAATCCCCAGGTTGCCCATAAACGCACCTATTTCATGGTACTATAGTGCATGCATGAGCAGTGGCAGCATTTTTTTTCATGGTACAACAGTGCATGCATGAGCAGTGGCGGCATCCCTGCTGGGCCTCTATCTAGATGTTTGTGTGCGCACCCAATTTAGATTTTCTTTAATGGGTGGGAGTGGATCCGACCATGGTGACCGGAGAGGCCGCACATGCATTGTTGGACCGTTTTTTTTTTACTTGTAAAAATCTGGGTTTTTTCACATAGTGGCCCATCCCCCGTTTAGGGTGGGGTCAAGGAGCCAAACCCAGGATATATAATTTGTTGTCTTTGGTTACACTTTAATTAAATGTCAGCTAATATGTTTTTTTGTTTTGGTATTTTTTTGCCTTTTTTTTTTTTATTTCCTTTCTGTGCATCTAGGATTTTTGTGTCATGGAGTATGATTATGACGTGAACCATAAGGCCGACATTGTGGAGGTGGCGTATATAGGCTGTATGATGCCTACGCTTCTGGTAAGTTCACTACACATAAAGTGGGGAGGAAGGGGATGATGATGTTGCTGGCCCAGTAGAGCCTGCTGCTGAGGTGAGGGCTGTGTGGGGCCTCAGCTCCTCGCAAGACTCCAACTACAGCTGGGGCCACTCTCAAGTGGGGAGGATAGGGGCTCCACCACACTCCCTGAAGGTTCGGGGAGTGAAAGGGGTAGGGATGCTCCTCGGAGTAGGGGGCCGGTTGGGGCGAATCGGAGGAGTAGAGGCACCCCTGCTTCTCTTCAGAGCCCTCCCTGGCAAGACTCCAACACCTCATCCCCTGGTGAGTGGCCTTCATTGTTTTGATTGTATGGTCATTTTTAACAGTCTTGTGTCTTACATTTTAATAATTGTTGTTTCAGGGCATCATACAGCCACCACCTCCACCAATGTCGACCCAGCTAGGAACCAGCATGTTGTAGGTAAGGTTGAAATTATTAAAACTCCACACCTCTATGCATCCTGTGGTGCCTGCCTTTATCATTATTTTAGAATGTGGCATGGTATTCTATTGTGAAGTAGCCATGTTTATATTTGTATATATGTATATATGGCTTCATTTGCCTCAGGTGTTATTGGCCACTATATTAACTAACTTCTTCCTCTGGTGAAGTAGGCCTTTAATGGTAAGGTTATTTGCTTTGTGATGTTTGACTATGGCGGGTATGTAGAATGGCTCCACAGGTTAATTCACTTTGGCAGCAAAACTTTTGAAAGGTTGGCCTGTTGTGTAACATGTTACAAAAAGATCATAGGGATATACCTGTAGTACTTAATTGTGTCTTTTCTTTCCCACAGCTTGCATTGAAGAGCATCACAGGCTGTGGTAATTTGCGATGGAATCGCACAATATGCTGTTGGAGCTGCAGGACAAGATACAGGGTGGGGGGATTATAATTGCTGCTGTGCGACATTTGTTTGATGCCATGTTGGCATATTGTGTGTTTCATTAAAAAATTTAGTATTTTTTGATACCTACATTTGTGTTTTGTTTTTATTTATTGTAGTATTTTAGGACTACACACACACACACACACACACACACACACACACACACACACACACACACGAATTGATATTTTGGCTTGCACCTAGGATTTAAAAAATACAATAAAACATTTTTTTTTAAAAAGAAAGGAAAAAAACTGTATTTATGCAATTTTAACATATCTACATTGAAATTAAAATATATTTATATAACTCGGGGTCAACAAAGCTATTTGTGGATGTGGGTGTAAAATAACATTGCTGCTGATAGTTTTAAAAACAATGGGGTTTTATAGCAGCATTGTAACGCTCAGGCGCTGCAGTGAATTAGGGAGAGCGCCTCTACAGCGCCACACACACACATCACATTTATCAATGCTAAACTGATTTCTACAGCGTCACATCAGCGACCGCAATGCTAGCTTACAGCGCCCGATACCCGCGTACAGCATCTACTAGCGCTCGCTCTAAGCGGCTCTATACAGACGCTCATCTGGCAATACGTGGCGCTAGTAGTGAATCAGCATCCACGTCTTACCTGCCAGCGCTCTCACGCCACACAACCCTTACCCACTGAGAGGAAGTTCCTTGTGTACTGAGAAACCTATTGATATCAATGGGAGCGCTCCGGAAGGGCTCGGTGGGTGTGCTTTGTGTTGGCAGGAGCACTAGCAGGTAAGACTGCCCTTGGGGCACTATTGGCTTATCAGGGTCTGTCTGGAAGTTGCCTTTCCTTTTAATGGGGTAGATATTTTATTTTAGAAGTTACAAAATATCAGTCACCTATTGGAATTCCAAACACATTGGTCAGGCTAAAAATTTAGTGGAGCAAGTTTACATTTGGGTGTGAATTGTAGCCTGCATCTCGGTGAGCTTTTTAGTGCATTAAAAAATATTTGTTCTAATTTTTACAAAAGAAAATCACCCCCTACATGTGATGGAGCATTTTTACATGTTAGGTGCATGATTTTTCAAATGAGGTAAGAATAATGTTTTGGAATGTTTGGAAACAACAGCACCCTATGGGCTATGCTAAAGAATTTTATATGTATTTCTTGGGTGCTCTTGGGTGTGTATTCCCTGCAGCAGGTAATCAGTTCTTGTTTACTTGTTATTTGTGGTTATTTCTGCATACTCCATAAAGTGCAGTTGTTTCCAAACTTTTAATCAATTCTTATTTCCTCATTGGAAAATGCACCTCACAAAAACCTCACCTCACAAAAAATGTCCCATTTCATGTGCAGGTGATTTTTTTAAAAGAAAAATTAGAACAAATATCTTTCATTGCACTTACATTGCACTGTTTGCATTCCCCATAGGCTGCTGGTATGTTGTAACTTTTAAAATAAAATTTCTTCCCACCTAAAAAGAATTTGTATTTCACCTGTACTATTTACTTTTGCAAGCATTTTCAGAGAGTTGTGATTTTTAAATAGAAGAAAACTATGGGCATGATATATCAAGCACTTCTGCCAGACAATCGGGGTCATGCTATAGATATGGGGAAGCCAGCGTGACTTGTAGTGTGCATTACAGTGTGGAACCTGCATCTCGGTAAGCTTTTAGCTTTTAGACACAAAAAAGTGGAAAAAAAATGTTACGGTACATTTCTGCACTGATATGATGGTTACTCTATTTGGGTTATGTTTTGTGTCATGATGTTTTGAAGTATACAATTTATTTATTTTTTCATTTGGGATAATGAATTTGCATCAGTATTTGCACAATGCACATTTCACCTTGGGGTAGTTATTTATGGATTCAATAAGGTGTATTAATTTTGAAGGGTGTTGATTTATTATGGATTTTGTATTTTTTTGTTTTTGTGCCGGCACAAAAAAAAGGGGTGCTAGTTATTATATAGGCTTAAAGAGAATTGAATACGAGTTTATATATATATTTCTTTATAGTATATGGGTAATCATTCAGGACAGGTGTACATACACTTATTCAGGGCAGGTTTAGGAGGTTTTTTAAATTGTCTTGTTGTTGTTTTTTAACCTCCCTGGCGTTGTGAAAAAGACAAATGCAATGGTAACGAAAGCGTTACCATTGCATTTGTCTCTGACACACGGCTCCGCCCCCATGAGCCTCTGCGGCTCACAGAGACGGAACCCGGAAGCGGAGACGGACGCCGCAGCCGCGGCTCTCACCTGCGATCGCGGCGGAGACATCGCTGGATCGCAGGGAGAAGGTAAGGAGGCTGCGCCGCCCGCTCTTGCTCCCAAATCGATCCCGAGCGTGACTCGGGGTTACCGCCACCTACAGCGCAAATTAACCCCGAGTCACACTCGGGATCGCCGCCAAGGGGGTTAAATGTGTGTCTTTTGTATAATAAAAACTGTATGAACTTCCATTGGTTGTGCTCTTTTGTGTGACCCCTGGGTCTGGTTGATCCCTGGGTTCACCTTTGTTTATACTGTGATATGAATCAGTGAGCACGCCCTTACTTTTTTGTTATAAGTGGTGCACCATCTTTAAAATATATGTGTAGTGGGTTAAGCACTTTAAATAAAATGCTCACATAAGTTAGCCGACACAATCACTGGCACATGTTTAAAACGGTGCAGGAAGTGTTCTGATGGGCCTGAGAATAGCATATC
This sequence comes from Gastrophryne carolinensis, assembly GCA_027917425.1. Classification (NCBI taxonomy): domain Eukaryota; kingdom Metazoa; phylum Chordata; class Amphibia; order Anura; family Microhylidae; genus Gastrophryne; species Gastrophryne carolinensis. Next base: position 40,474,936 of record CM051235.1, on the reverse strand, counting down.
TGTTTGTCTCATTTGGAATAAAGAAACAACCATTATTGTTTATTAATAAAGCGCCATCGTATTTTGTGATCCTGTACAAAGTAGAAATTACACGGTAGGACGAGTAAACATACTTAATAATACACAGAGCATTATCAGTGATATGTAACACTAATATGACTATGGATGAATATAATACACACAGTATTACTGTCGGGTGCAACACACTGGTACAGAAATACATTAGTAGGGATGAGCTGAGTGGAGACATTCTGCCTTGGAAGCCCTCCAGCCAGACAGTCCCCAACACAACGTGAGAACTGGCACAGGGGTCCCTTGAACCCTTTACCAGTTCACATACAGTTTAAAAAGATTTTTTTTTTTTAAGTAAAAAAAAATTACCATTGCTGTTTACTTCTTCATCTGTCCCCCAACGTCCTCCCTGCAGGTCCTCCAGGTTGAGTACACCCTCTGAGTCTGGCAGGGCGGGATCTTCTTGATGCTCGGCAGCCATTAATGCAGCCGCCCCACTGACATCTGTAGTTAGGGGGGACACGGTTCCCCCCTCCTCAGTCGTTGGTGTCCCACCAAACTAATCCTGGCCTGTATTAGTATTTTTCTTTTAAAATGTTTGGTGAACTGGTGAGATATCCAAGGGACTCGTATTGCAGTTCAGCGGGAAGTAATGAATCTTGTCATTATATCAGGTGATATGGGGAATAGGGCGAACCAGAGGGAATTGGCTAGATCCAGGTCAAATGTAGCTTCTGACTGGATCTGAAGTCTATCACTATACATTAGGGGAGAGAGCCCTGCCCTTGCGAATTTACAATCTAAAGGACTTTCTAGTCCTTAATACAGTATACTGAGCCCCCAGATGGGCATTCACAACACACATTAGGCTTGATTCAGAGACAGATACGTATGGACTTTCGCATGTGTCTGTGTATTTTTTTTTACTGTTTGGCTTGTTTTTTGCTTTTTACGTTACTTTTTCCATTCGTATGTTCATTCCCGCTAACGCGTATATGCACTTTCGAGGTACAAATCTAAATCTGATCATTTTCGTTAGTTCGGATCATTTTCTGATCTAAATCTGATAATTTGCGTTAGTTCAGATAAGTTAGTTACTGGGATGGGCTTGCGTCTGATTCTGAGACCTGATTGCCGAGGGACCACCGCCCTATAAAACGCTACACTTACGGGACCATTTTTGCCTCGGCTTGCTATTGTTGATCATGTTTTGCGGCTTTGTGGAGGAGTATGAACGCCTTCAGCTCCAAGGCATTGCATGTATCAGCATGGCCGAGGCCAGATCGGCGACGCATGCATACTGATCGCATGCATGACATTGAGCCATTTGAGCTGACCTGACTTAATCGAGCTTCCCTCCATAAATTGTATAGTGAGCTGCGGCCATGGTTAGCCCGCACCACAAGGAAGGGGCAAGCAATTTCAGGTATGGCCAAGATGCTTGGCTGCCTGCAATGTTTGGCGAACGGCTCGTTCCAGAGGCTGGGTGCCTTCTCCGTGGGGATGTCCTGGCCTACGCTGAGCCGTGCACTATCCAAGTTTCTGGATGGCATGGCTACCATTAGTCCCAAACATATTTCCTTTCTGGACGACATGGTAGCCTGGAACACGCTTAAGTTGTTTTTTTTTAATATCGCCGACATGCCCAACGTAATGGGTGCGATCGATTGCACCCACGTTGCATTGGTCCCTCCCGCAGTGACGAGTACATATATAGGTAAGTTAATTATGTCATTTGGTTATATTGTTATAGGCAAACTGTATTGTAACTATCTATTAATCCCTCCTTCTAAAGTGTCCCTGTGTAACAGTTTACAATGTATACCTTAATCCCTCCTTCTAAAGTGTCCATGTGAAACAGTTTACAATGTATACCTTAATCCCTCCTTCTAAAGTGTCCCTGTGAAGCAGTTTACAATGTATACCTTAATCCCTCCATCTAAAGTGTCCCTGTGAAACAGTTTACAATGCATACCTTCATTTATTTTGTTCATGTAGGCCTTATCCAACCATTTTAATGCTGACCTTAATTAGTCATTAGCATGTTAATCTTTATTTTCTACCACATACATATAATCTTGGTTCTTATGTACTTTGTTAATGTTATTAGGATTGTAGAACAGGTTTTTTAGGTTGTTAGGAGTTAGTGTTTAAATTGTTTACCTTGGTTTTCTGTAATTTTTTTTTTTTTTTGGTTTCAGGAATCGCAAGATGGGCCACTCACTGAATGTCCAAGCTGTGGTTGGGCCGGACATGCGATTCATTAGTGTACTTGCCGAGTATCCAGGCTCATCCTATGATGCTTATATCTTGCGGAGCTCCGGATTATTCCGTCAGTTTGAGTCTGGAGAATTATCAGGTGGATGGCTCCTTGGTAAGTTTCCTCAAATTCTATCATTCCCTTTTCACTGTATGCCTATGAATATAGTTGATAACCCATGTCTTCTATCATTCCCCTTTCACTGTATGCCTATGAATATAGTTGATGACCCATGTCTTAACCTATGGCTGTTTATTTCCCTTGATGACATGTTAAACAATAATGTTGCTTAGAATGTGTAATTTATGTAAGTATTTTGTGATACTTTCAGGGGATTCTGGCTATCCGCTTCTTCCCTGGCTGCTGACGCCCGTTCTTCGGCCGCAGAATGAGGCACAGGAGGCGTACAATCAGGCCCACCGGAAGACCCGGGCCATAGTGGAGAGGACCTTTGGACTCCTAAAGTCCAGATTTCATTGTTTGGACCATACAGGGGGGGCACTGCAATATGACCCCAACAAGGTCATCCAAATAATACTTGCATGCAGCGTGTTCCCCGGTATGTAGATCTGCCCACCTCTCCACCCAGCCAGGAGGCAGATGACATATATGATGGCACCCCTAGTTCCTCTGGCCAATCAGTGCGGGCACAACTGATTTCCTCATATTTTTCTTAACATTTATTTTGTTTGTTTGTTTATGTTGTTGTGTGTTTTGAATATTATTTGCCTCTGTGAAGGCCTTTTTCTTTTGTCCCAAAAATATAGTAATGAGTTAATTACTAAAAATGTTACACCTGATTTTAGCCTCATGCAGTTTATTTTGTCATGTTTGTCCTTAAAAACCTTCATTAATATCCAAACAACACAAACATTAATGCATCAACTTAGGCAAGAACAGCTAAAGTCACATTCAATCTATTTTATTGAAATATGTCAATTTTTATTTGAAGGGCACTCACAGACTCCATGTGCATACATTTTAAAACATAACTATAAATTCGGGCAGACTCCTGGCCCCTAGCAATTGGCCACATCCAGGAGTTCTAAAGTAACTGACTACAGGCCGAAGTTTCCCCGCCCACCAACATCAACAATTTCCAGGGGAATAGTCGGCCAGGAATACATAGGGCCACATACACACCCTCTCCTGCTCGGCCACATTTGCCAACGGCACAGGTGGAAAGCAGCCATACCTATGCCACATCCACGCCTGTAAGTTTGGAAGCCACCCAGCCAATGACCCCCAGTTCTAATGCCAGTCCAGTCCAATCTTTGCCATGGCCAAATGTTGTTTTTTGCCAGCCAAGAATGTCCCCCAATATTGCCAACAAACATGATGAGCCAGCCAGCATTTTCTTAGGCCCAAGCCTACAGCATTGGCGCTTGAGCGGCCGCTTCATTGAGGCTTAAGCTCAGCTATTGGCTAGTGGGGTATGTGAGCACTCTAATGAGCTATATGGGCGAATTCCAAAACAAACCAGCAAAGCCAGAAACAACCCAATCTTGGTAGCGTTCACCACACAGGTAAATAGAGTTCGGATGTAGAGGAAAGATGTGGATCCAGATCTATGTAAAATAGATCTTAAAATTGATGTTGCCCATAATAAGTTTGTGGTGGGCCTTGGAGGTGGCCCAACACCTGGGCATGTGTGGCATTCATAATCTGCCACTGCTCCAGCATCTGTCTGTTGCTAGTTCGAAATGCATCTAGCATGGCAGTGAAGTTTGCATTTAAGGTGGCCGTTTGTTCTGCCATCTGTCTGTTTAAGGTGGCCATTTGTTCTGCCATATGGCTGTTGCTCGTCCTAAAATCAGTCAGCATGGTGGTGAATGTAGTATTGAAGTTCTCTAATTGTACAGTAATCTGCTCTGTTGTTCGTTGAGTCACCTGCCTAAAGTAACGGCTGTCATGGCACCATGCTTACTCCAGGATCGGCATGCACCTCCCCTGGGAAACTGGTCAATGTTGTTGACTGCGTCTTCCACTTCCCCGTGTTTGAGCGCCTGCAGATGCTGGAGTTCTAGGGCGAGCAACAGTACCAGATGTGCTTGGCAAAATCTCTGCAGCAGAGCTAGCACTGGGGACTGTAGGCTTATCCTGCTTACCACGATGGGCTGGCAGCATGCGTCCAGCTTCACTCTGCTGCAGAGGATTTGGTGCAGTAGGATGCTGGGGCAGTGGCAGATTAGGTTCCAGGGGGGTAATTTGCAAAGGTTCAATATGGCTGGCATCCTCCTCCTCCTCCTCCATCTCCTGGATGACATCCATTAGTGTGGGAGTCTGTTGGGACATGTGAAAAAGTATGTCAGATTGGGCCCTAAATATCTTTAAGAACAAAATTAGTCATGTGCATTCACATGCATCACCAGTTTCAACAAAGTCCACTTACCCTAGATATCTGGTCCTGTGTCCTAGGCAGCAGGGAATTGACGGCATGCTCAAACTGGAGGAGGCTTCCACACTTCCAGAGGCTGGATGCTGGGCTGTGTTAAAAAGTAAAAGGCACGTAAACACACAAACATCCCTTGATGAGCCTGATGAGTACATATGCTTTAGCAAACAGCAGAAATGACAACTCCACCAATGGCCAAAGTTGTCCTTCACAATGAATCTTAAATGTATGCCTCACCCTGTACATACAAATTGGTCACATTAAATAATTCAAACAAGCATGTCCTGCATGTTAGGAGGCATGACAGATCCAAAATGGCGCCTTGGGGGGCCAACAGTCAGCTTGCAAATAGCATTTGGCTTCAGAGTATGCTGCTGTGCGTTCTTGCAATGTTGACCTTTCTTTGACCCCTGCTCAAGTTTGTCTGACCAAAGCACACCTACAACCCCAGTGGTAGAAACACAAAAAGTAAGTGTTGTCTATTATTGACTGGAGTTACATCACATGCAGTGCTTGGGTAAGACATATTGTTTAATATTCACCAGAAATACTGTCAAAGGTGGTGTATGGCCTACAAACCTTTTTAAGGACCATTAACTACTGCACCCTGGGAGAGTGGCCATCATGAAGGACATTCCTGAGACATTAAACACCCACCGAAAACATTAACCTCCCCTCAAAGGCACTCCCTAGGGGCCTGTGTTCATATCTGCCTGTGAGCCTCATTTCACAAGTTTACAATAATTCACATTAAAACAAACATTAATAACCTGCAGAAATGTCATGGATATCCGAGTCGTGTCTCCCAGAGAGGCCCTCTAATGCGACGGGGTGTATTAATGCCAGGACCATTTCTTCAGCTCTGGTATATTGTAATTTGGTGGGGAAGCCTCCGCCAGTTTGTAAGCTGAAAAATAGAGGTTAATAAATATTTGCCATTGTGGTCACTACAACAAGCAGCAAAATGCATACCTAAAAGATGTACCTGTGATTGCGCCGTTTATTCTGCTTCTTCTGTACTGCATACTTCAGGTCAGATATTTTTCTCTCGTCCCCCGCTGCATTCACCTGTCTGGTGAGCTCTTCCCAGATGTGGCTTTTTCTCATTTTGCTAGTTGCTTTGGAATGGCGGCCAAATAGCTCATCATATTGAAGTGTGAGGCCACTTGCCAAGGCTAGGGTTTGTGCCTCACCGATCTGGCCGCTCAACTGGCCTCGCCGCAATGTTCGGCCTAATGGTTGTTCTTCTGGCTCATCTATGTTTGGTGGCATGGGCAGGGAGCCGTACCAAATGACTGAGCCATTAGCCTCTGGTATGTGACTCTTAATGTAACCCCACACACATACATGCTATTTAAACCAAAGCTGATTCCATTAATATCTGTTTATAGATGAATATGTAGCTGGTGAAGGATCTGGAGCAGAGACTGCAGCAGATCATGCCCTGGAGGAACATGGAGAAGGTGGGTGATGTCACACACACACACACACACACACATTCTAAGTGTCATTTGCTTAATGTTGAATCAGACATTAGAAGTGAGCCTATTTTAAATGTCTCTACAGCCTCACATTACCAGCAGTGGCAGGCCCCAGACCGTAGGGTTGTCCCCTAAGCAGAGGTCGCCCACCACCGAAGTAAGTTCTAATGTTAATATTTTGAGTATGTGTCAAATAGCATCATCAACAATCAAGCTCAATCCATTGTCAGTGTTCTTAGCATAATGAAATATGGCTCTTCCTTTAAGAAATGCCTTAGCATAATGACATATGGCTTCTTCCTTTATGAAATGCCTTAGCATAATGACATATGGCCTCTGCCTTTAAGAAATGTCTTAGCATAATGACATATGGCCTCTGTCTTTAAGAACTGTCTTAGCATAATGACATATGGCCTCTGCCTTTAAGAAATGCCTTAGCATAATGACATATGGCCTCATGAGTCATTCCATCCACAGCTGTTAAAAAAAAAAAAAACATGTATTTGCAGAACAATTTTTTTTTGTTTTGTTTTACAGACACAGCACATGCGAGAGTGCCACAGTGTTTCGGTTGGTGGGCGAGATGCAGGACTGGCAAGATTCGTTGGGGACCACAGATGAAGAATAATTATCTGGGGCCTGCCATTGCTTTGTATATACTTTTATGGTGTTTTACATTTTTTCACAAATGTAAATAGTTTTAAAGTTTTAAAATGTTTGTAAAAAAATGTTTTGTACTTGCAAACATTTGCAACAATCTTTTTTTTAAAAAAAGGCAACCAAAATTGGCAGTTGCTAGTAAAAAAAAAAAAAACATGTTTCTGTGGCATTTTATGTTCAAAATACATTCATTAAGGGTTGGTTACAAACCAAACGTAGGAAAAACCCAAAACTAAAAAATGGAGAAGATACAGACTGCGATGTGATTGAGGTAAGCATTAGGTGCGCAAAGGGAAGAAGAATGAAACCGCAAAGTAATTGAGGTAAGCATTAGGTGCACTAAATGAAGAAAATACAGACCGCGATGTGATTGAGGTAAGCATTAGGTGCACAAAGGCAAGAAGAATGAAACTGCGATGCAATTGAGGTAAGCATTAGGTGCGCGAAATGAAGAAGATACAGACCGCGATGTAATTGAGGTAAGCATTAGGTGCGCTAAATGAAGAAGATACAGACCGCAATGTGATTGAGTTAAGCATTAGGTGTGCAAAGGGAAAAAGAATGACACCTCAATGTAATTGAGGTAAGCATTAGGTGTGCTAAATGAGGAAGATACAGACCGCAATGTGATTGAGGTAAGCATTAGGTGCCCTAAATGAAGAAGATACAGACCGTGATGTAGTTGAGGTAAGCATTGTGTGCAGAAGTGAGTGATCAAAATATGTAGACGAGCACATTAATGAGTTAACTTTGGTGTGCGCAGGCGTAAGGCCGCAAAGATTTCCGTCTGGACGTTTATTTATAGAAAAATGAATTCAGAATCTAACGGGAAACGTAAATCATTTGTTCGAGGTGACGTTGGAAAAAGGACAAAAACGGAAGCCTACAATGTTTCATGAGTAACCTAAACGGAAAATGAAAGCTGAAAAGTGACATTCTCGTTGGCATACGAACGGACGAACACTTTACTGAAGGCTTGCAATGCATGCTCAGAATCACTCGTACACTCATACGCAAGCGGGAAAAAATTAAAAAAAAAACAGATCGGCACAAAAACAAAATTCTTTTTATGTCTCTCTGAAACAACCCTATTGTTCAGAATAGTGTGAATTTGGCGTGCCATTTCAGGCTGAGTCACAAAGTTTAGAAGTTAGTTTTCCTACTGAGGCCTGTCAGAGATAAAGACTCATCCTCTGCTGTATAAAATCCTCCCTGCCCCAAGAGCCTGGCATTAGTAAGTAAGTAACTATTTTTTGGGGTCCTCAAAGTGGGACAGTTTAAACCAGTTTCTGGATGATAAGAGACGTGATATGGGTTGTGGTTTTGGGTGTGGCTTAATTACAGGTCACATTCTCTATGAATATTTGGTCCATAAAAGGATATAACTTAGCCAATGATCAGAAGTCCATGCATTCAACTACCACCTTTCAACCAAAGAGTCAGAGCAGCAGTAAACCACCCAGACATCCAGCATTCTTCATTTGGTGGGACATCGGAGTCTTCCCGATGTCAGCAAAGTGGGACATTTAGGTGTTTCCAAAGGAATATTGGAAACTTAATTTAAAAAAAATGTCAATTGGTTGTCAACAAGATTATATGCCCTGTATGAATAGAAGCTTTCACATCTGGATAAATGAATCTGGTGTTTTTGTTTCTTTTGCTAAAGTAATTTATTTTAGATATTCTATTTGCTTGTTTTTAATGCAGGGCTATATTTGGTGTTCATGCTGCCCTGGGCACTTTAAGTTCTTGCTCTTCACTATGTTCAGTTAGGTCGCAGTCTGCATAAAAGAAAAATGTGTGAAGGGGAGATGGTGCAAGATGGAGGCAGTGTGTGTGTGTGTGTGTGTGTGTGTGTGTAGATGAAGGGGGCACAAGGGGGGAAATGCACTGGAGTGGGCAAATATACGATGTCAAGCATAATATTATTATGCTTGAAGGCACTGGTGCGCCCTCATCTGGAATATGCAATACAGTTCTGGGCACCAGTTCACAGAAAGGATGCCCTGATTTTGGGAAGGGTGCAAAGGAGAGCCACCAAACTGATAAGGGGAATGAAGAATCTTAGTTATGAAGAAAAATTATGGGGATTACATTTATTTAGTCTTGAAGAAGTCTAAGGGGGTGACATGATTTACTTGTGTAAATATGTAAATGGACAATACCAAAAATATGACGAAAAGCTTTTTCAGGTAAAATCCTCTCTAAAGACAAGGAGCACCCCCCCCCCCCCCCCCCCGCCTGAAGAATCAACAATTTGTTACAGCTGACAGCTTCGAAAAAGTATTAGATGCCTTTACATAAGAGTGTTACAGTAAATGTTTCTATTAGCTGTTAACATTAAATGTAAAAAAAACTTTTCACAACCCCATACCTTTATTAAAATTAATAGACATACACAGTGTGTTTTTTAACCATATTAACTATGAAACTATGTATATTAAATTTTTTCAGTTTCTATCATTGGAGTGATATGACCACAGCAGTGGAGGGGAGACACTCCCCCTGTGGACTGCATTTAACCCCTTGCACCTCCCCTCCTCTACCCACACACACGCAGTGTCTTTTATGGCTGGGGCCTGCCTGTTAGTTATTAGGGTGCTGTCAATAGGATTTTTTTTTTACTAGCGCAGTAAAGGCAGAGCCCCCTCTATCAGCCAGTGCACCAGGCAAAGAAGCTAGTGTCGCTCTCTAGAACAGAACCGCTCAGAATCTAATCGCTACTAAAGAGTTTTGGCTCTTCCTTCTTTCCCAATCCACAATCCCCAAACCTTAGTTTGGCCAAACCTAGTTGTTCAACCTTAACTTACTGCATTGCTTTACCATTTTAGGAAAAAGTTAAACTTCATAAGATGAATGGGACTAATGATACTTGGCCGACCTACTTCATCATAAAAGGAATAACTGAATTACCGGAGCTGCAAGTTCCCATCTTCCTTGTAACTCTACTCATCTATCTCATTATTCTCAACGAAAATTTAGGCATATCATTTCTAATATGTATAGATCATCGGCTGCACACCCCAATGTATTTTTTCCTCATTCAATTATCCATCATGGACATTTGTTACACCACAGTTACCATGCACAAGACACTGGATATATTTGTGTCTGGCAATAGGCAGGTCTCAACTTCAGCTTGCATTGCCCAAATGTATTTCTTTGTTACTTTTTTATGCTGTGAGTTTCTGCTGTTAAGTGCTATGAGTTATGATCGTTATGTTGCCGTCTGTTTTCCCTTACAGTACATTCTTATTATGAACAAGAAGCTATGCACATTATTGATAGCCGGAAGCTGGATTTTGGGATTCATAGAGGTCCTTCCTGCAATTTTTGTTGTTTATGACATATATTGCTTCAAGTCTAATGAGATCAATCATTTTTACTGTGATCTTCTGCCCATTATGAAGCTCTTCTGCCATAATGCCTCCAGTATGGAACACTTGATATATATAGAGTCAGTGTTTGTTGGGTTCCTGCCATTTTCTGTTACAATTATGTCCTACATCTACATTATCCGAAGTATTCTGAGAATCCAGTCTAACAAAGGAAAATGGAAAGCTTTCTACACATGTTCCTCACATATTGTCGTTGTGTCTCTGCTGTATGTGACAATCATTAGTGCTTATGTGAGACCCGCTTCAGCTATTGCACTGGATTCTGACAAGTTATTTTCCCTCCTTTATATCGTATTACCACCTATGCTGAATCCACTCATCTATACCCTGAAAAACAAAGATGTGAAAAGGGCCTTCAGGCACTTGATTAAAAGAAACAATAAAATTCTTTTGTGACCTATATTCTGTCTGTTTTTTTTTTTTTGTGAGCTATCACTTTTGTGGACTGTCCCCACAAACCTCAGATAAGGGGTGCCAGAGGCTAAATAAACAGGTTAAGTCTGCTTTTTTAACTGGTATATATATATGAGACAGGAACAAAAAAATAGGACTGAAGGCAGCCACTAACCACTAGGGATGAGCGAATCGATCCGGACGAACCCGGATTCGATCCGAATTTCAGGAAAAATTCGATTCGGATCGAATCCGAATTTCCCCGCGATTCGATCACTCGAAGTTTTCCTTTAACATCCATTCATTTACATTTACAGGCATTCTAAGATGGCGGACGGGACATGTCTGGACATGTATCCCGCGCCAGTGCAAGCTGGGGCAGTCACATGCAGCCTATCAGCAGCCAGCAAGCCCGGTGACGTCACACAGCGGTATTTAACGGCGGCCATCTTGCTTTTCCTCATTTCTCTATTGCATTCGTGACAGACAGACAGAACGCTGTGTAGCTGAGGCAGTTAGACAGGCTGGAGACAGGGACAGACAGGGACAGGCAGGAGACAGGCAGGAGACAGACAGGAGACAGACAGAAAGCCAGGGAAAGGTAGGAAAAACGGAGCTGGCTGACAGGGAGATTTTTTTTTTTCATCCAGCCTTTGTTAGCGTTTTCAGGCTGCTTATAGTAACTAACTGTGCATATATACTGAACTGATCTTAAGTCTGCTGTGAGGCATCCCATTCTGTGACTAAAGCAGCCTCTGTTTAAGACCATATAAGCATTTGCTCTTATCATATTTGAAATTAGGCCTGATAAAGACACTTTTGCTGGCCAAAGCACTACTGGACCCTGCCAGGTCCATTCCTGCCCAGGGCATCCCATTCTGTGACTACAGCAGCCTCTGTTTAAGACCATATAAGCATTTGCTCTTATCATATTTGAAATTAGCCTGATAAAGACACTTTTGCTGGCCAAAGCACTACTGGACCCTGCCAGGTCCATTCCTGCCCAGGGCATCCCATTCTGTGACTAAAGCAGCCTCTGTTTAAGACCATATAAGCATTTGCTCTTATCATATTTGAAATTAGGCCTGATAAAGACACTTTTGCTGGCCAAAGCACTACTGGACCCTGCCAGGTCCATTCCTGCCCGGGGCATCCCATTCTGTGACTACAGCAGCCTCTGTTTAAGACCATATAAGCATTAGCTCTTATCATATTTGAAATTAGCCTGATAAAGACACTTTTGCTGGCCAAAGCACTACTGGACCCTGCCAGGTCCATTCCTGCCCAGGGCATCCCATTCTGTGACTAAAGCAGCCTCTGTTTAAGACCATATAAGCATTTGCTCTTATCATATTTGAAATTAGGCCTGATAAAGACACTTTTGCTGGCCAAAGCACTACTGGACCCTGCCAGGTCCATTCCTGCCCAGGGCATCCCATTCTGTGACTACAGCAGCCTCTGTTTAAGACCATATAAGCATTTGCTCTTATCATATTTGAAATTAGGCCTGATAAAGACACTTTTGCTGGCCAAAGCACTACTGGACCCTGCCAGGTCCATTCCTGCCCAGGGCATCCCATTCTGTGACTAAAGCAGCCTCTGTTTAAGACCATATAAGCATTTGCTCTTATCATATTTGAAATTAGGCCTGATAAAGACACTTTTGCTGGCCAAAGCACTACTGGACCCTGCCAGGTCCATTCCTGCCCAGGGCATCCCATTCTGTGACTAAAGCAGCCTCTGTTTAAGACCATATAAGCATTTGCTCTTATCATATTTGAAATTAGGCCTGATAAAGACACTTTTGCTGGCCAAAGCACTACTGGACCCTGCCAGGTCCATTCCTGCCCAGGGCATCCCATTCTGTGACTACAGCAGCCTCTGTTTAAGACCATATAAGCATTTGCTCTTATCATATTTGAAATTAGGCCTGATAAAGACACTTTTGCTGGCCAAAGCACTACTGGACCCTGCCAGGTCCATTCCTGCCCGGGGCATCCCATTCTGTGACTACAGCAGCCTCTGTTTAAGACCATATAAGCATTTGCTCTTATCATATTTGAAATTAGGCCTGATAAAGACACTTTTGCTGGCCAAAGCACTACTGGACCCTGCCAGGTCCATTCCTGCCCAGGGCATCCCATTCTGTGACTACAGCAGCCTCTGTTTAAGACCATATAAGCATTTGCTCTTATCATATTTGAAATTAGGCCTGATAAAGACACTTTTGCTGGCCAAAGCACTACTGGACCCTGCCAGGTCGATTCCTGTTGGGGCATCCCATTCTGTGACTAAAGCAGCCTCTGTTTAAGACCATATAAGCATTTGCTCTTATCATATTTGAAATTAGGCCTGATAAAGACACTTTTGCTGGCCAAAGCACTACTGGACCCTGCCAGGTCCATTCCTGCCCGGGGCATCCCATTCTGTGACTACAGCAGCCTCTGTTTAAGACCATATAAGCATTTGCTCTTATCATATTTGAAATTAGCCTGATAAATACACTTTTGCTGGCCAAAGCACTACTGGACCCTGCCAGGTCCATTCCTGCCCAGGGCATCCCATTCTGTGACTAAAGCAGCCTCTGTTTAAGACCATATAAGCATTTGCTCTTATCATATTTGAAATTAGCCTGATAAAGACACTTTTGCTGGCCAAAGCACTACTGGACCCTGCCAGGTCCATTCCTGCCCAGGGCATCCCATTCTGTGACTACAGCAGCCTCTGTTTAAGACCATATAAGCATTTGCTCTTATCATATTTGAAATTAGGCCTGATAAAGACACTTTTGCTGGCCAAAGCACTACTGGACCCTGCCAGGTCCATTCCTGCCCAGGGCATCCCATTCTGTGACTAAAGCAGCCTCTGTTTAAGACCATATAAGCATTTGCTCTTATCATATTTGAAATTAGGCCTGATAAAGACACTTTTGCTGGCCAAAGCACTACTGGACCCTGCCAGGTCCATTCCTGCCCAGGGCATCCCATTCTGTGACTACAGCAGCCTCTGTTTAAGACCATATAAGCATTTGCTCTTATCATATTTGAAATTAGGCCTGATAAAGACACTTTTGCTGGCCAAAGCACTACTGGACCCTGCCAGGTCCATTCCTGCCCGGGGCATCCCATTCTGTGACTAAAGCAGCCTCTGTTTAAGACCATATAAGCATTTGCTCTTATCATATTTGAAATTAGGCCTGATAAAGACACTTTTGCTGGCCAAAGCACTACTGGACCCTGCCAGGTCGATTCCTGTTGGGGCATCCCATTCTGTGACTACAGCAGCCTCTGTTTAAGACCATATAAGCATTTGCTCTTATCATATTTGAAATTAGGCCTGATAAAGACACTTTTGCTGGCCAAAGCACTACTGGACCCTGCCAGGTCCATTCCTGCCCGGGGCATCCCATTCTGTGACTAAAGCAGCCTCTGTTTAAGACCATATAAGCATTTGCTCTTATCATATTTGAAATTAGGCCTGATAAAGACACTTTTGCTGGCCAAAGCACTACTGGACCCTGCCAGGTCGATTCCTGTTGGGGCATCCCATTCTGTGACTACAGCAGCCTCTGTTTAAGACCATATAAGCATTTGCTCTTATCATATTTGAAATTAGGCCTGATAAAGACACTTTTGCTGGCCAAAGCACTACTGGACCCTGCCAGGTCCATTCCTGCCCAGGGCATCCCATTCTGTGACTAAAGCAGCCTCTGTTTAAGACCATATAAGCATTTGCTCTTATCATATTTGAAATTAGGCCTGATAAAGACACTTTTGCTGGCCAAAGCACTACTGGACCCTGCCAGGTCCATTCCTGCCCAGGGCATCCCATTTTGTGACTACAGCAGCCTCTGTTTAAGACCATATAAGCATTTGCTCTTATCATATTTGAAATTAGCCTGATAAAGACACTTTTGCTGGCCAAAGCACTACTGGACCCTGCCAGGTCCATTCCTGCCCAGGGCATCCCATTCTGTGACTACAGCAGCCTCTGTTTAAGACCATATAAGCATTTGCTCTTATCATATTTGAAATTAGCCTGATAAAGACACTTTTGCTGGCCAAAGCACTACTGGACCCTGCCAGGTCCATTCCTGCCCAGGGCATCCCATTCTGTGACTAAAGCAGCCTCTGTTTAAGACCATATAAGCATTTGCTCTTATCATATTTGAAATTAGGCCTGATAAAGACACTTTTGCTGGCCAAAGCACTACTGGACCCTGCCAGGTCCATTCCTGCCCAGGGCATCCCATTCTGAGACTACAGCAGCCTCTGTTTAAGACCATATAAGCATTTGCTCTTATCATATTTGAAATTAGGCCTGATAAAGACACTTTTGCTGGCCAAAGCACTACTGGACCCTGCCAGGTCCATTCCTGCCCAGGGCATCCCATTCTGTGACTAAAGCAGCCTCTGTTTAAGACCATATAAGCATTTGCTCTTATCATATTTGAAATTAGGCCTGATAAAGACACTTTTGCTGGCCAAAGCACTACTGGACCCTGCCAGGTCCATTCCTGCCCAGGGCATCCCATTCTGTGACTACAGCAGCCTCTGTTTAAGACCATATAAGCATTTGCTCTTATCATATTTGAAATTAGCCTGATAAAGACACTTTTGCTGGCCAAAGCACTACTGGACCCTGCCAGGTCCATTCCTGCCCAGGGCATCCCATTCTGTGACTACAGCAGCCTCTGTTTAAGACCATATAAGCATTTGCTCTTATCATATTTGAAATTAGCCTGATAAAGACACTTTTGCTGGCCAAAGCACTACTGGACCCTGCCAGGTCCATTCCTGCCCAGGGCATCCCATTCTGTGACTAAAGCAGCCTCTGTTTAAGACCATATAAGCATTTGCTCTTATCATATTTGAAATTAGGCCTGATAAAGACACTTTTGCTGGCCAAAGCACTACTGGACCCTGCCAGGTCCATTCCTGCCCAGGGCATCCCATTCTGTGACTACAGCAGCCTCTGTTTAAGACCATATAAGCATTTGCTCTTATCATATTTGAAATTAGGCCTGATAAAGACACTTTTGCTGGCCAAAGCACTACTGGACCCTGCCAGGTCCATTCCTGCCCAGGGCATCCCATTCTGTGACTAAAGCAGCCTCTGTTTAAGACCATATAAGCATTTGCTCTTATCATATTTGAAATTAGGCCTGATAAAGACACTTTTGCTGGCCAAAGCACTACTGGACCCTGCCAGGTCCATTCCTGCCCGGGGCATCCCATTCTGTGACTACAGCAGCCTCTGTTTAAGACCATATAAGCATTTGCTCTTATCATATTTGAAATTAGGCCTGATAAAGACACTTTTGCTGGCCAAAGCACTACTGGACCCTGCCAGGTCCATTCCTGCCCGGGGCATCCCATTCTGTGACTACAGCAGCCTCTGTTTAAGACCATATAAGCATTTGCTCTTATCATATTTGAAATTAGGCCTGATAAAGACACTTTTGCTGGCCAAAGCACTACTGGACCCTGCCAGGTCCATTCCTGCCCAGGGCATCCCATTCTGTGACTAAAGCAGCCTCTGTTTAAGACCATATAAGCATTTGCTCTTATCATATTTGAAATTAGGCCTGATAAAGACACTTTTGCTGGCCAAAGCACTACTGGACCCTGCCAGGTCGATTCCTGTTGGGGCATCCCATTCTGTGACTACAGCAGCCTCTGTTTAAGACCATATAAGCATTTGCTCTTATCATATTTGAAATTAGCCTGATAAAGACACTTTTGCTGGCCAAAGCACTACTGGACCCTGCCAGGTCCATTCCTGCCCAGGGCATCCCATTCTGTGACTAAAGCAGCCTCTGTTTAAGACCATATAAGCATTTGCTCTTATCATATTTGAAATTAGGCCTGATAAAGACACTTTTGCTGGCCAAAGCACTACTGGACCCTGCCAGGTCGATTCCTGCCCGGGGCATCCCATTCTGTGACTACAGCAGCCTCTGTTTAAGACCATATAAGCATTTGCTCTTATCATATTTGAAATTAGCCTGATAAAGACACTTTTGCTGGCCAAAGCACTACTGGACCCTGCCAGGTCCATTCCTGCCCAGGGCATCCCATTCTGTGACTAAAGCAGCCTCTGTTTAAGACCATATAAGCATTTGCTCTTATTATATTTATATTATAAGACACTTTTGCTGGGCATAGGCTTACTGCTGCCTGCCAGGTGCACTTCTGTTGAGGCATCCCATTCTGTAACATAGCATACCCCTCTTTATTTACACTAAGCAGCTCTCTTATTTACACTAAGCAGGCCTGTTGGAGGCTGAGTGTTACTGCTCACTTTTGGTGTGCATTATATTCTGTTTCATATAGACCCACCGCTGCCCGGGGTTTTTTTAAATATCACCTACTACCACGCCAGTTAGACTATGTCGGGCAGACAAGTGCCTGGAAGTGAAAAGAGGAGTGGCAGAGGCCAAGATTCCGCAGGCAGAGCTCGCATCAGACTGGGGGCCAGTAGCAGCAGGAGTCACGCTGAGAGACCTAATCTGCCAGTATCTGCTAGCGGTCGGGTCTCCACCAGTAACGCATCTGCCGTGGTAGATTGGTTGACGCGCTCATCAACAACATCATCACAACTTACGTCTGAGACCCCCAGTCTAGGGTCGGTAGGTTCCTCTGACACAACCCTGAGTTGGCATGCCCCGAGAGCAGTCCCTGTCCTCCCATTGCCTCTGGCCTACGCCGTTCCCTCCCCCAGCGACGTATCCTATGCTTTGGGTTCAGCTCCACTCTTTAGTGAGGAGGACCATCAGATAGAGGACAGTCAGCAGCTACTGCCCAGCCAAGAAATGGAGGTGGCTTCTTTAGCTAGGCAGACAAATAGTGATGTGGACAGTGTCGTGGGTGCTGCGAGCGTTCCAGCTCCTGCGCCAGACACTGTTGACGAATCCACGAACATCAGTGACGTACAGCCACAACTCGGTGATGATGATGATGATGACGATGAAGCCGATCGCACTTGGGAGCCGGGTGATGAAGGGGCTTCATCGTCATCATCAGGAGAAGAGGGGTGCAGGTTGCCCCGGAGTCAGCAGCTGAGGCAGCAAGGTGGTAGCAGTCAGCATGGGGGCACAATTCCAAAGGCTGGAGCCGGCCGGGGCCGGGGCCGGGGTAGAGCACCTGCTGTGCGGCAGTCTACCTTATCGGGAGGTAGTGGAGCAGGGGTTCCTGGAGTTGGCAACAGCAGCAGTGAATCAGTGAGGCCAGGGGGTGGGAAAAGTAGCTACTCGGCAGTGTGGCAGTTTTTCCTGAGGCATCCGCAGGAGGGTAACATGGCCACATGCAAGATATGTAGGCAAAAGGTGAAGCGTGGCCAGGGTCCAAATGTTGGCACCACGGCCCTGCGTCAACATATGATGCGTCACCATAAAACGACCTGGGAGAACCGAGGCTCCCAAGGGGTGGTCCAGTCTGCTTCCTCACCAAGTGAGCTCCCAATTTCTGCCAGCCAAGGCTCCAGCACCTCAGCCGAAGGCAGCTGTGCGTCATACCCATCCTCTGTCGCTCCTGCTCCTCCTCCTCCAAGTCATGCATCCCGCCAGCAATCCATCAGCGAAGCCATGTCCAAGAGACAGCAGTATGCGCCCACTCATCCTACGGCGCAGAAGCTGAATGTGCTCCTGTCCAAGTTGCTGGTGCTGCAGTCGCTCCCTTTTCAGGTGGTGGAATCTGCACCTTTCAGAGAACTGATGGCTTGTGCCGAGCCGAGGTGGAGAGTCCCAAGCCGTCATTTCTTTGCCAAGAAGGCAGTACCAGCGCTGCACACTTTTGTTGAACAGAAGGTGGGCCAGTCCTTGAGCCTGTCGGTGTGTAGCAAAATACATGGCAGCGCCGACATCTGGAGCTGTAACTACGGTCAGGGGCAGTACATGTCGTTTACGGCCCACTGGGTGAATGTGGTCCCTTTGCAGCAGCAACTTGGACAGGTCACGCCGCTTCGGCCTCCGCGCTCTCTGCCCATTGGGCCTGTGACACCGTGCGACTCGGCCTCCTCATCCTCCGCCATCTCCTCACCCTCCACTGTAGGCTCAAGTCTCAGTGCCCCTCCAGTCTACCATGTGTGCAGGGCACGGAGGTGTCACGCAGTGCTTCACATGGTTTGTCTTGGCGAACGGAGTCACACAGGGGAGGAACTGCTTAAATGTATTCATCAGGAAATCCAAACATGGCTTACTCCGAGAAAACTTAAAATGGGAATCATGGTTACCGACAATGGGAAGAACATTTTGTCTGCGCTGCGCCAAGGAAGCCTGACCCATGCCCCCTGCATGGCTCACGTCTTCAATCTGGTTGTCAAGCGGTTTCTGAAGTGTTCCCCCCATCTGCAGGACATCCTAACAACTTCACGGAAACTTTGCATGCACTTCAGCCACTCCTACACCGCCAAACACACCCTTCTTGAGCTACAGCGTCAGAATGGTATCCCCCAACATAGTCTGATTTGCGATGTTTCCACCCGTTGGAATTCCACCCTTCACATGTTGGACCGATTATATGAACAGAGAAAAGCCATCACGGATTTCCTGATGATCCAAGCAGATAGGGGGACTCCCCTGTGTAACTTCAATGTCAACCAGTGGCAGCTCATACGTGACACCTGCCGTTTGCTCAGGCCCTTTGAGGAAGCCACTTTATTTGTCAGTCGGCAGGATTACGGGATGAACGACGTGATTCCACTGCTTCATGTACTACAGCACATGTTGGAAACCATGGCTGGTCAGGGCACTGGAGACATGGCGTTTACATCTTACGGCCACATGAACCCCGTTGGAGCTGAACTGGAGGAGGAGGAGGAGGAAGAGGAGGAGGAGGAGTTGCCCAGCGAAACACAGTTTAGGCTTGGCGAAATGGCTGGTTTATCTAGTCAGCGGACAGGAGAGGAGGAGCAGGAGCAGCCAGAGGAGCTAGAGGTTTTTGAGGAAGGAGAGACAGAGGACCCGGGCACACCGTGGCAGTATGCAGTGGAGATGGAGACAGGTAGTCCATCCGAGTCACTTGCGCAAATGGCACGAAGCATGCTCACATGCTTGCGTAGTGACCCCAGAATTGTTTCCATCTGTCGGCGGGATGACTTCTGGCTGTCCACCTTATTGGACCCTCGCTTCCGGCACAAAATGGGGGCATTTTTTAAACCCACCGAGAGGGAGGACAAACTCAACTACTACAAAGACATTCTACGTAGGCAGTTGGCCGATGCCTATCTGCGCCATGGTCCATACTCTCGCAGGTCTGACTCGAGGGGACCTCTGCGCTCACCTTCCACTGCCATGGCCGCTGGGGGGGTTGGCAGCAGCAGCAGCAGAAGCTCCATCAGCAGCAGCAGCCTCAGTCTTCAGTCGCTAATGAGTAGCTTTCTACACCCGCATAGTAAGGCTACTCATGAGCAGCAGGAAGACCTGGAGCAGGACCTGAACCAGCAGGTCATGTCATACTTTGACATGACCATGCCAACACACCTTGAGGATCCGCTGGACTTCTGGGCAGCCAAACTTGATTTGTGGCCGCAACTAGCAGAGTTTGCCCTGGAAAAGCTGTCCTGCCCGGCAAGTAGCGTGCCATCTGAGCGGGTGTTTAGTGCGGCGGGGGCCATAGTTACGGCGAGGAGAACTCGTCTGTCAACTAAAAATGTGGAGAGACTCACCTTTGTCAAAATGAATCAGGGATGGATCAGCCAGGATTTCCACCCACCAATGCCTGATGCATGCGACTAGATTCAGCATGGTGCCACGTTTTACACTTTCCAAATGGTGCAAAACATATTTATGTCTTTAGGCCATTTTTTGGGCTCCTGCTGCTGCTACTGTCAACTCCTGCCAACTCCAGGGTTTGATTCATCCAATTTTTGGGCTCCTGAAGCCAACTCCAGTGTATATTTGGGCTCCTGCTGCTGCTGCTGTCAACTCCTGCCAACTCCAGGGTGTGATTCATCCAATTTTTGGGCTCCTGAAGCCAACTCCAGTGTATATTTGGGCTCCTGCTGCTGCTACTGTCAACTCCTGCCAACTCCAGGGTGTGATTCATCCAATTTTTGGGCTCCTGAAGCCAACTCCAGTGTATATTTGGGCTCCTGCTGCTGCTACTGTCAACTCCTGCCAACTCCAGGGTGTGATTCATCCAATTTTTGGGCTCCTGAAGCCAACTCCAGTGTATATTTGGGCTCCTGCTGCTGCTGCTGCCAACTTCTGCCAACTCCAGGGTGTGATTCATCCAATTTTTGGGCTCCTGAGGCCAACTCCAGTGTATATTTGGGCTCCTGCTGCTGCTACTGTCAACTCCTGCCAACTCCAGGGTGTGATTCATCCAATTTTTGGGCTCCTGAGGCCAACTCCAGTGTATATTTGGGCTCCTGCTGCTGCTGCTGCCAACTTCTGCCAGCTCCAGGGTGTGATTCATCCAATTTTTGGGCTCCTGAAGCCAACTCCAGTGTATATTTGGGCTCCTGCTGCTGCTGCTGCCAACTTCTGCCAACTCCAGGGTGTGATTCATCCAATTTTTGGGCTCCTGAGGCCAACTCCAGTGTATATTTGGGCTCCTGCTGCTGCTGCTGCCAACTTCTGCCAACTCCAGGGTGTGATTCATCCAATTTTTGGGCTCCTGAGGCCAACTCCAGTGTATATTTGGGCTCCTGCTGCTGCTGCTGCCAACTTCTGCCAACTCCAGGGTGTGATTCATCCAATTTTTGGGCTCCTGAAGCCAACTCCAGTGTATATTTGGGCTCCTGCTGCTGCTGGTGACAACTCCTGCCAACTCCAGGGTGTGATTCATCCAATTTTTGGGCTCCTGAGGCCAACTCCAGTGTATATTTGGGCTCCTGCTGCTGCTGCTGCCAACTTCTGCCAACTCCAGGGTGTGATTCATCCAATTTTTGGGCTCCTGAGGCCAACTCCAGTGTATATTTGGGCTCCTGCTGCTGCTGGTGTCAACTCCTGCCAACTCCAGGGTGTGATTCATCCAATTTTTGGGCTCCTGAAGCCAACTCCAGTGTATATTTGGGCTCCTGCTGCTGCTACTGTCAACTCCTGCCAACTCCAGGGTGTGATTCATCCAATTTTTGGGCTCCTGAGGCCAACTCCAGTGTATATTTGGGCTCCTGCTGCTGCTGCTGCCAACTTCTGCCAACTCCAGGGTGTGATTCATCCAATTTTTGGGCTCCTGAGGCCAACTCCAGTGTATATTTGGGCTCCTGCTGCTGCTACTGTCAACTCCTGCCAACTCCAGGGTGTGATTCATCCAATTTTTGGGCTCCTGAAGCCAACTCCAGTGTATATTTGGGCTCCTGCTGCTGCTACTGTCAACTCCTGCCAACTCCAGGGTGTGATTCATCCAATTTTTGGGCTCCTGAGGCCAACTCCAGTGTATATTTGGGCTCCTGCTGCTGCTGCTGCCAACTTCTGCCAACTCCAGGGTGTGATTCATCCAATTTTTGGGCTCCTGAGGCCAACTCCAGTGTATATTTGGGCTCCTGCTGCTGCTACTGTCAACTCCTGCCAACTCCAGGGTGTGATTCATCCAATTTTTGGGCTCCTGAGGCCAACTCCAGTGTATATTTGGGCTCCTGCTGCTGCTGCTGCCAACTTCTGCCAACTCCAGGGTGTGATTCATCCAATTTTTGGGCTCCTGAGGCCAACTCCAGTGTATATTTGGGCTCCTGCTGCTGCTACTGTCAACTCCTGCCAACTCCAGGGTGTGATTCATCCAATTTTTGGGCTCCTGAGGCCAACTCCAGTGTATATTTGGGCTCCTGCTGCTGCTGCTGCCAACTTCTGCCAACTCCAGGGTGTGATTCATCCAATTTTTGGGCTCCTGAGGCCAACTCCAGTGTATATTTGGGCTCCTGCTGCTGCTGCTGCCAACTTCTGCCAACTCCAGGGTGTGATTCATCCAATTTTTGGGCTCCTGAGGCCAACTCCAGTGTATATTTGGGCTCCTGCTGCTGCTACTGTCAACTCCTGCCAACTCCAGGGTGTGATTCATCCAATTTTTGGGCTCCTGAGGCCAACTCCAGTGTATATTTGGGCTCCTGCTGCTGCTGCTGCCAACTTCTGCCAACTCCAGGGTGTGATTCATCCAATTTTTGGGCTCCTGAGGCCAACTCCAGTGTATATTTGGGCTCCTGCTGCTGCTGCTGCCAACTTCTGCCAACTCCAGGGTGTGATTCATCCAATTTTTGGGCTCCTGAAGCCAACTCCAGTGTATATTTGGGCTCCTGCTGCTGCTGGTGTCAACTCCTGCCAACTCCAGGGTGTGATTCATCCAATTTTTGGGCTCCTGAAGCCAACTCCAGTGTATATTTGGGCTCCTGCTGCTGCTGCTGCCAACTTCTGCCAACTCCAGGGTGTGATTCATCCAATTTTTGGGCTCCTGAGGCCAACTCCAGTGTATATTTGGGCTCCTGCTGCTGCTGCTGCCAACTTCTGCCAACTCCAGGGTGTGATTCATCCAATTTTTGGGCTCCTGAAGCCAACTCCAGTGTATATTTGGGCTCCTGCTGCTGCTGGTGTCAACTCCTGCCAACTCCAGGGTGTGATTCATCCAATTTTTGGGCTCCTGAGGCCAACTCCAGTGTATATTTGGGCTCCTGCTGCTGCTGCTGCCAACTTCTGCCAACTCCAGGGTGTGATTCATCCAATTTTTGGGCTCCTGAGGCCAACTCCAGTGTATATTTGGGCTCCTGCTGCTGCTACTGTCAACTCCTGCCAACTCCAGGGTGTGATTCATCCAATTTTTGGGCTCCTGAGGCCAACTCCAGTGTATATTTGGGCTCCTGCTGCTGCTGCTGCCAACTTCTGCCAACTCCAGGGTGTGATTCATCCAATTTTTGGGCTCCTGAAGCCAACTCCAGTGTATATTTGGGCTCCTGCTGCTGCTGCTGCCAACTCCAGGGTGTGATTCATCCAATTGTTGGGCTCCTGAAGCCAACCCCAGGGTCTCTTTAAAGTAATGTTTGGGCTCCTGCTGCTGCTGCTGCCTACTTCTGCCAACTCCAGGGTGTGATTCATCCAATTTTTGGGCTCCTGAAGCCAACCCCAGGGTCTCTTTGAAGTAATGTTTGGGCTCCTGCTGCTGCTACTGTCAACTCCTGCCAACTCCAGGGTGTGATTCATCCAATTTTTGGGCTCCTGAGGCCAACTCCAGTGTATATTTGGGCTCCTGCTGCTGCTACTGTCAACTCCTGCCAACTCCAGGGTGTGATTCATCCAATTTTTGGGCTCCTGAGGCCAACTCCAGTGTATATTTGGGCTCCTGCTGCTGCTGCTGCCAACTTCTGCCAACTCCAGGGTGTGATTCATCCAATTTTTGGGCTCCTGAGGCCAACTCCAGTGTATATTTGGGCTCCTGCTGCTGCTGCTGCCAACTTCTGCCAACTCCAGGGTGTGATTCATCCAATTTTTGGGCTCCTGAGGCCAACTCCAGTGTATATTTGGGCTCCTGCTGCTGCTACTGTCAACTCCTGCCAACTCCAGGGTGTGATTCATCCAATTTTTGGGCTCCTGAGGCCAACTCCAGTGTATATTTGGGCTCCTGCTGCTGCTGCTGCCAACTTCTGCCAACTCCAGGGTGTGATTCATCCAATTTTTGGGCTCCTGAGGCCAACTCCAGTGTATATTTGGGCTCCTGCTGCTGCTACTGTCAACTCCTGCCAACTCCAGGGTGTGATTCATCCAATTTTTGGGCTCCTGAGGCCAACTCCAGTGTATATTTGGGCTCCTGCTGCTGCTGCTGCCAACTTCTGCCAACTCCAGGGTGTGATTCATCCAATTTTTGGGCTCCTGAGGCCAACTCCAGTGTATATTTGGGCTCCTGCTGCTGCTGCTGCCAACTTCTGCCAACTCCAGGGTGTGATTCATCCAATTTTTGGGCTCCTGAGGCCAACTCCAGTGTATATTTGGGCTCCTGCTGCTGCTACTGTCAACTCCTGCCAACTCCAGGGTGTGATTCATCCAATTTTTGGGCTCCTGAGGCCAACTCCAGTGTATATTTGGGCTCCTGCTGCTGCTGCTGCCAACTTCTGCCAACTCCAGGGTGTGATTCATCCAATTTTTGGGCTCCTGAGGCCAACTCCAGTGTATATTTGGGCTCCTGCTGCTGCTGCTACTGTCAACTCCTGCCAACTCCAGGGTGTGATTCATCCAATTTTTGGGCTCCTGAGGCCAACTCCAGTGTATATTTGGGCTCCTGCTGCTGCTGCTGCCAACTTCTGCCAACTCCAGGGTGTGATTCATCCAATTTTTGGGCTCCTGAAGCCAACTCCAGTGTATATTTGGGCTCCTGCTGCTGCTGCTGCTGCCAACTTCTGCCAACTCCAGGGTGTGATTCATCCAATTTTTGGGCTCCTGAGGCCAACTCCAGTGTATATTTGGGCTCCTTCTGCCCCTCATAGTGATGCCACTTCAACTCTCTGCAATTGTGCCGCTCTGCGATTCTATTAGCGATGCCTCTGATCTGCATGTGATATTTCTTCAAAGTATTATTTAACTAACCCAGCACGCATCCTGTGCGTGTTACAGCAAGGCTGAATGGTTTACAACCCTATTGAGGCTGTAGGAGGCTCAGAAATAGCCGTTTTTAATAGCGATTCGTCGCGAATTTATTCGGGTCGAAACGATTTTTGTCGGAAAATTCGGCGAATCAGTCGAATCGAATTTTTCAAAAGTTCGCTCATCTCTACTAACCACCATACACCAATTAAGAATAAATATAATATACATCTTTATTACATAAATACATTTTGCACGCAAGAGAATTAATTAGAACCGCTTAAAAATGGCCTGACGATGGTATCAGGAATAAAAAGGAAACAGTGCATGTAAAGTCACTATACAAATGCAACACAAAAGAAGGTTGCAAACACCCCAAAGAGTCATTAAATCATTCTTGGTGCAAGCAAATAGGGGATAATTGCAAACACTAAAGTTTGATCTGGGACGACTAAATGTCACCGCTGTATCCCAAATGATCCTGAGAGAGGCTGCACTAAATCAAGTAAGTGTATAAAAAAGGAAATGTATTTCATCAAGGAGCTAGTAAACAGGTACACAAGACATTTAAAAACAAACAAAGAGGGAGAGGCAGTGCCAAAGTGCCCAGCAAGGGCATTTTGTGGTTCAAATCTAGGACCTCAGAGTTTCTCGGGTACCACAATTTTTACCCTCATTTGTGGACCGACCCTTCTCCATCTGGGATACTGATACTCAAGCTTATGATGATCAGTGAAAAGTAGGACAGGATGCTGGGCATCTAAAGTAGAAGGTACCTCCATTCCTTGAGTTCCAGTTTGTTGGACAGCTGTTCCCGATCCTCCATATAGTAGTTGCATTCAGGGGATGGCAGCTTTTTCAAAAATAATGCAATCCTCGAACCGCTGTGACAGGATGGCCCCTGCTGCAGAAGTGGATGCATCTACCTCAAGGAAAAAGCATAGAGCAGGATAAGGATGCCTCAAGATGGGGGGCAGATGTGAACAGCTTCTTGAGGGAGTGAAAGGCTGATTGAGCCTACTCTGTCCAGGTGAAGTGCTGGTGCTTCCTAGTGAGGTCAGCGATGGGCAGCACAATCTTGCAAAAGTCCCGAGTGAATTTTCAGTAAAAATGAGTGAAGCCAATAAAGTGCTGGACTTCACGCTGGATCCTTGGGGTTTGCCTTTCCAGAACTGCGGGACTTGTTGAGTCCAATGGCAATGCCCTGATCAAAAATAGTGAATCCCAGAAACTGCACATAGAACATTTCTCACCCACACTTTTCCACCTTGGCATATAAGTTGTGATCGCGCAAACGAAACAGAATTTGCCTGACACGCCCCCCCCCCCCCCCCATTGCTCTTAAACAGTAGATGAGAAAATCAAGATATCATCAAGATAAACCACAACAAAGATATCAAGGAGGTCCTGGAAGATATCGTATTGTGTGGCATTGCACGGGCTGAATGGCGTCACAAGGTATTCAAATTTGCTGTCTCCCATTCCTCACGCTCCTGAATGCAGATCAGGTTGTAGGCTCCCCTCAGGTCCAGCTTTGTGAACGTGAGAGCAGTACCCAGCTGCTGTAACAATTCTGGGATCAAAGGCAGGGCATAACAGTTATTATTGTTTTTTTGTTTAGATCCTGATAGTCCTGATGCAGGGTGTCAGACAGTCGTTTTCGACAAAAAAGACCACTGCACCGGCTGGAGAAGATAAGTGGACTTAGATTCTCCTGGCGCCTATGAGTCCTCTCTTCAGGTGTCATTGAGGCCGGGGGTGAATCATACCCACTTGCAAGGGCTCGGGTACCTCCATGGCCCCATTTGAATAGAGAGAAGATTGGGGAATATGCAGGTCTCTCCAACCGTCTCTCTCTTTCAGGTGGTCAATTTGGATGGCTAACTGGATGAGCCCTTCTATGGACAGCTCAACCTTCACTGATTCAGAGAGATCCTTCCTGAACTGGTGTGTAAGAGAGGGTCATTCCACATGGTATACGGGGCATGGCGGCGGAATTCTGTCTTGTAATCGTTGACAGGGCGCTTGCATTGGTGAAAGCTACAGAGCAATGATCCTGCAGAGTCTGTCCTGACCAGGGCACCATACATAACCCCTAAGACTATAAACATTAGCCTCAACAAGCTCTGCGCCAAAGCTTACTTTCATATACCAAAGGTTGAAACATTTGCTTAAAAAACAATATCAATGCTTCTAAAGTTCGTAACAAGAAAGAGTTGTCCATAGAACACCCAAGTGTGCAGCATATTAGAATTCATTCCACTTGTGAGCAAACATCGTCACCAGATCGCATGTACCAGCTGGCCTGTGAAACACAGGTTTAATCCTTTGTATCAATAATATGTAGGTCCGCTTGAATGTATAATTATTGTGCTCTTGACTTCTCCAAAACCTCCTTTTTTCAAATTGCTTAATAAGCCATAAGAGTAGCTTTCAGCGTTTTTTAAACCAACGACATGCATGTATATAAAAAAAAAAAGGAAGAAAGAAACTCCAATCGTGTGATATTATTTCAAAAGAGGAAAGCTTACAATGCTCTCTCTGCTCTTTATTGCACTTACCACAGTTATCCAGAAACAATGGATAAACAGGTCAGCAAGTTCAGCCCACACATCTGATCTCACCCTCCTCGCTTTAAGTTGCCATTTATGTTCCCCGGCCGTGGGACCTGGCAATGGCTTATGGTGAAACCAAAAGTAAGTTGCGTCCATGTTGCTTGACTCGGCCCCAAAAGCGTTTCATCAACGAATGACTTGTTCACTGGGTTAGACAGGCCAGGCAACGTGTTTCTTTTATCACAGAAATAAAACCTTTTAGCCCAGCAAGGTTAAGTCTTTACAGGCTCTGCTCTGCTTCAGCTCCATAAGATAAAATTCTAAAAAACTAATCAATTAAAACCGCTGTTCTTGCTGCCGTTACAGTACATTTACAACTCCTCAAAGTTTACACCTGAGTGAACTTTTTAGTTCAACACACAAAAAATGGCTTATATGCTGAAATAACACAGTTAGTTGAGTTGTGCTCCTGTGTTTAACATTTGTTACATCGATTGGGAACCCCTCCTCTAGACACAGAGGCATTTTAGAACATCACAAAACACCTGTATTCTCATCTGTCTTTAAAGTGGACTAAAACTCATGGAAATCAGCCCAGGAATCTATAAGATTACCAGGCTGATTGATTCCCTCCCCCCGGGGTATCCAAAATCGGGAAGGCACGGTATGTGAAACCCTCCTGGTCACCCATAAATTCACTTTCTTTTCCGGTCCAACAGCGCATTGTAAATGGCCGGCACGGGCACACTCCCTGTTAGGGGGCAGTGGGAGATGCGGACGCCAGCATGCTCGGATCCTGGATGATGGGGCTCAAGCAGATCCGAGCGCACTGATTGGACGAGCGGCCGCACATGCGTCATAGGACCGGGAAGAGGTCGGGCGACCTGGGGGGTTTCACACAGTCTTTCCACGATCGGGGGTGTCCTGGAAACAAGGACCAAAACCCAGGATAATCAAAATCCTGGGTTTTGGGCCACTTTAAAATGTAGATTACTTTTATTCCTCCACAAAGGCCAAAGCTGATGTTTATTCAAATGCACTGTATAGTAAGAAGAAAAGCTTTCTTTTGCTTCTTGTATAATTGCTTTCCTTTCAATGGTTCCAGGAGACTGTGTTGGCTTTAGGGAGTTTATCCCCATAGCTATTCATCACTTCATAAAAGCTGATGTATTTTATGGGTAACTCAGTGAGCCATAAACATGAAGCAGAAGGTAGGCTGACATGTAATGGTTACAGGTGTATTTACAGCATAATACAGTAGAATTTCACATCTCAGGAAATAAAATGTCAGGTGCAAACAGTTTCTTTTCATGACTGTAGGAAGCGTTCACTGCCTCCCACTGCACTACATCTAAACAAAATACACTTGACAATGTCCTTATTGGAATGATATTTGATGGATATCATTCACAGCCTAACAGTCAAAAAGTACAAAAAGTCCCATTGTCTGTTTTGAGAAGCACATTCAACTTAACAAGCTTATCCAAGCAGTAACCGGTTTCATTTACATTAAATAGATTATGTTAAAAAGGTTCATCTTTCAAAAATATTGATGAATATTATTTCTCTTTCTTCACTCAAAATATCTGCACACTTATTGGTCATGCTAAAGTTCTGGTGAAGCAAGTTTGGGTGTGCTTCTGGGTGTGAACTGGAGTTTACATATGAGTGAGTTTTTTTTTACTTAAAGTGGACCAAACCCAGGATTATCACTATCCTGGGTTTTGGTCCTTCCCTCTGGGACACCCTGGTTTTGGATGCACCGCTCTGTGGAACTGACTTAGAACTAGGACTGTTCCTCTTGTTCCCCAGCACAGGGTGCAAGGATTTCCCTTGTGCTCGCATTTGCGCACTAGACATATTAGGGCAAGTAAGCCTGTGTGCATGTGCTGTTGGCCGTAGCAGAACAATCTGTTGTTGCAGCGCACGCATACGTGCAGCGTGAGTTTCAACAGATTGTGCGCATGTGCGATTATGCACATTGCAAACGTGCTAAACTGTGCTCGATTATTCGCATGCTCAGGGGCCTTTAAATATTGGCGAGCCCTGACCTGCATTGCCAGTTGGTCTTCTCTCCTGCCTGTTCCTGTGTTCCAGTCCTCCATTCCTGTGTACCAACCCAGCTTGATTTTGAGTAAGCTCCTGTTCTCCTGACAACCTTGGCTTGTTTATAACCTCGATCCAGTTCTGCCTGCCACACGACCTCAGCTTGTACTTACAACTTTGATCCAAATCTGCCTGCCCACGACCTTGGCTTGTTTACGTCTTTGATCCAGTTCTGCCTGCCCACGACCTCGGCTTGTTTACGACTTTGATCCAGCACTGCCTGCCCACGACTAGTCTTGTTTACAACTTTGATCCAGCGCTGCCTGCCCACGACCTTGGCTTGTTTACGACTTTGATACAACGCTGCCTGCCCACCACCTCGGCTTGTTTACGACTTCGATCCTGTTCTGCCAGCCACCACTTCAGCTTGTCCCTCGTCTCCCGTCCAGCTCTGGTCTGTCCTCTACCCAGAACTTGGTAATACCCACTCCTAGGTTGCCTGACCTGGGGCCTTCCTGCAGCCCAGCATAACTTAACCTTTAGAGGCTCTAGTGAAAACAAGGTTGGTCCTTAGATTCCAGGCTTCCCGGTAGAGAGGTGAGCTGGTTCTTAGTCTCCGCAATCAGGGTTCATACCCAGTAGTCTGACAGGAACTCCGCTGTAAACCAGTAAACTTACCTCTCCTCAGTCCAACTGTGCATGCACAGCCACTCATCCAATCAGCTTTCCTGGCTGTGCATATTAATGTGTGGCTGGGGAAGCTGAATGGAAACGCAGCCACACACTTCAGCGATGTTCAGCATCAATCACATCCTTTAGTTCGGTGGATGTGGCTATGCACAGCTGAAAGAGGATCCGAGTGATGGTGCCACCAGCCATGCATGTGGGCATGTTGGACAGGTAAGGATATTGGGTGACAGGGGGGTTTCACAGAGAAGTCATTCCATTTTGGGACTCCAGGGACAGTTTTGGTTCACTTTTAAAACACATAAAAACAAAAAATACATTTCTCTCCTAAAATTTCCCCAAAAATCCTGTAATGGGGTGTTTTTACAGGCAGGGAACATCATTTTTCCAGTAGTGTAAGGATATTTTTTTTTCAATCTTTGAGCACCCTGTGGGATATGTTAAAGAATTAGCCAAATCATTCTGCATAGCCCATAGGGCACTGTTTCCAAACTTTATAAAGTCAGTATCGGGGTTGCTAACGGCAATGACAACTCAAATGCGGTTTCAGGTAAAATATGTGTTTGTAAAGGCAACTAAACATGTAAGACATTTTTCTATTGCAGAAATTTGGACTTCAGGTTGTGTTTCCTCATTTTAAATGTTCTGACAGGCCTTTACTGCAGTGTTTTTTGGGTGCCGTTTGTTTGTGGGCCTTTGTCTATAGGGTCGATTCGAAACGTTAATGCTTACCTAGAATCTCCCCCAAAAATGGACACTATGGTGTGCAAAAAGGACACTAGTGGAAAATTTCAGGTGCAAATTGGCGCAATGGTGAATGCTAGTTCCCTTTTTGATGATCATGAATTAGGCGGAAGCGGTGATTTGCCAGAACATTTCAGGCACAAATTGGCGCAAAGGTGAATGCTAGTTCCCTTTTTGATGACCATGAATTAGAGGGAAGCGGTGACTTAACGCTCCAAATAGCGGCCGCAATTCACCAGTGCACCGACTACGAATCGACTCGTATGTCTTTGAATAGCTCAGAATTTATCCAGCTGCTTTTGTCCTGCGTCACATGCATGCCCAAGCCATCACGCTGCCTCCGCCATGTGTTACAGCTGATGTGCTAGCTATGCTTTGGATCATTAGCTGGACCATGGCTTCTTTTTTCGCCATACTTTTTTTTTACCATCATTCTGGTAAAGGTTAATCTTGGTTTTATCTGTCCAAAGAATGTTCTTCCAGAACTGTGCTGGCTTTTTTAGATGTTTTTTAGCAAAGTTCAATCAGGTCTTTTTATTCTTGAGACTTTTACCATTCAGTGACCCATGGACACCATGGAAATTATTCTACGATCATCTACCACTGTTGTCTTCCATGGGCGTCCAGGTCTTTTTGCATTGCTGAGTTCACCAGTGCTTTCTTTTTCTCAGGATGTACCAACTGTAGATTTTGTCACTCCTAGTATTGTAGCAATTTCTTGAATGGGTTTTTACTGTTTTTCGAACTTTAAGGATTGCTTGTTTCACCTGCATGGAAATCTCCTTTGACCACATGTTTTCTTCACAGCAATATCTTTCATATGTGAGCATCAC
Organism: Gastrophryne carolinensis; assembly: GCA_027917425.1. Classification (NCBI taxonomy): domain Eukaryota; kingdom Metazoa; phylum Chordata; class Amphibia; order Anura; family Microhylidae; genus Gastrophryne; species Gastrophryne carolinensis. The sequence continues at coordinate 40,442,969 of CM051235.1, read as the reverse complement.
ACCCAGGGCTGGCTTTAGGAGAGAAAGTGCCCTGTATGCTACTACTACTACTTAGGGATTACTACTTAGGGATTTGAGCAGGCAAGCGCAGCTGCATGGCGCCCCACTGACCATGGTGCCATGTGCAGTGGCACAGCTCGCACACCCCAAAAGCTGGCCCTGACCACACCCTGATCACACCTCAAACCAACTTCAAACTATCTGCTTATTTTAGATGGATATAAGGAAGGATTTGTCCACACCTGCCCATTAAAAGGTCTTTGAGTAAATTGTACAATTACTTTTGGTCCCTTTAAAAACAGGGTGGCAAATGCTCAGGAGCTTAAACTCCTAAACCCTTCATCCAATGTTAAATGAAAGCTGAAAGTCTCGACTTTTTTTCCATGTCTATTATATGACTATAACTTGAATATGTTTCAATAAACAGTTAAAAAAAACTAAATTTGTGTCTGTGTCCAAATATTTATGGACCTAACTGTATTTCAATGCTGTTTGACAACAACATGTATAGGTCAGAATGCAGGAAAAACTAGAACAAATATCTTTATTGTGATTTTTATGTGTTCACAGAGATGTACGCAAAGTATCCCAGATGCCAGGAAAATTCACTCACATCACTAGCCGGAAAAGGTTTGGATTGACATTTTCATATATATATATATATATATATATATATATATATATATATATCACATATACAAGTACATTGCATGGATTTTGTTATTTTTCAATTTTTATTTTAGAAAAATAAATATTATTTATCTTTATAAGCTTTAACAAAAAAGATTTGCACACTGTTAAATTTGTGTTATAACTTACAGTAAATGTATATTTATCACAAGGGCCTATCTCACCTTAGATCTTAATAGGAGAATGCAAACCTCATCATGCTAAAGGTGTAAAAGCAGTCATCCTATATGTTGGGACAAGTGTATTGTTCAATTCTGAAACGATATTTTAGAGCAAATAAGAAGTCTAAAATTCATACAACATATCATATGACACCAGTGAATGCCTCTAGTCACTCAGCAGTTCACCTCCTAATTGCTGCCCTCTACCTTCCTGTCAGAACGCAGCTGCTCCTGGAAGTAGAAACAACGCAAAGAGTAATGGCACACTGCCTTAATTCCTTTGCCATAGACCACCAATCATATGGCTCTCCTGGTGGTCTATATCTCCACCACCCATTTGTCAGCTCAGCAAGAATGAGCACATTAGTATTATGCAGCCATTTTTACATTTAGTTTTTCCCCCTTGATGCGACCCTGGTAAGAATATGAATAGCTGAGCATAATTAGTGTTTCATTCACCACCGCACCTAAGTAGCGTTTAAATCAAGGTCTCACCTAATTAGCATTTGCATCACCCGTGGTTGTCTGTGTGCTTTTGGTTGTGATTAGGTAGCACAATCACAGCTTTAGAATAAAACAATAGAGCCTGCACCCTCTCTCTACACTATCATCAGCAACAGGGATAGAGGGAGAAGCACAACCACTGTGTTTGAAGCATAATATTTGGCTCTTACAGACTCCACTTATTATGTTGATTATTATGCAGAATCACAGCTCCAAGGACCACACCCTCTTTTTTAGAGAATTAATTATAAGATGAATCTGTAAACCTTGATATCTCGGCCATTTCTTCTTCAATTTAAAAACAGCAAAATGTTTAGGACAATGGCAAATGTAGCCCGACACAATAGTCTAACAATTGGCTTTGCCTACTATATCCTTTTAATTGCAGTAAACAAACAACAGATTGCATGACCATATTTTTTATTTGCAGCCAAAACATGGAATACAAACTGGACTGCATAAGGGTTCCCTCCCTCCCCTAACAAAAAAAAATATGTCCTGCAATGTCCAAGAGATCACACAGGTGTATTGAGTCCCAAGTCTGAATCACATGGGTTGTAGCATGCTTCTTAATTACAGTTCTTCCAAAAATTCTTCTACACCAATTACATAAAACCATAAATATGAAGTGAGAATCCTCTACTGCGGTGAAAAATAAATACGTTAATTAAATATAGAAATACGTTTTAAAGGATAACACAAACCTTCATGAACGATGCCATAAGATACAAAACATTATGTGTGCACTACAGTAGGGAGCCATATGGCACCCCTACAATTTTAAATGTGAACTTACTACATTTCAGCCCCTCAAAGAGATCTGGAGGCAACTCTTGCTATCCTCTCGTCCACAGCCCTGGTGGGTATCCCCTTGTGTCAATATCAAATTAAACTAACATGATGTGAATGAAGTGGGAGAAATAAAAACTAGTCCCCAGATAAAGGGATACAATATTTAACAAAAATCTCTCAAAGTGTTTGCTGTACTGCTATCCCACTGTTTTTCTGTTTACAAAAATGTTAAACTTAACCAAATGTTTATTAATTAAATGCTTTCTAACAAACAAAATTTCCCAGTCTGTCCCCCTGCAGTTTTCTGCATTTGTACAAGAGGAATATCCTAACTCTCTATATGTGCTTATATAGCCATGGGCATTATGGTTGCATATAAGAAAAAGTCAATTCTAAAGATGTACTGTAGGAGAGTCATAAATAGCCAGCAGCACTAAGATTATTTAAAACATGCACTAGCTAGTTTTCAAACTCTCCTTCGTGCTGGACAACGAGCAATATGAGTCACGTTATCAAATAGTAAAAAGCCAGACAGGTGCCTGCTGTGCGTTACTTGGCTAAGCTGGTGGCTGCTATACATTGTAACAAGAGCTACATCCTACTGTAATAAATTGTATAGCAGACACGAGCCTGCTATTACAATGTAAACAGCTGATTCTTTCTGAGCGTAATGAAACTCGCAATGGGAGATTTTAAACGTATGCCTCTCTCTGACAGACAGAACAAAGTAGAAAGCAGGAAGAATCATGTGCTTAAAGTGGCCTGAAACCGAGCTGGATCGGTCCATTCCTTCCCCCTGGGGCATCTAAAATCAGGATGCCCCGCTGTGTGAAACCCCCCAGGTCACCCTCTACACTTACCTTACATCTCGGTCCAATGACGCATGTGCAGGCCGCGGCCACATCCCAGCTATTCCTCTAGCTGCACGCTCCCTGTTAGAGGGAAGCGCAAGATGTGGCCGTCAGTGCACTCAGAGCTGCTGAGATAAGACTTTGGGGGGTTCCACATAGTGGGGCACCAAAATCCTGGGTTTTGGTCCACTTTAAATTCTAAAAAGTTAGTTAGTTGCCTGCAGTGTATTTCATTGTAGACAGCTAGGCTTCTGGCTGCTATACAATGTAACAACTTTCGCCCTGCTGTGATATATTGTATAACAGCCACATGCCCACAATATGAACATATATGAACAACATACAGCTAACACACAGCAATGTGTGAGCCATTTCTCCATTGCAGTGCTGCTGAGTAAAAGTAAGGACATTTCTTATCCAAAGTAAATGATGTAAATAACAATGTAAATAATTAAAAATCTATGAATAGTAAAATCTAATTTAAAGGGACACCCTAGCATTATTATTTCTCATTCCAGCTATAGGTGATGTCTGCTGCCAAAGGATTCAAGAACAATAGTTTGGTGGCCTATTTTATTCTTCAGGGTCTATCGGAAAATTCTTTATGTCAGAATATCTTCTCCATTACTGTTTTATGGATGCTGTGCCTGATTCTTCTTGGAAATCTGACTACTTTTTCACTGGTTTGTTCAGATGAAAAACTTCACACACCCATGTATTTCTTCCTTGTCAATCTCTCTCTTCTTGACATGTCCTATTCAACCACCACTCTGTGCACCGTCATCAAGGCTTTTGTTTTTGGAGACCAAAGCATTTCTTTTACAGCGTGCATAACTCAGATGTATTTCTATATCTTCTTTATAAACTGTGAGGTTTTTGTACTGGCAGCTATGAGTTATGATCGCTATGTAGCCATATGCGACCCATTAAAGTACCATGTAATAATGACTTTCAAAACGTGTTCTCTCATGTCAGCGACCACCTGTATGTTAGCTTTCACAGACTCGTTTTTTTTAGCTATTGCTTTCTCCAGTTTCTCATGTTTTATATCTAATACAATAAATCATTACTTTTGTGACTTACGTGCCTACACCCAATTATCTTGTAACAATGTTATTTTTATAGACTACATGATGCTCATAGAAGCTGCAATCTTTTGTCTCCCTTCTGTGATACTGACAATACTCTCCTATTGGTATATTATAAGGACTATACTGAAGATCCAATTATCCTCCAGCAGAAAGAAGGCTTTCTTCACTTGTTCCTCTCAGTTAATAATCGTCGTTCTTTTTTATACCATCATTTTTGGCTTGTACCTACGCCCTGTCTCCATGCCCACCACAAGTTCAGATAAACTGCTCACACTGTTGTACACCGCTGGGACGTCATTGGTCAATCCTCTGATATATACTTTAAAAAATGAAGATGTTAAGACTGCCTTTAAAAGAAAAATTAAGAGAATATTGAAACAAGATTTTTCATTGAACCACCACTGATTATTAAAAGGCAACTACAGTAGAAGGAGGATTTTATTTGTCATGAAAGTCCCCCAGTCCAACAATGCTCCTGGTGGGTGCCGTTCCATAAATATTTTTCATATTTGCTATGGACACTGCTGTGTCCATTGTGGGCTTGGGAGCGGATGGGCCCTGCTGCAGAGTGTGCAACATGAGACATACTGTATACTTACTGGCTCCTGCTTGCGGCTCCACATGGCACAGGCTTTCATGTTACGTCTGTGTCATATTATCATGGACGATTGCTAGCACGCAGAAGAACCTGGCGTCCTGGGCATGAAATGACCCTGAACGAGACGGGGGGGGGGGGGGCTTCTAGTCCTGATGTCTCAGGCAATTGCCTTGTTGACCCTTGTAACTGTAACTAGGTTTTGAGAGGAAAAAGGGTATGTCTGGATGTTAGCTTTAAACTTAAAAGGGAATGTAAACCCCATTGCAACAATTAGCCAGCAAGCCTGTCTCCATTTTCTGCAGTGCTGGATAGAAGCCGTAACAGGGCTGCAAAGTTTGCCCACCCTTTTAATTAAAATAAGTGGTTCAACTTTTGGTACTCTTGTCATGAGAAAGCCTGGCTAGCCACAGGGGTCATAGAGTTGTTTGACCACAGCAAATCATTCTCAGGACGCATAAATCTGCGCCATGACATACCCTTTCCAGCTCAGCCACGACCCAGAAATTGCAAAGCAAAGAAACTGGCTTCACTTAGGATGTATGCATACATAGGATTTATATTTAATCGGAGATTTTAAGACGCCTTAAAGTGGTTTATTTTACACAGTTTCCAAGGGGGATAAGGGGGAAGGAAGTTAGCATGTGCCTAATCAGGGATTTTAAATTATACTTCACAAAGATTAAAGCTGATAAGTGCAGTTTAAAAAAAAAAAGTTATAGTTTTGTAGACTTATTTGACTTTCAATGATTCCAGGAGATTGTGTTTGCTTTAGTAAGTTTATCCTCATGGTTATTTATCCCTTCAAAATACTATTTATGTGTTAAAAACACAACCGTACAGCAGACAGCGAATATGTAATACTTAAATAGAAAGTCTACTTTCAATGACATTTTTGAAAGTGTGCCAAAAGAATGCCCTCAAGTTGCTGAGCTGATCTAGTATTTATTTTCTGTTAGGAAAAGTTTGATGGAAGCAGTTTTCATTACCTGCTATCTTTTGCTATTGGCAACCATACACCAAGTCTGTACTGCCAAGGCCCGTGGGACACCCGCCTTCTAGGTAAGTCCACAACCCCCAATCTCCGCTGCTAGCTTCACCTATAGACAAGCCCCCGTCTGCCAGGATGCTTTACACGCCTTACCAGACGCGGTTGCCCCCAGGACTTTGTAGCACAAAGTATGTGGACTTACAGGGGGGGAAGGTGGATGAACCCGGAGCAAGACTGTGCGATGTCGGGTAAGCCGGGGTCATACACGGGCAGTCAGTTCAATATAGCGCAGCACCAAAGGGAAGAGACGGAAGAAGAGTCAAAATCGAGCCAGGGGTAAAGCCGGAAGGTCACGGGTGTGCAGTACAAAAGGATGAGACTAATTTGTAGTCAGGAAACAGGCAATGGTCGGTCCAGGCAGCAATCACGGAAAGGTCAAACACAGCAAGGTCGGCAACAGAAAGGAATCGATAATCTTAGACAAAATCACACTCAGCAGCACGCTATCACGGGGGGTGAACTAGTGACATGGGAATGGTTAAATAGTGCCTGGGTGCAGGGGATTGGCCCGGGGCAGCTTGGGGCTCATTGGCCCAGGAACAACCTCGGGAACAGTTGGCCAGTAATAAATTGTATTAAAGCATACGCCCACAGAACATTCAGGCTCATTGGCCCCTTTAAACAAACCTCCGCCTGCAGCGCCGCCGGAGGTATAATAAAGCCGTGCTCGCGCGCGTGTGCAAGCAAGGACAGCCGAGCAAGGAGAGCTGTGACGTCTGGAGGGGGCGGGCACACTCGGCCCCACTCGATCAGACGCCGCTCGACGGGAATTCGGCTGCCGGGGGGGAGACAGCATGTCAGCCGCTGAAGCCCAAGCCGCCCGCAGACGCCGAGGGACGGGACACTACCCCCCCTTCACAAGGGGACCCTTAATTGGCTTACCAAGATTGTCCCGATGGAACTTCCTAACCAAGGCATTAGCATGGACATCCTTAGCTGGAATCCAACATCTCTCTCCAGGACCAAATTCCTTACAATCAATTAAATATTGTAATGAATTATGTAATATTCGAGAGTCGGGAATCTTATTTACCGCATACTCAGGTTTATCCTCCACAATGACGGGTGGAGGAGACGACACCTGAATTTTCTCAGCGGATTTCAATAATGATACATGAAAGGCATTGGGAATTTTCATAGATGGAGGAAGCTTGACTTTAAAGGTAACATTATTCAATCTTTGCGTGATTAGAAAGGGACCAATGTACTTAGGACCCAATTTTGGCGAAGGTTGGTGAAGAGCAATATTTTGGTAGATACCCAGACCAGATCACCCACCTGAAATGGTGGTTCCTGTGGCCTATGTCGGTCTGCAAAAACCTAATGCTTATCGGAAGCTTCTTTAAGGTTTTCTTGAACCTTAGACCAAATAATCGTTCTTTCTCGAAACCATTCCTCCTAGGCCGGCAGATTGGAGGAAGGGCCAGAGAGAGAAGAGGCCTTGGGATTTTTTCCATAATTACAGAAAAAGGGCGAATCTACCCTTACATTCACCAAAATTGCGTGACAAGACGTCTGCTTTGGTATTCTTTGTTCCTGGCCTAAAAGTAATAATGAAATTAAAACGGGAGAAAAAGAGCGCCCAGCGAGCCTGACGAGAATTGCGTCTTTTGGCTGATTCAATATACTCTAGGTTTTTATGGTCAGTATACACTGTAATAGGATGCAGAGAGCCTTCCAACCAATGCCGCCATTCCTCAAAAGCCAGTTTTATTCCCTACAGTTCCCGATTCCCAACATCATAATTTTGCTCAGCTGGACAAAACTTTCATGAAAAATAAGCACAGGGATGTAATCTTTCCGGATCACCAGAATATTGAGAGAGGACAGCACGTTCAAGATAAACCACCATAAATCGGCCAAAATATTCCCGAAATCTTGGAAGACCGCGGGAGCATTGCATAGACCAAAAGGCATAACCAAGTACTCATAGTGCCCATCCTTTACATTAAAGGCCGTCTTCCATTCATCTCCTTGGCGTATACGAATTAGGTTATAGCCCCCTCTAAGATCAAGTTTCATAAAAATCTGAGCCCCAGATACTTGATTAAAGAGGTCGTCAATTAAAGGTAACGGGTACCTATTCTTAACAGTGATCCTATTTAAACCTCTATAATCAATACAGGGTCGTAACCCTCCATCCTTCATTTCAACAAAGAATAACCCGGCTCCTGCTGGGGACGTAGAGGGACGGATAAATCCTTTCTTAAGGTTCTCCGAAATATATTCTTTCATGGATGCCTCTTCTGAACAGGTGATATTATAAATCTTCCCCCTAGGGGGCATGGTACCTGGTAACAAATCAATGGGACAATCATAGGCCCTATGAGGGGGAAGTGAGTCAGCCGACTTTTCGGAGAACACATCCGCCCAATTAGAATAGGACGGAGGTAACTAGGGATGAGCGAACCGGTTCGGACGAAATTCGGTCCGAATTTCAGGGAAAATTCGATTCGGCACGAACCCGAATTTTTTTTGGTTCGTGCCGATTGAATTTTCCCTGAAATAAAAAAAAAAATGCCGGCATGGTGGGAGCGGGCAGGCCGGCTACGCTGTCAGCGGGCGGTGGAAGCCGGCCCGCTGACAGCGCAGCCGGCCTGCCCGCTCCCACCATGCCGGCATTTTTTTAAAAAACAAAAACACTTACCTGCATGGTCGGAGCGTGGAGGTCGGCGCCGCTCTCAGGCGCCCTCTGATGACGCGCCCTCTGATGACGCGTCCTCTGATGACAGCTGAGATCGGCGCCGAACATGGAGGCCGGCGCCGCTCTCAGCTGTCATCAGAGGACGCGTCATCAGAGGGCGCGTCATCAGAGAGCCCCTGAGAGCGGCGCCGGCCTCCACGCTCCGACCATGCAGGTAAGTGTTTGCTTTTTAAAAAAATGCCGGCATGGTGGGAGCGGGCAGGCCGGCTGCGCTGTCAGCGGGCCGGCTTCCGTCGCCCGCTGCCAGCGTAGCCGGCCTGCCCGCTCTCACCATGCCGCCATTTTTGCTTAAAAAAAAAATGCTGCCTTGACAAAGATCGCAGCCTTGACAAAGGGGCCGGGTTGCCCCGAAACGTAGGCAGGTTACGCGATCAGGGTCTTTTCCATTACTGGTAATATCATGCTGTACTTGTTCTATGCGTTATGTATGATGGACGTCATGATTTGTTAAACATGTTTTTTCACTGTCTGTGTTATACCCTTGCTTATCTGGAATGATGTTCCGCATACAGCATAGATGCTGACCAGAGTCCACTGCATTTTCTTGTGTATTGCCAATACATGCCTGTTTTCCTTAACCTATGAACACATAGCTCCATTCTCTGTGACATTCTTCAGGACCGATTGCACAACCACCTCACATTTTCTATGGGAATTGTTACTTGTGCATTTTGATCATGTCTTCTTGAGAATCATTGTAGCTGATGAATTTTGCTGAGGTGGTTACCGATCCTGGAGACTGGGAATATCTATGATATATTCTGTATCCTTTTTTGAGCTGATGTGTAATTATTGTTAGTGTGTGAACTATCAATACAATTTTATTTGCAAACTTTACAACGGTGTGGTGTGCATTATTCCAACTTTCTTGCGGCATTTTTTTTTTTCAGATGAGCGATTCATGAAAGTTTGATTCGGGCGAACCCGAATTTCTTGGGGAAAGTCGGCGAATCGCCCGAATCGAACTTTCAAGAAGTTCGCTCATCTCTAGAGGTAACCCCCCCCGAGAGACATGGGTCGACCTCAGGGCAGTACAAAAACAGTGGTCTAAACAAAACAGGCTCCATTTAGACAAGTCCCCAGTTACTAAATTGATGGCCTGTTTGTGGATTCTTAACCATGGGAACCCAAGTACTAAATGGGGAAACAGGACACTCCAAGATCAGGAACTCTAGTTTCTCGGAATGAGAAGAACCCACAACTAAATTCAAAAAAAGGAGTTTTGTAGGAAACCAGTCCCCCCAGGATAGGCTCGTTATTAACTGCCAGAACACAAGAGGGTTTTCTAAGGGGATCAAAGAAATACCTAAAGTGGATGCGAGAGATTTATTCAGAAAGTTGCCAGCCGCTCCACTATCAATAAAGTAAGTGACAGGCTTCCTGGAAGCTCCCCAAGAAATCATGCTGGGCAAAAGCAACTTATTAATATGAGGGAAAGGTACCCGGTCGCCTAGATGAGTTCCCCCCGCCGACCCCTTGTTGGGACAGTTCTTTGCGAAGTGACCAGGGTTCCTACAATACAGGCACAGACCTTGTGTTCGGCACCTTGTTTTTTCGGTCTGGGAGAGGTGAGTCGCGCCAAGTGGCATGGGCTCCTCTGGTGCCGATGAAGACGAGGCAGTGGGACCCATAGGAGAAAACTCTTGGCGGGGAGAACCCCATTGCTGGTCTTTAACTTTCTCCAGGAGTCACTCCCTGAGCCATCTATCAACCCTGATGGCTACCTGCATATATTCATCTAGACTTTTAGGCTGAGGGAAATTAACTAAAGTATCCTTAATACTTCCTTAATCTGAGAGCCCGATTCTAAATTGACCACACAGGGCTGGGTCGTTCCACTGGGAGTCAATTGCCCATCAACGGAATTCAGCGCTGTATCCCACCATTTCCCTTGTTGCAAGCTCCGCAACTTAGCGTCTGCCGTGGAAGCCCTGTCAGGATCCGCATATAGGACCTCCATGGCGGAGAAGAAGGCAGAGACTGATTGCAAGGCCTCATCGGTAGGTGCCAGTCCAAAGGCCCAGGTCTGTGGATCACCTTGTAAGAGAGAAATGACCAGGCCCACTCTTTGTGTCTCAGTCCCAGAGGAGTTGGCCCGCAGACCGAAGTAGAGTTCACACGAATTCTTAAAATTAGAAAATTTTGAATGCTCTCCAAAATTTTTTTCCGGAATGGGAACCTTTGCCTCGACAGAGGATAAGGGTGCTTGTGGTGCAGACAGTTGAAGATTCTCCTGCCACTCGTTGGGCAAGCTGTATGGCGGTGGCCACGGACTGCATCTGCTGCACAAGTTCCTCCATTATTTTTGGGCCCGTGATAATGTCAAGCCCCGTGGGACACCAGCCTTCTAGGTAAGTCCACAACCCTCAATCTCTGCTGCTAGCTTCACCTATAGACAAGCCCCTATCTGCCAGGATGCTTTACACGCCTCACCGGACATGGTTGCCCTCAGGACTTCGTAGCACAAAGGATGTGGACTTACAGGGGGGAAGGCGGATGAACCCGGAGCAAGACTGGGCGATGTTGGGTAAGCCGGGGTCATACACGGGCAGTCAATCCAATATAGCGCGGCACCAAAGGGAAAAGACGGAAGAAGAGTAAAAATCGAGCCAGGGGTCAAGACGGAAGGTCACAGGTATGCAGTACAAAAGGATGAGACGAATTTGTAGTGAGGAAATGGTCGGTCCATGTGGCAATCATGGAAAGGTCAAACATGGCAAGGTCGACAAGGTCTAATCTTAGACAAAATCACACCCAGCAGTATGCTATCACGGGCGGTGAGCTAGTGATATGGGAATGGTTAAATAGTGCCTGGGTGCAGGGGATTGGCCGGGGCAGCTTGGGGCTCATTGGCCCAGGAACAACTTGGGGAACAGTTGGCCAGTAATAATTTTTATTAGGGCATACGCCCACAGAACTTTCAGGCTCATTGGCCCCTTTAAACTAACCTCCGGCGGGCGCGCTGCCTGCATAGCCCATAGGGTGCTGTTGTTTCATTGAAAAAATATCTTTACCTTATTGGAAAATAGATGTATAGGTGATTATTTTTAAATATTAGAACCAAAATGTTTTTTTTAATTTTTTGATGTGTTCAAGTAATTAAAGTAAAGTATTTTAAAAAAAAAAGGTCAGGAAAGGGATTTAAGGATCGTCCATAGAAATGTATTGGAGAGCGCCAGGTAGCAAAAGGTAAGACATGGCACTCTGCCAGACTGAACGCCATTGCTGTACGCTGAGCCTGGGATAATGATGAATAGTACGCTACATGGCGTCGTTCCAGTCGCTCACCATATTCGGCTTCATTAATGTGTATTTGTTCCATCTCCGGCATTCACCTGATGCTACCTGACGCTACCTGACGCTTACAAGGCACTACCTGGCGCTAGAGCTTCATAAATAAGGCCCTAGGTTTTGTAGAGTTTTAGAGTAGGGTTAATGCATGTATGGATATGGAAAAGCTTTCAGCTTTGAAGGAAGGGAGCATTGGGAAGTTTGAACAGATCCGGATGCCATAGGTCAATAAACATTTACCCGGTAGTTTCGACAAAGGGTTGTTGATGATGTAGGGTGTAATGGAGAGGCTGATTTATTGAGGTAAGGGTGGAGGTATAGATCCCCTTCTTTATTCCTTTTTTTTTTTTTACCTTTTCTCTCTGTGGTATGTTCTGGTCAGCATCATAATGAAAGTAAAATGTATCTTTCTGTTTTTGGATTTTAGGTGCATCTGTGTGCCTTTCTGTTTGTTTTTTCTAGGGAAGGGTAAGAATTCCACGGATAAGGAGAATGAAGAGGGGGGGACGGATGGGGGCGGGGGGTAATGGGTATATTTTCATGGGTTTACTTGTATTCTGAAATTGCTTTTCTTTGTGATGTGTATCTTTCATCGGTAAAGCGTATCTGGAGTAAATGGAGTGTTTAGACATATACCATGTTCTATTTGCAAACTGTATTGTATGTTTTGAGCTACTGGTGTTTGCACACATAATTAGAGATGAGCGAACTTTTGAAAAATTCGATTCGACTGATTCGCCGAATTTTCCGACAAAAATCGTTTCGACCCGAATAAATTCGCGACGAATCGCTATTAAAAACGGCTATTTCTGAGCCTCCTAGAGCCTCAATAGGGTTGTAAACCATTCAGCCTTGCTGTAACACGCACAGGATGCGTGCTGGGTTAGTTAAATAATACTTTGAAGAAATATCACATGCAGATCAGAGGCATCGCTAATAGAATCGCAGAGCGGCACAATTGCAGAGAGTTGAAGTGGCATCACTATGAGGGGCAGAAGGAGCCCAAATATACACTGGAGTTGGCCTCAGGAGCCCAAAAATTGGATGAATCACACCCTGGAGTTGGCAGAAGTTGGCAGCAGCAGCAGCAGGAGCCCAAATATACACTGGAGTTGGCTTCAGGAGCCCAAAAATTGGATGAATCACACCCTGGAGTTGGCAGGAGTTGACAGTAGCAGCAGCAGGAGCCCAAATATACACTGGAGTTGGCTTCAGGAGCCCAAAAATTGGATGAATCACACCCTGGAGTTGGCAGGAGTTGACAGTAGCAGCAGCAGGAGCCCAAATATACACTGGAGTTGGCTTCAGGAGCCCAAAAGTTGGATGAATCACACCCTGGAGTTGGCAGGAGTTGACAGTAGCAGCAGCAGGAGCCCAAATATACACTGGAGTTGGCTTCAGGAGCCCAAAAATTGGATGAATCACACCCTGGAGTTGGCAGAAGTTGGCAGCAGCAGCAGCAGGAGCCCAAATATACACTGGAGTTGGCTTCAGGAGCCCAAAAATTGGATGAATCACACCCTGGAGTTGGCAGAAGTTGGCAGCAGCAGCAGCAGGAGCCCAAATATACACTGGAGTTGGCTTCAGGAGCCCAAAAATTGGATGAATCACACCCTGGAGTTGGCAGAAGTTGGCAGCAGCAGCAGCAGGAGCCCAAATATACACTGGAGTTGGCCTCAGGAGCCCAAAAATTGGATGAATCACACCCTGGAGTTGGCAGGAGTTGACAGCAGCAGCAGCAGGAGCCCAAATATACACTGGAGTTGGCCTCAGGAGCCCAAAAATTGGATGAATCACACCCTGGAGTTGGCAGAAGTTGGCAGCAGCAGCAGCAGGAGCCCAAATATACACTGGAGTTGGCTTTAGGAGCCAAAAAATTGGATGAATCACACCCTGGAGTTGGCAGAAGTTGACAGTAGCAGCAGCAGGAGCCCAAATATACACTGGAGTTGGCTTCAGGAGCCCAAAAATTGGATGAATCACACCCTGGAGTTGGCAGGAGTTGACAGTAGCAGCAGCAGGAGCCCAAATATACACTGGAGTTGGCTTCAGGAGCCCAAAAATTGGATGAATCACACCCTGGAGTTGGCAGGAGTTGACAGTAGCAGCAGCAGGAGCCCAAATATACACTGGAGTTGGCTTCAGGAGCCCAAAAATTGGATGAATCACACCCTGGAGTTGGCAGGAGTTGACAGCAGCAGCAGCAGGAGCCCAAATATACACTGGAGTTGGCCTCAGGAGCCCAAAAATTGGATGAATCACACCCTGGAGTTGGCAGAAGTTGGCAGCAGCAGCAGCAGGAGCCCAAATATACACTGGAGTTGGCTTCAGGAGCCCAAAAATTGGATGAATCACACCCTGGAGTTGGCAGAAGTTGGCAGCAGCAGCAGCAGGAGCCCAAATATACACTGGAGTTGGCTTCAGGAGCCCAAAAATTGGATGAATCACACCCTGGAGTTGGCAGGAGTTGACAGTAGCAGCAGCAGGAGCCCAAATATACACTGGAGTTGGCTTCAGGAGCCCAAAAATTGGATGAATCACACCCTGGAGTTGGCAGAAGTTGGCAGCAGCAGGAGCCCAAATATACACTGGAGTTGGCTTCAGGAGCCCAAAAATTGGATGAATCACACCCTGGAGTTGGCAGGAGTTGACAGTAGCAGCAGCAGGAGCCCAAATATACACTGGAGTTGGCTTCAGGAGCCCAAAAATTGGATGAATCACACCCTGGAGTTGGCAGGAGTTGACAGTAGCAGCAGCAGGAGCCCAAATATACACTGGAGTTGGCTTCAGGAGCCCAAAAATTGGATGAATCACACCCTGGAGTTGGCAGGAGTTGACAGTAGCAGCAGCAGGAGCCCAAATATACACTGGAGTTGGCTTCAGGAGCCCAAAAATTGGATGAATCACACCCTGGAGTTGGCAGGAGTTGACAGCAGCAGCAGCAGGAGCCCAAATATACACTGGAGTTGGCCTCAGGAGCCCAAAAATTGGATGAATCACACCCTGGAGTTGGCAGCAGCAGCAGGAGCCCAAACATTACTTTAAAGAGACCCTGGGGTTGGCTTCAGGAGCCCAAAAATTGGATGAATCACACCCTGGAGTTGGCAGAAGTTGGCAGCAGCAGCAGCAGGAGCCCAAATATACACTGGAGTTGGCTTCAGGAGCCCAAAAATTGGATGAATCACACCCTGGAGTTGGCAGGAGTTGACAGTAGCAGCAGCAGGAGCCCAAATATACACTGGAGTTGGCTTCAGGAGCCCAAAAATTGGATGAATCACACCCTGGAGTTGGCAGGAGTTGACAGTAGCAGCAGCAGGAGCCCAAATATACACTGGAGTTGGCTTGAGGAGCCCAAAAATTGGATGAATCACACCCTGGAGTTGGCAGAAGTTGGCAGCAGCAGCAGCAGGAGCCCAAATATACACTGGAGTTGGCTTCAGGAGCCCAAAAATTGGATGAATCACACCCTGGAGTTGGCAGGAGTTGACAGTAGCAGCAGCAGGAGCCCAAATATACACTGGAGTTGGCTTCAGGAGCCCAAAAATTGGATGAATCACACCCTGGAGTTGGCAGGAGTTGACAGTAGCAGCAGCAGGAGCCCAAATATACACTGGAGTTGGCTTCAGGAGCCCAAAAATTGGATGAATCACACCCTGGAGTTGGCAGGAGTTGACAGCAGCAGCAGCAGGAGCCCAAATATACACTGGAGTTGGCTTCAGGAGCCCAAAAATTGGATGAATCAAACCCTGGAGTTGGCAGGAGTTGACAGTAGCAGCAGCAGGAGCCCAAAAAATGGCCTAAAGACATAAATATGTTTTGCACCATTTGGAAAGTGTAAAACGTGGCACCATGCTGAATCTAGTCGCATGCATCAGGCATTGGTGGGTGGAAATCCTGGCTGATCCATCCCTGATTCATTTTGACAAAGGTGAGTCTCTCCACATTTTTAGTTGACAGACGAGTTCTCCTCGCCGTAACTATGGCCCCCGCCGCACTAAACACCCGCTCAGATGGCACGCTACTTGCCGGGCAGGACAGCTTTTCCAGGGCAAACTCTGCTAGTTGCGGCCACAAATCAAGTTTGGCTGCCCAGAAGTCCAGCGGATCCTCAAGGTGTGTTGGCATGGTCATGTCAAAGTATGACATGACCTGCTGGTTCAGGTCCTGCTCCAGGTCTTCCTGCTGCTCATGAGTAGCCTCACTATGCGGGTGTAGAAAGCTACTCATTAGCGACTGAAGACTGAGGCTGCTGCTGCTGATGGAGCTTCTGCTGCTGCTGCTGCCAACCCCCCCAGCGGCCATGGCAGTGGAAGGTGAGCGCAGAGGTCCCCTCGAGTCAGACCTGCGAGAGTATGGACCATGGCGCAGATAGGCATCGGCCAACTGCCTACGTAGAATGTCTTTGTAGTAGTTGAGTTTGTCCTCCCTCTCGGTGGGTTTAAAAAATGCCCCCATTTTGTGCCGGAAGCGAGGGTCCAATAAGGTGGACAGCCAGAAGTCATCCCGCCGACAGATGGAAACAATTCTGGGGTCACTACGCAAGCATGTGAGCATGCTTCGTGCCATTTGCGCAAGTGACTCGGATGGACTACCTGTCTCCATCTCCACTGCATACTGCCACGGTGTGCCCGGGTCCTCTGTCTCTCCTTCCTCAAAAACCTCTAGCTCCTCTGGCTGCTCCTGCTCCTCCTCTCCTGTCCGCTGACTAGATAAACCAGCCATTTCGCCAAGCCTAAACTGTGTTTCGCTGGGCAACTCCTCCTCCTCCTCTTCCTCCTCCTCCTCCTCCAGTTCAGCTCCAACGGGGTTCATGTGGCCGTAAGATGTAAACGCCATGTCTCCAGTGCCCTGACCAGCCATGGTTTCCAACATGTGCTGTAGTACATGAAGCAGTGGAATCACGTCGTTCATCCCGTAATCCTGCCGACTGACAAATAAAGTGGCTTCCTCAAAGGGCCTGAGCAAACGGCAGGTGTCACGTATGAGCTGCCACTGGTTGACATTGAAGTTACACAGGGGAGTCCCCCTATCTGCTTGGATCATCAGGAAATCCGTGATGGCTTTTCTCTGTTCATATAATCGGTCCAACATGTGAAGGGTGGAATTCCAACGGGTGGAAACATCGCAAATCAGACTATGTTGGGGGATACCATTCTGACGCTGTAGCTCAAGAAGGGTGTGTTTGGCGGTGTAGGAGTGGCTGAAGTGCATGCAAAGTTTCCGTGAAGTTGTTAGGATGTCCTGCAGATGGGGGGAACACTTCAGAAACCGCTTGACAACCAGATTGAAGACGTGAGCCATGCAGGGGGCATGGGTCAGGCTTCCTTGGCGCAGCGCAGACAAAATGTTCTTCCCATTGTCGGTAACCATGATTCCCATTTTAAGTTTTCTCGGAGTAAGCCATGTTTGGATTTCCTGATGAATACATTTAAGCAGTTCCTCCCCTGTGTGACTCCGTTCGCCAAGACAAACCATGTGAAGCACTGCGTGACACCTCCGTGCCCTGCACACATGGTAGACTGGAGGGGCACTGAGACTTGAGCCTACAGTGGAGGGTGAGGAGATGGCGGAGGATGAGGAGGCCGAGTCGCACGGTGTCACAGGCCCAATGGGCAGAGAGCGCGGAGGCCGAAGCGGCGTGACCTGTCCAAGTTGCTGCTGCAAAGGGACCACATTCACCCAGTGGGCCGTAAACGACATGTACTGCCCCTGACCGTAGTTACAGCTCCAGATGTCGGCGCTGCCATGTATTTTGCTACACACCGACAGGCTCAAGGACTGGCCCACCTTCTGTTCAACAAAAGTGTGCAGCGCTGGTACTGCCTTCTTGGCAAAGAAATGACGGCTTGGGACTCTCCACCTCGGCTCGGCACAAGCCATCAGTTCTCTGAAAGGTGCAGATTCCACCACCTGAAAAGGGAGCGACTGCAGCACCAGCAACTTGGACAGGAGCACATTCAGCTTCTGCGCCGTAGGATGAGTGGGCGCATACTGCTGTCTCTTGGACATGGCTTCGCTGATGGATTGCTGGCGGGATGCATGACTTGGAGGAGGAGGAGGAGGAGCAGGAGCGACAGAGGATGGGTATGACGCACAGCTGCCTTCGGCTGAGGTGCTGGAGCCTTGGCTGGCAGAAATTGGGAGCTCACTTGGTGAGGAAGCAGACTGGACCACCCCTTGGGAGCCTCGGTTCTCCCAGGTCGTTTTATGGTGACGCATCATATGTTGACGCAGGGCCGTGGTGCCAACATTTGGACCCTGGCCACGCTTCACCTTTTGCCTACATATCTTGCATGTGGCCATGTTACCCTCCTGCGGATGCCTCAGGAAAAACTGCCACACTGCCGAGTAGCTACTTTTCCCACCCCCTGGCCTCACTGATTCACTGCTGCTGTTGCCAACTCCAGGAACCCCTGCTCCACTACCTCCCGATAAGGTAGACTGCCGCACAGCAGGTGCTCTACCCCGGCCCCGGCCCCGGCCGGCTCCAGCCTTTGGAATTGTGCCCCCATGCTGACTGCTACCACCTTGCTGCCTCAGCTGCTGACTCCGGGGCAACCTGCGCCCCTCTTCTCCTGATGATGACGATGAAGCCCCTTCATCACCCGGCTCCCAAGTGCGATCGGCTTCATCGTCATCATCATCATCACCGAGTTGTGGCTGTACGTCACTGATGTTCGTGGATTCGTCAACAGTGTCTGGCGCAGGAGCTGGAACGCTCGCAGCACCCACGACACTGTCCACATCACTATCTGTCTGCCTAGCTAGAGAAGCCACCTCCATTTCTTGGCTGGGCAGTAGCTGCTGACTGTCCTCTATCTGATGGTCCTCCTCACTAAAGAGTGGAGCTGAACCCAAAGCATAGGATACGTCGCTGGGGGAGGGAACGGCGTAGGACAGAGGCAATGGGAGGACAGGGACTGCTCTCGGGGCATGCCAACTCAGGGTTGTGTCAGAGGAACCTACCGACCCTAGACTGGGGGTCTCAGACGTAAGTTGTGATGATGTTGTTGATGAGCGCGTCAACCAATCTACCACGGCAGATGCGTTACTGGTGGAGACCCGACCGCTAGCAGATACTGGCAGATTAGGTCTCTCAGCGTGACTCCTGCTGCTACTGGCCCCCAGTCTGATGCGAGCTCTGCCTGCGGAATCTTGGCCTCTGCCACTCCTCTTTTCACTTCCAGGCACTTGTCTGCCCGACATAGTCTAACTGGCGTGGGAGTAGGTGATATTTTAAGATCCCCCGGGCAGCGGTGGGTCTATATGAAACAGAATATAATGCACACCAAAAGTGAGCAGTAACACTCAGCCTCCAACAGGCCTGCTTAGTGTAAATAAGAGAGCTGCTTAGTGTAAATAAAGAGGGGTATGCTATGTTACAGAATGGGATGCCTCAACAGAAGTGCACCTGGCAGGCAGCAGTAAGCCTATGACCAGCAAAAGTGTCTTATAATATAAATATAATAAGAGCAAATGCTTATATGGTCTTAAACAGAGGCTGCTTTAGTCACAGAATGGGATGCCCCCAAAAAAGTTCCAGTAGTACTATGCCGAGCAAAAGTGTCTTTATCAGGCTAATTTCAAATATGATAAGAGCAAATGCTTATATGGTCTTAAACAGAGGCTGCTTTAGTCACAGAATGGGATGCCCTGGCAGGGACAAGTAGTGCTATGCCCAGCAAAAGTGTCTTTATCAGGCTAATTTCAAATATGATAAGAGCAAATGCTTATACGGTCTTAAACAGAGGCTGCTTTAGTCACAGAATGGGATGCCCCCCAAAAAAGATCCAGTAGTACTATGCCCAGCAAAAGTGTCTTTATCAGGCTAATTTCAAATATGATAAGAGCAAATGGTTATATGGTCTTAAACAGAGGCTGCTTTAGTCACAGAATGGGATGCCCCAACAGAAGTGGACCTGGCAGGGTCCAGTAGTGCTATGCCCAGCAAAAGTGTCTTTATCAGGCCTAATTTCAAATATGATAAGTGAAAATGGTTATACGGTCTTAAACAGAGGCTGCTGTAGTCACAGAATGGGATGCCCCAACAGAAGTGGACCTGGCAGGGTCCAGTAGTGCTATGCCCAGCAAAAGTGTCTTTTCAGGCCTAATTTCAAATATGATAAGTGAAAATGGTTATACGGTCTTAAACAGAGGCTGCTGTAGTCACAGAATGGGATGCCCCAACAGAAGTGGACCTGGCAGGGTCCAGTAGTGCTATGCCCAGCAAAAGTGTCTTTATCAGGCCTAATTTCAAATATGATAAGTGAAAATGGTTATACGGTCTTAAACAGAGGCTGCTGTAGTCACAGAATGGGATGCCCCAACAGAAGTGGACCTGGCAGGGTCCAGTAGTGCTATGCCCAGCAAAAGTGTCTTTATCAGGCCTAATTTCAAATATGATAAGTGAAAATGGTTATACGGTCTTAAACAGAGGCTGCTGTAGTCACAGAATGGGATGCCCCAACAGAAGTGGACCTGGCAGGGTCCAGTAGTGCTATGCCCAGCAAAAGTGTCTTTATCAGGCCTAATTTCAAATATGATAAGAGCAAATGCTTATATGGTCTTAAACAGAGGCTGCTTTAGTCACAGAATGGGATGCCCCAACAGGAATGGACCTGGCAGGGTCCAGTAGTGCTTTGCCCAGCAAAAGTGTCTTTATCAGGCCTAATTTCAAATATGATAAGTGAAAATGGTTATACGGTCTTAAACAGAGGCTGCTGTAGTCACAGAATGGGATGCCCCAACAGAAGTGGACCTGGCAGGGTCCAGTAGTGCTATGCCCAGCAAAAGTGTCTTTATCAGGCCTAATTTCAAATATGATAAGAGCAAATGCTTATATGGTCTTAAACAGAGGCTGCTTTAGTCACAGAATGGGATGCCCCAACAGGAATGGACCTGGCAGGGTCCAGTAGTGCTTTGCCCAGCAAAAGTGTCTTTATCAGGCCTAATTTCAAATATGATAAGAGCAAATGCTTATATGGTCTTAAACAGAGGCTGCTTTAGTCACAGAATGGGATGCCCCAACAGGAATGGACCTGGCAGGGTCCAGTTGTGCTTTGCCCAGCAAAAGTGTCTTTATCAGGCCTAATTTCAAATATGATAAGAGCAAATGCTTATATGGTCTTAAACAGAGGCTGCTTTAGTCACAGAATGGGATGCACCAACAGAAGTGGACCTGGCAGGGTCCAGTAGTGCTATGCCCAGCAAAAGTGTCTTTATCAGGCCTAATTTCAAATATGATAAGAGCAAATGGTTATATGGTCTTAAACAGAGGCTGCTTTAGTCACAGAATGGGATGCCCCAACAGGAATGGACCTGGCAGGGTCCAGTAGTGCTTTGCCCAGCAAAAGTGTCTTTATCAGGCCTAATTTCAAATATGATAAGTGAAAATGGTTATACGGTCTTAAACAGAGGCTGCTGTAGTCACAGAATGGGATGCCCCAACAGAAGTGGACCTGGCAGGGTCCAGTAGTGCTATGCCCAGCAAAAGTGTCTTTATCAGGCCTAATTTCAAATATGATAAGAGCAAATGCTTATATGGTCTTAAACAGAGGCTGCTTTAGTCACAGAATGGGATGCCCCAACAGGAATGGACCTGGCAGGGTCCAGTAGTGCTTTGCCCAGCAAAAGTGTCTTTATCAGGCCTAATTTCAAATATGATAAGAGCAAATGGTTATATGGTCTTAAACAGAGGCTGCTTTAGTCACAGAATGGGATGCCCCAACAGGAATGGACCTGGCAGGGTCCAGTAGTGCTTTGCCCAGCAAAAGTGTCTTTATCAGGCCTAATTTCAAATATGATAAGTGAAAATGGTTATACGGTCTTAAACAGAGGCTGCTGTAGTCACAGAATGGGATGCCCCAACAGGAATGGACCTGGCAGGGTCCAGTAGTGCTTTGCCCAGCAAAAGTGTCTTTATCAGGCCTAATTTCAAATATGATAAGAGCAAATGGTTATATGGTCTTAAACAGAGGCTGCTTTAGTCACAGAATGGGATGCCCCAACAGAAGTGGACCTGGCAGGGTCCAGTAGTGCTATGCCCAGCAAAAGTGTCTTTATCAGGCCTAATTTCAAATATTATAAGAGCAAATGGTTATATGGTCTTAAACAGAGGCTGCTTTAGTCACAGAATGGGATGCCCCAACAGAAGTGGACCTGGCAGGGTCCAGTAGTGCTATGCCCAGCAAAAGTGTCTTTATCAGGCCTAATTTCAAATATGATAAGAGCAAATGCTTATATGGTCTTAAACAGAGGCTGCTTTAGTCACAGAATGGGATGCCCCAACAGGAATGGACCTGGCAGGGTCCAGTAGTGCTTTGCCCAGCAAAAGTGTCTTTATCAGGCCTAATTTCAAATATGATAAGAGCAAATGGTTATATGGTCTTAAACAGAGGCTGCTTTAGTCACAGAATGGGATGCCCCAACAGAAGTGGACCTGGCAGGGTCCAGTAGTGCTATGCCCAGCAAAAGTGTCTTTATCAGGCCTAATTTCAAATATGATAAGAGCAAATGCTTATATGGTCTTAAACAGAGGCTGCTTTAGTCACAGAATGGGATGCCCCAACAGAAGTGGACCTGGCAGGGTCCAGTAGTGCTATGCCCAGCAAAAGTGTCTTTATCAGGCCTAATTTCAAATATGATAAGAGCAAATGGTTATATGGTCTTAAACAGAGGCTGCTTTAGTCACAGAATGGGATGCCCCAACAGAAGTGGACCTGGCAGGGTCCAGTAGTGCTATGCCCAGCAAAAGTGTCTTTATCAGGCCTAATTTCAAATATGATAAGAGCAAATGCTTATATGGTCTTAAACAGAGGCTGCTTTAGTCACAGAATGGGATGCCCCAACAGGAATGGACCTGGCAGGGTCCAGTAGTGCTTTGCCCAGCAAAAGTGTCTTTATCAGGCCTAATTTCAAATATGATAAGTGAAAATGGTTATACGGTCTTAAACAGAGGCTGCTGTAGTCACAGAATGGGATGCCCCAACAGAAGTGGACCTGGCAGGGTCCAGTAGTGCTATGCCCAGCAAAAGTGTCTTTATCAGGCCTAATTTCAAATATGATAAGAGCAAATGCTTATATGGTCTTAAACAGAGGCTGCTTTAGTCACAGAATGGGATGCCCCAACAGGAATGGACCTGGCAGGGTCCAGTAGTGCTTTGCCCAGCAAAAGTGTCTTTATCAGGCCTAATTTCAAATATGATAAGTGAAAATGGTTATACGGTCTTAAACAGAGGCTGCTGTAGTCACAGAATGGGATGCCCCAACAGAAGTGGACCTGGCAGGGTCCAGTAGTGCTATGCCCAGCAAAAGTGTCTTTATCAGGCCTAATTTCAAATATGATAAGAGCAAATGGTTATATGGTCTTAAACAGAGGCTGCTTTAGTCACAGAATGGGATGCCCCAACAGAAGTGGACCTGGCAGGGTCCAGTAGTGCTATGCCCAGCAAAAGTGTCTTTATCAGGCCTAATTTCAAATATGATAAGAGCAAATGCTTATATGGTCTTAAACAGAGGCTGCTTTAGTCACAGAATGGGATGCCCCAACAGAAGTGGACCTGGCAGGGTCCAGTAGTGCTATGCCCAGCAAAAGTGTCTTTATCAGGCCTAATTTCAAATATGATAAGAGCAAATGCTTATATGGTCTTAAACAGAGGCTGCTTTAGTCACAGAATGGGATGCCCCAACAGGAATGGACCTGGCAGGGTCCAGTAGTGCTTTGCCCAGCAAAAGTGTCTTTATCAGGCCTAATTTCAAATATGATAAGAGCAAATGGTTATATGGTCTTAAACAGAGGCTGCTTTAGTCACAGAATGGGATGCCCCAACAGAAGTGGACCTGGCAGGGTCCAGTAGTGCTATGCCCAGCAAAAGTGTCTTTATCAGGCCTAATTTCAAATATGATAAGAGCAAATGGTTATATGGTCTTAAACAGAGGCTGCTTTAGTCACAGAATGGGATGCCCCAACAGAAGTGGACCTGGCAGGGTCCAGTAGTGCTATGCCCAGCAAAAGTGTCTTTATCAGGCCTAATTTCAAATATGATAAGAGCAAATGCTTATATGGTCTTAAACAGAGGCTGCTTTAGTCACAGAATGGGATGCCCCAACAGGAATGGACCTGGCAGGGTCCAGTAGTGCTTTGCCCAGCAAAAGTGTCTTTATCAGGCCTAATTTCAAATATGATAAGTGAAAATGGTTATACGGTCTTAAACAGAGGCTGCTGTAGTCACAGAATGGGATGCCCCAACAGAAGTGGACCTGGCAGGGTCCAGTAGTGCTATGCCCAGCAAAAGTGTCTTTATCAGGCCTAATTTCAAATATGATAAGAGCAAATGCTTATATGGTCTTAAACAGAGGCTGCTTTAGTCACAGAATGGGATGCCCCAACAGGAATGGACCTGGCAGGGTCCAGTAGTGCTTTGCCCAGCAAAAGTGTCTTTATCAGGCCTAATTTCAAATATGATAAGTGAAAATGGTTATACGGTCTTAAACAGAGGCTGCTGTAGTCACAGAATGGGATGCCCCAACAGAAGTGGACCTGGCAGGGTCCAGTAGTGCTATGCCCAGCAAAAGTGTCTTTATCAGGCCTAATTTCAAATATGATAAGAGCAAATGCTTATATGGTCTTAAACAGAGGCTGCTTTAGTCACAGAATGGGATGCCCCAACAGGAATGGACCTGGCAGGGTCCAGTAGTGCTTTGCCCAGCAAAAGTGTCTTTATCAGGCCTAATTTCAAATATGATAAGAGCAAATGCTTATATGGTCTTAAACAGAGGCTGCTTTAGTCACAGAATGGGATGCCCCAACAGGAATGGACCTGGCAGGGTCCAGTAGTGCTTTGCCCAGCAAAAGTGTCTTTATCAGGCCTAATTTCAAATATGATAAGAGCAAATGCTTATATGGTCTTAAACAGAGGCTGCTTTAGTCACAGAATGGGATGCCCCAACAGAAGTGGACCTGGCAGGGTCCAGTAGTGCTATGCCCAGCAAAAGTGTCTTTATCAGGCCTAATTTCAAATATGATAAGAGCAAATGCTTATATGGTCTTAAACAGAGGCTGCTTTAGTCACAGAATGGGATGCCCCAACAGGAATGGACCTGGCAGGGTCCAGTAGTGCTTTGCCCAGCAAAAGTGTCTTTATCAGGCCTAATTTCAAATATGATAAGTGAAAATGGTTATACGGTCTTAAACAGAGGCTGCTGTAGTCACAGAATGGGATGCCCCAACAGAAGTGGACCTGGCAGGGTCCAGTAGTGCTATGCCCAGCAAAAGTGTCTTTATCAGGCCTAATTTCAAATATGATAAGAGCAAATGCTTATATGGTCTTAAACAGAGGCTGCTTTAGTCACAGAATGGGATGCCCTGGGCAGGAATGGACCTGGCAGGGTACAGTAGTGCTTTGCCCAGCAAAAGTGTCTTTATCAGGCCTAATTTCAAATATGATAAGTGAAAATGGTTATACGGTCTTAAACAGAGGCTGCTGTAGTCACAGAATGGGATGCCCCAACAGAAGTGGACCTGGCAGGGTCCAGTAGTGCTATGCCCAGCAAAAGTGTCTTATCAGGCCTAATTTCAAATATGATAAGAGCAAATGCTTATATGGTCTTAAACAGAGGCTGCTTTAGTCACAGAATGGGATGCCCCAACAGGAATGGACCTGGCAGGGTCCAGTAGTGCTTTGCCCAGCAAAAGTGTCTTTATCAGGCCTAATTTCAAATATGATAAGAGCAAATGCTTATATGGTCTTAAACAGAGGCTGCTTTAGTCACAGAATGGGATGCCCCAACAGGAATGGACCTGGCAGGGTCCAGTAGTGCTTTGCCCAGCAAAAGTGTCTTTATCAGGCCTAATTTCAAATATGATAAGAGCAAATGCTTATATGGTCTTAAACAGAGGCTGCTTTAGTCACAGAATGGGATGCCCCAACAGAAGTGGACCTGGCAGGGTCCAGTAGTGCTATGCCCAGCAAAAGTGTCTTTATCAGGCCTAATTTCAAATATGATAAGAGCAAATGGTTATATGGTCTTAAACAGAGGCTGCTTTAGTCACAGAATGGGATGCCCCAACAGGAATGGACCTGGCAGGGTCCAGTAGTGCTTTGCCCAGCAAAAGTGTCTTTATCAGGCCTAATTTCAAATATGATAAGTGAAAATGGTTATACGGTCTTAAACAGAGGCTGCTGTAGTCACAGAATGGGATGCCCCAACAGAAGTGGACCTGGCAGGGTCCAGTAGTGCTATGCCCAGCAAAAGTGTCTTTATCAGGCCTAATTTCAAATATGATAAGAGCAAATGCTTATATGGTCTTAAACAGAGGCTGCTTTAGTCACAGAATGGGATGCCCCAACAGGAATGGACCTGGCAGGGTCCAGTAGTGCTTTGCCCAGCAAAAGTGTCTTTATCAGGCCTAATTTCAAATATGATAAGAGCAAATGCTTATATGGTCTTAAACAGAGGCTGCTTTAGTCACAGAATGGGATGCCCCAACAGAAGTGGACCTGGCAGGGTCCAGTAGGGCTATGCCCAGCAAAAGTGTCTTTATCAGGCCTAATTTCAAATATGATAAGAGCAAATGCTTATATGGTCTTAAACAGAGGCTGCTTTAGTCACAGAATGGGATGCCCCAACAGGAATGGACCTGGCAGGGTCCAGTAGTGCTTTGCCCAGCAAAAGTGTCTTTATCAGGCCTAATTTCAAATATGATAAGTGAAAATGGTTATACGGTCTTAAACAGAGGCTGCTGTAGTCACAGAATGGGATGCCCCAACAGAAGTGGACCTGGCAGGGTCCAGTAGTGCTATGCCCAGCAAAAGTGTCTTTATCAGGCCTAATTTCAAATATGATAAGAGCAAATGCTTATATGGTCTTAAACAGAGGATGCTTTAGTCACAGAATGGGATGCCCCAACAGAAGTGGACCTGGCAGGGTCCAGTAGTGCTTTGCCCAGCAAAAGTGTCTTTATCAGGCCTAATTTCAAATATGATAAGTGAAAATGGTTATACGGTCTTAAACAGAGGCTGCTGTAGTCACAGAATGGGATGCCCCAACAGAAGTGGACCTGGCAGGGTCCAGTAGTGCTATGCCCAGCAAAAGTGTCTTTATCAGGCCTAATTTCAAATATGATAAGAGCAAATGCTTATATGGTCTTAAACAGAGGCTGCTTTAGTCACAGAATGGGATGCCCCAACAGGAATGGACCTGGCAGGGTCCAGTAGTGCTTTGCCCAGCAAAAGTGTCTTTATCAGGCCTAATTTCAAATATGATAAGTGAAAATGGTTATACGGTCTTAAACAGAGGCTGCTGTAGTCACAGAATGGGATGCCCCAACAGAAGTGGACCTGGCAGGGTCCAGTAGTGCTATGCCCAGCAAAAGTGTCTTTATCAGGCCTAATTTCAAATATGATAAGAGCAAATGGTTATATGGTCTTAAACAGAGGCTGCTTTAGTCACAGAATGGGATGCCCCAACAGAAGTGGACCTGGCAGGGTCCAGTAGTGCTATGCCCAGCAAAAGTGTCTTTATCAGGCCTAATTTCAAATATGATAAGAGCAAATGCTTATATGGTCTTAAACAGAGGCTGCTTTAGTCACAGAATGGGATGCCCCAACAGGAATGGACCTGGCAGGGTCCAGTAGTGCTTTGCCCAGCAAAAGTGTCTTTATCAGGCCTAATTTCAAATATGATAAGAGCAAATGCTTATATGGTCTTAAACAGAGGCTGCTTTAGTCACAGAATGGGATGCCCCAACAGAAGTGGACCTGGCAGGGTCCAGTAGGGCTATGCCCAGCAAAAGTGTCTTTATCAGGCCTAATTTCAAATATGATAAGAGCAAATGCTTATATGGTCTTAAACAGAGGCTGCTTTAGTCACAGAATGGGATGCCCCAACAGGAATGGACCTGGCAGGGTCCAGTAGTGCTTTGCCCAGCAAAAGTGTCTTTATCAGGCCTAATTTCAAATATGATAAGTGAAAATGGTTATACGGTCTTAAACAGAGGCTGCTGTAGTCACAGAATGGGATGCCCCAACAGAAGTGGACCTGGCAGGGTCCAGTAGTGCTATGCCCAGCAAAAGTGTCTTTATCAGGCCTAATTTCAAATATGATAAGAGCAAATGCTTATATGGTCTTAAACAGAGGATGCTTTAGTCACAGAATGGGATGCCCCAACAGAAGTGGACCTGGCAGGGTCCAGTAGTGCTTTGCCCAGCAAAAGTGTCTTTATCAGGCCTAATTTCAAATATGATAAGTGAAAATGGTTATACGGTCTTAAACAGAGGCTGCTGTAGTCACAGAATGGGATGCCCCAACAGAAGTGGACCTGGCAGGGTCCAGTAGTGCTATGCCCAGCAAAAGTGTCTTTATCAGGCCTAATTTCAAATATGATAAGAGCAAATGCTTATATGGTCTTAAACAGAGGCTGCTTTAGTCACAGAATGGGATGCCCCAACAGGAATGGACCTGGCAGGGTCCAGTAGTGCTTTGCCCAGCAAAAGTGTCTTTATCATAATATATAAAAAAAAAAATTGTTGTAAAAAACCATGGCATTTTTAAGATGAAGTCCATCATTTTCCCAATGAGTTAAACCAGACCTTAACATTGAATAAGAGCCTATTTGTATGTTTCCCCCACCCTGTACATACAGATTGCACACTTTAAAAATCATCAGCTCTGTCTGTGCAGAGCTATAATACCCTCCCCCTGCACTTTTCACCCCTCTCTTCAGAATGTGATGAAAGATGGCAGCACCCATATCCTAGACCTATCCTAGAGTCCGGACCAGAGTTAAAGCCCAGCCAGGGAAAGAAAAATAAGTAAGCAACTAAAAACTTAAAATCTATTAATTTTAGATGCTGCTGAATAGTTTTAAGGGTTTAAGGGTTGCGGCTTTTCATTAAATGATGCTGAAGGTCCGGTTTAAGTACATTTTTTTGAGAAGTTTGGAAATAGCAGCACTTTATGGGCTATGCTAAAGAATTTAATTTTTTTCTGCATACCCCATAGGGCGCTATTGTTCCCAAACTTTCACAAAATTATTCTCACATCAAAAATAATGAACCTCACCTGTAAAAATGCAGGAGTAGGTGAGTAGGTGAGTTTTGGGAATATTAGAACAGAAATGTTTTATAGAATTTTCTTGTGTGTTCAAAAACTCACTCCGATATAAACTTCACACCCGAAAGCACGCCCAAAGGTAAACTTGCTTCACCAGATCTTTAGCATGACCCCAAATGGCTTCTATGCTGAGATAATTCAGTTGAGCTGTGGTCCTGTGTTTAACCATTGTTATGTCTGTACTTAAAAATAAGTTGGGAATTTTAGAGCATCACCATTGAAAAACCTGTATTCTCATCTGTCTGGAGTTCAGCATTAAACTTTAAATTATTTGAAATCCTCCAAGAAGACATTTTTTTCAAATGTACATTTACAAGAAAACTCTTGTTTTGCTTCTTGTATATTTACTTGACTTTCAATGGTTCCAGGAGACTGTGTTGGCTTTAGGGAGTTTATCCCCATAGTCATTCATCACTTCATAAAAGCTAATGCATTTTATGGGTAACTCAGTGAGTTAAAAACATGACCGTGCAGCAGAAGGTAGGCTGACATTTATTGCTTACAGATGTATTTACATTACAATGCAGCTGCAGTTCATGTCTCTGGAATTAAAATGTCAGGTATAAACGGCTCTTTTCTGTGACCAAAGGAAGCATTCACTGCCTAGTTGAAATTATGGGTATTATTTAAGAAGGGATAGCGCCAGGTAGTGCCTTGTAGCAGCAGGCAGCGTCTGGTGAACGCCGGGCGCTGTACGCAAAACCACATTTATGAAAGCGATTCTGGTAAGCAACTCTAACAGCGCCATGTAGCGTCCAATGTATTATTACAGGGACTCAGCGTATAGCACCGGCGCTCTAGCTTGCAGAGCGCCAGGTATTACCTTTCGCTCAGTGTCGCTCTCCCATACATTTCAATGGGCGTTCATTTGCTTGTGTTTAAACAGCGTGTTTGACAATTTTTTTTTTTTTTTTTTTGCTCAAATCGTTGTGTGACCTCTCCTGGCTGCAAACAAACACTTTTGGAAACTTTTTGGACTTTTTATATTTTTATGCAGAATTGTCATTACATGTCTGAGTGAGCTTTTATATTTGAACACACAAGAAAATTCTATAAAACATTTATGTTCTAATATTCCCCAAAAATTCACCTATTCACCTACCCCTGTCATGGGGCCTTTTTACAGATGAGGTTCATTTTTCCAGTGATGTGAGGATCATTTTGTGCAAGTTTGGGAACAGCTGTGCCCTATTGGGTATGCAGGAAAAAATGCAAATTCTTTAGCATACCCCATAGGCTGCTGTTAATTCCAAACTCTCAAAAAACTAGCCATAATTCATTGGAAACATGATGTAACTGATCTGTACAAATGCACCATCACAGGTAAAGGAGATTTTTTTTTTTAG
Organism: Gastrophryne carolinensis; assembly: GCA_027917425.1. Lineage (NCBI taxonomy): Eukaryota > Metazoa > Chordata > Amphibia > Anura > Microhylidae > Gastrophryne > Gastrophryne carolinensis. The sequence continues at coordinate 40,412,781 of CM051235.1, read as the reverse complement.
AAAAAGAGGACGATTCATTACTAAAGCCAAGTATTGTCAGATGAGTGCTTAGAGCGACCGCTAGTAGACCCTGTAATCATGTATTGGGTGCTGTAACATGGCACCTCAGTTGCTGTAGTAACCTGGCCAGCATTGATAAATGCGATGTATGTTGGGCGCTCTAACACCAGTACATCGCTGCAGCGAGCGAGAGGTAGCGCCAGCTTAGTGCGACCGACTCTCAGCACTCCACACCACTACCTCAAAAAAGGACACACACACAGCGTCGGCGCTCTAAATCTGGTCGCTATAGCATCGAGCGTCAGACGCTGTGTGATTAAAGTCTGTGATTAAAGCGAAAACACATGGAATTACATTGTTTTAACACTGGGACAATAACACTTTAGAGCCAGACCTGTAATGACAATTCTGCATAAAAATATAAAAAGTCCAAAAAGTTTCTAAAAGTGTTTGTTTGCAGCCAGGAGAGGTCACACAATGATTTGAGCAAAAAGAAACAAAAAAAAAGTCAAACATGCTGTTTAAACACAAGCAAATGAATGGCCATTGAAATGTATGGGAGAGCGACAGTGAGCGAAAGGTAATACCTGGCGCTGTGAAAGCTAGAGCGCCGGCGCTATACACTGAGCCATCTGTAATAATACATCGGATGCAACATGGTGCTGACCAGATTTGCTTTCATAAATGTGGTTTTGTGTACAGCGCCCGGCGTTCTTCAGGCGCTGCCTGCCGCTACGAAGCACTACCTGGCGCTATCCCTTCTTAAATAACCCCCATAGTTGTTTATTCTGCACCTAATTCCAATTAGGATTATGATGATGCATAGTTATATGACTTGTTCGATTGTATTTAGAAACGATTGGTAGCTATTTAACTATGTCATGTGGATTTATTCATTTATTTTTGTTATTTAAGCCTAATAGAAAAAACTTTTTATTTAAGAAAAAAACTCACCGAGATGCAAGTTGCAACTCACACCCAAATGCACCCAGATTTTAACCTGGAGCCTTATTTAAGAAGCGTTAGCACCACACAGCGACACTTTTTTGGTCTCAGTGGCATTCAGTGTGGGCTCTAGGGAAGAAAAAATGGCAGCACCGATGTGGTTGCCGCCTAGCGTCAACCGCCGAAAATGATGCAGCAGCGGTCGCACTGGTTGAAGTACCCCCATATAAAACCTGGCGCTGAAGCGCAAGATCCCATAGAGCACAATGGGCAGAACTGGATTGAAAGTCCAATAAAATTGATTTTAATGGCTTCTTTTGTTTAACAATGTGTAATTTCGACACAACTAAAAGGCAACCCAAACACACTGTAAAGTTTGTCCCCTTTGTCCCCAGCAAGGATTTTTTGTAATTGTCAACACCCGCCTCAATCTCTGCTGCTAGCTTCACCTATAGCCAAGCAAAGGTTGTGAAATTACAGGGGTGAAGGTAGATGAACCAGAGGACTACTAGTCATACATAGGTTATCAAACCTCATGATACGCAGCACCAAGGGAGAAGCAAGAGAAGGGTCAAAGGTCAAGCCAAGGGTCAAGTCATGAGGTCAGAGGGTATGCAGTACAAGGGAGACAGGTTTCTAGTCAGAGTTCAGGCAGACGTCGGTCCAGGCAGCGGTCAGGGAGTGGTCAGGCAAACTAGATCGGTAACGATAAGCAATCAGGAAAGTCATAAGAACTATAGCACCCATCAGCACGCTATCACAGGTGACGCAGGAATGGCAGGGAATAATCTTATAGGGCTGAAGTGCTTAGGTGCTGATAGCACCCCTAACAATTAGGGCATTTTGTCCACTAGTAACATTGGGGCTCACTGGCCCTTTAAACTAGCCTCCTGCGGGCATGCTGTCTACAGTGCCGCCAGAGGGCATAAGTCAGAGGAGCAGGGGGTGCGGCTGAGGGAGGAGGGAGCGGAAGCGCTCGGTGCTGCTCAAGCCAGCACCTGCGTGCTGATTGCATTGTAATACTACCCCCTTCACGAGGGGCATGTGGACCCTTACTTGGCTTATCGGGATTGTCATGATGAAACCTTCTAATCAGGATATTGGCATGAACATGTCGGGGACCGCTGGACACCCTTCTCTCGTGAGCCAACAATCCCCAGTCTCCACCGTCTCTTGTACCTATAGACAAGCCCCCGCTTGCTGGAGACACGGGTTATGTCTCTCCAGACTCGGTTGCCCCCAGGACTTACTGGCGCAAAGATGCTGGCTTACGATAAAGATGGATGAACTGCGGGGTATCCGTAACATGAGTTCATGCACAAAAGTCCGTAACATCAAAACCAAGGGGCAAGGCAAAGAGTAGTCGGGACTGGCAAGGGTCAAGGCCGGGTGATCACAGAAGCGCGGTATCCAAGGGGTTAAGCAGAAAACGAAGTCAGACGGGCAGAAGGTCGGTTCAGGCAGCGAGCAGGAGTAGTCAAGGACGAAGCCGGATCAAAAACACTAAGATGAGAGTCAGAAGCACACCCAAGCTAGTAAATGGCTATAACGGGCACTGGTGGTCCGGGCAGGAAAATATTTAAATGGTGACTGACCAATGGGAAGGGGAATGTGCTGATTGGTGCAACACACGATCTCACCCCTGATAGGAGAAACCCCAGGGACTGGACCGCCCTGGCTAGTCAGGCTGTCCAGTCCCTGACCTCCCCAGAGCAGAGGATCCCTGGGCCAGGATTGGTCCCTTTAAATCTGCCCCCGGCGAATGAGCTGGGAGCAGCGCCGCCATAAAAGGAGGACATAAAAGGAACATGCGAGCATGCGAGCACGTGCACGGCCGTCGGGTGCACCTCCCGAGAAGCAGGAAGAGGCTGCCGGCGCCCGGCGCGGCCGCCGGAGGAACCGCGCTGCCAGTGAGCGCGCGAAGGCGCCGCGGGACAGACTCCCAGGTAAGTTCCTTACATTACCCCCCACTTGAGGAGGGGCCTCTGGACCCTCCAAGCTGGGTTTCTGAGGGTTCTCTCTGTGAAAGTTCCTAACCAACCTCCCCGCATGGACATCTCTGGCCGGGACCCAAGATCTCTCTTCTGGACCATATCCCTTCAAATCTACTAGGTACTGGAGAGAGTTTCGGAAGAAACGCGAGTCTAATACCCGGGCTACCTCGAATTCTTGCTGCCCGTCTACCAGGATGGCAGCAGGGGAAGTATCTGGCTCAATACCCTTGGCAGATTTTAAAAGGGAAACATGAAAAGAATTGCAAATTTTCATGGAGGGCGGGAGATCAAGGCGATAAGTAACTCAATTAATCTTCCTTAGTATAGGAAAAGGGCCAATAAACTTTGGACCTAGCTTGGCAGAGGGTTGACGTAATGCCAAATTTTTGGTGGAAAGCCAAACTAACTCCCCCACCTCATAATCACTAGACGGTCACTAGACCGACCGTAATCGGCAAAAGTTTTCTGCTGGCCGACAGCCCTGGTTAAGTTTTGCTGGATCTTTGCCCATAAGTCCGGCCATTGGGACAACCATTCCTCAAGCGAGGGCACGCTAGAGGGTTCTTCGGACAAAGCAGAAAACTTGAGGTCCCTACCGAAGACACAGCGGAACGGGGAAACCCCTGTGGAAGTATGGGTGGCATTATTTAGAGCAAACTCTGCAAACAGAAGGTACAGTAACCAATCTGTCTGGACATCGGAAACAAAACATCGAAGGTACTGCTCCAGAGTTGGTTGGTTCTCTCTGTCTGTCCATTTGATTGGGGATGAAATGCAGAGGACAGAGAGACAGAGAACCCCGACCTGGCACAAAATGCCCTCCAAAACTGAGAGACAAACTGTACCCCCCTGTCTGAGACCACATCCTCCGGGATTCCATGGAGTCTGAATATATGGGTTAGAAAATGTTGTGCAAGGTCTTCAGCGGTTGGTAACTTTTTTAACGGGATAAAGTGTGCCATCTTACTGAACCATCTACCACCACCCAGATGATGGTAAACCCCTGGGATGATGGCAGATCGGTGATGAAATCCATGGCAAGGTGTGTCCATGGTCGGGAAGGAATGGATAAGGGCAACAGTGAACCTTCAGGAGAATAGCCTCGATTCAGAGAGACACAAAAAAACTTCAGTTTTCGTGCCGATCTGTTTTTATGTGAAATGTTTCCGTTCTCGTATGAGCATACGAGCGATTCCATGCATGCATTGAAAACCTTCTGTAAAGTTTCCGTCCATTCGTACGGCAAATTACGAATGACGAGGATGTCATTTTCCATCCAGACTTTTCCGTTTCATTTCCACATGTTACAACGTAGGCTTTCGTTTTTGCCCTTTTCCCATCGTATCCTCCAACGAATCCTTTACGTTTCCCGATAGATTCTGTTTCCATTTTACAAAAAATAATCGTCCAGACGGAATCCTTACGATCTTGCGCCTGCGCACTACAAACTTAACTTATTAAAGTGCACGCATACATATTTGCCACCCTCACTTCTACTACAATGTTTAGCTAAATCACTTAGCACTATCCTCCATCTTCCCTTTTGGCCCCTTAAAGCTCACCCAAACCAATTAGCACTATCCTCAATCTTCCCTTTTGGAACCTTAAAGCTCACCCAAACCACTTGTCATGTGAATATTCATCTTTAAATATTTCTGGGCCCATTAGTTTTGTGTTAATGTATTTTGTAAATGAAATGACACTAACATTTTTTTTGGGATGCCATCATAAAATATAAAATGTATCAAAATTTTGAAAATTTTACATTTTTACAACTATAAAAAACAAAATACATAGCAATGGCAGGCCACATAACATTATTCTTCATCTGTGGTCCCCAACGAGTTGCGCAGCTCCTGCATCTCGCCCACCAACTGAAGGACCCTGACACTCAGTTGTGCCACTCTGGCACGTGTGGTCCCTGTTAAAAAACGTAAATTAAAATATTGGTATAACCTTGTTGGGGTCATACTGCAGTGCCTCCCCCCCCCCCCCCCCTGTATGGTCCAAACACCTAAATCTGGACTTCAAAAGCCAGAGGGCCCTCGCCACCACGCCCCGGGTTTTGCATAGTGCCCGATTAGAGAACCCCTGGCCCGCATTCTGCAGGCAAAGAACGGGCATCAGGAGCAAGGGCGAGTGGCACATCTTGCAGTTCCTGCAACCAAATATAAAATAATTACACAAAGCAAAGGTAACCGACTAAAACAATAACTCCTACAACACATTAATATTCAAGTTCAACAATCCAAATATAATTCACAAAGGACATAAGTCTAAAAAAAATAGCAATTATATGGATGTGTGGGAAAATAAATGTTTACATGCTAAGGACTAATTTAGGTCAGCATTAAAATGCATCTATAAGGCATACATGAAATGTATTGATTCAGGTATGCATTGCTATACAATTTATGGCCTCGGCCATGCTGATACATGCAATGCCACGGTGCTAAAGGCGCGCAGACTCCTCCACATAGCCACAAAACATGTTCAACAATAGCAATCCGAGCCCTCAAAGGTCCCGTAAGTGGATCCGAAATGAAACGGATTTATAGGGTGGTGATCCGTCGGAAATCAGCTCTCTGAATCAGACAGAAACCATCCCAACCACGGACGTTTTCTGAACGAATGGAAAATTTCGGATTTTGTTTGGAAATGTTCCGATTTGCTTCCGTTCATCGAAAGAACATATACACATTTTCCCGAACGTTCGTGCGAGTAGAAAATGGATGAAAAAAAGCAAAAAAATGACAAACACCCACCAAAACTTTCACAGACAGCTACGGAAGTCCGGACGAATGTGTCTCTGAATCGAGGCTAATGTCTAGGGGTTTTACTCCAGGCACAAATCTTACAGGCTCGCACATAATCCTGAGCATCTTTTTTAATAGAAGGCCACCAAACATGACGTGACAACCTGGAAATGGTTTTCTTAACTCCAGGATGGCCTACAGTTTTAGAGGCATGAAATTGCTGTAGGCTGGCCGAACGATGTGACGCAGGTACAAACTGGACATGAGCCGGTTTACCAGGCGGAGATTCAGACTGAAAGTGATTCAGGTCAGAGAGGTCCGGCTGAATCACAGCTACCACCATGTGTTGTGGCAGTATGGGCAAATTTTTCCCCTCAGGTAAGTTAGTCGTGGAAAAACTTCGAGACAAGGCATCAGCTTTTACGTTCTTTGACCCCGGTTTGTAAGTAATTGTAAAGTTAAATCGGGAAAAGAACAGGGACCACCGAGCTTGCCTAGGGGTTAACCTCTTTGCAGACTGAATATATTCTAAATTTTTATGGTCTGTGAAGACCGTAACAGGGGACTGGGCACCTTCTAACTAGTGTCTCCACTCTTGAAAGGCTAGTTTAACCTCCAAGAGCTCCCAGTTCCCAATGTCATAATTCCGCTCAGCGGGATTGAATTTTTCGAGAAAAATGCACAAGGGTGAAGTCATTCCGGGGGAACCGCTGTACTGCGAGAGAACTGCCCCAACGCCAAGCTCGGAAGCATCAACTTTGACTATAAAAGCTCGTTGACATTCTGGGTGAACTAATACTGGGGCAGAGCTAAAGACTTCTTTTAACTTTCTGAAGGCTTGAAAGGATCGTTCCGCCCAGGGTGATGGGAAGCCCCCCTTCTTGGTGAGATCTGTGAGAGGTGCTACTAGGGTGGAGAAGTTCTTAATAAATCTCCTTTAAAAGTTGGCGAATCCCAGGAATCTTTGTAGCCCCTTTAAATCTCTAGGTCGCTCCCACTCAAGTACAGCTTTGACCTTGGCCTGATCCATAGCTAACCCAGTGTAAGAAATTATATACCCTAAAAAAGGGACCTCAGGAACCTCGAATACACATTTCTTGAGTTTAGCGTATAAGCAATTCTCTCTTAATTTTTGTAAGACAAGGCGAACATGTTCACGATGCTCCACTAAAGAGGATGAAAAAATCAAAATATCATCGAGGTACACTACTACAAAGCGACCCAAATACTCTCTGACAATTTCGTTTACAAAGTCCTGGAAGACGGCCGGGGCATTACACAAACCAAAGGGCATCACGAGGTACTCGTAATGCCCATCTTGGGTGTTGAAGGCGGTCTTCCATTCATCACCCTGACGGATCCTTATCAAGTTAAAGGCCCCCCCGTAGATCCAACTTGGTAAAGACTTGGGCCCCAATGATCTGTGTAAATAACCCATCAATCAGAGGAAGGGGGTATTTATTTTTAATGGTTATATTTTATTCAAACCCTGGTAATCTATACAAGGGCGGAGCCCCCATCTTTTTTTTTTCAACAAAGAAAAAACCCGCCCCAGACGGAGAAGTGGATGCCCGGATGAACCCCTTCTGTAAATTCTCAGCTATGTAATCTTTCATAGCTTTGTTTTCCGCCCGGGTCAAATTATAGATTTTTCCCCTGGACGGCTTAGTCCCCAGAAGAAGTTCTATGGGACAGTCAAAGGACCTATGAGGCGGGAGAACATTCCGCCGCTTTTTCAGGAAATAGGTCGAGAAAATCATGATAAGGGCCTGGAACCCCATCAAGAAATAGCTTTGTGGCACGCACCGGGACTTCCAAACAGGACTGGAAACATGGCGGGCCCCATTTAGTAATCTGCCTCGCAGCCCAGTCAATCTGAGGGTTATGCTTTTGTAACCAAGGCAACCCGAGTACTAATGGAGTTAAGGGCATTTTTAAGACAAAAAAGCAAATCCACTCAGAATGCCCTGCTCCCACTCTAAGAAACACTGGTGGGGTCTTAAAGTGTATGAGGCTCCCCGCAATAGGTGTGTCATCAATGGCTGAAACCCGGATAACCTTGGACAGAGGTTGGAGCGGAATCTTCAAACTTTGAGCTAGCTCTAAGTCAAGAAAATTCCATGCAGCCCCACAATCAAGAAGGGCCTCCAAATTTTTAAATTCAAGGTCCACTTTAATCTGGACTGGGACCATAAACTGGGAATAAATTTGAGGAAATACCTTGCAGCCTAGGTGGGTTCCCTCGACCCCACCTAGGCTCTGAAGTTTCCTGGCTGCTTCTTGGGGCAGACTCTGACCAGGTGACGGGTCCCCCCACAGTAGAGACACAGTCCTTCCGTCAATCGCCGACGCCTCTCAGCTTCAGAAAGCTTGGTAGCTCCCAGCTGCATAGGTTTCTCGACAGGTAAAGGGGCTGGAGCTCCAGCTTTCCAGCTGGTATCGGGATGGGCCCCTCTTTCAAGGCGTCTTTTCCGTAAACGTTGGTCGATTCGGATAGCGAGTTGCATGGTTTCATCCAGAGACTGAGGTACAGGGTGATTCACAAAAATGTCCTTAATGGCGTCAGATAGGCCCAACCGGAATTGACCGCACAGGGCAGGGTCATTCCACCGAGAGTCCACAGCCCACCGACGGAATTCGGAACAATACTCCTCAGCCTGCCGGCGACCCTGTTGCAAGGAACGCGGTTTGGCATCAGCAGTGGCACCCCTATCTGGGTCATCATAAAGAATTTCCATAGCTGAAAAACGTTGTTCTTGAGAGCCAGAGGAGTGTGGGCGGAGTTGAAAATAAAGTTTGCAGGCATCCAGAAAGTTGGAAAACGTGCTTCTGTCCCCAGTGAACTTATCGGGGAGTGGGATCTTGGGTTCCACAGGATGGACAGCTGGTGCCCCCAGAGGGACTGGGTTGATAGGAGTTGGACGGTTCTCCTGGGCCGCCACTCGATGAGCCAGGTGCTCAACAGCCGCAGTCAAGGCCTGCACCTGCTCCAATATTTGGTCCATAGTTCTGGCCCATTATACTGTCAGGGACCGCTGGACACCCTTCTCTCGTGAGCCAACAGTCCCCAATCTCCACCGCCTCTTGTGCCTATAGACAAGCCCCCGCTTGGTGGAGACACGGGTTATGCCTCTCCAGACTCGGTTGCCCCCAGGACTTACTGGCGCAAAGATTGCTGGCTTACGATAAAGACGGATGAACTGCGGGGTATCCCAAAACAGGAGTTCATGCACAAAATTCCGTAAACGTCAAAACCAAGGGGCAAGGCAAAGAGTAGTCGGGACTGGCAAGGGTCAAGGCCGGGTGATCACAGAAGCGTGGTATCCAAGGGGTTAAGCAGAAAACGAAGTCAGACAGGCAGGAGGTCGGTTCAGGCAGCGAGCAGGAGTAGTCAAGGACGAAGCCGGATCAAAAACACTAAGACGAGAGTCAGAAGCACACCCAAGCTAGTAAATGGCTATAACGGGCACTGGTGGTTCGGGCAGGAAAATATTTAAATGGTGACTGACCAATGGGAAGGGGAATGTGCTGATTGGTGCAACACACGATCACACCCCTGATAGGAGAAACCCCAGGGACTGGACCACCTGACCTCCCCAGAGCAGACGATCCCTCGGCCAGGATTGGTCCCTTTAAATCTGCCCCCGGCGAATGCACTGGAAGGGGGACATAAAAGGAACATGCTCGCACGCGAGCACATGCACGGCCGGCGCGCCCGATGCTGGAAGGGGGCCGCGCCGCCAGTGAGCGCATGGAGACATCGCGGGACAGACTCCCAGGTAAGTTCCTTACAGAACATCTTTAGCTGACACCCAACACCTCAGGACCAAATCACTTCCACTCAACTAAATACTGCAACGAAGTGTGTAATATTTGAGAGTCAAGAATTTTGTTTGTCGTGCTCGTGCGCAGAGGAGCCGGGGAAGCGATGAAGAGAGGAGGAGGTGGGAGCGCTCAACTTCGCTCCAGCCAACGCTGCTCGAGTCGATGTCTGCCGAGGATGTGGCTGCCGGGCTGAAGGAGTCTCTGCCAGCCGCCCAAGCCTACGCCGCCCGCGGGGGTAAGTTCACCATGACAGTTGTATTTTATTTGTAAATTTTATATAGTGCACTTTTCAGTTTGGGGAATCTCCTGGCCAGGAACGAGGGGCTATGGATACATATGTGGTACTGTTGTAATCAGGAGAAATACAATATCATTTTCTTTAATAAAATAAATGTTTTATTTAAAATAAATGAGATAATTTTTTTAAAAATCTTTTTTTTGTTTTTTTTTGTTTTTTTTTACTCAAAAATTATTAGAAAACAGTGGAATTACAGACAGGCATTTCATGTTAAAGCCTAAACTCTGCCGCAAAAAGAAAATATGTAATTTTCCTGGAAAATCCTGCAAAAATCACAGTAAAAAAAAGTGAAAAATGGCCTGCCAACAGAGCACTTTGACTGCAAAGCTGAACATTTCAAGTAAAATTACAGTTACGCACATGCTTTACTTTGGGGTGTTTGGCATCTCTTCCCTTGACATTACCTATGCATGTTGGGTATCATTCTGTTTTTACTCATTTAACTGTTTCAACTGTTTTAACTGATTACTTCCAGAAAACTGAGCCCACAAAGCTTGAGGTGTGTACTTCCAGAGAATATTTTTTTTTTCTAAACTGCAAGGTGTGCATAGCAGTTGTATTTTATCTGAAAATCTCCTAAAGCGCTGTTTCAGTTTGGGGGAGTCTCCTGGGCAGGAAAGGGTGTCTACCAATACATATGTGGTACCATTGAAACCAGGAGCTTTTACGTGCAATAAGATTTCATTGAAAAACTTACATTTTTTAGTACAAAAAGCACTACAATTTTTTTTACACATATTTCACACCAAAATATTAAGAATACACTTACCAAATGACAAACAAGACATTTCATGTTAAAACCCAGACTGCTGAAAAAAAACAATATATGATTTTCCAGAGAAATCCCTTCGAAAACCACAGTTGAACACGCAAAATAGTGAAGAATGGTCTGGACAGAGGGTGACAAAAAATCTAGGTAGGCTGGTAGTTAAATAGTTAATGTCTGGAAAGCCTTTACTGCTGAGGAATGCCAAACTTCCACAAAAGCACCTTTCCAGTTAGGTCTCTTAAGGGAGCCACAATCGAGGAGAATCCCTTGAAGAAACGCCTGTAGAAATTGGCGAAACCTAGGAACCTATGTAAGGCCTTTAGGGTTTTAGGTTGTTCCCTCTCCAAGACTGCAGGCACTTTGGAGGGATCCATAACCAGACCCTGACTGGAGACCAGATACCCTAGGAAAGGGACTTTGGAGACCTCAAATATGCATTTGGACAGCTTAGCATAGAGACTGTTCTCTCACAGTTTTGCAACACCGCCTTAACATGCTGTCGGTGTAACTGACCAGGAAAAAATGAGATTATCATCGATATAGATGACCATGAATTGACCCTGAAATTAATGAAAAACATCATTAACAGAATCCTGGAAGACCACTGGGGTGTTAAATAAGCCAAAAGACAAAACTAAGTACTCATAGTGCCCGTCTTTAACATTTAAAGGCCATCTTCCATTCGTCCCCTTGGTGTATACAAATGAGATTATAGGCCCCCCTCAGGTCTAGTTTCATGAATGTCTGGACGCCAATGACCTGGTTGAAGAGGTCCTCAATAAGGGATATTGGGTATTTACCGTGATTTTGTTTAGACCTCTGTGATCGATGAAAGGTCGTAACCTTCCATCTTTCTTTTCAACAAAGAAGTAGCCTGCTCTGACTGGTGAAGTGGGGGAACAGATAAACCCCTTCTTTAAATTCTCCAAAATATATTCTTTCATCGCTAGCTCCTTGGGTCGGGTTAGATTTTAGATCTTTCCCCTAGGAGGCATGGTACCTGGCAACAAGGCAATGGGGCAATCATAAGCCCTATGAGGAGGAAGGAAATCGGCAGATCTTTCGGAGAATACGTCCACCCAGCCAGCATAGGGCGGAGGTAACCCCTCAAGGGAGACATGAGTCGTACTAAGGGCCGTACAAAAACAATGGTCAAGACAAAATGAGCTCCACCTTGTCAAGTCCCCAGTTTCCTAATTAATGATGTGATTGTGGGTCTTTAACCAAGGGAACCCCAGGACTACTATGGTGTCAGGACTATCTAATACATAGTAACATAGTAGCATATTATGTAAGGCTGAATAAAGACTTTAGTCCATCCAGTTCAGCCTTTTTATCTCCTTCCAGTGGTCTAGTAGCCATAGCTTAGAATGTTATTACATGGCAGGAAGACATCAAGGCCACTTTTGAATTTTTTTACTGTATCCATCATTACTACCTCTAGAGATGAGCGAATCGATTCTGACGAACCCGAATTCGTTACGAATTTCAGGAAATATTAGATTCGTTTGGATTCACAATATCGCTGCGATTCGATCGCTCAAATCGTTTCCTTAAAACTCCATTTACTGCTATACAGCCCATCTAAAATAGCGGACCCACATGTCAGGACATGTCCCATGGGGCAAGGAATCCTGGGTAGGTGTCACATGCTACCTATCAACAGACAGGCTTACCAATGATGTCACAGCCCCATATAAACGGCGGCCATTTTGCGGAAGATCATTCTGACACTAAATTGCGACCAGAGCAGATCAGGCAGGGAGACAGCGAGGGACAGATAGACAGACAGACAGATAGGTAGATAGATACAGCGAGGGAGAGATACATAGATAGATAGATAGATAGATAGATAGATAGATAGATAGATAGAACAGAAGAAGCTGAGCGAGGGACAGATAGAGAAGGAGAGAAGCTGTGACAGTGAAAGACAGGGACAGTTTAAAGTGTTTGCATTAGCTTTCAAGCCTATTTAGTGTTAATAACACACCTGCCTATTAAGCTTTTCCTTTTCCTGGTGTCATTCTTTAAAAAGCGTGCTAGCATAAATATTTCAAGAGTACCTGTCTATTAACTGGTTGCATTTTGTAATCAAAGTCACTTTTCCACTATCAAAGCAGCCAAACTGTGTATTTGAAGAGGGGGCATCCCAAACACTAGCATAACTAATTCAAGAGTATCTGTCTACTAACTGGTTGCATTTTGTAATCAAAGTCCCTTTTCCACTATAAAAGCAGCCAACCTGTGTATTTGAAGAGGGGGCATCCCAAACACTAGCATAAATATTTCAAGTGTACCTGTCTATTAACTGGTTGCATTTTGTAATCAAAGTCACTTTTCCACTATAAAAGCAGCCAAACTGTGTATTTGAAGAGGGGGCATCCCAAACACTAGCATAACTAATTCAAGAGTATCTGTCTACTAACTGGTTGCATTTTGTAATCAAAGTCCCTTTTCCACTATAAAAGCAGCCAACCTGTGTATTTGAAGAGGGGGCATCCCAAATACTAAATAAATATTTCAAGAGTACCTGATTACTAACTGGTTGCATTTTGTAATCAAAGTCAATTTTCCACTATCAAAGCAGCCAACCTGTGTATCTGAAAAGGGGGCATCCCAAACACTAGCATAAATATTTCAAGAGTTCCTGTCTTTTAACTGGTTGCATTTTGTAATCAAATTCACTTTTCCACTATAAAAGCAGCCAACCTGTGTATTTGAAGAGGGGGCATCCCAAACACTAGCATAAATATTTTAAGACTACCTGTCTATTAACTGGTTGCATTTTGTAATCAAAGTCACTCTTCCACTATCAAAGCAGCCAACCTGTGTATTTGAAGAGGGGGCATCCCAAATACTAGCATAAATATTTCAAGACTGCTTGTCTATTAACTGGTTGCATTTTGTAATCAAAGTCACTTTTCCACTATCAAAGCAGCCAACCTGTGTATTTGAAGAGGGAGCATTCCAAACACTAGCGTAAATATTTCAAGAGTACCTGTCTACTAACTGGTTGCATTTTGTAATCAAAGTCACTTTTCCACTATCAATGCAGCCAACCCGTGTATTTGAAGAGGGGGCATCCCAAATACTAGCATATATATTTCAAGACTACTTGTCTATTAACTGGTTGCATTTTGTAATCAAAGTCACTTTTCCACTATCAAAGCAGCCAAACTGTGTATTTGAAGAGGGGGCATCCCAAACACTAGCATAAATATTTCAAGAGTACCTGTCTACTAACTGGTTGCATTTTGTAATCAAAGTCACTTTTCCACTATCAAAGCAGCCAACCTCTGAATTTGAAGAGGGGGCATCCCAAACACTAGCATGAATATTTCAAGAGTACCTGTCTACTAACTGGTTGCATTTTGCAATCAAAGTCACTTTTCCGCTATCAAAGCAGCCAACCTGTGTATTTGAAGAGGGGGCATCCCAAACACTAGCATAAACATTTCAAGACTACCTGTCTACTAACTGGTTGCATTTTGTAATCAAAGTCACTTTTCCACTATCAAAGCAGCCAATCTGTGTATTTGAAGAGGGGGCATCCCAAACACTAGAAAAATTAGAATAAATATTTCAAGAGTACCTGTCTACTAACTGATTGCATTTTGTAACCAAAGTCACTTTTCCACTATCAAAGCAGCCAAGCTGTGTATTTGAAGAGGGGGCATCCCAAATACTAGCATAGTTATTTCAAGACTACTTGTCTATTAACTGGTTGCATTTTGTAATCAAAATCACTTTTCCACTATCAAAGCAGCCAACCTGTGTATTTGAAGAGGGGGCATCCCAAACACTAGCATAAATATTTCAAGACTACCTGTCTACTAACTGGTTACATTTTGTAATCAAAGTCACTTTTCCACTATCAAAGCAGCCAATCTGTGTATTTGAAGAGGGGGCATCCCAAACACTAGAATAAATATTTCAAGAGTACCTGTCTACTAACTGATTGCATTTTGTAATCAAAGTCACTTTCCACTATCAAAGCAGCCAACCTGTGTATTTGAAGAGGGGGCATCCCAAACACTAGCATAAATATTTCAAGACTACCTGTCTACTAACTGGTTGCATTTTGTAATCAAAGTCACTTTTCCACTATCAAAGCAGCCAATCTGTGTATTTGAAGAGGGGGCATCCCAAACACTAGCATAAATATTTCAAGAGTACCTGTCTACTAACTGGTTGCATTGTGTAATCAAAGTCACTTTTCCACTATCAAAGCAGCCAACCTGTGTATTTGAAGAGAGGCATCCCAAACACTAGCACAAATATTTCAAGAGTACCTGTCTACTAACTGGTTGCATTTTGTAATCAAAGTCACTTTTTAAGCAAACTTTGCCTTTCGCCGGGGGGGGGTGGGGGGGGGCATCCCAAATACTAGCACTTATCTTTTAAGAGTTTTTTAAAAAAAAGTCTGGTTTTCAAGTGTAAAGCACCAATTGCCTTTCACTAGGGGCCATTGTCAGTGCTAGCACTTATCTTTTTAGAGTACTGGCCGACTTACCTTTTGCCTTTTGTATAAAAAAAGTCTGGTTTATACGTTTAAAGCAACCATTGCCTTTCACTGGGGGCCATTATCAGTGCTAGCACTTATCTTTTAAGAGTACCGGCCGACTTACCCTTTGCCTTTTGTATAAAAAAGTCTGGTTTACAAGTTTAAAGCACCCATTGCCTTTCACTGGGGGCCATTGTCAGTGCTACCACTTATCTTTTTAGAGTACCGGCTGACTTACCATTTGCCTTCTGTATAAAAAAAAGTCTGGTTTATAAGTGTAAAGCACCCATTACCTTTCACTGGGGGCCATTGTCAGTGCTAGCACTTATTTTTTAAGAGTACCGGCCGACTTACCTTTTGCCTTTTGTATAAAAAAGTCTGGTTTTCAAGTTTAAAGCACCCATTGCCTTTCACCGGGGGGGGGGGGGCATCTCGAATACTAGCACTTAGCTTTTAAGAGTACTTGCATCTTTACCTTTTTTTACATTTTGAAAAAAAAAACACGTTTTAAAACTGCCTGTGGTGCATTTAACTCTGACCAGGGGCATCCTGTGTAAGATCATCTGACAGTGTCTTTTTGCATTAGCTTTTAGCTACAGTGTCTGCCTATTTTGATCTAACTTTTCTACACACCTGCTGTTACAAAAATACTGTTCTAGGTGTAGTGTAGTGTATTGTTTTCCCCTCCTAAACACAGTAAAAATGTCAGGCAGAGATTTGCCAGGATGTGCACTGAGGAGAGGCCTAGATTTATCAGGCAGAGGTCGCAGCAGACTACGGGCGAGTGGCAGCAGGAGTCGCGGTGGGAGGCCTGATCTCCCGGTATCTGCTAGCAGTCGTGTCTCGACCAGCAACGCATCTGACGTCATCAATTGGTCATCGACCTCATCCCAAGTGACATCTGACACCCCCAGTCAACAGTCGGTAGGTTCCTCGGACACAACCCTGAGTTGGCATGGCCCGGGAGCAGCCCCTGTCCTTTCATTGCCTATGTCCTCCGCCCCCCCTCAGGCCGCCGTATCTTATGCTTTGGGTTCAGCTCCACTATTCAGTGAGGACGATGTGTTAGAGAACAGTCAGCAGCTACAGCCCAGCCAAGAAATGGGGGAGACATCTGCTGCTTTTTTCACTAGACAGACAAACACTGAGGAGGAGAGTGGCGTGGGAGGTGGTGTGGCGAGCGTTCCATCTCCTGCAGCACACGCTCTTGTGGAAACCGAGGAGGACATCAGTGATCTGCAGACACAACTCGATGATGATGTTGATGATGATGAAGCCGATCGCACTTGGGAACCCGGTGCAGAAGGGGCTTCATCATCATCAGGAGAAGAGGGTCCCAGGTTGCCCCAGAGTCAGCAGCTGAGGCAGCAAGGTGGTAGTAGGGTTGGCAGTCAGCGTGGTGGCAGAATTGGGATGTCTGGAGCCACACATGGACAGGGGTGGGGTAGACCACATGCTGCACGGCAGCCTGCCTTCCCGGGAGGTAGTGGAGCAGGGGTTTCTGGAGTTGGCAGCAGTAGCAGTGAATTCGTGCGGAATGTTGGAGGGAAAATTAGCTACTCGGCAGTGTGGCACTTTTTCATCAAGCATCCGCAGGAGGGTAACCTGGCCACATGCAAGATGTGTAGACAGAAGGTCAAGCGTGGCCAGGGCCCCAATGTTGGTACCACGGCCCTGCGGCAACACATGCAGCGTCACCATAAAGCGGCCTGGGAGAACCAAGGCTCCGAAGTGGGGGTCCAGCCTGCTGCGTCAGCCAGTGCCACGCCGCTTCCAATTTCACCCAGCCAAGGCTCCAGCACCTCAGCCGAAGGTAGCTGTGCATCATACCCATACTCTCCAGATGCTCCTGCTCCTCCTATTAAAAGTCAGTCATCCTGCCAGCAATCCATCAGTGAAGACATGTCCAAGAGACAACAGTATGTGGCCACTTATCATACAGTGCAGAAGCTAAATGTGCTCCTGTCCATGTTGCTGGTGCTGCAGTCCCTCCCTTTTACGGTGGTAGACTCTGCACCTAGCTGATGGCTAGTGCCGAGCCGAGGTGGAGAGTCCCAAGCCATCATTTCTTTGCAAAGAAGGCAGTACCAGCCCTGCACAAATTTGTTGAGCAGGTGGGCCAGTCCTTGAGCCTGTCGGTGTGCACCAAAGTGCACGGCAGCACCGACATCTGGAGCTGTAACTACGGACAGGGACAATACATGTCCTTTACGGCCCACTGGGTGAATGTGGTTCCTGCACAGCAACTTGGACAGGTCACACCACTTTGGCTTCCACGCTCCCAGGCCGTTTTGCCTGTCACAGTGTGCGACTCCGCCTCTTCATCCTCCGCCGTCTCCTCAGCCTCCACTGTATGGTCAATTCTCAATGCCCCTTCAGCCTACCATGTGTGCAGGGCACGGCGGTGTCACGCTGTGCTTCAAATGGTTTGCCTTGGCGAATGGAGTCACACAGGGGAGGAGCTCCTGAAATTCATTCATCAAGAAATCAAAACATGGCTTACTCCACAGAAATTGGAAATTGGAACCATGGTGACTGACAATGGGAGTAACATCTTGTCTGCGCTGCGACAAGGAAGGCTGAGCCATGCGCCCTGTATGGCACACGTGTTCAACCTAGTTGTCAAGCGTTTTCTGAAGTCTTCCCCCCCATCTGCAAGACATCCTAACAACAGGAAGGAAACTTTGTATGCACTTCAGCCACTCCTACACTGCCAAGCACACCCTCCTTGAGCTACAGCGTCAGAACTGTATCCCCCAACATAGTCTGATTTGCGATGTTCCCACCTGTTGGAATTCCACCCTACATATGTTAGATCGACTATACGAACAGAGAAAAGCCATCAATGATTTCTTGATGATCCAAGCATATAGGGGGACTCCCCTGTGTAACTTTAATGTGAAACAGTAGCAGCTCATACGTGACATCTGCCGTTTGCTCAGGCCCTTTGAGGAAGCCACTTTGTCAGTCGCCAGGATTACGCCATGAACAACGTGATTCCGCTGCTTCATGTAATACAACACATGTTGGAAACCATGGCTGGTCAGGGCACTGGAGACATGGCACATACATTTCACGGCCACATAAACCCCGTGGGAGTTGAGGAGGAGCACAGTGAAGCACAGTTTAGTTTTGGCGAAATGGGCAGTTTATCTAGTCATCTGACAGGAGAGGAGGAGCAGGAGCAGCCAGAGGAGCTAGAGGGTTGTGAGGAAGGCGAGACAGAGGACCCAGACACACCGTGGCAGTATGCAGTGGAGATGGAGACAGGTAGTCCCTCCGAGTCGCTTGCATAAATGGCACGATGCATGCTCACATGCTTGCGTAGTGACCACAGAATTGTTTCCATTTTTCAGCGGGATGACCTCTGGCTCTCCACCTTATTGGACCCTCGCCACCGGCACAAAATGGGGGCATTTTTTACACCCACTGAGAGGGAGGACAAACTGACCTACTACAAAGACATTCTACGTAGTCAGTTGGCCAATGCCTATCTGCGCCATGGTCCATACTCGGGGGGACCTCGGCGCTCACCTTCCACTGCCATGGCTGCTGGGGGGGGTGGCAGGAGCAGCAGCTCCATCAGCAGCAGCCTCAGTCTTCAGTTGCTAATGAGTAGCTTTCTGCACCCGCATAAGGAAGCTACTCATGCGCAGCAGTAAGACCTGGAGCAGGGCCTGAACCAGCAGGTTGTGTCATACCTTGAAATTACATTGCCAACTCACCTTGAGGATCCGCTGGACTTCTGGGCAGCCAAACTTGACTTGTGGCCGCAATTGGAAGAGTTTGCCCTGGGAAAGCTGTCCTGCCCGGCAAGTAGTGTGCCATCTGAGCGGGTCTTTAGTGCTGCGGGGGCCATAGTAACGCCAAGGAGAACTCGTCTGTCCATGAAAAATGTGGAGAGACTCACCTTTGTGAAGATGAATCAGTCATGGATTAGCCAGGATTTCCACTCACCAATAGCTGATGCATGCGAGTAGCTGATGCATGGTAGCTCCTTCTGCTGCTGCCAACTCCTGGGTGCGTCTTTCAGGCAATATATTAGCTCCTAAAGCTGCTGCCAACTCTTGGGTGTGTCTTTTAGGCAATACATGGGCTCTTAATGCTGCTGCTGCCAACTCAAGGGTGTGTCTTTCAGGCAATATATGGGCTCCTAATGCTACTGCTGCTGCCAACTCCAGGGTGTGTCTTTCAGGCAATATATGAGCTCCTAATACTGCTGCCAACTCCAATGTGTTTTTCAGACAATATATGGGCTCCTAATGCTGCTGCCAACTCCTGGGTGTGTCTTTCAGGCAATATATGGGCTTCTTATGCTGCTGCCAACTCCAGGGTGTGTTTATCAGGCAATATATGGGCTCCTAATGCTGCTGCCAACTCCAATGTGGTTTTCAGTCAATATATGGGCTCCTTATGCTGCTGCCAACTCTAAGGTGTGTTTTTCAGGCAATATATGGGCTCCTAATGCTGCTGCCAATTGCAGAGTCTCTTTCAGGCAATATATGGGCTCCCTATGCTGCTGCTAAATTCAGGGTGTGTTTTTCAGGCAATATATAGGCTCCCTATGCTGCTGCCAACTCCACTGTGTTTCTTTCAGGCAATATATGGGCTCCCTATGCTGCTGCCAACCCCAGGGTGTGTTTTTCGGGCAATATATGGGCTCCTAATGCTGCTGCCAACTCCAGAGTCTCTTTCAGGCAATAAATGGGCTCCCTATGCTGCTGCCAAATTCAGGGTGTGTTCAGGGTGTTCCACTGTTTGTATTTCAGGCAATATATGGGCTCATCATGCTGATGCCACCTCAAGGCTCTCTAATTGTGCCGCTCTGCGACAGCGAATCTAATAGTGACGCCTCTGATCTGCATGTCATACTTCTTTACAATATTATTTTACTAACCCAGCATGCATCCTATGCATGTTACAGCCAAGCAAAACGTTCTGCAACCCCATGGAGGCTCTCGGAAGCCCAGAAATAGCCGTTTTTAATAGCGATTTGTCGCGAATAAATTCGGGCCAAAACGTTTTTTTACGGAAAATTCGGCGAAGCAAATTTTTCAAAAGTTCGCTCGTCTCTAACTACCTCCTCAGGCAGCGAGTTCCATAGTCTCACTGCTCTTACAGAGAAGAATCCCCTCCTATGTCGGTGGAAAAAGCACCTTTCCTCTAACCTTAGTGGATGCCCTCGGGTTATAGTTACACTCCGGGGTATAAATAGATTGTGGGACAGATCTTTGCATTGACCCCGAATATATTTATACATAGTTATTAGATCACCCCTCAAACGTCATTTTTCTAAACTAAATAAACCTAACTTTGACAGGGTACTCTAACCCCCACACTCCTTTTATTAACTTTGTTGCCCTTCTTTGAACACGCTCCAGCTCTGATATGTCCTTTTTAAGCACAGGTGCACAGAACTGTACACAGTACTTCATATGGGGTGTGACCAGCGACTTTTATAGGGGTAAAATGATGCTCTGGTCATGAGCACCTATGCCCCTCCTGATGCACCCCATGATGCTATTTGCTTTGGCAGCAGCTGCCTGGCACTGATTACTACTGTTGAGCTTATTGTTAACTAAAACCCCTAGGTCCTTTTCCATTGTTGTTTTACCAAGTGTTTATTTAGTGTGTAATCATGACACAGATTTCTCCTTCCCATGTGCATAACCTTACATTTATCTGTGTTAAACTTCATTTGCCATTTAACTGACCATGCTTCCAATTTATCTAAATGAGAGATTGAGACTTTACTGTTTAATCCGTACCCAATGTCATTTATAAATATATTGAAGAGAATTGGTCCCAGAACTGACCCTTGTGGTACTCCACTAGTAAAAGTGACCCAATCTGAGTGTGTACCCTCTGCTTCCGATCATTAAGCCAATTTCTCACCCATCTGCACACATTTTCCCCCAGTCCAAGTATTCTCATCTTTTGTACCAGCCTTTTATGTGGAACAGTATCAAATGTTTTACCAGGAATTCCAGACTCTCAGTAGGGGGAAGAGCCCACAATCAATTTCATCAGAGGGGTCTTGGAGGAAACCAATCCCCCCAGGATAGGTTCATTATTAACAGCCAGGACATGAAGGGGGTTTTCCAAAGGGATCAATGGAATACATAGAGTGAGTACAAGAGACCTATCCAAAAAGTTAACAGCTACCATTACTATTGATAAAGGCAGTGACAGACCTCCTGAAGAACTCCCACAAGATCATGGTGGGTAATAATAATTTATTAATGTGAGGGAAAGATACCTGACCACCTAAATGAGTTCCCTCAAGGCACTGAAGTTTCCCACTGGTGACTTCTTATTGGGGCAAGCCCTAGCATAGTGAACCGGTTCACCACAATACAAACACAGGTTCTGTTCCAACGCCTCGTCTTCTCGGTCTGGGAGAACTGAGTCTGCCAAGCTGCATGGGTTCCTCTGGAGCTGATGAGGAGATGGGGCCCATGGGACGAGACTCTAGGCGAGGGGAACCCCAGTCCTGATCTTTAGCCTTCTCTAGACATCGTTCCCTGAGACGCCTGTCAACTTTAATGGCTATCTGCATATAATCTTCCAAGACTTTGGGTTGAGGGAAATTTACTAGGACACCCTTGATGCTCTCTGAGAGCCCAGTTCTAAACTGACTGCAGAGGGCTGGATCGTTCCATCATGAATCGAATGCCCATTGGTGGAATTCTAAACAGCATTCTTCGCCTATGTTTCCCTTCATGTTTTATGCTTCGCAGCTTAGCGTCTGCACCGGGTCGAAGCCTGTCAGGGTTCGCATACAGTACCTCTATGGCAGATAAGAATGCACAGACAGTCTGGAGGGCTTCATCGGTGGGTGCTAGTCCGAATGCCCAAGTCTGCGGGTCTCCCTTCAACAGAGAGATGACCAGGCCCCCTCTCTGCATATTTGAACCTGAAGAGTTGGGCCGCAATCTGTCTGTAGGAAAAAGTCTAGGCAACTACAAAAGCTGTTTTATTGACTTCAGCACATTTTACAATTCATCTAGCTGCCTTTCCCAATGTTGAATATACATATCCAGTGGGATACATAACAAAACATGTGGCGCAAAAGAGAAAAGTAAGTCCAGTTTCATTGATTTATTACTAAATACACGTAAAGGGATTGCCCGGGCAAAAAAAACAGCTAGGCTTGCCTGTTTCGCACAGCTCCATCGCTGGCATCCATGAGGTAAAACTTACCAAAAGCAGAGAACGAGCACCCCGTCAATTCTCTCTGATCCAAAATGGTGGGCATAGGTGTGACTAGTTTCATGACCCTGCCTCGATACCTCTATTGCAATAAATAACGTGCGTGTGCTATGTGGTGGTCATGTCCATGGCCACCATCTTGGACCTAAGTAGCCAACAGGGCCCTTGTTCACCACTCCTAGTAAGTTTTACACCAGTGGGTCCTGGAGGTCAAGCTGAGCTGGACAGGAGGTAAGTATAGCTGTTTCAGATTTTTTTGCCTGCACATTCCCTTTACGTTTTTCGCATGCAAACCGATTTTTCATTTTTTTATGTTTGCAGAATTGAACCCTCCTAAAAATTCTAAATCAAGTTGAGCTCTCTACCTTATAGATTTACTGCACGTATTTACTGCATTTACTGCACTTGCACTCACTGCATTTACACTTTACTGAGCTACCCGGTTAAAGTCCTATTTTGAAGAAATGCATTGACACAGAGTGGTAGACTATTTGATCACTGTTTAGCGGGTTAGCCTGATTCAGGGGCCATTTGTTTGTATGGTTTTATGTTGTGTCCTCATTGAATTTTATTAACTTAAAGGAGATCTTTGGGGTTTACTGAGAAACCTGGAAACCTGTTCCTGCAGATCAATTGATAGCAGTTTGGTTCCATCCTGTGTTTTGCATGACATTAGAGGAGCTCACTGTGACGATTGATCAAACCTATTGAACACTCATCTGATCAAACCGGCCAATCATACCCCATGTGAGTCACCGCAATTGTTCAATTGGCAACACGCCAGAACACAAACAGTGTTCACCTCTATATAAGCCACACACAACACAATCAGATCGAACAACTGACAACCACTTCCAGGTGGGGGGCGATCAAGTGTCCTAGGCAAGTAAGGTAGCCAGGCCCTTCAGAAATAGCGTGAGCTTTTTAGATCCTTAATTCAGAGCATCACTGACCTTCTGCTGTATTTTTAGAATTTATTTAAACAAACAGAAAACAACACAAAAACAACAAGAAAAACAGTGCAAGGTGATAAAAACAGAATTAACTATAAAACATGGTACAAATAATTTAGATAGCAATTACAAATAAAAAAAAGGTGAAAAATATACTTAAGAGTCTGTCTGGGCTGTGGTTCGTGTCAGTCCTCACGCGCTTCTGGTCTTCTCCTTAGATGTTAAAAGGGAGCATGTGTCACTCTTGATGGTAAGATTAGAGTGTCTCTGCCCCTTCTGATGCTCACCTTATTCCCTATAACCAGGGGTCAGCTTCTGACCCCCCCTATAGGCAGAGCAATTGGAGTCACCCACTGTCTGATTGGTGCATCTGGGATTCTCCATCTTTGGGTACCTGAAAGTTGGTCCATATGACATCCCCCATCTGTCCTGGGATTCCAAAGGGAGGAGGGATGGAAGACATTCCATGGAAGGCGGGCAGGATATGAACCTTGTCTCTGCTTTCTATGGCTGGGTGATCCTGATAACACTTTGTTTATGCTGCTGAGTATTATGAGGGGAGAAAGTAATTCCAGCCGACCCCGTGTGCATGCAGGGGGTTTTTATGATATATATCAGTTTGGTCACACTCACCTTCATTTTGGATTAGTAATTGAAAAAGTAAATATTACTCTTATTATTTCTATGGGATACAACTGACCATAGGACAAAACTAGGGTTTAGAGGAGGAAAATAAGAAAACATATATCCTGAAACAAAGAGTGAGGTGATATCTGTTGGTGTGGGGGGTTGTTTTCTGAGATCATATCTGTGGGTTAGTGCGGGGGAGCATATCTGTGGGTAAGAGCCCGCACATGCGTCACAGGACTTTGAGGTTGTATGAGCATTCTGGGGGTTCACACTGTGGAGCACCCTAATTTAAGATGCCCAGCAGCATGGAACAAAACCTGGGATAGTCAAAATACCAGTTTTTTTCTGCTTTAAAGGAACATGATAACCAAGTCTCCCCATCCTCATTCACATGTTTAGCAACAAATGGCAGCCAATCAAGTGACCACCAGCAACTATTTAGTTTCGATTTGCAAGCCCATTTAGTTGACTGGTAGACATACAATGAATGAGGAATCTGTATGACTTTGCTTTGCTTTAAGTATGCAGTTAGGATTAGTACTGTGATGAAGGATGATTTTTGGTTAATATTCACAATATTCGTCTTCTGCTTATGATTACATAGTAATTATCATTTTTCAATTCAACAGTGGAGGATGCCTATTGGCAAAGGATTCAAGAACAATAGTATGGTGACCTATTTTATACTGCAGGGATTATCAGAAAATCCACTATGGCAGAAAATCTTCTCTCTTGTGATTGTAATGGTCTTTACCCTCATTCTCTTTGGAAATCTGACTACGTTTTTACTTATCTGTTTAGACCACAAACTCCACACGCCCATGTATTTCTTCCTTGTCAATCTCTCACTTCTGGACATGTCGTATTCAACCACCACCCTGTGCACTATCATCAAGTTTTTGGCTATAGGAGACCAAAGCATTTCCTTTAAGTCTTGCCTAACACAGTTGTACATATATATTTCCCTTGTGAACTGTGAAGTTTTTGTACTGGCAGCTATGAGTTATGATCGCTATGTAGCCATATGCAACCCATTAAAGTACCATATGATAATGACTTTTAGGACATGTTCTCTCATGTCACTGGCCACCTGTATCTTGGGTTTCAGTGACGGTATCTATGTGATCATTTCCATTAGTAGCTTCACATGCTTTAATACCATCAAAATTAACCACTATTTTTGTGACTTACGTGCCTACATCCAGTTGTCTTGTAACAGTGTGACTTTTATAGACTATGTGATGCTTGTAGAAGCTGCAATCTTTTGTCTCCCTTCTGTGTTACTGACAATGCTCTCCTATAGTTATATTATAAGTACTATACTGAGGATCCACTTATCCTCCAGCAGGCAGAAGGCTTTTGCCACGTGTTCCTCCCAGTTAATAATCGTCATCCTTTTCTACACTACAGTGTTCTGTTTGTATCTGCGCCCTGTCTCCATGCCCACTACAAGTCTAGATAAACTGTTTACACTGTTATACACTGCTGGTACATCGCTGGTTAATCCTCTGATCTATGCCTTAAAAAATAAAGATGTTAAGTCTGCATTTAGAAGACAAATGACAAAAATAGAAACATTGGTTAGCCGTTGTTTAACAGTTCATGATACAGAATTCAGTTTGAAACCCCTGAACCGCCGCTGATCATTAAAGAAAAAGTCCACCTCTGTGGACATTTACTAATAGACCAGCTCTGTGCTGGGTGGTCCAAGGGGTAACTTAAAAATAGGTTCACCTTACTGCCACCAATGGGCACCTCTGTACTGCAGATGCCCATCATTTTTAATGGGCCATACAAAATCTACACCCACCCACCCAGAAACCGAAAGTGCAGCTCCCAGCTTCACAAACCAGGGCGGCAGGAGATCGATGGTGGCAAGAGAGTGGCAGTAAGGTAAGCAGATCTCCTAGTCACCCCGTGCTGGAATAAATGGAAAAGTCCACAGAAGTCATCGCAGATCTCAGACTTCAGAGGTGCCGGAGCGAATGGCAGGGAGTCCCCTGCCGCCTGGCACATCTGGTCCGAGGTCTGCCGAGAAGGTTCATGAAAGTGGCAAAGGTCCCTTAGAGGAACTGTAATACCAACAGCAATAAAAAGGCAGTAAGCAGCTCACCTGATGCCTATCCCATGTGCATAGGGGATTATGAGGGGGGCGCAAGGTGCTTGTGCCCTGGGACCTCCACCACTTGCCCTACAAAGGAGGCCTCCTCCAATATTTGGGTTATTATCTGGTCCTGGAGGCTTTACAGTCCTTGGTCTGCAGGCCGCAGGGCCAGCAACAAAGCTATTGGTGGGACGCCTGGGAAAGCCTTTTTTTTGCAAACCCATAGTCAAGGCCACCACAGGGCAGGATGGAGAGTCTAGAGCAGCAAAGCCGCCATCAGCAACGCTACAGTGATGGGTGCGTGCAGAGCTGTCACTGTACATAAGCCATCAAGCACAGCCGCTGGCAGCTCAATGCAGGGAACTGTTATCTGCTGGACCAGGGAGACTACACTACCCCCCACCCAGAATGGCAAAGCAGGAGTTCCCGAGCAGCACACACCCACACAAGGGTGGCACAAGGGAATCGATGTGACGTTCCAGTAAATTGGCGGGTGCCAGACAACCACCAATCAGTTACTTGGCTGGACTATTATTTTAAAGGAAAAAAAATACTGTATCTGGGGCCTCCACCTGATTTTGTGCCCAGGGACCTCCACCACACTTAATCCGGCCCTGCCCATGTGCTTCTATTTCCTGCAACACAGAGTAGAAGCCACAGAAGGGCTCATAATGTTGCCCTCTGTTCAATTTCATTCCTCCAGGAACAACCAAAAAAAGTGGTCTAACAGCCTGGTGGTTTTAGTATGAGTGAACGCAGCAAGCCACAGGGGTCCCAAAGTTGTCTGACCACAGCAGAGCATGCTCATGACTCATAAAGCTGCACTATGACATGCCCTATCCAGAAATTGCTGAAAGTGGCTTTGCTTGGAATATATTAAGGTATTTACATATATGTAGCTGATCCCAGCAGCGGTATGGGGGGGGGGGGGGGAGTGTGTGCCTGGACAGGGACTTTAAGGCTTAAACTTGACCGAAGGCCTCCTTTGACTTTTGGTCAGCTATTTGTCATTACATTACATTCAAAATCGCACTCTCTGACCCAATCTACCACTGTATTTCTATGCAACACAGGAAGTGCCCCCAGCAACATCCCCTGCTTTCCATAGTCTGCTGGGTGGGAGCATTCACAGCAAGTGCCTCTGCATGCACCTACTGTGCCATATAGTATTACAGTGGTGGATCGAGGCTTGGTAAAGTAAGTGTTTCCCTGTTCCTGCTGGTACTGTGCAGTGAGATCCTTCCTGTGATACAACGCCTCTCCCAGGCATGGCCACCCGAGCCAAAACCCGGAGACCCAAAGACCATTGCCGGGCCATCTGCCACTTCATCTGGGGCTCCAAATTGGATTGAGTAAAGCAGAAGTTGTGTAAGGAACCTACCCTGGTTCTAAAAAGACATTGAGAACTTCATTTTGGAGCAACAACTGGCAGGAGTTAGGGCTGACCTGCGGAGGCCCAAGAGCTTCTACAAGCTCATCTGAGCCAAAGATGAGACTGATTCTGGGGTTCCCATTGGACACGTGCAATTTCGTGTGGAAAAACGAATTTGCAAAAAGACCTGGCGTGGCAAGCAACCCATCTGGATCTTCATGCAAGACAGGGAATTGAGCAACTATAGACTCTGTCCTATGTGCGTGGTCTGCAAGGAAACTTCCTGTTACCTCTTTTGGGATTGCTTATACGCCCAGGCCTTGTTGAATGCCCTGGGATCAAAACTGAAAGACTTTGGGGTGCCGAATTTAATACTCCTGGCTGGCTCGCCAATTATGTAAACAATTTAATACTCCTGAATGGCTCATCCAATTTATGTAATAACTAAAATATTAATAATATTATATATACATTTATCCTGCCTGGCTCAAATAAAATAGGCAAACAAATATATAAATATTAATATCTGGCCAATGATAACACAATGGATACACGCATAAGACTAAGACTGTAGGTTCTTTTGACTTCCGGTATATGCAGAGGACACTGAGACAAATAGTAAATAAAGAGATATATTGTTGATAAAATAAAACAAAATGCAATCAAATCTTACAACAAAATACAATACAGTTCTGAGACTGGCATACATATATCCAAAGATTATGGCAGTTACCTGACCAGCAACTCATACCATCACCATCCTGACCAAGTAACTCACCAGCGGACTGTCACGCTGGCAGCCTTCTTTCCTCCTTTCTCACTCTTCCTCCTTCCTGCCTCTGCTCTCCACTCCTTCTGTGATAGCAGCCTCTCCTCTTGCCTTCCTCCCCCAAATTATACACAGAAAAGCCTTTAATCTCTGGTCTTCCTACATTTGATCTTTTATGACCCTAGTCGCAAAATGACTCTTCTCCTAATCTGGCTTCTCTATCTTGTCCCAGCCCTGCTTTATTGTCTCAGGATGCTGACACTATCTGCTTTGAATACAATTCCTGCCCCAGGCTTAAACAGCTTCCCACTGGTGTCATGCTATGATCTATTTTGCTGTATAATATATATACCGTATTTTTCGCCCTATAAGACGCACTTATTTTCCCCCAAAAGTGGGGGAAAAATGTCAGTGCGCCTTATCGGGCGAATGTAAAAAATAAAAAAAAAAAAAAAAAAAAAAAAAAAAATCACCCGTCCCCGGCGCTCCCGCGTTGTCTGGCACACTGCGAGAGGCCAGAGGAGCGGCGGGGGCTCTGTCCCGGCCCCGCCGCTGCGATCGCTGTCTTTTCAGGCAGCGATGACAGCGGCGGGGCCAGAGACAGAGCCCGTGCCGCTCCTTCATCTGCTGCCAGGCTCAGAACACACGCGAGCACGTAGGTCCCGGCAGTGGGTGGGCGTGGCCTGCACCGGCGCAGGCCACGCCCGCCCGCTGCCCGGACCTTCGTGATCGCATGTGGAGGAGCAGATGGAGGAGCGGCAGGGGCTCTGTCTCTGGCCCCGCCGCTGTCAACGCTGCCTAAAAAAGACAGCGATCGCAGCGGCGGGGCCGGGACAGAGCCAGCTCGTGAATGGGGTGGGCGTGGCCTGCGTCGATGCTGCGGCGCAGGCCACGCCCACCCCATTCACGGAGCCGGACGCTCAGTGCAGCGGTGTCAGCGGACAGGTGAGTTTAACTTTTTTTTTTTTTTTTAATATGGCGCCTGCCTATACTAATGGGGGGAGGGGGGTGGGAATGGGGGGAGAGGGGCCACACTGCCTATGGGAATGGGGGGAGGGGTATGCCACACAGCCTATACTAATGGGGGGAGGGGGATGCCACACAGCCTTTGGGAATGGGGGGAGGGGTATGCCACACAGCCTATGGGAATGGGGGGAGGGGGATGCCACACAGCCTATGGGAATGGGGGGAGGGGGATGCCACACAGCCTTTGGGAATGGGGGGAGGGGGATGCCACACAGCCTTTGGGGAGGGGTATGCCACACAGCCTATGGGAATGGGGGGAGGGGGATGCCACACAGCCTATGGGAATGGGGAGAGGGGGATGTCACACAGCCTATGGGAATGGGGGATGCCACACAGCCTATGGGAATGGGGAGAGGGGGATGTCACACAGCCTATGGGAATGGGGGATGCCACACAGCCTATGGGAATGGGGAGAGGGGGATGCCACACAGCCTATGGGAATGGGGGAGGGGGTGGCCACACAGCCTATAATAATGGGGGGAGGGGGATGCCACACAGCCTATGTGAATGTGGATGCCACACAGCCTATGTGAATGTGGATGCCACACAGCCTATGGGAATGGGGGAGGGGGTGGCCACACAGCCTATAATAATGGGGGGAGGGGGATGCCACACAGCCCATGCTAATGGGGAGAGGGGGATGCCACACAGCCTATACTAATGGGGGGAGGGGGGAAGCCACACAGCCAATGGGAATGGGGGGAGAGGAATGCCACACAGCCTATACTAATGGGGGGAGGGGGGGATGCCACACAGCCAATGGGTATATGGGGAATGGGAGGGGGATGCCACACAGCCAATGGGTATATGGGGAATGGGGGGAGAGGAATGCCACACAGCCTATACTAATGGGGGGAGGGGGGATGCCACACAGCCAATGGGTATACGGGGAATGAGATGGGGGCATGCTACACTGTCTATGGGAATTGGATAGGGGAATGCCACACTGTCTGTAATGGTGCATTTTTGGTTTAAATTTTTTTTTTCTTATTTTCTTCCCCCAAATCCTAGGTGCGTCTTATGTGCAGGTGCGTCTTATAGGGCGAAAAATACGGTATATATCATTATTAACAATATTGATTTTCCATAAAGGCCCAATATTTACATATCGCCCACTAGAGACTGATAGATATATATATATATATATATTGAGGTCTCTAAATATATAAAATGTAAGTCTTAAAAGTGATTTAAATTTGCTGAGACTGATGTGACCCAATACATTACAGCACAATGCTATCACAACCTACAGTATCTCAAGTTACAGTCTGTATCCTTCAGCCACCACACAAATGTTTTAATGCCACAACTTCTTCAACAGATCATCAAACATAGTTCATATTTTTCCACCATCCATAACTGCTTATGTGATTTGGGCGACCAAATCTGGTGACATCCGGATTTATTCACTGCTGCTGGTATGGACACACATCAGACCAACTTCCAGTGTAAGTTGCAGACATTCTTAACGCTGCTTTATAAGCTGTCACTGAGTCTCCAAGGCCTGTATTATCAGCGAGGTGGGTGCACAGCGTCACAGTCCATATTGTTATGAGTGCATTGCATCAGAACAGTCCATAATGTTATGGGTGCACAGCCTCGAACAGTTCCTAATGTTAGAGGTGCACATCATCAGAACAGTCCATGGTTTCATTGGTGCACAGTATCAGAACAGTCCATAATGTCATGGGTGCACATCATTAGAACAGTTCATTGTATTATGGGTGCACATGTAATTTGACCATTCATACAGACCATAAGGAGTTACAGCAACAGTCCAGCAATCGGTGATATACCTCTGACTCAGTGATACACAGCAGACTCCAAGAAATAGAACTTTGGTCACAGAGCAGTTACATAATGCAAAATAGCAACCAGCGTATTACGGCAAAATGTCTGTACGAACCTTGAGCAAAAGAAAGTGCGACTGTAGATGTGGCTTTGGGTATCCAAGCTATAACCAAAGAACAATAATGTTGCCACTATGCTAAATCAATAACCCCTTTGTCTCTGCAAACTTGAATCAAGGGCGTCTCTGGGCTATCTATGGAATACTGTTTAAAAGTTATGTTAACAACAATATACAACATATTAAAACAAACATCCATAAGATACTAGGTCCACCTAATGCAATATTGTATAATACTAAACGGTAACCTTTGCCCACTACATAACGTTTCAAATTGTGTGCCTGTGTACCAACTACAAAAAAGTTACTTAGGGAAAAAAGTAAGGGTTTCTAACCTGATAACATAACAACAGAAAAAAAAAATTACAAGCACACAATTTAAAATAATTGATCCAATGAACAGGCTAAAATATGAATTTTAACCTTTTCATTGTTAATTGTAAGAGGGACAATTAACTGTAAAACCTGTTCCCAAAGCCTTGTTACTGAAAAGACACAAGCTGAATAGAAATGCTAATCAGGCATTATGACTGGGAGTGACACTCTGCAGCTCCAGCATTACACACAGCCTTTCATTGACACCTGGGAGAAAAAAACCTACGGAAACTAGGCTGGCACTAGTTATTACATATGCAAAATCAATACAATATTGTGCAATCACAAAAAAATACAAAGTTTACCCTTTAAAGGAAATCAGGGATAATTCAGAAACCCTGTCCATGCCAGCTTAGCAGTTCAGGTCTTATAACTAAAAAATCAAAAATGAATTTAGATTTTTGATAACCTGACTGCTTTTATCAAATTAATCATTGAGGCTTATCCTAAACGTGTACACATAAAAAACCCAACACAAAAAAGCCCATGTTAAAGTCCCCAAAAGCTAATGGAAGAATCAACGCGTTAATCGGAGACTTAGCCGGGGTTTTATTCAATGGACCTAAAAGACAAAGCACATAGTTAATAACACCAAACTGGGTGCCTCTCTATAACCTTTTGTCCAACTCTTGGCTCATCCGACCTTCTGTTCCCCGACATACTCACCTCTTCTCTTATGGCCATAACCTGTTGGATCAGTGAGCTCATATCCCTCCTCAACTGCAGATTTTCTGCCATAAGGTATTCATTTCGGTCTCCTAACCATTTTACTGGGACACACTTTACCGGTTTGCTCTGGCTATAATGCTCCCAAATCTAGCAGAGTAAACCATTGTCTGCCTTTTGTGGGTTTTATAGTTCTGAGCCTTATTACTATACATTTGTTTTGCAGAGAGGCAGAGCCTGGAAATGTGACCTGCTTGGCCACAGGAGTGACACTTCACATTTCTAGCTCTCTTTAAATTGTCTCTGCAGGGTACAGCAGAGTTAATTTGTCTAGGCATTGCTTTTTGTAATGGGGACCTTGTGACTGCCACTTGAGCGTGTGTGACTGCACTAACCTTTGGGGCTACCTTTGGGTAATTTTCACTAATACAATTACCTTGCACCCCTGATTCTGTATACTCATTTGGTGAAGACCCACATGAAAGATCCTCAGCAGCATTAGGAAAGGCATCTTCCTGATATCCACAGACATGCTCTCAGCTGCTCATAATTTTCCATAATTGCGCCAAAACTTTCAGCAGATGCCCTTGTGGCTCCTAGCGCTTTACCCAGGGAGGTCACCTCCTCTTTGAGGCTTTCAATTTGTATCTTCACCAAAACAAACTCCTTTGCAATCCAAATTGCCCCATAAATCAAAAAGCATTTGCCCTCGGATTTGGAAATTTGCTTAGCAGCAATACATTTAGACACATAATCCCGGGCTTCTGCCCATGGGTTACTGGATCCCTGCATTGCTCTAATAATCCCCTCTGCATTCTTTATCTTGTTCATCTTTTTTACAAGACCCTTCATGACTATAAAAATAAGGCACTTCCAATCAATTAAAACACTTTAAAATATGCTATACTCACCAATAGCAACAGCGTTCCTAGAACAATAGTGGGATTCCAGGGCTAACCCACCACTCAGTCCTCATCAACAGAGCTGCACACTAATTATCAAATGCTGCAATTTATTAATCAAGGATGTATACATATATAACATACATCACATACAATACACAACTTCATAAAAAACACATATTAAAAACCCAAAGTGGGGAGGAACTACAGGGCTAGCCAATTTGGACACTGATAATCATCTTAGCACCAAAATCAATTGTATCACATATATTTGGCTTCAAAATATAAAAACATATACCGACTGACGCTTAAAAGATAAAGTGCTAAGTGCCCGTGCAATCCTACTTACATACCAGCAGAAAAGTGATCTAATGCCTCAAATAATCTCAGTGCAATCAAAAATTCATGTTTAAACCTGAACAATACTACAGAAAAAATTGTGCAAACTAGCAATCTGTGCCAAAGATAAAGTGCCAAGTGCTCATGTGTGATAAAGCGTAGTGCTAAACCTGACCCAGGCGAAGTGGTGGAGGACCATGCAGCGCGTCGGTGAGGTAAGTGGGGAGGACAGGGGGTGCTTTGACTTTGAATTTACTTTCATTACTATTTTGGCATATATTGATGTATATGGGTGACGCTTAATAGATGTATAGGATCACAGCATAGGTTTAGCACTAAGCTTTATCACACATGAGCACTTGGCACTTTATCTTTGGCACAGATTGCTAGTTTGCACAATTTTTTCTATAGTATTGTTGAGGTTTAAACATTAATTTTTGATTGCACTGAGATTATTTGAGGCATTAGATCACTTTTCTGCTGGTATGTAAGTAGGATTGCACAGGCACTTAATCTTTTAAGCGTCAGTCGGTATATGTTTTTATATTTTGAAGCCAAATAATATATGTGATACAATTGATTTTGGTGCTAAGATGATTATCAGTGTCCAAATTGGCTAGCCCTGTAGTTCCTCCCCACTTTGGGTTTTTAATATGTGTTTTTTATGAAGTTGTGTATTGTATGTGATGTATGTTATACATGTATAAATCCTTGATTAATAAATTGCAGTATTTGATAATTAGTGTGCAGCTTTGTTGATCAGGACTGAGTGGTGGGTTAGCCCTGGAATCCCACTAATGGTTTAGAAGTAGCTGTGGTTGTTTGTCCCATAGGCTGGCAACTACTTTACATTATTGGGGCAGTGCATATCCAATTTTTTGTAGTTCCTAGAACAATAGAAATTAAATTGCACAATGCGTCAACTACAATAATACCTCAATATTTACCACAGATCAGCGCTCCGCAAATACACAAGATGTCTCCTGGCTGGCTTAGCCAATTATGTAAACAATTTAATACTCCTGAATGACTCGTCCAATTTATGTAATAACTAAAATATCAATAATATTATATATATTTATCCTGCCCGGCTCGACTAAAATAGGCAACCAAGTATATAAATATTATTTGTATCTGGCCAATAATAACACAATGAATACACGCATAAGACTGTAGGTTCTTTCGACTTCCGGTATATGCAGAGGACATTGAGACGAATGGTAAATAAACAGATATATTGTAGGTAAAATAACAATGCAACCTGACAACACAATTCAACACACAATCAGAGTTAAATGATTGGCATACATATATACAGGGATTAACCCCCCTGGCGTTATGATAGAGGCAAATGTAATGGTAACGAAAGCGTTACCATTACATTTGTCTCTGACGCACGGCTTCGCCCCCATGAGCCTCTGCGGCTCACAGAGACGGAACCAGGAAGTGACACGGACGCCGCAGCCGCGGCTCTCACCTGCGATCGCAGCGGGGACATCGCTGGATCGCAGGGAGAAGGTAAGGAGACTGCGCCGCCCGCTCCTGCTCCCAAATCGATCCCGAGCGTGACTCGGGGTTACCGCCACTTACAGCGCAAATTAACCCCGAGTCACGCTCGGGATCACCACTAAGGAGGTTAAAGCAACATTAAGAGCATTACCCTCCTGAAACGGGCAGCCTTCATTCCTCCTCTCTCTCTCCTCTCTCCTCCCGCCTATAGCCAGGCCCTTCTGCTGTGCTAGCAGTCTCTCCTCTTGTCTTCCTCCCTGCCACCTAAGGCTCCCCCCAGTTATACACAAAAAAGCCTTTGATCTCTGGTCTTCCTTCCCTTTGATCTTTTATGACCCTAGTTGCAAAATTACTCTCCTCCTAATCTGGCTTCTCTATCTTGCCCCAGCCCTGCTTTATTGTCTCAGGATGCTGATACTATCTGCTTTGAATACAATTCCTGCCCCAGGCCTAAACAGCTTCCCACTGGTGTCATGCTATGAACTATTTTGCTATATATATATATATATATATATATATATATATATATATATATATACACATACACAACATTATTAACAATATTGATTTTCCATAAAGGCCCAATATTTACAAGACTATCTCAGGGCACCTTTAATGAGGAGTAAATCCAGCATGCCTGGCGCCTTATGTTTTAAGGACATTATATGGTACACTCGAAACCACCTCATTCTGAGATGGAAGTGGATGAAAATCGAGGACTGATACAGGCTGATCCACAGAGAGACTATTCCTTGATGGACATTGGCGTGTAAGACAAGGAAGATGATTAAGATTTTCAGTTGTGTTTTCTCCCTTCCCCCTCATGCATCATGTCATAAATAAAGCTTTGGGCCTGTGATTTTCCCTGCCTATACCCTCCTTTCCCACCCTCCACAGACCTTTGTTTTATGTATGTATCTATGAAATGGTGAATTCATGAATGATGTGCAGTCAGGGACCTTTGTCAAGGATTGCACACCAGGCATTGCCCACACTGTGTATATGAATAAATAGTTGCTGTATGTATGTATGTAAGGGGTGGACTCATGTATAATGTGCAGCCAGGGACCCTAGTCCAGGACAGCACATTAGGCATGCCCCAAACGGTATATGAGTAGAGGTGGAGGCACGCAGGATTTGCAGTTCAGGGCCAAGCACCGCACATCAGGGCTGGCTCCAGGGTTTTGTGGGTCCTTGGGCGGCATGGTCTCAAAGGGCGCCTTTGTGATGAAGAGTAGCGTTACATCACCGAGGGATGTCTCAAATCTGGATGCCCACTAAGGGTTATGTTATGTGGACTGAAGCTCTAGTTTTGGTCTACTTCAAAGTGTGCCAAACCGCTTTAAACCTGATTTTGATTGCCCCTGTGTGTAAACCCCCCCCCCCCTTTGTTCATTACTTTCCTGGAACTGGTGAATGCACTGTGGGGTCGCCAGTTTGAGTTAAAGGTAAAACCAGCTGTCCTTTCACAAACAGGGGCATCCTAAATTGACATGCCCCTGTACAGCGGACCAAAACCCAGGGTTGGAATTGCTTGCATAGTGGGTGGGTATGCCAGCAATCCCAGGGGGGTTCACACAGTAGGGTATCACAGATTGAGATGTTCCAGGTATAGGAAATCAGCTGGGGTGGGCAACTTAAAAGCAGAACAAAACCCAGCACTTACTCCCCTGGAATCTAAATCGAGATGCCCCATTGTGTGGAACCCTGGCATTCAAGGAGATGTGGCCACCAGCTGTGGCGGTGCCCTCCCAGGCCGACATGGGTCAAGCGCCGTCTCACACTCCAAAGGCCGGCCCTGTCAGTGGCCCCCCCCTGGAGGGTATTGGCCCCAGGTAGCTGCCCCTCTTTGCCAGGTGCTGACGCCGGCCCTGTCAGACGTCCTGATGCACAAATGTAATTATGAGAGATGAGCGAACTTCTTGAAAGTTCGATTCGGGCGATTCGCCGAATTTCCCCAAGAAATTCGGGTTCGCCCGAATCGAACTTTCACGAATCGCTCATCTGAAAAAAAAATGCCGGCATGGTGGCAGCAGGCAGGCCGGCTACGCTGTCAGCGGGCCGGCGGCGCCCCGCTGACAGCGTAGCCGGCCTGCCCGCTCCCACCATGCCGGCATTTTTTTTTCAGATGAGCGATAAAGTGATCAGGTGAGTTCTGGAGAGCCAGACCTGCAGTGACCAGTGGCGGAGGACAAAAGGTAAGTACCCTTTTGTTTTTTTATGTCCCTGCTGAATGACTTTAAATAGGGGTTCAGTAAGGACGAGAAGTTGCAGGGATAGTGTTATAAAAGGACCCCATTGGCAAATAGAGGTGGAAGCGTTGGCTTGGAGAAGAGAGATGATATTACATACCCTGTTTCCCTGAGAATAAGACCCGCCCCAAAAAGATTTTTCTGCATTTTTTTCTAATGCGTGAAATATAAGCCCTACCCCCCAAAATTCATAATCTAGCTGCCGGGCTTCAGCAGAGGGTCGGGTGAGGACACATCAAGTCTTCTATGCCTGGCATACGGCCGAATCGCCCCCCCCCCCCCCCCCCCCGCGCTGCCTGCTGGCTCTGAGCATGTACTGTATTGGAGCTGCTGTACTGCCATATTGTCAGCTGTCAGCTGGCTATCAGACATCCTCGGAAAATAAGCCCTAGCATCTATTTTGGAGCAAAGATTATTATAAGACCTGTCTAAATTTCGGGGAAACACAGTAGTTACATCGTTAATATGGTTGAAAAAAGACATACATGTATATCCATCAAGTTTAACCGAGGGATGGGGTTGAGAACAGTTATTTTTTCTTATTTGCACATAACAGCTAATAGTTAATGCAGTAACAAGCCCCGGTGGGAGGTTAATAAAGTTCAGATTTATACCTTAAAGCGGACCAACAGTCAAAAATGAATTAAATTAGACCAACGCAACAAACAGTGCTCATATGCATCACTCTCCGGGGGCAATTTAGATTGCTGCACATAAAAAATAATTTACCTTTTTCTAATGCCTACTGGGATACATTTTAAAAACAAGATGGCTGCTCATGGGCTCGCAGGCTACCTGCAAACAGGAAGTCATGCTGGGATTCCTGTTACTGTGCATTTCAGTTATGTCAGTTGGGAGAGGAAGCTCCAAAATGGCCACTACCTTTCTTTTCCAACTGTGCCAGGCTGTTGGTCCGGTTCAAGTTTATAGTTCTTGCTGATTTATAGTTCCGATTGCCTGATCTCAAGAATGCCATCTGACGTGACCCACCCCGCTGTCGGCCTCCCTGGTTTCCCTGTAGTCTGGGAAGAGTCACCTCCCTGGCATGTCTGAATGGCTGTCAGCAAAGGCAGCACTGAGGGAGCCACTGTGAAAGGTGACATTACCAGTGACCCCAGGGGTTTGACACAGTGGGGCATCCCAATTTCAGATGTTTAGTCTTTTAGTAATAGTAATCGTGTTTATAGTAGGCATTGAAATTTTACCTCTGCATTTTTCCCAATCACTGAACTTAAAGATAATTTATTGTGTTACTTGCCAAATATGTGCTAAATAGTGAGCAGATCCAACCCTCAAAATTTTGATCTGTACCAAACTTTTGGGTTTGAGCGCTCAGAGCCGAACATGCATTTTAAACAGAAATCTGTGTGCGCGCTCGGGTCGGACCCGCAAGAATGTTGATTGGCTGCACAGCCAATCAGCATTTTTCCTTCCCCTCCCTCTATTGGCCCGACGGGACACGTGACACTGCCGTATAGCAGACAGGGTCCACATCTCTCACCACTATCTTGCAGCGCTGTTTTAAATAGGGAGAGGTTCCTGCTGCAGCAGTTTAGGATAGATAGGCTTTATTGTTTTAAAAAAACTTAAAAAAAAAATTGTTTTAAAAAAACTGCCCTTTTCTGGGCAGGCTAAAGTCAGCGATGGCGGCTGGAGTGAGGGCTAGAGTACTGGCTTGTCTCTACTGGGGTCTGGGTGTCCCCTTATCCCTCATATAGTTCTAAGCACTGGGGAGATTGTTTGAACCCTTATACCAGACCTCGCTGTAAAGCCTGGGGTGATTGTGTAACCCCAAATACCAAACCTATCTGTAAAAACTGGGGTGAGTATGTACCGCCATATACCAAACATATCTGTAAAGACTGGGATGAGAGTGTCCCCTTATACCAAACCTATCTGTATTTACTGGGGTGGAAGCATTCCCTTATCCCAAATCTATCTGTATTCACTGGGGTGAAAGTGTCCCCTTATACCAAACTTATCTGTATTCATTAGGGTGAGAGTGTCCCCTTATACCAAACCTAACTGTAAAGACTGGGGTGAGAGGCTCCACTTATACCAAACACATCTGTATTCACTGGGGTGAGTGTGTCCTTTATAGCACACCTAGCTGTAAAGCGTGGAGTGACTGCGTACCCCTAAATACCAAACCTAGATGTAAAGCCTGGGGTGAGAGTGCCCCCTTATACCAAACCTATCTGTGATCACTGGGGTGAGTGTGTCGCTGTAACTGCAGGTGTCTAACAATGCAAAAAGCAGCAAATAAGGGACAGGGACATGGCCTTGGTGTTTCTGCTGCTGCTGGTAATGGAGCTGGTGCTCGTCCAGTTGCTGGTGTTGCAGGGAGAGGACATCTTTCATCCTTGCCTGCTACACCTTCCCCTGGTGCAAGCAGGTGCCTGGATTTGTAGTGTATTTTTTGTAGGCCCCAGTACTGCTAGCAGAGTGGTGAGGCCAGAACAAATTGAAGCAATTGTTGATTACATGGCACACAGTGCTACCAGTTCCAGGGCATAGTCTTCCCCCCACTACACTGCAGCCGAGACAGCAGAGCCCTCTACCTCCCCTCTCATAAAACCTGCAAGGCAGTCCCAGCCAGAAGTCACCCTGATAGATGAGGAGATTGCTGACTTCTGCAGCTTTCCAAAATGTTGAGGCTGAGAGGGGGCAAGCAGGGAGGAATGGTTGGAAGAGGATGCAAGGGAGAATGACAAGGTCATAGACCAAATGTGGACTGAAGACCATCACAGTCTGGAGGAAGAGGTGGTGGCCCCAGGCAGCCTGCAGAAGAAGAAGAGTACAAACCCTCAGCGGTCAGCCCTTTCTATCACTGTCCCCCACACCCAGGGACTGAGTGTGCCAAAACAGGCTCATAGTATCTCAACAGTGTGGCATTTTTTCATCCAGTCCACAAGACAGGGGTCGGTTGTAAGCTGTGTCAACAGTCGCTGAAGCGAGGGAAAGCCGATAATCATATCTGAACCTTGTGCATGATCAGGCATCTGCAAACAAAACATGAGCTGCAGTGTCAGACCTAAAAGAAAAACCTGCAAACACCTGAGTCTCCCTCTGTCTCAGCCTGAAGCTGCACCTGCACCTCCCCAACAACAAGGCAACCCGTTTCCCCCCAAATGGAGAATGTGGGAACCCCACCAGCTCCAGCACCACCATCAAGCCTGTCCACATTATCCCCGGGAAGAGTTCAGCTCTCCATTCTGGAAGTTGGGTCCATCTCACCCACGGGCCCTGGCCCTGAATGTGAGCATTGCCAAATTGCTGGGCTTTGAAATGCTCCCATTCCGGCTGGTGAAGACGAGCAGTTTCAAAGATCTCATGCCGGTGGCTGTCCCACAATATACTGTTCCCAGCCACCACTACTTTTCTCGCCAGGCCATCCCTGTCCTGCATCAGCAGCTAGTGAAAAAAAATAAAATGTGCTCTGGGCAATGACATTACTTTCAGTGTCCACCTAACCTTGGACACGTGGACAGGTAAGCACAGGCAGGGGCGTTACATCTCTCTAACTGTCCACTGGGTAAATGTAGTGGCAGGTGTGATTGATGCGGAAAGCACTGTGGCACAGATGCTTCCACCACCCAGAATTTTGGGACATCGGTCAATGCCTCCTGTAGTGTCCTCTTCCTACTCTGCTTCCAATTTAAGCACTGCCATGGGGAAATGGCAGCATGCGGTGCTAAATCTCATCTCTCTGGGGGCGAAAGACCCCACACCGCCCAGGAGCTGTGGACCGGCATTCAGGACCAGACAGATGAGTGGCTGATGGACCTGAAGCCTAGCAAGGTAGTGTGCGATAATGGACCAAACCTTTAGCAGCCTAGGTGGGTTGACGCACATACCATGCCTGGTGAATGTGCTCAACTTGGCGGTGCAAAGCTTCCTGGGCCATTATCCAGGGATGCTGGAGCTGCTGCATAAAGTGCGTAGCATGTGCTTGCACCTTTGGCGTTCCCACCCTGCTGCCGCTCGCCTCTCTGCATTTCAGAAGAATATCTGCTTTCTCACCCATCGCCTCATATGTGACCTGCCCCCCAGGTGGAATTCCACATTGTATATGCTGGAAAGGGTGTGTGAGCAGCAGCAGGCCATGGTGGAGTTTTAGTTCCAAAATGCCCGGGTGAATCGAAGTGTAGACCAGCAGCACTTTACCACCAGTGAGTGGGCCTCTATGAGGGACATCTGGGCGGTGCTGCAGTTCTTCCAGTGTCCCACCAATATGGTCAGCGCTGATGAGGCCATCGCCAGCGCTAACATCCCCATCCTCTGCTTGCCGGAAAAAATATTTGAAGCCATAACTGAGGAGGAGGAAGAAGCAGAGGAGGAGCAAGGCCCATTTTCCCCACTGTCAAGGCAGTGCACACGTGGCTCACAGGGTGGGTTGCTGGGCCGACAGCAGGTAGGAACACCAATGTCCAGCCAGGGGACAGTTTTGGAGGAATCGGAGGAGGGGGAGAAGGATTAATTTCTCTTACAGCAGGGTGGCACCCATCACAGCTCACAGGTGTCACTGGAGCGTGGCTGGAGGGAGTATCAGGAAGAGGAGGAGGGGACACCTACCACTGAGGATAGCTTTTCCTTGACTCAGGGCAGCCTGGCTCACATGACCCACTACATGCTCCAGTGCCAGCACAACAACCGCAGAGTTGCCCACATAGTCACCAGTGCTGATTACTGGGTGGCCCTCCTGCTTGATCCCTGCTTTAAGGACAACATCACCTCCTTGATTCCAACACTTGAGCAGGATAAAAAAAATGAGAGAGTAAAAACGCACGCTGGTGGACGCACTACTGGCAGAGTTCCCAGCTGACATTGTGGGGCTCAGTGGTGGCATGAGGTGGAGTGGAGGAGTAGCAAGTGGTCAATGCAGCAGGGCCACTGGCCGTGCTTCACAGGGGAGGGTGAGCATAGCCATGTGAAACAACTTATTCTATTGTCCGCCACATCCACAGCCTCTAGTACCAGGAGGCAGACTTTAATTCGCATGGTGGATGACTACCTGTCCACGCATCTCCAGGTACTAAGCAATGGGTTCAATTTCTGGGTCGCTAAATTCTGGGTCGTGGCCAGAGCTTGCCCTCTATGCCTTGGAGGTGCTGGCCTGCCCTGCGGCAAGTATCCTATCAGAACGTATGTATATGTTGATGGATGACCTCTCACACACGTAAAAAACAATAATGTTTTAATTTTTTTTATTTATGTATGCAGAAAATCCAAGGTTAAGGTAATACCATTTATTGGCTAACTTAATAAGATTGAAAATGCAAGCTTCCGAAGATGTTCAAGCTTCTTCTTCAGACATAATTATTATTGCCTGCAGAAGAAGCTTGAACAGCTTTGAAGACTTGCATTTTCAATCTTAAGTTAGCCAATAAATGGTATTACCTTAACCTTGGACTTCCTGCTTAAATTGATGGCTAACACGGTACAACAACTTACAGACACTTTATTTATGTATGTATTTCTTAATTTTTTTGTTTTCTGGTATTGTTTTGCGTACTGTCCCTAGCCCATTTCATGCAGGGGAATCACTCTGGTGTTCCTCTCAATTTTCAGCCCTCTAGCCCTTGCTGGCCCCATTTTACACACATTTCTGGGCACCAAAATTTGAGTCCCTATTGACAAGTTCGGTCAAATTCTACAAACCCGAACTTCAACCAACCCGCTCATCACTAGTGCTAAACAATATGGGTGGCTAGGGTGGCTGAACACATATATGGTTCTAGGAGAACCTCAACAAACAGGTCAATTTCACATTTATCTAGACATCTGAGGGACGTACATGAGGGAGTGCAGACCTTTCCTGTTAAAGTATCTGTGGTAGAGAATCATGAAGACTTTTGGATATTTGCGCTTCATACAAGAATTCTAAAAGGGCTGAAAGCAAGATCCGTTTTCCCAGGCTTCTGTGCCCAGCGTTCTTTGCCCTGTGGTAGACTGGGATCCAGTGCATTCACTGCCTTGGCTCTGACGCGGGGAGACACAGGTTACGGTGTTGGCCCCCGGGTAATTGACATCTTGATGGGTAGTGTCTAGCTCCTCCTCCTTTGGAGTGTTTTGTTGTCCTGTCTCCCTGCCAGTGGCTCGCCCTTTGAAAGGAGAGGGCTGTTACCTTGTCCTCTTCCAGGGGTATGCCGCCAGACGGGGGATGTGACGACATTGTGGCTCAGGATAAAGTGCATCTGCCAGCTCCGGCTTGCTGCGGGGCCTGGGCCACTGGGACTGAATGCCAAGGGAAACATTACAGCGTTCCATTGTCTGTGGTGCCTAGTCCCCGGACTACTTTCTCATGGGACCCTGAGGATTGGTGAGTCTGTGGGTTGAGTCAAGAGCGGGGCATGTGATGCTGATTGGACCTCAATGTGTGGCCTCTACCTATTAATGTGTGTGGCGTCATGCATGAGTAAGGCGGAGATTCCTATGAAACATGTTGCATGCAGCACGCATGCTTCCCTGCTACTGCAGGGAAAGGTAATTGTTACACTATTGCGTTGGACTTCATTTGGCACTGTCCTAAACTGTTTTCCATTTTTAAATTGAAGCAGAAATGGCCGAGATATTGGGGGTTTACAGGTTCAGCCAATGACATTCTCTTTTTCCTCCTGTCCCCCAATCAGCTCAGCAGAGCGGGACAGGATTGCTGGTCCCTCCCTTCCCCCACCCCTCCCTCTGCCTTCTCCTGCCCCTCCCTCCGCATTCTCCTGCACCTCCTACTCTATCACATTGCTGATTATTATGCAGCACCATAGATCCAAGGGCCACGCTCACTTTTTCAGAAGAGGAATCATGGGGTAAAAATGTAAACCCCGATATCTCGCAACATCACAGCTATAGCCCACCCCCTGCACTTTATCCCACTCTCCTCTCCTCAGTAAGTGTGATGCTTCTGAGTCAAGATGGCGGCGCCTGTATCCTAAAGTCCTGAACAGAGTTGCAGCCCGGTGGGGGAAAGAATAATAAGTGACTAAAAACTTAAAATATATTAATTTTAGATGCTGGGGACTCATTTTATAAGGGTTTGGGCTTTTCAATAAATCGTGGTGAAGGTCCGGTTTAATAGTGAAATCTTAAACCGGACCTTCACCGTGATTTATTGAAAAGCTCAAACCCTTAGAAAATGATTCCCCCAGAATCTAAAATTAATATATTTTAAGTTTTTAGTCACTTACTTATTATTCTTTCCCCCACTGGGCTGAAACTCTATTCAGGACTTTAGGATACGGGCGCCGCCATCTTGACTCGGAAGCATCACACATACTGAGGAGAAGAGTGGGATAAAGTACAGGGGGGCGGGTTATAGCTGTGCTTTGCTCAGACTGAGCAAAGCTGGGGTCAGGAAAAGGTCAGCAGTCTCAGAATGCAGAGCAGCACAGTCAGAAGGCACTTCCTGTTTGCAGGCTGCCTGACGACCCATGAACCGCCATCTTGGATGTTTAAAGGCTCATAACATGCAGTAGATGCAGGTATGGTGATTTTTAATGTGACCCATCTGTATGTACAGGGTGTGGGAAACGTATAAGATAGACCAGGGGTTCTCAAATGGCGGACCGCGGTCCGAATCCAGACCGCAGACGCCATTTGTCCGGACCGCTGCCCAGGGCTGGTGTAGTGTCAAGGCCACATCAGCCCGGGATCCGGCGGTGCCGGTGACAATTGCCGGCCGGGGCTGTCAGAGCTGGGGGTGGGCACATGGGCGTGTAGTTGAGTACCCCTGCTCTATGGCATAGCTCCGTTCGGGCGCCGCTTGATGACGCGCTGTCTCCTGGACTCAATAGTCGGGCTGGCT
The DNA here is from genome assembly GCA_027917425.1 of Gastrophryne carolinensis. Classification (NCBI taxonomy): domain Eukaryota; kingdom Metazoa; phylum Chordata; class Amphibia; order Anura; family Microhylidae; genus Gastrophryne; species Gastrophryne carolinensis. The sequence continues at coordinate 40,367,871 of CM051235.1, read as the reverse complement.
GGATATTGCGCACGGTGAGAGCGCCGTTCGGTGGCTGTTTCGGTTTGAGCCATGTGTGAGCCATGTTCCGGAGCTCCTGGGTCGAGCCTGAGGTAATTCCCCGCCAATATGTGTATGAAAAGTGTGCGCCGCCATGGTTTGTTCTATATAGCCGGTAACTGCATTTGTGCTGCGCTGCAGTTTGTGTTACAGTAAAATATATATACATGCTTTGGGGTGCTCCTCAGAACTACAGCCAGGCTCTCCAAGCAGAGGGCTTGGTATCCTAATAGCTCAGGCATCACAGAATATCAGCCACTCTGCTCTCTCTTGATTACCACCCCATTTGCTGTTCCATTATTAGGGGGTGCCCTGTTTCTTATGGAACACCTGGCAGAAAACTGCAGCAATGCTGAAAGCCAGACATGCAGTATACAGTATATAGAGTGTATACAAATGTGTGCTGCGTGCCAGTGAAAGTAGCATTTGAGGAGGTGCCTGCTGGTTACACCCCCCCCCCCCAGACCTTCATCCCACGGCAGACCCTGGTAAGTGGACCTCCACTGAAAGTAGTTGAGTACCCCTGAGATAGACTCTTATTCAGCGTGAAGGACCGCTTTAGATGAGGGAATACTGACCCCTGCTGGCCGCACCTGATAATCACAGTATAGTGTTTGAATTGCTATAAGCAATAATAATAATGATAATGTCAAATGTTATAAACATTTCTGCACAATTAAATCTCTAGTTGTGGTATGTGTTCCTGAACTTAGATATATTGGAATCCCTTTCCTGGACAACCCAGTGTTCCTTCCAGACGTGTGCTGCACATGTGTCTGTCCACATGACCACATGCTGAGCTGGTAACAGTAACACTGTATCTGGTGCTGGCTGCTTCCTACTGGTGAGGCTCTCTCCCTGCAGTGACCTCACTGTGACCTCACAGCTATTGAAAGGCTGTGGGACTGCTATTTCTTATATGGAAGTGACATACACACTGCCATACTGACCTTAAAGTGGACCAAAATTCAGGATTTTGACTATACTCGACCCCCCAGATCGCCAAGCGCAACTCACCTCTTCCCGGTCCTATGGCGCATGCGCGGCGTGCTCGGAGCCGCTGGCATCACGCCGTCTAAGGCGTCGGCTAAGGCCAGCGGCTCCGAGTGTGCAGGGGGCCACATCCCCCGCTTCCCTCTAACAGAGAGCGTGCTTGCGCCAGCCATTCACAAATGACGTGCATGCACACCAATGGGTATGCAAGGGATGCAGCGAAGCCATGGGGCCTCATACATGGCAGAAGGCCAGAGGCCGGCCCTGGAATCTTTTGGATTCCAGGACAGAGCAGGGTGGGGTTTTGTTCTGCTTTAAAGTGGACCTAAAACTGTGACACTTGGACCTACCTCTAGGAGTGAAAGCCCTTCTCAGGGTCATCCCAATGTGTGAGACTCCCGGGATTGCCCATTATCTTACCTTGTTCCTAGATCTCATATAGTGCATGTGCGGGCCTCCATCAGATGTGCACAGCCTCCCCAGACACTGTAGCCTGAGGCAGCCACCAGGGGGAGGCATACATGAATATGCACAGCAGCTACGTATTGTGTGACAAGGTAAGTACTGTATTTCTGCACTGCGGGTGAGGATAAGGTATTTCTGCACTATATATCTAAGAATCTGGGGGGGGGGGGGCAGTGTAAGGTTAAGGGAAGTATATTTGCACTGCAGATCTAAGGGGGGGGGGGGGTGTAAGCATAAGGTAAGTATGTCTAGTTTGAGGATAAGGTAAGTATCTCTGTACTGAATATCTAGGGAGGGGGCAGACGATGTGAGCATAAGGTAAGTATCTCTGGCTGCTGTGCTGCATGTATAAGGGGGGGCAGGCATTGTGAGGATAAGGTAAGTATCCCAGTGCTGCATGGATAAGGAGGGGGGCAGCAGTTGAGGATAGGGTAAGTATCTCTGTACTGAATATCTAGGGAGGGGGAGGGCATGTGTAGATAAGGTAAGTATCCCTGTGCTGCATGTATAAGTAGGGAGCAGGCAGTGTGAGGATAAGGTAAGTATCTCAGTATAGCATGTAGAAGGGGGCAGTGTGAGGATAAGGTAAGTATCTCAGTATAGCATGTCGAAGGGAGCAGTGTGAGGATAAGGTAAGTATCTCAGTATAGCATGTCGAAGGGAGCAGTGTGAGGATAAGGTAAGTATCTCAGTATAGCATGTCGAAGGGAGCAGTGTGAGGATAAGGTAAGTATCTCAGTATAGCATGTCGAAGGGAGCAGTGTGAGGATAAGGTAAGTATCTCAGTATAGCATGTCGAAGGGAGCAGTGTGAGGATAAGGTAAGTATCTCAGTATAGCATGTCGAAGGGAGCAGTGTGAGGATAAGGTAAGTATCTCAGTATAGCATGTCGAAGGGGGGCGGTGAGAGGATAAGGTAAGTATCTCAGTATAGCATGTAGAAGGGGGCAGTGTGGGGATAAGGTAAGTATCTCAGTATAGCATGTAGAAGGGGGGCAGTGTGAGGATAAGGTAAGTATCTCAGTATAGCATGTAGAAGGGGGGCAGTGTGAGGATAAGGTAAGTATCTCAGTATAGCATGTAGAAGGGGGGCAGTGTGAGGATAAGGTAAGTATCTCAGTATAGCATGTAGAAGGGGGTAGTGTGAGGACAAGGTAAGTATCTCAGTATAGCATGTCGAAGGGGGGCAGTGTGAGGATAAGGTAGAAGGGGGCAGTGTGAGGATAAGGTAAGTATCTCAGTATAGCATGTAGAAGGGGGCAGTGTGGGGATAAGGTAAGTATCTCAGTATAGCATGTCGAAGGGGCAGTGTGAGGACAAGGTAAGTATCTCAGTATAGCAGAACCTTTTCTAGGCATTACCCCGCATGACCTGAGGAGGCGCTGTGCCACGCACCCGGTTCATAAACACGCGCCATGTGACGCGCCTTTATTTCCTCGCTCAACGCCAGCCAATCAGAAGCGAGGGCGCGTCAGCCGGAAAGTCCAGAGCCGCTCGCAATTTTGCAGCCGCCTGCCCTCACCGAAGGAGCTTTGATTAGGTTTGCGCATGCGCGGTCCCGACTGGCTAAATCCATGCCAGGATTTCCAGCTCTCCATTACTGGGCAGCTCTACCTGCTGCCGGGTGACTCCCTTCCAGGAAGAGGTGACCTGAACCGGGCGCCACCGACCACTGACAGGTAAATAGGAGGAATGCTGGCGATTATTACTAGTGTATGCTGGGAATAATATGGCCTTAGACTGGCCACTGTGGGGTGTAACTGGTTTATGTATATATATATATATAATATATATATATATATATATATATATATATATATATATATATATATGATACACTAAAGTGTTGTCAAGTTGTTTATAGTATTAACGGTTAATTGGGGCCTAGCCTCTTAGGTTTGGGGTGAGCGCTTCCTGCTCTTAAACACTTTAACAACACACAGACTAAGTGACAACTCCTTACCTCCATTTAAAACAAAACAAAAACTATATTTAAAGCTGACCTAAACCCAAATGTGCCCCCGCATGCTCTCCGCCTCTATTCTCCCCATTACAATGTCTATCCGCTGTTAAAGTGGACCAAAACCCAGCTTGATCGGCCTGGGAATCTATGATTCCGAAAACGGGATGCCCCACTGTGTGAAACATTCCAGGTTGCCCCATTCACTTACTTCTCGGTCCAACGGCGTATTTGCGAGCCACAGGCGCATCCCCACTATCCCTCTAGCAGGGCTCGTGCCTGCATCAGGCATTTGTGAATGGCCATCGTGGGCACGCTCCCTGTTAGATAGTAGCGGGGGATGCGGTCGTCAGCGCGCTCTGAGTCGCTGGCCTTAGACGAAGGCTTAGACGGTGTGTCGTCAGCGGCTCCGAGCGCGCTGATTGGACAAGCAGACGCACATGCGCGGTAGGACCGGGGAAGAGGTGAGTTGCACTCGGCGATCTGGGGAGTATAACACAGCGGGGCACAGTCGGGGTGCCACCGGGGGAAAGGACCAAAACCCAGGATAGTCAACTGACCTAAACCCAAATGTTCCCCCCCCATGCTCTCCGCCTCTGTTCTCCACATTACACTATCTATCCGCTGTTGCGTGGATCGCCAGCAGGGTGAGTGTTTCCGGGTAATCCTCAGGGATACACCTAGCTGGGGATCCCAATGGGGAATGCCTCATGAAGAGGGAGACCACTGGTCATAGGGTGTTACAGGCTCTAGGGAGTTTTTTGCTCCTTTTTTAAATATAATGTTTAGGTCTGCTTTATAGGGGCTGTTAACCCCCCTTCCCCAGTATACCTAGTTTAGGCTGCAATGCACGCACCCCCATTTGTTAAAGTGGACCAAAACCCATGATTTTGACTATCCTGGATTATGGTTAGGGGTGCCCCGCTGTGTGATGCCCCCCCCCAGATCACTGAGCGCAACTCACCTCTTCCCGGTCCCACGGCGCATGCGCAGCCGCTCGTCCAATCAGTGCACTCGGATCCGCTGACATCACACCATCTAAGGCATCGCCCAAGGCCAGTGGCTCTGAGCGCGCTGGCGGCCTCATTCCCCGCTTCTCTCTAGAAGGGAGCGTGCCCGCGCCGGCCATTCACAAATGCCTGGCGCGGACACTGCTAGAGGGATAGCGGGGATGCGGGCGTGGCTCGCCCATGCGGCGTTGGACTGGGAAGCAAGGTAGGTGTATGGGGCGACTTGGGGGAGTTTCACACAGAGGGGATGCCCCGGGGGGGAGGGAATCAATCTATAAGATTCCTGGGCCGATCATGCTGGGTCTTGGTCCTCTTTTTTGTGGGGTGGTGGGGGGTTTTGCGCTTGGGGGGCTCCCCCAAGCCTGTCACTATGCAGCCCTGCACCTGTTTGCTGTAACACACAAAAAGCTTGCAACATCCCCTCTACACATAATAAACTAAGCTAACAAAGCTATAAAAGAAATCTCTATTAGAAACCAAAAACATAAAGAGAGGCACGCTAATATGTTTTTTTCTTTTTTCAAAATTTTGAATGCATAGATGCCCATTGTAGGAATTTGTCCTCCACATTTAACCCATCCCTGCAGTCCGGAGCGATGGGCTCTTCAGTCATGTCCCGGGATTCGAGCCTGCCATCCTTCCGGTCACAAGTACGCTCCCCTTACCTCTAGGCCACAACTGCCCCTGTTATATTGCTTATAACTGCCATATTGAATATCTCATTCAATATGTAATTGTATTTGATCAAAATATTCACAAAAGCATACACCAAGGCATGTTAAAAACAATAAAATACATAAACACAATGACATACAAGACAGACCAACATGATCAGATAAGTAGGCGGTGGGGAGAGGACTATATATATCAAAACTATAAATTAATACATATACAACTGTATGAACCAACAAAATCCATCCGGGTGAATCAATACTGTGATCCCTCCATAATGTCACATAGAAAAACCAAAACAACTTGTGTACCAAACCTTACCAAAATCCTTATATATAAAAAGTGCAAGTGCCTCACAGTACTATAAATATATGTACAATACCTGAAGATAATCACCATCAACCAACAATGTAATTAGCCACAAAGAAATGACCTAAATAGTGAGCCATATCCAATAAATAATAAGCATCTTAAACAGCAGCATAAAGCAACAGCAGCAGATAATAATAGCAGCAATATCTATTACAATGACAACAATATCACAAAGGTCTGTCCACCGCCTGCCACCATGAAACAAGCCACGCGTTCCGTGGGTGCACCACCCACTTCTTCAGGTTGTACCTGTTCGCTGGGCAACGGCTGTGGGACCGCTTCAAAGCAGACTGATTTACAGGGGAATCCTGTATAGGGAGACCCCTGTGTGTGAGACCCCCCCCCCCTTCCAGGTTCATCTAGTATTCTTACCTCTACGGCCATCCCAAGGCAAATCACAACAATTTCCATGTAGAGTAGACCAAGAACCAGGTGAGTGAAAACCGCACCTTAGAATACATTTTTTTGGGTTGGAGTTTATTCAATATATAATAATTATTTGAGCTTTTTATTTGCCTGTGTTTCCTAGATCACGGCTTTATCCCGACACCTGCATAGTGCAGAGTATGGAGGACGGCTCCAAGCCTCTCACCAACCTGGCGTGGACCTCCAGTCAGTCCATGTGTCCCAAAGGCCACAACATGGTAAGTACCTTGTGTCTAAAAGCGTATATATATATATATATATTCCTAAAATGAGCAGCGCTAAGTAGTCAAAAGGAGAAGTGAACCCTCAGTAGGAATACACACCTACTCTGAATATACAAAACAGATCAAGTCAAAAGGGGGGGGGGGGGGCCGTGCTACATAAAGGACAGTCTTCTCTTTTGTTTTTAATGAAATTTATATTACAGTTCACAGTCCTGGAGCGTGTTCAATCGGTTATATCACTTAAAGAGGAACATCAGAGGCCCTGGAGTCTAAGACCCCAGGGCCATCCCAGTTCCACTCTTTGGGGCATCCTGAATTGGGATGCCCTGATGTGTAAAAGCCTGCGCCTGGCCTTTCTGAATGGGCAGTGCGGGCACTCCTTGGCTAGGAGGTGAGCGGGGGATGCGGCCAGCGGCGCACTTGGCTTCCTCATTCGGCTGCTTAGCTGTCCAGATGGCTTAGCCAGCAGCGGCGCTGAAGGGAGCCAAGTGAAAGCCAACGCGCTGATTTGTTCAACGTGCTCATTCTCGTGGGTAGGCGGGTGAGTGACCTAGGGGCATACACACAGTGGGGAGTCCCCACTAAGAGGAACAACGCCCCCCACAAAAAAATCTTAATGCACTTTCTTCCAACATTAGACACACATGGTTCATAACAGTAAAACAAACGTGACATCCACAGCGCTGATATTAAAAGCAGATAGCGTTAGATAATAAAAGTGAAGCTAACACAAACACTCTGCCTGTCTGACACGTTTCATCTTCGGAGACGCTTCGAAACACGCGTGAGGCAGGCAAAGTGTCTGTGTTAGCTTCAGTATTATGGTGAATAGCCTGCCAATTCAGTTACAACCAAACCGTCACATAATGGCAGTTACGTTGAGGTGCTCTCCATTGCTGAGCTGTGTGTATCATCATCACTGGGGGTGGGATTGCTCTGCCAGGGAGCAATATGGCTGACTGCATCCAGTTCGTGGTGTTAGGAATAGAACCCCTGCCAACCTGGACCTGTGTATAGATCATTAATGGGCGCTATTTATTCTTCGGAGATTATGGATTGTCTTTGCTATTGATTCCTGTCATTTTTCCCTCCCCCTCCTCAGGTTCGTCCTTTATTTTATTGTTTATAAAATCATTGGTGTGTTACTTTCACAAGGCAGCTATAGTATTATGTATATATATATTGTTTTGTTTTTCATATTTTTGCACTGGGCACTTTATAGCTCACATATGTATTATAACCATATATTTATATATTGGAACATATAAATGTGATATATCAGTGCACACTATTAACTTTTCTATGTGTGGGAGGATATTTATTTTCTAATTAGTAGATTGCACATATTGGGAGGGATTTGTTTATAAGCAAAATATATTTACATAGGGATCCATTTTGAAAAGTATCTCTTGATCGATATTTATTTGTCCACGGAAGGTATTTTATCCATATATATACACTACTGAGCAATAAAATCGGGTCCAGGGTAGACAGTTTTTGTAGGTTTTTTATCCTTTGTCTTATGTGTGTTGTTTTTTGTGTTTTTATTGTAATGGTGGCTTTTTTGATTCAGTAACTCCAATAAAAATTAATTCTTTGCATTATTAGGTTGCAGTGTCCTTAAAGTGGACCATCACCCTCCCGTGATCGGCCCGGGAATCTATAAGATTCCCGGGCCGATCACCTCCCTCCCCGCGGGACATCCCGATCTCGGAAACCCCCCCAAACACCCCAAATCCCCTTACCTTGTCTTCGGCGGCGGGAGGCGGCGGCGGAGGAGCCGCTTGTCCGCGGCTGTCAAAACGCTTGTCCGTCGGCGCTGGGAGCGGGGAGAGGTGAGTTTTTCGGGTGATCGGGGGGGTTTCACACAGCGGGGCACCCAGATGGGGGGTGCCCCACCGAAGTGGACCAAGACCCAGGATAGTCAAAATCCTGGGTGTTGGTCCACTTTAATTTAGCTCCGTAGTGTGTTTGGATTGTGCAGTGTTTTGGGGCTATTTGGCGCACTCCCTATTACTAATAATGGTAGAGGTGGTGCTGATCCCTCTCTTTAGAAGTGTTATATTGAAGTGGAATATTGGGTAAAGGCTGAGGTACAAAAAGGGCTGGGGATAGAAGGTGACTGCATATACTTCTCTTTGATTATAGGTGCATCTTAAGAAACAAAAGAGGAGACTATCCTTTTAGTAGTGCGAACCCCACCCCTATTTCTTGATCTGATATATAATCAATGTATAAAAAAACTTTTTAATCTGAGTTTGGTTAGAATAAGCAGGAGGAAAAGCCCCGGCACAGAGCCAAGCTCCCTCGCTGGCAGCCTGAATCCTCAGCCATTCCTCCTGCTTCTTGTTGGTATACCTGTCGCTGATAGACAGTGGCCACCGGCGATCTGTAGAGCGGGTGATTGTGATGTAGGCAGTGCAAAGCTTTGGGCCGCAGGCGTGCTTTTCATCTGAATGGAAGCATACGAAGGTTCCACTCCCTGGGTCATCCCCGATCCACTCACCTGATCCCAGAACCCTCGGTGTCGCGGCTGCATCCCTGCTCACCTCTAGATGTGCGCGCAGGTGGTGGCGTGGGCGTGCCACAGCTACAAGCTGAGCGGGAGATGAAGCCGGCCGCGCACTCGGTTCCCTTCTGCTCTGTTACAGAGGGCTTAGCCTTAAAGTGGACCAAAAACTAGCGCGGTTAATTCCCTCCCCCCCGGGGCATCCAAAATCAGTATTCCCCGCTGTGTAACCCCCCCCCCCCCCCCGGTCGCCCCATACACTTACCTTGCATCCCGGTCCAACGACGTCGCGGCCGGATCCCCGCTATCCCTCTATCAGGGCGCGTGCCCCCTCCAGGCATTTGTGAGTGGCCGGCGCGGCCCACGTTAGAGGGAAGTGGGGGATGCGGGCGCCAGTGCGTTCGGAGCAGCTAGCCTTAGACGACGTCTCCGAGCACACTGATTGGACGATCGCCCGCGCATGCGCCGTAGGACCAGGAAGAGGTGAGTTGCGCTCGGCGATCTGGGCGCGGTTTCACACAGCGTGGTGCCCTGGGGGCAAGGACCAAAACCCAGAATAGTCAAAATCCTGGGTTTTGGTCCACTTTAAGTAGAGCAGAAGGGAGCCGAGTGCAATTGGCGCACTTTGTTTCCGCCGAGCCTGCGCTGTGGGAACATCAGGGAGGCGAGTGGATACATCCCCGAATTGGGATGCCCTGTCTGAAAGGAACATGCGGGAAAGGTACATTCCTGTGTGGTGCTGCTCTATAAGGGAGTCACAGACAGGCTCGGCACTGCTATGGTTGTTTTTTTTTTTTTCACTTTTTTAAAACTGTGCACCAGACTTGTGACACCAGATATAGGGGTTGACAGGCCACCCCCTGACCCTACCTGCTTGCCAGCCCCTATTCCCTTTGCCGCAAGGCCGGTGCCCTGTTCCCCACCCTGGCTGCCTAGGAGGGATACGGAGGGTGGGGTATTGGGTATGCCACCCGCAAGACCTTCAAACTGATAGAGGTTCAGTGGACTTCGCAGTTCACGAGTGTAAAAATAATCACTCCACAAAAAAATGTATTAAATAAAGGGAAAGTTTACTTTTGATGCCATTTTTGAATGTCTATATTTTTTGTGCCAAAATGATGTTGTCAAGGTGAGAGATACAGACTGGACTTCTGCTTTAAACCGGACCTTCAACATGATTTAATGAAAAGCCCAAACCCTTATAAAAGCTATTTCATCTGAAACTATTAAGCATCTAAAATTAATATATTTCAAGTTTTTAATCACTTACTTATTCTTTCCCCCACTGGGCTGCAAAATCTGTTTAGGACTCTAGGATACGGGCGCCGCCATCTTGACTCAGAAGCACCACACATACTGAGGAGAGGAGAGCGAAATTAAGTGCAGGGGGTGGGTTATAGCTGTGCTTTGCAGAGCTGGGGTCAGGGAAAGGACAGCAATCCCAGAATGCAGAGCGACACAATCAGAAGACACTTCCTGTTTGCAGGCTGCCTGATGCCCCATGAGCCGCCATCTTGGATGTTTAAAGGCTCAGAAAATGCAGTACATGCAGGCAAGATTATTTTTAATGTGTACAATCTGTATGTACAGGGTGTGGGAAACATATAAGATAAGCTCTTATTCAGGGTGAAGGTCCGCTTTAAAGTGGATCTCCAGACATAAATGACTTTAGGTGCCTTTTAAACAACTTTTGCTGTACAACAAATCTGTCTTTTTTTTTGCCAACAGATTGTAGCAACCACAGAAGGAGCATCTGCCAGCTTTTTAAAGGGATTCAACCAGAAGTCTGCCCTGTATCTGGCTTACAGCACCACGCCTGAGGTACGTTGGATTCCAAAGGGCTCTTTGCCAATGCAGCTGACATTGGACGTGACCTCCTCCCCTGGCTTTATTCAGTACAGGTTCTGTAGCCACTGATGGCTCCACTTATGGTAAACTGTCCATAGATGTACACCGGGATCCAGTTAGACTGGACCTCTGTTTTTGTCCCTGTTCAGGGTCACACTAACTTTCTCCCCCTTATCTCTTGTGGGAACAGTGTATATTGAACCATTTTAAAGCATCTTAAAGTGGACCAACACCCAGGATTTTGACTATCCTGGGTTTTGGTCCACTTCGGCGGGGCACCCCGATCGGGGGTGCCCCGCTGTGTGAAACCCCCCAGAAACCCCAAAAAACTCACCTCTCAACGCTCCCACGTGAGCGCTGCAGCCAATCCCCGCCAACGTCCAGGCGCGGATCAGGAACGTCCAGACCGCTTCCGCCGCCGCCGCCTCCCGCGCGTCACTCTCGGCGCGCGCGCGCCCCCGCCGGCCATTCACAGAGGGCCGGCGCGGGCGCGCGCACGTCTGGAGGGGTGCGCGGGAGGCGGCGGCGGCGGAAGCGGCGGCGGATCAGGTAAGGTGTTTTTGGGGTTTCTGGGGGGTTTCACCCCGCGGGACATCCCGATCTCGGATGTCCCGCGGGGTGGGAGGTGATCGGCCCGGGAATCTTATAGATTTCCGGGCCGATCACCCCTGGGTGTTGGTCCTCTTTAAAGTAGAACAAACCCCGGGAATTTGACTTTCCAGGGTTCTGTTTCAGTCCCCGATTTGGGGTGCCCCACTGTGTATTACCCCCCAGAACTCCACTTTTCACTCACCTCTTCTTCGCTCTAATGGCGCATGCACGGCAGACGGCTCTTATTAGACGAGAGCCAACACATGCGTCGTTGGAGTGGGGAAAGGTGAGTGTTACGAACGAATGAAAGGAAATGGCAAGCTGCTCTGAGAATTAAATAGGTAGTGTGGGCGGCCCCAAAGTGGGCCCACCCATCAGTCTCATCTAAGTAATAAGCAAAATTGCCAAACATGTCTAGCTATGTGAAAAGACAGAGATTTGGTCGCATATATCTGCAGATACATGTTGAGGCCACACCGCCCCAACAAGGCACTCTGTGTTTAGTGTGGTCCCTACTCTAATATATATATATATATATATATATAAGCCCCATAATAGGGACATGTACTGCAGTTAGTAAAATACAGAGCTACTTACAGGGAGCTACCGACTCCCATTCAGTGCACTACATGGGGGAAGGGTCACAGCCTGCTAGTGTCGGGTAGACCTCAGCCCCCATGCGTGCACCTGGCTACATACAAATGAAAGGAACCCCACCCGTTAGTATGGGTGGGCCCACTTTGGGGCCTCCAACACTACCTATTTAATTCTCAGAGCAGCTTGCCATTTCCTTTAATTTGAGTGTTACTCGGGGGGGGGGGGGGGGTTCACGCAGCAGGGAATGCGATTCGGGAGGCCCCCAGGGGTAGGCCAGTGGCCGGCCCTGTAATCTTTTAGATGCTGGGCCAGGTGGGTTTTGTTCAGCTTTAAAATCTCCAATTATATGTAAATCGCTTTATGTAGTCTAAGTGAAGCCTCTTTCATCCCTTCAATTTCTGGGTGGTGGCTGCGCTGGGAGGGGCATATTCTGTAACACATTATATCTTTCTGCTGGAGCGCAAACTTAGGAACCCTGGTACTGCTACATGGGACAGACACAGGGTGAGCCGCTTGCTGTCTTATTGCCATTGGGTTTTTAGTCTTTTTTAAGGAGGAATATTGGACCCAAAAATAAAAAGATTTTCGCCTCCTACATACTTTTTGGATGTCGCAGCTGCCTGCTGCGGCAACATCGGCGTCTTCAGGGCCTGATCCTCTGTCCCCCCGCCAGCCTAGACACCTGTAAGTCCCGCACCACTCAGCGAAGTCAAGTGGGATATTGGGCGGCTCCATTCATGGGCACTGCTCATGCGTCAGATCGGGGGCCTGATAGGATGCAAGATAGAGCCGCCCATCGGAAAGTCGCCTGCTATCCGAGGGATCCCCCGGAAAACTGAGTAAATAGTCCCCAAAGGTAAAACCGGAAGGGGTCAGCAGACCGGTGAGGTTTGTGGGAGGTTTTCCTGGTGTCCTGCTCGGGTCGGTCCATTCTTGACAATTGGTTTATCCGCCACAAGGTGGCGCAGTTGACTGCAAGACGAAACTTGTGGCTCCTCCCGCCTCATATAAAGGCATCTGCTTCCCTAATAATCCCAGAATAAAGGGTAGCCAGCCATAGGCTATGATGAGCCTATTGGGGGTGGGGGGGGGGAGGAACCACCTAGGACCCCTTATGCCCTTATGTAGCCAACATGCTTTATTTTGGTATGTGCTTATTTTATGTGTCTGGTGATTTTACTTGTGCTTCACTGTGTGTTCGTATACTCACCTTCCTCGCTCCTGCTCCTCTCGCCTCCCTGGCGTTCAGGCGTCGGGGGGGCGCCCTCTTACATGAGGGCGGCGAACCGGCGGCGCTGTCTTCTCCGCTCGCTGCGGGTGCGCGGACTGCGCTCCGTGGCGGGGGTAGGGGGGACCCTCCCTGCCTGTTCCTTTCTTCTCCGGGTGCCATTTTCAGCTTCCCTGGTGGGTGTTGTCTGTGCGGCAATTCGATCCTCTTGGTCCGTGAGTCCGGTCTCATAATTTTTATATATATATTATTGTGGTGCATGTGCTCTGGGATGCTCATTTCCCTCTTGTGTCTTTCAGGCGGGTCCCATCCACCACCTCCCTACCCCCCCCCCCCCCCCGCTCCCCCCTCTCGATTTTTAGGAGCTATTATTGGGGAATTGTCCGGGTTTGGGCCGCTAGTGCCTTGTAACCTGTTTGATTTGGCTACTAATCACCATAATGGAGGCTTCTGGGGATAGCGAGCTTGGGGGCCCCTCGGGGTGGGTTAAGCTGTGTCTCATTTGTGGTACATGTCCTCTGAGCGGTCGCAGCGCTATTTGTGTACCCTGCGCGCAAAGCCTCATTTCGGAACAGGATGGGGCAAATGTTGCCGGCCACAGTCCCATTTTAACGACGGCCTCGCGGACACCCCCGCGTCTGCATTTAGCCCCCAGTGAGGGGGAGGCCAGCAGGGGGTCTCAAACGGACTTGGCACTCAGAGTGGCCAGTATTGAGCGTCAGTTGTCGCGTTCGGCCGCTGGTAAGGCCACGCGTAAGAAGCAGCATTTGGAGCCGGTTTATTCACTTTTTGCCGATGATGATGATTATGAGGCTTTTGGTGGCCGAGACTCCATGGAGGAGGGCGAGTTATTTCATGATTCTGACTCCTCTGGTGACCGACCGGGGGGCTTGGACAGTGACCCCGGGTCTTCCCCGGATGAGGGCGGTTGGCTTCCCGATGACACTGAGAAGCTTTTGTCTGCGGTTTTTGAAGCCTTGCACATTGTATCCCCAAGGGAGGCCAAAAGAAGCAGGGGGACCTGTTTCGGCCCGAGAGACAGCGACTTGTCTTTCCTGAACTGAGCCACTTCTCTAAAATGCTTTTTAAGGAATGGGAGAAACCTAATAGACTGCCGTTGGTGCCTAAGGGCCTGGACAGACGGTATCTCTTTTCAGAGGAGTTGATTCGTCTCTGGTCCCGTCCCCCTGAGGTGGATGCTCCTGTTTTGGGGCTCTCCAATACCACGGTCATGCCATCTCCTGATACTACTTCCTTGCCCGATCATGCTGACAGGCGCATGGATCAGCTGGCATGTCACGCTTTCACTTTTGTGGGCACTGGTCTTCGCCCTGTCTGTGCTGTGGCCATCGTCTCCATAGCCATGAAAAAGAAGGTGAGACGCCTTGTGTATATAGCCAGAGCCCACAAGCGAGCGGAGGAGTATAAGGATCTCTTAGCTTGCGCGGACTTCATTGCCTTTGTGATTTCGGCCATGGATGATACCGTCCGGCTTGGCGGCATGGCTTCAGCCCTGCTGGTCGCTCTTCTTCGTTCTGTCTGGCTGCCACAGTGGGCAGCGGACGCCGCAGCCAAGAAAGCTCTCACTGGTATTCCCTTTCTGGGACTCCGGTTTGGGGAGCGTCTGGATCTCCTGGTGAAGGATGGGAGGCTCCCTCAACATTGGAAGCCTGTGCGGCCCTTTCGGGACACTTCTACCTTTCGTCCCTTTCGAGGGGGACGAGGTTCTTCCTTCTCAGGTGGCCGCAGGGACTTCTGGGGGCGAGGTAGATCCCCAGGTAGTCCCTGTCCCTCCTGGGGGTCCAAGTCCAAGCCCACTTCCAAGCACCCTCAGGCATGAGGAGGCGCCCTCACCCATTCGGGTGGGGGGTCGGCTTCTGCTATTTGCTCACGTCTGGAGACAGCATGTCTCAGACCGGTGGATTCAGGAGGTGGTGTCCTCCGGGTACAAAATAGAGCTGGCAGCTTAGCCGCCCCAAAGATTTCTTCGGTCGCGGATTTCCCAGAACCCATTGACGACGCAGAGCCTAAGATTGGCTGTCCAACGACTTCTGTTGTCCGGAGTGATTTGTCCTGTGCCTCACCAGGAACGGGGTCGAGGGTTCTATTCCAATCTCTTCACAGTGCCCAAGAAGGACGGGACTCTGAGACCTATTCTGGACCTGAAGGGTCTCAACAGATTTGTCAGATTCAAACACTCCCGCATGGAGACCTTACGGTCAGCAGTGAGTTCACATCGGCCAGGCGACTTCATGACCACGGTGGACATCAGGGATGCTTACCTGCACTTCCCTATTTTCCAGGGACATCAGAAGTTTCTGAGGTTCGCGCTGGAGGATCAGCACTACCAATTTGTGGCACTGCCGTTTAGAATTTCTTCAGCCCCCCGGATGCTCACCAAGGTGCTGGCGGGTGTTATGGCCCCGCTGAGGAGCCAGGGCATCCGTGTTCTTCCCTATCTGGCGACTAGCTGATTGCTGCTCAATCTCTTCAGCAGACCGAAAGCGACATTCGGACGTGTTGTCCACTCTCGAGGAATTCGGCTGGGTGATCAATTATCCCAAGTCCTCGATCACTCCATCATTGGTGAGGTCCTTCCCTGGGCATGACGTTGGACACCTCTCAAGTCAAGGTGTTCCTCCCCCAGCAGAAGGTGGAGGGTCTTCGGACGGAGGCGCGGGCCTTGCTGTCGTGTCCACACCCATCCATCCGTCTGGGGATGAAGCTAGTGGGTCTCATGGTGTCTTGCTTCGAGGCTGTGCAATTCGCCCAGTTCCACATGAGACCTCTTCAGTTGAATCTCTTGGCCGTTTGGGATCGGACACAGGAGTCCCTGGTGCAGGAGTTCTCTCTGGCCAGGCGGTCCCTCTCGTGGTGGTTGGACTCAAGAAATCTTCTAGTGGGCAGGTCCTTTCTGACTCCACGTTGGGAGATTGTCACCACGGACGCCTGTCTGACCGGTTGGGGAGGTTTTTGGCACTCACTGAAGTTCCAGGGCCAGTGGGGCCCTCAGGAGGCTCAGGTTGGTCCTTTTTCATTTGACTCCCCATCTACTGGGTCATGCGGTTCAGGTCCGCTCGGACAATCAGACGGCAGTCCCATACATCAATCATCAGGGCGGGACTCGGAGCAAGCGAGCCCTCAAGGAGGTGACCCAGATCCTGTCTTGGGCGGAGGAGAATGTTCCCTACATCTTGGCGGTTTACATCCCCGGGATGGAGAACCAGGAGGCAGACTCCCTGAGCAGGGGGGTCTCACGCCTGGGGGAATGGTCTCTCAGCAACAAGATCTTTCACGCTCTGTGTCGCCGCTGGGGTCAGCCGGACGTGGACCTGTTTGCGTCCTGACACAATCACAAGCTTCCAAAGTTCGTTTCTCTGTCAAGTGATCCTCTGGCCTTTGCCACGGACTCGCTGGCAGTTCCTTGGATGGAGTTCCGACTCCTCTATGCCTTTCCTCCTTTCCCTCTCCCGGGTCGCGTGCTGCGCAAGATAGCCCAGGAAGGAATACCGACCATCCTGGTGGCCCCTCGTTGGCCAAGGTTCGCGGACATAGTCCAGATGTCAGTGGATCGCTAGGTCATGCCCGACGATCCAGGGCTTCTCACTCAGGCTCTGTTCCGCTACTCCAATTTACAAACGCTGGCTTTGACAGCTTGGCTGCTGAAACCTCCATCTTGACAGAGAAAGGGCTGTCTGCCCTGGTCATGCGTACCATGATTCAGGCTTGGAAGAAATCCTCCTCCATGATTTATTACAGGGTCTGGCACGCTTAAATTGCCTGGTGTGAGTCTAGGGGTTTCCTTTGCCGCATATTTTCTAGGATTTTGGAGTTTTTACAACATGGTTTGGATTTGGGCCTCCAGCTGAGTACCCTCAAGGGGCAGGTTTCGGCCTTGGCTATAGATCCTAGATCCTTGGCTAGATCCTTTGCCAATCATAGACTTATCAAGACCTTTTTCCAAAGAGTCACTCATGTACGTCCACCGCATAAGCCTATGCTACCGGTGCGGGATTTGAATTTGGTGCTTTCTGCTCTCCAGGGTCCTCCCTTTGAGCCCTTGTGCGATGCTGCTTTATCCATTTTGACTCTGGAGGTGGTCTTTTTGGTAGCTATCACTTCGGTGCGTCGCGTCTCGGAGCATAGCGGTGCTTTGTATGAAGCCTCCTTACTTTGAGCGGCATCAGGATAAGATGTTTTTTCGTCTTAAGCCTGACTTTTTACCCAAGGTTGTTTCTGCCTTTCATCTCAATGAGGACATTGTCTTGCCTTCCTTGTGTCCCACGCCTTCTAATTCTAAGGAGTGGACTCTCCATTCCCTGAATGTGGTCCGAGCCCTTAGGTACTACCTGGTTGCTACGGAATCCTTTAGGAAGTCGGATTCTCTTTTTGTCCTTCCTGACGGGCATAGGAAGGGCTTGCCTCCAGCCAAATCCACTTTCAGCAGGTGGATCAGACAGGCGGTGGAGCGGGCTTTCTCTGCCAAGGGGAAGGAACCCCCTTTTCGGATCACAGCTGACTCTACCAGAGCTATTGGTGCCTCTTGGGCTTTTCAGCACCAGGCTTCTGTTGAACAGGTTTGTAAGGCCGCTACTTGGTCTTCAGTTCATACTTTTTCTAAGTTTTACAAGGTTGATGTTAGGGCCTCAGCTGATGCTGTTTTTGGCCGTAAGGTGCTTTAGGCAGTAGTGTCATGAACTACGTGCTGTTGCTCACTGGGGATCCCACCCTTTCTTGGACACTGCTTTTGGATGTCCCAATTGTCAAGAATGGAGCGACCCGAGCAGGACACCAGGAAAAATACAATTCTGTGAGTACTCACCTGTAGAATTGATTTTGGTGGTGTCCTGCTCGGGTCGCTCCATCCCACCATCGTTCTGTTATCCTCTTTTTGCCTGTTATGGTGATTAGCTTTGAGAGAGTTCTTTTTGGGGCTGTGTGAAGTAACATGGTCTCTGGCCTCCCGACTTGTCTCTGTGTTTACTGCTTTTCAACCACTGGGATTATTAGGGAAGCAGATGCCTTTATATGAGCCGGGAGGAGCCACAAGTTTCGTCTTGCAGTCAACTGCGCCACCTTGTGGCAGATAACCCAATTGTCAAGAATGGAGCGACCCGAGCAGGACACCACCAAAATCAATTCTACAGGTGAGTACTCACAGGATTGTATTTTTAACCTCCCCCGATATTCCTCTTTAATTCTTAATTGTTTGTATGTGTGTCAGTGAGGGTATGTTACATTATATGTTACATGTTATATATAACATATATTATATGTTACATTACGTTATATTTTATACACACACACACACACACACACACACACACACACACACACACACTTCAGCACATTTGAGCGTCAGCTTATGAAGGAAGTCACTTGTGGTGAGCTGGTTTGCCACCTGTAAGTCCTGCGCCGCTCAGCGAAGTCACATGGGATTTCGGGCGGCTTCATTGCATCCCATGGGCATTGCAGGGCACTGTGCAGGCGTGAGATCGGGGGCCTGATAGGATGCAAGATAGAGCCACTCATCGGAAAGTCGTCTGCTATCCGAGGGACCCCCCGGCAAGCTGAGTATATAGTGCCCAAAAACCTGAGGGGGGGCAGCAGACCGGTGAGGTCTGGGGGAGGTTTTATTGTGTGTGTGTGTATTATACCTACACACACTTAGAGGCTGATTCATTTCTAGCGGTAGCTATCGGCAGATGAGCGTCTGTACAGTGGCGACCGCTAGTGGTCGCTCTGATTGGCCGTGAGTCGCTATTACAGAGCGCCTCAGTCGCTGTAGTAACATGGCCGGCATTGATGAATTTGATGTGTGAGTCGCTATAACACCAGTAAAGTTCTATATGGGAGTGAACGGTAGCGACTGGTCAGTGGGAGCGACTCAAACCATATTAATCAAAAAAAACAATCTCACACAGCGCCGGCGCTCAAAATTGTGTCGCTGTAGCCAAGAGCGCCAGAAGCTGTGTATTTAAAGTCTGATTTTAACACCTATCCATCAGTAACAAAGTGAAAACATACGGAATGACATTATTACATTGTGACATTAACACTTTAATACCAGACCTGCAATGACAATTCTTCATATAAAAAATCAAAAAAGTTTTCAAAAATGACTTTTAATAGGCCAGAAGAGGTCACACAAGGATTTGAATACAAATATAGGGTTTTCTTTATATATGGGTGTTGGTCCACTTCCGCTGGGCGCCCGCTGTGTGAAACCCCCCAGAAAGCCCTAAAATCGTACCTTTGTAGGCGACGGACAAGCGACAGATAAGCTGCCGCCGCCGCCTCCCGCGAGTCCCTCTTACAGGGCGCGCGCCCGCGCCGGCCATTCACAAACGGCCGGCGCGGGAGCGCGCCCTGCTAGAGGGACGCGCGGGAGGCGGCGGCGGCTTATCCGTCGCCTAAAAGGTAAGATTTTAGGGGTTTTCTGGGGGGTTTCACCCCGCGGGACATCCCGATTTTGGATGCCCCGGGGGGAGGGAGCTGATCGGCCCGGGAATCTTATAGATTCCCGGGCCGATCAGGGGTGGGTGTTGGTCCTCTTTAAAGTGGACCGAAACCCAGGATTTTGACTATCCTGGGTTTTGGTCCACTTCGGTGGGGCACCCCGATCGGGCTGACACCCCTCCGAAAGCCCAGAAACACTCACCTCACCACGCTCCCACGTGACCGCTCCAGCCAATCACAGCGCTCAGAGCCGCTGTGGTATGCGCGTCCAAGGCCCTGAGGCTCTGAGCGCTGGAGGCCGCATCTCGCTCTTCCCTCTAAGAGGTAGCGCGCCTGCGCCGGCCATTCACAAACGGCCGGCGCGGGTGCGCGCCCTGCTAGAGGGAAGCGCGAGACGCATGCGCCGATGGAACGGGGCTGAGGTAAGGTTTGTGGGCCTCCTGGGGGGTTCCTCCCCGCGGGACATCCCGATTTCGGATGCCCCGCGGGGAAGGATCTGATCGGTCTGGTAATCTTATAGATTCCCGGGCCGATCCCCCCTGGGTTTCAAGCCACTTTAAGCACATTTGAGCGTCAGCAGCTTATGAAGGAAGTCACTTGTGGTGAGCTGGCTTGTTGGCTATATAAGGTGTGTTATAGGCCGTCTGCTGACAGAGGGGAAAAAAGGCGATTTATCTTAAAGCGGTCCTTCACTCTGAATAAGAGTCTATCTTATATGTTTCCCACACCCTGTACATACAGATTGCTTACATTAAAAATCATCCTACCTGCATCTACTGCTTATGAGCCTTTAAACATTCAAGATGGCGGCTCATGGGACATTAGGCAGCCTGCAAACAGGAAGTGCCTTCTGACTGCTGCTCTGCATTCTGGGATTGCTGACCTTTTCCTGACCCCAGCTCTGCTCTGTCTGTGCAAAGCACAGCTATAACCCACCCCCCTGTAATATATCCCACTCTCCTCAGTAAGTGTGATGCTTCTGAGTCAAGATGGAGGCACCCGTATCCTAAAATCCTGAACAGAGTTGCAGCCCAGTGGGGGAAAGAATAATAAGTAAGTGACTAAAAACTTAAAATATATTAATTTTAGATGCTGGGGAATCGTTTTTTAAGGGTTTGGGCTTTTCAATAGATCATGGTGAAGGTCCTGTTTAATTGCAAAGAAGGCTGAATATAGGCTTTCAAGTCGAGGGTGGCAGTTATTTCTGAAACAGCCCAGTTTGTGTTTGCTTGATGCTGTGGTGAAAGTGTGTGAACAAATGGTGCCATTGCAAATAAGCAGCGCAGAAACTGTCGGCCACCACGTGCTATTGATGTGAGAAGTGAACGTCTGCTACGCGCAATGGCCGACTCGCACCCTGCAATGAAGCCGCTCACCACCAGAATGAACCAGGGGGCTACCAGACGTGTGTCGAGGTTGCATCAGCAATATCTGAATTGGCTCTATGGCAAAGTATAGTAAGTGTAAAGAAAATGAAACCTTCTTTTTTCCAAGTTGTATTTTCTTTACAGAGTTTGGAACAGGTGATCACAGAGGTTCTGATTCTGAATGAGAAATCGCCGTTACCCATTGGATGTGCCTTTATCGGAGAATATGTGGATCCAAGTAAGTATCCAGTGCAGTCCTAACCCCTCCTCCCCACGTGTCACATAAACCAGTATGTCTTGTTTACACCTTGGGATTAAAGGTTTCTACCTCAGCCAGAGCTGATTCATCACCTACAACCCTATAGTGCTGTCCTTCTCAAAACCGATTGGTTGTTTACAGCCAGTAATAAAAAATAATGAATCACCAGGAACCTGGAGATTGTGTTGCTTTACTACGAGCACACAAAAGGACTTCTTAAAGTGGACCTTCACCCTGAATAAGAGCCTATCTGTACATACAGATTGCTCACATTAAAAATCATCCTACCTGCATCTACTGCATTTTACGAGACTTTAAACATCCAAGATGGCATCAGGCAGCCTGCAAACAAGAAGTATCTTCTGACTGTGTCGCTTTGCATTCTGGGATTGCTGTCCTTTCCCTGACCCCAGCTCTGTCTGTGCTATAACCCGCCCCTGTACTTTATCCCGCTCTCCTCTCCTCAGTATGCTACTGAGCCAAGATGGCGGTGCCCATATCCTGGAGTCCTGAACAGAGTTGCAGCCCAGTGGGGGAAAGAATAATAACAAGGCTTCGTCAAAGAGCAGCAACTCCAAGCGCGCTGACGGCCACATCCTCCGCTTCCCTCTGACAGGGAGCGTGCCCGCGCCGGCCATTCACAAATGCCTGGTGTGTGCACGCGCTCTGCTAGAAGGATATCGGGGATGCAGCTGCTGCTTGCGCATGCGTAATTGGATCAGTAAACAAGGTAAGTGAATGGGGAGTCCTGGGGGGTTTCACACAGCGGGGCATCCTGATTTTGGATGCCTGGGGGGAACGATTGGCATGGGAATCTTATAGTTTCCCGGGCCAATCGGTGTGGGATTTGGTCCACTTTCACATAGTGTAGCAGACAGGAAGCTGCTGTACAGTTACGTGAGCGAGATGCTGCAGAATCTGTGTGCTCAGCTCCATTCAGTTATACAAGATGCTGTAACATCACATCAGCAGCTAAGGAGCTGATTGGTGCAGAGCGGGCCACGGGTTGCATCTCTGTTCACTTCTGGCTGGGGGCGTGCACGGGCTGGCCAATCACAAATGGCTACCCCAGGTGTGCATCTAGCTAAAGGTAAAGTGAGGCCGTGACCTGTGCATGCGGTATTGAAACAAGGTTAGGTGAATGGGAGCAGAGATTTAATGGGTGGTGATATTGTCACACAGTGGGGCATCCTAGTTTGGGGTGCCACAGGGTGGCCATATGGACAATTCCCTATGCCATGGATGGACAATATCAGGATGCCCTTCTGTGTGAAACTCTTTGGGTTCGCTCACTCTCCATTCACAAATGAACTGGCGCAGGCACGCTCCTTGTTAGAGGGAAGCGCCGTGGGACCGGGAAGAGGTGAGCTGGGCTCAGTGTCCTGGGGGGTTTCACACAGCTGGATGCCCCCTGCGAAAAGACCAAAACCCTGGATAGTCAAAACTATTGGCTATCCTGGGTTTTGGTCTACTTTAATATAGGGAGTTAGTGGGTATACATTTTTTTATTTTACTGGCTCCAGATTTACTTTACTTTAAACTTGTTTGTCATTTTTTTTAAACTTTACCCTAATTGTACCTCCCTCCCCAGAGATTTCTGTACCAAAGAAGAAGCGGCTCTGCATTAAACTGGCTCCTATACACTCAGCAGAATCAGCTGTTGCCGAGATTAAACTGACTGTTAAAAATAAGCAGCTTGGACCCCCATACACGCGTATCGGGTAAGTCATTGTATTCCGGGGCAGAAATACATGCTTCGTGATGGCCACTTTACCCCAGCCAGTGTCACCTGATCTCTTGTGCTCAACCCAGAGCACTTAGCTCACACTTCCACTTTTTTGTGTGGTCCTGGAGAAAAGAGGGGCAAACTTTGGAGCCCTGCAGCATCTTCTAACTAACACTGCAGGAAATGGAGAGGCTTTGGTGAACTGCTTGCTGCCCTATTATTACTGTTGCCTGTAGTTTCCCTTTAAGTGCCAGACCACGTTTCACTATTTTGCGCTACACATGTTCAACCTTGATTTTTGAAGGGATTTCCAGGGATTTCCCAGGAAAATGATATATTGTTTTTTTCAGCAGAGTCTGGGCTTCAACATGAAATGTCTTGTATGGCCTTTTTTATGGCCTTTCTCAATACTTTTGGGTGAAATATGTGCAAAAAAATTTAAAATAATCTATTTCTTGAAATTTGTAGTGTTTTTTGTAATAAAAAATGTAAGTTTGTCATAAAATCTTATTGCGTGGGAAACCCCAATTTCTCCTGGTTACAGCGGTACCACATATGTATTGGTAGACACCCTTTCCTGCCCAGGAGACTCCCCCAAACTGAAACAGCGCTTTAGGAGATTTTCAGATAAAATACAACTGTGATATGCGCTATGCGCACCTTGCAGTTTTTTCAGGGACATCAGAAGTTCCTGAGGTTTGCGCTGGAGGATCAGCATTTCCAGTTTGTGGCAATACCGTTCGGGGTAGCTTCAGCCCCCGTGTGTTCACCAAGGTGCTGGCGGGCATCATGGCTATCCTGAGGAACCAGGGCATTCGTGTGCTTCCTTACCTGGACGATTTGTTGATTGCGGCTCAGTCCTTTCAGCAGGCCGAGGACGACACCCGAACGGTGTTATCCACCCCTAGTCTTCTATCACTCCCTCAATTGTGAGGTCCTTCCTGGGCATGACGTTGGACACCTCTCAGGTCAAGGCATTCCTGCCCCAGCAGAAGGTGGCGGGCCTCCAGGCACAGGTGCAGGCCTTACTGTCTTGTCAGCGGCCATCGATCCGTCTGGGGATGAAACTGGTGGGCCTAATGGTGTCATGCTTCGAGGCAGTGCCCTTCGCTCAGTTTCACATGCGACCTCTTCAATTGAATCTGTTGACCGGTTGGTACCGGACGCTGGAGTCCCTGGAACAGGAATTTTCTCTGTCCCCCCTGGCCAGACAATCCCTCTCGTGGTGGTTGGACCCCAGATATCTGTCGCTGGGCAAGTCCTTTCTGACTCCCCGTTGGGAGATTGTCACCACGGATGCCAGTCTACCGGCTGGGGAGGTTTTTGGCAAATTATGAAGTTCCAGGGCCAGTGGGGGCCGCAGGAGGCCCACTTGCCCATCACTCTTCTGGAGCTGAGAGCGATCCGATTGGTACTTCTTCACTTGACTCCCCATCTCAGGGGTCGTGCTAGCCAAATCCGCTCGGACAATCTGACGGCGGTCACCTACGTCAATCACCAGGGCGGGACTCGGAGCAAACAAGCCCTCCAGGAGGTGACCCAGATCCTGACTTGGGCAGAGGAGAATGTTCCCTGCATCTCAGCGGTTTACATCCCCGGGGTAGAGAACCAGGAGGCAGTCTCCCTGAGCTGGGGGGCGTCTCGTCTGGGGGAATGGTCTCTCAGCAACAAGATCTTCACGCTCTGTGTCTCCGCTGGGGCCTACTGGGTGGACCTGTTTGCGTCCAGACACAATCACAAGCTCCCAAGGTTCGTCTCTCTGTCAAGAGATCTTCTGACCTACCCCACAGATGCTCTGGCAATTTGATGGACGTTCAGACTCCTTTATGCATTCCCTCCGTTTCCACTCCTGGGCTGAGTGCTGCGCAAGACCATCCTGGTGGCTCCTCACTGGCCGTGAAGGAGTTGGTTGCGGACATAGTTCAGATGTCAGTGGATCGCTACATCATGCCCGACGACCCAGGGCTTCTGACACAGGGGTCGCTGCGGCACCCCAATTTCCAGGCGCTGGCTTTGACGGCCTGGCTATTGAAACCTCAATCCTGACGGAGAAAGGGTTGTCTGCTATGGTTGTTCAGACCATAATTCAGGCGCGGAATAAGTCTTCTTCCATGTTTACTACAGAGTTTGGCATGCCTACATTGCTTGGTGTGAATCCAAGAGTTTCCCTCTTCGCACTTTCTCTATTTCTAGGATTTGGGAATTTTTACAACACGGCTTGGACTTTGGTTTACAGCTGGGCACCCTCAAGGGCCAGGTTGTCAGTCTCCTCGCCTTTCCTGCCCTTTAAGGCATCGTGAGCGCGCCATACCACGAACTGCATGCAGCAGCAGACATGCTCGGCTGCATGGTTTTAACAGAGCAGGCTCTTCTTCTGTCGCATGCTCCACAGTGACACCTGCTGGACTTGATTTCACTTCCTGGTGTCCTGAGTTTGAATGGACAGGAAGTGACTTCACCAGACTCTGGCACATCCCTCCCTGTGCTGATTGATATTTAAGAGGACAGCTGGCCTACAGCCAATGCTGTGTTATCAGCTTACTTCCTGGATTTCCCTGATTCCTGAATACCTGATTGAATACCTGGATTTATACACTGACGGATAACCTGATTTTTGAAGCGGATTGCTTATGGACTTTGCCTGTTTTCTGCCTGCCTCTGACCCCGGATTCACCCTTGGACTCTGCTCAGATTTTTTATTTGCTCTTGGAGTTTTTTCTGCTTCACTTCGCCCCATACCTGGAGCTCAGCTCTCCCCATGATTGTAGCCAGGAGGCTTGACACAGGTCTCGGCCTTGGCCATCTTGTTCCAAAGATCCTTTGCCATTCATAGACTAATCAGGATTTTTTTCCAAGGAGTTACCCATGTACGTCCACTGCGTAAGCCTGTATTACCGGTGTGGGATTTGAATTTGGTGCTTTCTGCTCTCCAGGGTCTCCCCTTTGAGCCTTTGTGCGATGCTGCATTGTCTATTTTGACCCCAAGGGTGGTCTTTTTGGTTGCTATCACCTCGGTGCGTCACGTGTCAGAACTGCCCGCGCGTTATCTGAAGCCTCCTTACTTTGAGTGGCATAAGGATTAGGTGGTGTTTCGCTGACCTGATTTTTTGCCTAAGGTAATTTCTTCCTTTCATCTTAATGAGGAAGTTGTTTTGCCTTCCTTGTGTCCAGAACTGTCTAATTCTAAGGAAAGGACCCTCCATTCCCGGGATGTGGTCAGAGCCATTAAGTACTACCTGGTTGCGACTGAATCCTTCAGGAAATCGGATTCGCTCTTTGTCCTCACTGAGGACCCCCTTTTTGTGTTACAGCTTATTCTTCTAGAGCTATTGGTGCTTCCTGGGCTTTTCAGCACCAGGCCTCTGTTGAACAAGTTTATAAGGCCGCTACTTGGTCTTCTGTTCATACTTTTGCAAAGTTTTACAAGGTTGACGTTAGTGCCTCAGCTGATGCTGCTTTTGGCCGAAAGGTGCTTCAGGCGGTAGTGAAATGAACTACATGCTGTTCCGCACTGGGAATCCCGCCCTAATGGACACTGCTTTTGGATGTCCCAACTGTCATTACTCCTGGGACGACCTGGACTGGAAATAGTGAAAAATACAATTCTGTGAAACTCACCTGTAGAATTGTTTTTGAATATATCCAGTCCAGGTCGTCCCACCACGCCTTTGGTTTAATTATCTCTTGTTTTGGTGATTACCTTTTACATTGGGCCGTTGTCCTTAGTGTTTGTTGGAGAGAGTACATGCTGAAGCTATGTGAGTTAAAGCGGACCTTCACTCTGAATAAGAGTCTATCTTATATGTTTCCCACACCCTGTACATACAGATTGTCCACATTAAAAATCATCCTACCTGCATCTACTGCATGTTATGAGCCTTTAAACATCCAAGATGGCGGCTTATGGAAGCCGCCATCTTATCAGGCAGCCTGCAAACGGGAAGTGCCTCCTGACTGTGCAGCTCTGCATTTTGGGACTGCTGACCGTTACCTGACCCCAGCTCTGCTCTGTCTGAGCAAAGCACAGCTATAACCCGCCCCCCTGTACCTTATCCCACTCTCCTCTCCTCAGTAAGTGTGATGCTTCCGAGTCAAGATGGCGGCGCCCGTATCCTAAATTCCTGAACAGAGTTGCAGCCCAGTGGGGGAAAGAATAATAAGTTAGTGACTAAAAACGTAAAATATATTCATTTTAGATGCTGGGGAACCGTTTTTTAAGAGTTTGGGCTTTTTATTATATCACGCTGAAGGTCCGGTTTAACATGTTTTTTTTGGACTCCCGGCCTGTCTCCTTTTTATTGCTTTTTTACCACTGGGAGTTCATTTTATAGGGGGCCGGGAGGAGTTACAGCTCTGGATCTTGCAGTAACTGCGCCACCTTGTGGCGGACTACCCAACTGTCATTATTTCTGGGACGACCTGGACTGGATATATTCAAAAACAATTCTACAGGTGAGTTTCACAGAATTGTATTTTTTTTTTTTTATACTTACCTCCCATTCTTCCCTGGGCACTGTGTCCCCACTGATCACTCTGGCTTCTGCTCTCTTGCTGCTGCTGGAAGCCTTTTATAGCTGCTGGGCAACAGAGCATAAGGGGTTAATAAAAAAAATGATTTTTTTTGAGGAATTTTAAGGGTTAAAAACCCTTTAAAAATCCCCAAAGAAATGACATGGGGTCCCCCCTGCCTAGTGTAACCAGCCCATGACCAGCTATGGGGGCTTGTAGGAACAGGGTGCAGGGCCAGCTTTTGTGGCTCTCCACCCTGCAGTCTACAAGCCCACATACCCTCTGTAGGCCCGGGCTCTTCTGCCCCCCCCCCCCCCGGGCTTCGGGGAGACAGTTAATTGGGGTGCCGGGGGTTAATGGCAAGTCACCCGCTAGTTTCAGGGAGAACCTCCCCCCCCCCCCCCCCCCCCCCGGTGAAGAGGAGACCCAGCGGGAGGGATCGCTGCCGCAGGTGAGTAAATGTCTTTTTTTTTTTTTTTACAGTAAACAGCAGCGTTTTTACTTTTATACTTTTTTTTTTCTGTGGGGGTTTAAAGTCAGCTACGTGAGACTCACGTAGCTGGCACTAAAAGGGTTAAAGCGGACCTTCACCCTGAATAAGAGCCTATCTTATATGTTCCCACACCCTGTACATACAGATTGCCCACATTAAAAATCATCCTACCTTCATCTACTGCATGTTATGAGCCTTTAAATACCCAAGATGGCGGCTCATGGAACATCAGGCAGCCTGCAAACAGGAAGTGTCTTTTGACTGTGCTGCTCTGCATTCTGGGTTTGCTGACCCGGCTCTCCTCTCCCGGCTCTCCTCTCCTCAGTATGTGATGCTTCTGAGTCAAGATGGCGGCTCCCGTATCCTAGAGTCCTGAACAGAGTTGCAGCCCGGGGGGGGGGGGGGGGGGTGGGGGGAAGGAATAAGTAAGTGACTAAAAACTTAAAATATATTAATTTTAGATGCTGGGAAATAGTCCAGTTTAAATATCTTTGTACATGGTCAGTCACCTGGTAATGGTGAGTCAGACTCGAAGCCTATCGGATTCCGGCAGACTAGCGAACATTCAGATGCTGCTGCTGTGAGAGCAGAATGTTGGCTGATTTTTGAGCACATTAAACCGGATCTTTTGCATCATTTAATGAAAAGCCCAAACCCTTAAACTATCCCTGAGCATCTAAAATTATATTTTAAGTTTTTAGCCACTTACTTAGTCTTTCCCCCACTAGCCTAAAGTCTGTTTAGGACCCTGCCATCTTGCCTTTAGAAGGGATTGCAGCATCATGTGCTGAGGAGAGGAAAATGGGACAAGTGCGAGGGGGCGGGTTATAGACTGCTATAGACAGAGCAGTGCTGGGATCAGGAAAGGACAGCAATCCCAGAATGCAGAGCGGCATAGTCAGGAGGCACTTCCTGTCTGCAGACAGCCTAAGACTCCATGGCTCACCATCTTGGAAGTTTAAAGACTCAGAAAACTAAATAGGTGCAGGTAGAATTTTTTTTTTTATGTGGGCAACCTGTATGTGCAGGGTGGGGGCAGGGCATACAAGATAGGCTCTTATTCAGGATGAAGGCTCAGTTGAATGGGTTTTCAGCAGATGCCCATCCCAAGTTGGTATTGAGCATAAAATGGCTTCATGGGCCTCCTTTAAGTGCCAGACAACCTGGAGTTATTGTCACCCTCTGTTGCCAGTTCATTTTTTACTATTTTGCGCTACACATGTTCAACTGCGAATTTTTAAGGGATTCCCCAGGAAAATTATATAAAATGTCCTTTAACATAAAATGTCCTGTTTGGCGTTATTTTAGTGTATTCTCAATATTTTTGGGTGAAATATTTGTAAAAAATAAACATCTATTTTTTACAATTTGTAGTGTTTTTTTTTTTTTTGTAGTAGAAAATAAACGTTTTTCAATGTATACAACCATTTACAACGGTACCACATATGTATTGGTAGACACCCTTTCCTGCCCAGAAGACTCCCCGAAAATGAAACGGCTCTTTATCTGAGTTTTTTATATAAAATAAAACTGCTATGCGCACCTTGCAGTTTAAAAAAAAAAAAAAAAAAAAACAACCCTTTACATTTGAAATACCCCCACAAACTATATATTCTCTGGAAGTACACAACTCAAGCTTTCTAGGCGTACCAGGCTTGTTGACATGGGTGCAGTTTTCTGGATGTAATCACTCAATTATTTGGTTGCACAGGGTTTCCCTAAAAAAAAAAAAAAATAATTAAAAAGCAGAACCAAAGCCACATTTTCCTAAAAAAAAATTTAAAGTTAAACATCCCCGGAACAGAACAATACAGAACATGCATAGCTACTGTAAAGAGAAGAGTTGCCAAACACCCCAAAGTAAAGTATGTGTGTAAGGGTAATTTTAATTGAAAATGTCAGCTCTGCAGACAAAGTGGGCTTTGGGGAGGCAGGTAATGGCGCAGCTGGCGGTTAATGGTAAGGCACCCGCTAGCCACAGGTGACTTGTTAGCACCCTAAGCCTTGTGAACTGGTATAGGGATCTCATGGATCCCTTACAAGTTCACAAAGGGTTAAATGTAAAAAAAAAAAAACATACAGAGGCCAGGAAGAAAAAGAATATTTTATTTTTTTAAATACCTCCCAAGCACTGTGTCCCATGTCGATCACTCTAGGCTTCTGCTCTCTGGAGGAAGCCTTTTATACCTGCTGGGCAACAGGACATAAAGAGTTAGTGAAAAAAAGATGACATAGGGGCCTGTTTTGGGCCCTCTCCCCATGGTGGAAGAGCTCGGGGGGGGGGGGGCTTCGGAGGCCCCCAGGTGGAGAGAAGACCCAGCCAGGTGGCGATCCAGGGGTCAGGTGATATTTTACCCTTTATACTATATCGCTGTGGGTATATGTGGTTCCCGTGAAACTAATGAAGAATGTCTTACATTCACTTAAAATTACTGCTGTTATCTATATTCTAAGTATGTCACACACCCCGCTTCAAGATATCCATAACATGTGGGTAATACCGACCTGAAGGGGCGTTCCTGCAGAGATGATAGCAAAAAAGAAAGCCCCTCCCTGATCCATAAATACCTGGGACCTCCCACTCATCACCCAGTTTTCCATCTCTGCAGACGGCGAGCAAGTCAGAAGATGATGGCTCCTCCTTGCACAGGGGGATTTCAGGTAGCCGGGATGACTCCCGGCCCGCTATTTATTTATTTCCGTTTGGACCATTTTCCCCAGAAATCCATATGCCTCCCAGCCTCGGCTGAGGGTCCAGGCGAGGGTATATCAGCACCTTAGGTGCTCAGGAGCTATGCTCCACCGTGAGGCCCTATATGAGAGGGTAGGCGGTATTACCGGGTTGGTGACCCCGGTTTGGGATGCCCTGTCCCTTACTTACATAAATGGCCCTCCCAGGATCCCCTTCCATAGGTGGGGTGGGGGAGTGTTGGTCTTTTTATTAATTTATTAACTTATTTATTTTTCACAGGACAGCATACTTGAGTGTGTGTGTGTGAGTGGACTGTCACTTTATCTGTATTCAGCCGCCGCAGCCGAGGGCCTGTGCGGTGCTGGCTGCTTTCTTCCCCCCATCTTCCCTTCACTTCTATTAATGGCGGAGGTATTCACCTCACGCCATCTTACTGTGATTCAGGGGGGGGGGGGCGGGTGCCGGACCATCGGCGGGGCCGGGACTTGTCCCTCCCGTTTTTCACCATGCTGTGTGTGTGTGAGTGTGTGCTTTACTTCTGGCCGGGCCGGCGACCGCTCATTGCTAATGCGGCGCCGGCCGGCTCTGGGCGCCATTTCTCTGAGGTGAATTCACCTCACGCAGACTGGGGGGGGCGGGGCCGGTGTGACGACGCGTCACCGCTCCCCGCCTCCTGCCTTCGCTGGTGC
This sequence comes from Gastrophryne carolinensis, assembly GCA_027917425.1. NCBI lineage: Eukaryota > Metazoa > Chordata > Amphibia > Anura > Microhylidae > Gastrophryne > Gastrophryne carolinensis. The sequence goes on along the minus strand of CM051235.1, from coordinate 40,336,744 downwards.
CACTGCGGAGCTCTGTGGAGGAGAGAGGGGGGGGCGTGGCCCGGCCTCGCGCGCGTCCCGCGCTGGCCACGCCCCCTTCTCCCTCTCTGACTGCAGCCCTGGTTGTTGCTGTGGAGCGTCTGGAAGTTCCCTCGCGGTCGCCATTGCGGTTTATGGTTATGTAAGTGGCCTCTGGCCATTCTTCCTTTTCCTGTATGCTTGATGGTTTATTCATTAGCCTTATCTAAAACAGTCCCTCTGTTCTGTTTTTCAGATGGTGGTTCAGGTGGTTCGCCAGTAGCATTTAGGGGGACCCTCCTGATCCTTATCACTGGGTTAATTTTTTTGCATAAATCCTCCCACTCGGGACATTAAAGGGGCATCCCGGGTTGTCTAACGGCGTAATTCCCTGGGTCATAGCGACTTTTCATATATAAAGTTCACCTTATGGAGGCATCCCCGGATACTGGGCTCGGGGCCCCTTCGGGGCATCCCCGAAAGTGTATGTTATGTGGGGTATCCATTTCTGGGGACGATGTACTTCTGCGTATACCATGTGCACAGCAGACCATCACGCGGCAGTCCGAACCACAGGCGTCTGGGTCAGCACCGCCGGTCGCTTCATCTCCACCTCCCGCTTTGACACGCGCCCCGTGTGACGTCGTCATGGGCAGGGAGCTGCAATCTGAGATGTGCGCCAGATTGGCTAACCTTGAAAAAATTATCTCTGGCTCGGTCGCCCGTAAGGCTCCGACTAAGAGAAAGCATTTGTCGCCGGCTCCGCTGGCGGAGGACCAGGAGGATGTTAATAATCTGGATTGGTCTGACTATTCCCAGCTAGAAGAAGGGGAAGTTTATGAGGATTCTGATTTTTCAGATGATGAGCAGTCCTATGGCGCTGAGGCCGAGCTGGGGGACTTGGGGAGATCCTCTGATACTCCCCACGCTCTGGCTCTGATGTTGGAGGTATTGAATATTTCCCCTCCTGTGGAGGTGTCACAGCAGAAGGGTGAATTGTTTGAGGAATCCAAGCCGCGCTTGGAATTCCCTACACAAAGGCATTTTGACAAAAATATTGCCAAAGAATGGGACAGGCCGGCTCGGCCTTGGCATCCCTCAGGGATGGTATAGGAAATATCCCTTCCCTTCGGAGGCAGTTAAGCGCTGGGCATCTCCCCCCGAGGTGGATGCGCCGGTTTTGGGGTTGTCCAATTCCTCGGTTTTAAATAGGCCTGATTGTTCCATTCTCAAGGATGGAGAGGATAAACGTATTGACCAGATGGCTTGTCATGGTTTTGCTAGCGTTGGGTCAGCCATGCGGCCTGTTTGCGCATCGGCACTAATGGTGTTGGCTGCCAGGTCCGTGGTTAGGGACCTGTTGACCTCTTCCGGGCTGCGTCCCGGTAGTGCTGAGTTCCTTAGCCTCAAACGGTGTGAGTTGTTTTTATCTTTTGTGTTGACAGCCTTGGATGACACTTTGATGATGTGTGGTAGAACGTCGGCGCTGCTGGTCACTATTCGGCGTTCGGTGTGGCTGCGCCAGTGGGCGGCAGATTTTATGTCCAAGAAGTCACTAACGGCTCTACCCTTTGTTGGATTACGGCTTTTTGGAGAGACATTGGACTCTGTTACCAAGGGTGGTAGGTTACCTCAACACAAGAAACAACGCCGCCCCTTTCGGGGGGCCCCTTCCTTTACCCCCTCCTTTCGTGGGGCCAGATCTGGCAGGGGATTTGCATTCCCTTCTTCCAGAGGAGATTCTGGGAGCAGGGGCAGAGGACGTGCCCGTCCAGGATTCAGTTGGGGCTCTAAGCCCAAGCCGGCTGCCAAGCCGGCTCAGCAATGAGGGGGCGCCTTCACCCTTGCGGGTGGGGGGACGGCTGCGACTCTTTTCCCAGGTTTGGGATCAAGAAGTCTCGGACCGATGGATCCGGGAAGTGGTGTCTTCCGGTTACAAGCTGGAGTTCGAGCTCCGCCCCCCTTCCAGATTTTTCAGGTCTCGGATGCCTGCAGAACCTCTAGCGGCGCAGGGGCTTCTGTTGGCAGTGCAGAACCTTCTGGACATGGCTGTCATTTGCCCAGTGCCTCCTTTGGATCAGGGCAGGGGTTTTTATTCCAATCTGTTCACGGTACCCAAGAAGGACGGTTAGGTCCGACCCATCTTGGATCTGAAGTTTCTCAACAGGTTCATCCGGCCACGGAAATTCCGCATGGAAACACTACGTTCGGCCATTCACTCTCTTCGTCAGGGAGACTTTCTGACGTCCATAGACATCAAGGATGCTTATCTACACGTTCCAATTTTTCCAGCACACCAGAGGTTTCTCAGGTTTGTGGAGGAGGATCGGCATTTTCAGTTTGTAGCACTCCCTTTCGGCCTCACCTCTGCTCCTCGGGTGTTCACCAAGGTGCTAGCGGGGGTGATGGCTCTGCTAAGGGTTCAGGGCATCCGCATTGTGCCCTATTTGGATGATCTTCTGATCATGGCCTCCTCCTTCAACCAAGCGGAGTTGGACACCAGAATGGTGGTGTCCACCCTGGAGAGGTTTGGTTGGGTGGTCAACCACCCCAAGTCTTCTCTCTCTCCGTCCAGAGTAGTGACCTTTCTGGGAATGTCTCTGGACACTTCGCAGGCCAGGGTGTTTCTGCCCCAGGCCAAGATTCTTTTGAGCCCCTCGTCCGTCCATCCGGCTAGGGATGAGGCTGGTGGAGTTAATGGTGGCCTCATTCGAGGCAGTTCCCTTTGCGCAGTTTCATACAAGTACGCTTCAGCTTCATCTGTTGAAGGTTTGGGACAAGTCTCCTCTATCGTTGGATCAGTCCTTCCTGATGACTCCCCGAGTTCGTCGATCCCTGCAATGGTGGCTGGGGTTGGTCAATCTGTCGCAGGGCAGATCCTTTCTGGTCCCGTGCTGGGAAACGGTCACCACGGATGCCAGTCTGTCAGGTTGGGGGGGTGTTTGGAAGGACCTCCAGTTTCAGGGTCTGTGGAGTCCGCAGGAGGCTCACGAGCCCATCAATGTTCTGGAGTTGAGAGCCATCAGGTTGGTTCTGTTTCGCTTGACTCATCAGTTGAGAGGCCTGCCAGTTCAGGTCCGGTCGGACAACAGGACGGCGGTTGCTTACATCAATCACCAAGGGGGGACTCGCAGCAGGAGTGCCCTCAGGGAAGTGTCTTTGATTCTGGACTGGGCGGAGAGTCACGTCCCGTGTATCTCAGCAGTCTACATTCCGGGAGTGGAGAACACGGAGGCGGACTTGCTGAGCAGAGCCTCCTCTCGTCAGGGGGAGTGGTCTCTCAGTCCCACGGTGTTTCGTTCAATATGTCTCAGGTGGGGGTTCCCAGCAGTGGACCTCTTTGCCTCTCTTCACAATCACAAGCTTCCAGTCTTTGTGTCTCTCTCGCAGGATCCTCTGGCTCTGGCAGTGGATGCCATGTCTCTGAACTGGGGGGATCTGGGGTTTCTTTATCTGTTCCCTCCGTTTCCAATGGTAGCCAGAGTGGTGCGCAAGCTGACTCTGGAGGGCGTGTCGGCGATTCTAGTAGCACCAAGGTGGCCAAGGCAGGTTTGGTTCGCAGACCTGGTAAGACTGGCAGAGGATCAGTTCGTTCTGCCTCTTCTGCCGGACCTGCTCACCCAGGGTTGGCTGCGCTATCCCAATTTACCTTCGCTGGCTTTGACGGCGTGGCTGCTGAAACCGCCATCTTAAAGGAAGAAGGTCTTTCTGACGCGGTGGTTCAGACTCTTATTAGCGCCAGGAAGCGATCTTCCTCTACTATTTACTATAGGACTTGGAGGTCCTATATTGACTGGTGTGAAAGTAGGTCTTTCTCTTGTCGGGAGTTTTCCATTTCCAGAATCCTGGAGTTTCTTCAACATGGTCTGGATTTGGGGCTTCAACTTAGTACCTTGAAGGGGCAGGTTTCTGCCCTGGCTGTTTTTTTCAAAGGTCATTTGCACTTCATCCCTTAGTCAAGACCTTTTTCCAAGGGGTTACGCATGTACGGCCTCCTAGGAAGCCCTTTGTTCCAGTTTGGGATTTGAACCTGGTTCTTTCTGCTCTTCAGGGTCCCCCGTTTGAACCCTTGAATGAGATTGCTTTGTCTTCACTTACCCAAAAGGTGGCCTTTTTGGTGGCCATCACTTCGGTTAGGCGTGTTTCTGAGTTGGCAGCTTTATCCATTAAAGCTCCGTACTTCGAAAGGCATCAGGACAAGGTTGTCTTTCGTTTCAAGCCGGATTTTCTTCCTAAGGTGGTCTCTGCCTTTCATCTGAATCAGGACATTGTTCTGCCTTCTCTATGTCCTAATCCCAGCAACGACAAGGAAAGGGCGCTGCATTCCTTGGATGTGGTTCGTGTTGTGAAATATTATCTGGTGGTTACGTCTTCCTTTCGTAAGACTGATGCTTTTTTTGTGGTGCCCTTTGGGCCTAGGAAAGGTTTGGCTCCTGCCAAATCTTCCATTAGTAAATGGATTCGTCAGGCCATCATTGGGGCCTATTCTGCCAAGGGGAGGAGTCCCCCTTTTCGTGTTACTGCTCATTCTACTCGTGCGGTTGGAGCGTCCTGGGCTTTCCAGCACCAGGCCTCTGTTGAGCAAGTTTGTAAGGTCGCTACTTGGTCCTCTGTTCACACTTTTTCCAAGTTTTACAAGGTTGATGTTCAGGCCTCAGCGGATGCTGTTTTTGGCCGCAAAGTTCTGCAAGCTGTTGTGGTTTAAGTTGTGCATTGTTGCCTTGTTTTGGATCCCCGCCCTTTTTATGGACACTGCTATTGGATGTCCCACATGTTATGGATATCTTGAAGCGGGGTGTGTGACATACTTAGAATAATACCATTTTGTGAAGTACTCACCTGTAAAATGGGTATTATAAGTATGTCACACACCCCGCTTCACCCGCCCTTCTTGTATTCGGGATCCTTTCTATTGTGAACTTTGCGTTATTTTGTATTATATTTGCCTCTTCCTGGTCCCTTACCTTACTGCTTCTATATACTGGGTGATGAGTGGGAGGTCCCAGGTATTTATGGATCAGGGAGGGGCTTTCTTTTTTGCTATCATCTCTGCAGGAACGCCCCTTCAGGTCGGTATTACCCACATGTTATGGATATCTTGAAGCGGGGTGTGTGACATACTTATAATACCCATTTTACAGGTGAGTACTTCACAAAATGGTATTTTTTCCCATATATCTCTCAGTTTAACGTCTCCTTTGTCAGTTACATACTGTACATTATGCATTTATTTCCTACCCACAGTGATATGAGCGGCCTGGCTTTGTATTGTAAGAAGATCCCAGTGACTGCCCCTAAGCCAACACCAAAGCCTCGGAACGTCACAGCCGGGGTCAGAGGACTTTCCTTGGACAGCGGCTCTCCAGCTCCGCCAGTGTAAGTGAGCTCCAAAAAGACCTTCAGGTCAATATCCACTGCACTGTCTCTCAAACATCATGGTCTCCACATCAAAGCCTATCAACCAAACCAACCAAAATGAACCGACAAATATTTCCTTTTGCTTTTTCTGTGCTGGTGCTTTAAAGCCTTTGGCCTCGATTCAATAAAGGTAGAAAAAAATTCTCATGGTAGTAAAATATTCAATTCATGAGAAAAAAGCCTGAGAATGTCGCTGTTACTGAATCACCAGCTAAGAAAACAATGAAAGTTAATGGCACTTTTTTACTCCTAAGAAAAGTAGAGAACTGTTTACTCCTTTCTACACTGTAGAAAAAGCTGCCATTGACTTTCATTGTCTTTTTATCTGCTGATTCAGTAAGAGTGACATTCTCAGACTTCTCATGAATTGAATTTTTTATTACCATGAGAATTTTTTTCTACCTTTATTAAATCGATGCCTTTAAATGGATTTTCCAGGCAAGAAAAAAAAAAAAAAAAAGTCTATATTCACTGCTGTCCCCTCGAAGCTGGTCTGTGCAGCTCTGGCACCTTCCAGCTTTCCTATGGTGGAGAAGAGCAGTTCCACCTCCCCAAAGCCGAAGGCCTCACTTGGTGGCTCCTCCAACACACTGGCTGCATTCATCACAATTAAGGATAATTGCAGAGTAGGGGTCAAGTATTCAAGTATATTAAGCAATATTTCATTAGACAATACTAGAATCGTTTTTTTCTTTCTAGTCTTCAGGAGAGCGCCCAACAGGCTCTCTCTCCCTGCCTTCCCAACGTGCGCCAACATCTTCATGAGTAGCCCTGCCCCTTTGGGGGCGGGGCGGATGATGTCACCCCCGCGGGCGTCATCCCAGCTCCCGGCAGCTCAGCTGTTAGATGCGGTGATCGCTGGGCAGAGGAGGAGGAGGGCGCAGAAGATCCTCTGATCTCCTGCCTCCCCCCTCCTCTGGCCGGTGATCACCGCATCTGTCATCGGATCGGCGAGGGACACAGGAGCTGACAAAGATTTTTTTTTTTTTATTTAAAGACATTTTCTCTGTGTGTTGTTTTTTTATTTTTTTTTACTGTTAACCCTTTGTGAGCTGGTAAGGGATCTATGTGACCCCCTATAACAGGTCACAAGGCTCTGGGTCATTAACCCCGAGCCCCCCCCCCCCCCAGTACCTGCATCCCTAAAGCCCAGGAGGGGGGGCAGAAGAGCCCATGGCCATAGGCTATGCAGGCTTGTAGCCTGCAGGGCCAGGGGCCACCAAAGCTCGCCCCTGAGCCCTGTTCTACAAGCCCCCATAGCTGATACAGGCTGATTATGCTGGGTAAGGGGGATGAAAGTGTGGGAAAAGTTGGAGTCAGACCTGTACATCATGGGTAAGAAGGGGAACAAGCATCAGCAGGGGACAAAAGGTGAGTATAGAGGTTTGTTTTAATTTGAGCCTGGGTTATGACTTTAACTCTTATTTCTTTTGTTTCAATTTGGACTATAATGTTGTTTTTTACAGCACAAATCCAGCACCTGCACCTAAACTGGCAAGAGCATCATCCCTCATTGAGCACCAGATGCATGAAGCCAACATCTATGGAGTCTCTGGTGAGTTAGCAATAGATCAATGGTTAGATCTGCCTGTTCTTTCTTTATAGCCGTGTTTCTCAATTTTTTCACACCAGGTACCCCCCTCTAGCTACAAGAAGTTTCAACCAAGTACCCAAAGGGGGAAATCCATTATAAATATTGCTGGAATAAGTAGGCCACAAGACAAATTGGGATGCCCCGGGGAGAGGGAAGCGGCCAGTTCTGGAGACATTTAGACCCCAGGGCCGGCCTAGAGGTACGATGTAGCTCTTTAGGCACGGCAAAGGCAATTGTTACATCATTGTGTCGGGCTACATTTGGTGCTGTCCTAAACAGTTTTCGATTTTTAAATTTAAGAAGAAATGGCCGAGACGTCAAGGTTTACAGTTTCACCATATAATTTAATTTCTGAAGCAAGTGGGCATGGTCCTGCATAATAATCATCATAATTGGCAGGGTCTGTAAGAGCACCCTATTCTAAGTATACAGTACGTCCTGCTCCAGATATAATACTTACACTTGGGTTATCCTCCGCCAGAGGGCGCTGTGGCACTGCAGACATGCAAAAACAGGCTCCTCCCGGCCCTTCATATACCCAGGGACCTCCCACAAATCCCCAGATTTCTCTGCAGTGCTGACTGTGAAGACATGAAGTATCACTCTCTTGCAGGTGAGCGGGGCTATTACAGCCTGCGGCCCTGTGGGACTATTACCACTAGAGATGAGCGAACTTTTGAAAAATTCGATTCGACTGATTCGCCGAATTTTCCGACAAAAATCGTTTCGACCCGAATAAATTCGCGACGAATCGCTATTAAAAACGGCTATTTCTGAGCCTCCTACAGCCTCAATAGGGTTGTAAACCATTCAGCCTTGCTGTAACACGCACAGGATGCGTGCTGGGTTTGTTAAATAATACTTTGAAGAAATATCACATGCAGATCAGAGGCATCGCTAATAGAATCGCAGAGCGGCACAATTGCAGAGAGTTGAAGTGGCATCACTATGAGGGGCAGAAGGAGCCCAAATATACACTGGAGTTGGCCTCAGGAGCCCAAAAATTGGATGAATCACACCCTGGAGTTGGCAGAAGTTGGCAGCAGCAGCAGGAGCCCAAATATACACTGGAGTTGGCTTCAGGAGCCCAAAAATTGGATGAATCACACCCTGGAGTTGGCAGAAGTTGGCAGCAGCAGGAGCAGGAGCCCAAATATACACTGGAGTTGGCCTCAGGAGCCCAAAAATTGGATGAATCACACCCTGGAGTTGGCAGAAGTTGGCAGCAGCAGCAGCAGGAGCCCAAATATACACTGGAGTTGGCCTCAGGAGCCCAAAAATTGGATGAATCACACCCTGGAGTTGGCAGAAGTTGGCAGCAGCAGCAGCAGGAGCCCAAATATACACTGGAGTTGGCCTCAGGAGCCCAAAAATTGGATGAATCACACCCTGGAGTTGGCAGGAGTTGACAGTAGTAGCAGCAGGAGCCCAAATATACACTGGAGTTGGCTTCAGGAGCCCAAAAATTGGATGAATCACACCCTGGAGTTGGCAGAAGTTGGCAGCAGCAGCAGCAGGAACCCAAATATACACTGGAGTTGGCCTCAGGAGCCCAAAAATTGGATGAATCACACCCTGGAGTTGGCAGAAGTTGGCAGTAGTAGCAGCAGGAGCCCAAATATACACTGGAGTTGGCTTCAGGAGCCCAAAAATTGGATGAATCACACCCTGGAGTTGGCAGAAGTTGGCAGCAGCAGCAGCAGCAGGAGCCCAAATATACACTGGAGTTGGCTTCAGGAGCCCAAAAATTGGATGAATCACACCCTGGAGTTGGCAGAAGTTGGCAGCAGCAGGAGCAGGAGCCCAAATATACACTGGAGTTGGCCTCAGGAGCCCAAAAATTGGATGAATCACACCCTGGAGTTGGCAGAAGTTGGCAGCAGCAGCAGCAGGAGCCCAAATATACACTGGAGTTGGCCTCAGGAGCCCAAAAATTGGATGAATCACACCCTGGAGTTGGCAGGAGTTGACAGTAGCAGCAGCAGGAGCCCAAATATACACTGGAGTTGGCTTCAGGAGCCCAAAAATTGGATGAATCACACCCTGGAGTTGGCAGAAGTTGGCAGCAGCAGCAGCAGCAGGAGCCCAAATATACACTGGAGTTGGCTTCAGGAGCCCAAAAATTGGATGAATCACACCCTGGAGTTGGCAGAAGTTGGCAGCAGCAGCAGCAGCAGGAGCCCAAATATACACTGGAGTTGGCTTCAGGAGCCCAAAAATTGGATGAATCACACCCTGGAGTTGGCAGAAGTTGGCAGTAGCAGCAGCAGGAGCCCAAATATACACTGGAGTTGGCTTCAGGAGCCCAAAAATTGGATGAATCACACCCTGGAGTTGGCAGGAGTTGACAGTAGCAGCAGCAGGAGCCCAAATATACACTGGAGTTGGCTTCAGGAGCCCAAAAATTGGATGAATCACACCCTGGAGTTGGCAGAAGTTGGCAGTAGTAGCAGCAGGAGCCCAAATATACACTGGAGTTGGCTTCAGGAGCCCAAAAATTGGATGAATCACACCCTGGAGTTGGCAGAAGTTGGCAGTAGCAGCAGCAGGAGCCCAAATATACACTGGAGTTGGCTTCAGGAGCCCAAAAATTGGATGAATCACACCCTGGAGTTGGCAGGAGTTGACAGTAGCAGCAGCAGGAGCCCAAATATACACTGGAGTTGGCTTCAGGAGCCCAAAAATTGGATGAATCACACCCTGGAGTTGGCAGAAGTTGGCAGTAGTAGCAGCAGGAGCCCAAATATACACTGGAGTTGGCTTCAGGAGCCCAAAAATTGGATGAATCACACCCTGGAGTTGGCAGGAGTTGACAGTAGCAGCAGCAGGAGCCCAAATATACACTGGAGTTGGCCTCAGGAGCCCAAAAATTGGATGAATCACACCCTGGAGTTGGCAGGAGTTGACAGTAGTAGCAGCAGGAGCCCAAATATACACTGGAGTTGGCTTCAGGAGCCCAAAAATTGGATGAATCACACCCTGGAGTTGGCAGAAGTTGGCAGTAGCAGCAGCAGGAGCCCAAATATACACTGGAGTTGGCTTCAGGAGCCCAAAAATTGGATGAATCACACCCTGGAGTTGGCAGAAGTTGGCAGTAGCAGCAGCAGGAGCCCAAAAAATGGCCTAAACACATAAATATGTTTTGCACCATTTGTAAAGTGTAAAACGTGGCACCATGCTGAATCTAGTCGCATGCATCAGGCATTGGTGGGTGGAAATCCTGGCTGATCCATCCCTGATTCATTTTGACAAAGGTGAGTCTCTCCACATTTTTAGTTGACAGACGAGTTCTCCTCGCCGTAACTATGGCCCCCGCCGCACTAAACACCCGCTCAGATGGCACGCTACTTGCCGGGCAGGACAGCTTTTCCAGGGCAAACTCTGCTAGTTGCGGCCACAAATCAAGTTTGGCTGCCCAGAAGTCCAGCGGATCCTCAAGGTGTGTTGGCATGGTCATGTCAAAGTATGACATGACCTGCTGGTTCAGGTCCTGCTCCAGGTCTTCCTGCTGCTCATGAGTAGCCTCACTATGCGGGTGTAGAAAGCTACTCATTAGCGACTGAAGACTGAGGCTGCTGCTGCTGATGGAGCTTCTGCTGCTGCTGCTGCCACTGCCAACCCCCCCAGCGGCCATGGCAGTGGAAGGTGAGCGCAGAGGTCCCCTCGAGTCAGACCTGCGAGAGTATGGACCATGGCGCAGATAGGCATCGGCCAACTGCCTACGTAGAATGTCTTTGTAGTAGTTGAGTTTGTCCTCCCTCTCGGTGGGTTTAAAAAATGCCCCCATTTTGTGCCGGAAGCGAGGGTCCAATAAGGTGGACAGCCAGAAGTCATCCCGCCGACAGATGGAAACAATTCTGGGGTCACTACGCAAGCATGTGAGCATGCTTCGTGCCATTTGCGCAAGTGACTCGGATGGACTACCTGTCTCCATCTCCACTGCATACTGCCACGGTGTGCCCGGGTCCTCTGTCTCTCCTTCCTCAAAAACCTCTAGCTCCTCTGGCTGCTCCTGCTCCTCCTCTCCTGTCCGCTGACTAGATAAACCAGCCATTTCGCCAAGCCTAAACTGTGTTTCGCTGGGCAACTCCTCCTCCTCCTCTTCCTCCTCCTCTTCCTCCAGTTCAGCTCCAACGGGGTTCATGTGGCCGTAAGATGTAAACGCCATGTCTCCAGTGCCCTGACCAGCCATGGTTTCCAACATGTGCTGTAGTACATGAAGCAGTGGAATCACGTCGTTCATCCCGTAATCCTGCCGACTGACAAATAAAGTGGCTTCCTCAAAGGGCCTGAGCAAACGGCAGGTGTCACGTATGAGCTGCCACTGGTTGACATTGAAGTTACACAGGGGAGTCCCCCTATCTGCTTGGATCATCAGGAAATCCGTGATGGCTTTTCTCTGTTCATATAATCGGTCCAACATGTGAAGGGTGGAATTCCAACGGGTGGAAACATCGCAAATCAGACTATGTTGGGGGATACCATTCTGACGCTGTAGCTCAAGAAGGGTGTGTTTGGCGGTGTAGGAGTGGCTGAAGTGCATGCAAAGTTTCCGTGAAGTTGTTAGGATGTCCTGCAGATGGGGGGAACACTTCAGAAACCGCTTGACAACCAGATTGAAGACGTGAGCCATGCAGGGGGCATGGGTCAGGCTTCCTTGGCGCAGCGCAGACAAAATGTTCTTCCCATTGTCGGTAACCATGATTCCCATTTTAAGTTTTCTCGGAGTAAGCCATGTTTGGATTTCCTGATGAATACATTTAAGCAGTTCCTCCCCTGTGTGACTCCGTTCGCCAAGACAAACCATGTGAAGCACTGCGTGACACCTCCGTGCCCTGCACACATGGTAGACTGGAGGGGCACTGAGACTTGAGCCTACAGTGGAGGGTGAGGAGATGGCGGAGGATGAGGAGGCCGAGTCGCACGGTGTCACAGGCCCAATGGGCAGAGAGCGCGGAGGCCGAAGCGGCGTGACCTGTCCAAGTTGCTGCTGCAAAGGGACCACATTCACCCAGTGGGCCGTAAACGACATGTACTGCCCCTGACCGTAGTTACAGCTCCAGATGTCGGCGCTGCCATGTATTTTGCTACACACCGACAGGCTCAAGGACTGGCCCACCTTCTGTTCAACAAAAGTGTGCAGCGCTGGTACTGCCTTCTTGGCAAAGAAATGACGGCTTGGGACTCTCCACCTCGGCTCGGCACAAGCCATCAGTTCTCTGAAAGGTGCAGATTCCACCACCTGAAAAGGGAGCGACTGCAGCACCAGCAACTTGGACAGGAGCACATTCAGCTTCTGCGCCGTAGGATGAGTGGGCGCATACTGCTGTCTCTTGGACATGGCTTCGCTGATGGATTGCTGGCGGGATGCATGACTTGGAGGAGGAGGAGGAGGAGCAGGAGCGACAGAGGATGGGTGTGACGCACAGCTGCCTTCGGCTGAGGTGCTGGAGCCTTGGCTGGCAGAAATTGGGAGCTCACTTGGTGAGGAAGCAGACTGGACCACCCCTTGGGAGCCTCGGTTCTCCCAGGTCGTTTTATGGTGACGCATCATATGTTGACGCAGGGCCGTGGTGCCAACATTTGGACCCTGGCCACGCTTCACCTTTTGCCTACATATCTTGCATGTGGCCATGTTACCCTCCTGCGGATGCCTCAGGAAAAACTGCCACACTGCCGAGTAGCTACTTTTCCCACCCCCTGGCCTCACTGATTCACTGCTGCTGTTGCCAACTCCAGGAACCCCTGCTCCACTACCTCCCGATAAGGTAGACTGCCGCACAGCAGGTGCTCTACCCCGGCCCCGGCCCCGGCCGGCTCCAGCCTTTGGAATTGTGCCCCCATGCTGACTGCTACCACCTTGCTGCCTCAGCTGCTGACTCCGGGGCAACCTGCGCCCCTCTTCTCCTGATGATGACGATGAAGCCCCTTCATCACCCGGCTCCCAAGTGCGATCGGCTTCATCGTCATCATCATCATCATCACCGGGTTGTGGCTGTACGTCACTGATGTTCGTGGATTCGTCAACAGTGTCTGGCGCAGGAGCTGGAACGCTCGCAGCACCCACGACACTGTCCACATCACTATTTGTCTGCCTAGCTAAAGAAGCCACCTCCATTTCTTGGCTGGGCAGTAGCTGCTGACTGTCCTCCTGTATCTGATCGTCCTCCTCACTAAAGAGTGGAGCTGAACCCAAAGCATAGGATACGTCGCTGGGGGAGGGAACGGCGTAGGACAGAGGCAATGGGAGGACAGGGACTGCTCTCGGGGCATGCCAACTCAGGGTTGTGTCAGAGGAACCTACCGACCCTAGACTGGGGGTCTCAGATGTAAGTTGTGATGATGTTGTTGATGAGCGCGTCAGCCAATCTACCACGGCAGATGCGTTACTGGTGGAGACCCGACCGCTAGCAGATACTGGCAGATTAGGTCTCTCAGCGTGACTCCTGCTGCTACTGGCCCCCAGTCTGATGCGAGCTCTGCCTGCGGAATCTTGGCCTCTGCCACTCCTCTTTTCACTTCCAGGCACTTGTCTGCCCGACATAGTCTAACTGGCGTGGTAGTAGGTGATATTTTAAGAACCCCCAGGCAGCAGTGGGTCTATATAAAACAGAATATAATGCACACCAAAAGTGAGCAGTAACACTCAGCCTCCAACAGGCCTGCTTAGTGTAAATAAGAGAGCTGCTTAGTGTAAATAAAGAGGGGTATGCTATGTTACAGAATGGGATGCCTCAACAGAAGTGCACCTGGCAGGCAGCAGTAAGCCTATGCCCAGCAAAAGTGTCTTATAATATAAATATAATAAGAGCAAATGCTTATATGGTCTTAAACAGAGGCTGCTTTAGTCACAGAATGGGATGCCCTGGGCAGGAATGGACCTGGCAGGGTCCAGTAGGGCTTTGGCCAGCAAAAGTGTCTTTATCAGGCTAATTTCAAATATGATAAGAGCAAATGCTTATATGGTCTTAAACAGAGGCTGCTGTAGTCACAGAATGGGATGCCCCGGGCAGGAATCGACCTGGCAGGGTCCAGTAGGGCTTTGGCCAGCAAAAGTGTCTTTATCAGGCCTGATTTCTATGAGAATAAGTGCAAATGTTTATTGTGCTATTAAATAGAGGCTGCTTTAGTCACAGAATGGGATGCCAGTGCCACAAAAACCAGAGAGCATGCACAGCAAAAGTGTCTTTATCAGGCCTGATTTCTATGAGAATAAGTGCAAATGTTTATTATGCTATTAAATAGAGGCTGCTTTAGTCACAGAATGGGATGCCAGTGCCACAAAAACCAGAGAGCATGCACAGCAAAAGTGTCTTTATCAGGCCTGATTTCTATGAGAATAAGTGCAAATGTTTATTGTGCTATTAAATAGAGGCTGCTTTAGTCACAGAATGGGATGCCAGTGCCACAAAAACCAGAGAGCATGCACAGCAAAAGTGTCTTTATCAGGCCTGATTTCTATGAGAATAAGTGCAAATGTTTATTGTGCTATTAAATAGAGGCTGCTTTAGTCACAGAATGGGATGCCAGTGCCACAAAAACCAGAGAGCATGCACAGCAAAAGTGTCTTTATCAGGCCTGATTTCTATGAGAATAAGTGCAAATGTTTATTATGCTATTAAATAGAGGCTGCTTTAGTCACAGAATGGGATGCCAGTGCCACAAAAACCAGAGAGCATGCACAGCAAAAGTGTCTTTATCAGGCCTGATTTCTATGAGAATAAGTGCAAATGTTTATTATGCTATTAAATAGAGGCTGCTTTAGTCACAGAATGGGATGCCAGTGCCACAAAAACCAGAGAGCATGCACAGCAAAAGTGTCTTTATCAGGCCTGATTTCTATGAGAATAAGTGCAAATGTTTATTATGCTATTAAATAGAGGCTGCTTTAGTCACAGAATGGGATGCCAGTGCCACAAAAACCAGAGAGCATGCACAGCAAAAGTGTCTTTATCAGGCCTGATTTCTATGAGAATAAGTGCAAATGTTTATTGTGCTATTAAATAGAGGCTGCTTTAGTCACAGAATGGGATGCCAGTGCCACAAAAACCAGAGAGCATGCACAGCAAAAGTGTCTTTATCAGGCCTGATTTCTATGAGAATAAGTGCAAATGTTTATTATGCTATTAAATAGAGGCTGCTTTAGTCACAGAATGGGATGCCAGTGCCACAAAAACCAGAGAGCATGCACAGCAAAAGTGTCTTTATCAGGCCTGATTTCTATGAGAATAAGTGCAAATGTTTATTATGCTATTAAATAGAGGCTGCTTTAGTCACAGAATGGGATGCCAGTGCCACAAAAACCAGAGAGCATGCACAGCAAAAGTGTCTTTATCAGGCCTGATTTCTATGAGAATAAGTGCAAATGTTTATTATGCTATTAAATAGAGGCTGCTTTAGTCACAGAATGGGATGCCAGTGCCACAAAAACCAGAGAGCATGCACAGCAAAAGTGTCTTTATCAGGCCTGATTTCTATGAGAATAAGTGCAAATGTTTATTATGCTATTAAATAGAGGCTGCTTTAGTCACAGAATGGGATGCCAGTGCCACAAAAACCAGAGAGCATGCACAGCAAAAGTGTCTTTATCAGGCCTGATTTCTATGAGAATAAGTGCAAATGTTTATTGTGCTATTAAATAGAGGCTGCTTTAGTCACAGAATGGGATGCCAGTGCCACAAAAACCAGAGAGCATGCACAGCAAAAGTGTCTTTATCAGGCCTGATTTCTATGAGAATAAGTGCAAATGTTTATTGTGCTATTAAATAGAGGCTGCTTTAGTCACAGAATGGGATGCCAGTGCCACAAAAACCAGAGAGCATGCACAGCAAAAGTGTCTTTATCAGGCCTGATTTCTATGAGAATAAGTGCAAATGTTTATTATGCTATTAAATAGAGGCTGCTTTAGTCACAGAATGGGATGCCAGTGCCACAAAAACCAGAGAGCATGCACAGCAAAAGTGTCTTTATCAGGCCTGATTTCTATGAGAATAAGTGCAAATGTTTATTATGCTATTAAATAGAGGCTGCTTTAGTCACAGAATGGGATGCCAGTGCCACAAAAACCAGAGAGCATGCACAGCAAAAGTGTCTTTATCAGGCCTGATTTCTATGAGAATAAGTGCAAATGTTTATTATGCTATTAAATAGAGGCTGCTTTAGTCACAGAATGGGATGCCAGTGCCACAAAAACCAGAGAGCATGCACAGCAAAAGTGTCTTTATCAGGCCTGATTTCTATGAGAATAAGTGCAAATGTTTATTATGCTATTAAATAGAGGCTGCTTTAGTCACAGAATGGGATGCCAGTGCCACAAAAACCAGAGAGCATGCACAGCAAAAGTGTCTTTATCAGGCCTGATTTCTATGAGAATAAGTGCAAATGTTTATTATGCTATTAAATAGAGGCTGCTTTAGTCACAGAATGGGATGCCAGTGCCACAAAAACCAGAGAGCATGCACAGCAAAAGTGTCTTTATCAGGCCTGATTTCTATGAGAATAAGTGCAAATGTTTATTGTGCTATTAAATAGAGGCTGCTTTAGTCACAGAATGGGATGCCAGTGCCACAAAAACCAGAGAGCATGCACAGCAAAAGTGTCTTTATCAGGCCTGATTTCTATGAGAATAAGTGCAAATGTTTATTATGCTATTAAATAGAGGCTGCTTTAGTCACAGAATGGGATGCCAGTGCCACAAAAACCAGAGAGCATGCACAGCAAAAGTGTCTTTATCAGGCCTGATTTCTATGAGAATAAGTGCAAATGTTTATTGTGCTATTAAATAGAGGCTGCTTTAGTCACAGAATGGGATGCCAGTGCCACAAAAACCAGAGAGCATGCACAGCAAAAGTGTCTTTATCAGGCCTGATTTCTATGAGAATAAGTGCAAATGTTTATTATGCTATTAAATAGAGGCTGCTTTAGTCACAGAATGGGATGCCAGTGCCACAAAAACCAGAGAGCATGCACAGCAAAAGTGTCTTTATCAGGCCTGATTTCTATGAGAATAAGTGCAAATGTTTATTATGCTATTAAATAGAGGCTGCTTTAGTCACAGAATGGGATGCCAGTGCCACAAAAACCAGAGAGCATGCACAGCAAAAGTGTCTTTATCAGGCCTGATTTCTATGAGAATAAGTGCAAATGTTTATTATGCTATTAAATAGAGGCTGCTTTAGTCACAGAATGGGATGCCAGTGCCACAAAAACCAGAGAGCATGCACAGCAAAAGTGTCTTTATCAGGCCTGATTTCTATGAGAATAAGTGCAAATGTTTATTATGCTATTAAATAGAGGCTGCTTTAGTCACAGAATGGGATGCCAGTGCCACAAAAACCAGAGAGCATGCACAGCAAAAGTGTCTTTATCAGGCCTGATTTCTATGAGAATAAGTGCAAATGTTTATTATGCTATTAAATAGAGGCTGCTTTAGTCACAGAATGGGATGCCAGTGCCACAAAAACCAGAGAGCATGCACAGCAAAAGTGTCTTTATCAGGCCTGATTTCTATGAGAATAAGTGCAAATGTTTATTATGCTATTAAATAGAGGCTGCTTTAGTCACAGAATGGGATGCCTCACAGCAGACTTAAGATCAGTTCAGTATATATGCACAGTTAGTTACTATAAGCAGCCTGAAAACGCTAACAAAGGCTGGATGAAAAAAAAAAAATCTCCCTGTCACAGCCTCCGTTTTTCCTACCTTTCCCTGGCTTTCTGTCTGTCTCCTGTCTGTCTCCTGCCTGTCTCCTGCCTGTCTCCAGCCTGTCCCTGTCTGTCCCTGCCTGTCTAAGTGCCTCAGCTACACAGCGTTCTGTCTGTCACGAATGCAATAGAGAAATGAGGAAAAGCAAGATGGCCGCCGTTAAATACCGCTGTGTGACGTCACCGGGCTTGCTGGCTGCTGATAGGCTGCATGTGACTGCCCCAGCTTGCACTGGCGCGGGATACATGTCCAGACATGTCCCGCCCGCCATCTTAGAATGCCTGTAATGTAAATGAATGGATGTTAAAGGAAAACTTCGAGTGATCGAATCGCGGGGAAATTCGGATTCGATCCGAATCGAATTTTTCCTGAAATTCGGATCGAATCCGGGTTCGTCCGGATCGATTCGCTCATCCCTAATTACCACCCGTCCTCCTTGTGATGATGTGCCTCCCAGCCTGGGCTGCGCTGGTCGGGTGAAGGTAGGCAGCACCATGCATGCTTGACAGAGCCATGCTCCACCGCAGTCCCCCACCAAAGGGTAGGCGGTTTAGGCTATGGTGAGCCTCATAGTGGATGCCCCTCCCACTTAATTGTCCCACGCCCTGTGTAGCGGTGGACCCTGTGTTCAGAGTCGCCATCCTCCCTCGTTTCCCCCCTAGCCAGGGGGAAAAGAAAGGGGGGGGTGGAAGGGGTCGTGAGTATGGTGGCTTCAGTGTACCCTATCACACGCTTATGGCCTTGGTGCCGTGTTTGACTGAGAATGGATGTCAGAGCCGAAGTTTTGTACTTTACTTATTGGTAGCCGCCGCGTCCTTCCATATTGCACGGGCGGCCGTGGTTTTGTTGATGCTGCGGCGTCTTTTTCTCCTAGTCCGTAGTGACTTCGCTGCGGTAACACCGATCATCCTTCAGAGGCTGGTCTTGACTTCGTCACTGCCCTGTTCCCAGCTTCTCTATTTGCTTAGCACTTTCGGAGCTTCGCGCTCTCCGGGGGGGGTTGGGGGGGACCTGACTTGGCGCGCCCCGCCAAGGATCGTTTGGCGCCATTCCTTTTCGCGCGCGCGCGCGTGGGGAAGACCGTCCTCCCCCTGCTGTCTGTAAGTGCCCTCGCGGGCGGCCATCTTTTATCCTTATAATATATCTTATAGTTTCTCCTTGCGCTTGGCTCTGACATCCCTGTCCCTCTTATGTCTTTCAGACCGCGGATTCCGGTGGCTTCTCCCGTCCCGGTGTATCCCCCGGTTGAGACTATCAAAAAATTACTCCCACTTCCCATCGGGTTATTGGGGCATCCAGGGTAGCTTATAGCGTCAATCCCTACGGGCCTACTGTGCCGATACAATCACCATATGGAGGCGTCTCAGGATATTGTGAACGGGGTTCCTTCGGGACAAGCCCGGCTGTGTGTAGCTTGTGGGGTCTTGCCTAGCAGCGGTGACAATGCATGGGTCTGCGTCCCTTGTGCACAGCAGGCGCTATCGGCTCTTCCCGCCTCTTCCGTGGCTGGGCCTGCACCTCGCCTCACTTCACCTACTCCCCCAAGCTTGAGTCTAACCCCCAATACAAGTGGGGATTCTCATCCTGATATGGCTACTAGACTGGCCAGTGTTGAAAAATTGCTCGCTAGCGCGTAAGGCCACCGCCAAGAGGCGGCATTTAACCCCTGACTCTGCCCTTTTCCCTATGGAATCCGATGACTTGTTGCAGCCTTACGGCCAACTCCCCTCGGACGAAGGGGAGCTGTTCTCTGACTCTGGGTCATATGACGAGGAGTCCAGGGGTCATGATGAATCTGGTTCAGAGCACTGGACCTCGGATGATATTGACAGACTGCTGGCTCAGATATTTGAAATTTTGTCTATCTCTCCCCCTGTTGCTGCTCCCAGACAAAGGGGCGAGCTCTTTCATACTGCTAAGGCTCGTCTTGAATTTCCCGAGCAGACTCATTTCAATAGCCTCGTGCTTAAGGAATGGGAACAACCCAGCAGGCTGCCTGGGATCCCTAAGAGTGTGGATAGAAAGTATCCCTTCCCGGCTGACTTGGTTAAGTGCTGGTCATCGCCTCCTGAGGTCAATGCTCCTATTCTAGGCTTGTCCAACACCTCTATTATGCACTCCCCTGACACTACTACGCTACGGGACTCTGAGGACCGGCATCTTGATCAATTGGCATGCCATGCCTTTGCCTTTGGTGGAGCGACCTTGCGCCCGGTTTGCGCCTTAGCCATTACGGCAGTAGCGCTCAGGGCCATGGTTAGGAATGCACTCTACGGCACAGATGAGTTGCCCGCTGATACTGTCAATAATCTGTATGCCTGTGACGTGTTCATAAACTTTATCCTGTCTGCATCGGACGATGCTATAAAGATGTGTGCCAGATCTTCTGCCTTGGCTGTAGCTATTCGCCGTACGGTTTGGTTGCGACAGTGGGCGGCCGACAATGCCGCTAAGAAAGCCCTTACTGGGCTTCCATTTAAAGGGCTACGTCTGTTTGGTGACCATCTAGACCTCTTCGCCAAAGGAGGCAAGCTGCCCCAGCGCAGGCGGCAGTTTCGTCCTTTTCGAGGCCAGGGCACCCTTTCAATCCCCTACCGTGGGGCTAAACAGGGAAAAGGGGTGTCCTTCGCCGGGCCTCGTGCAGATTCCTGGCACAAGAATAGAGGACGCCGTCCCGGTTCCTCCTGGGGGCCCAAGCCCAAAGCCCCTCCCAAGACCCCTCAGGCATGAGGGGGCGCCCTCACCCGTCAGGGGGGACGTCTACAGCACTTCGAGCACGTCTGGCGGCGCCACGTTTCAGACCGGTGGATTCAGGAGGTAGTGTCCTCCGGATACAAGATAGAATTTGCTGTACGGCCCCCCACCAGATTCGTTGGGTCCCGAATCCCTCAGGACCCCGCCTCAGCCCAGGTCTTGCTGCTGGCCGTGCAGGGTCTCTTGGATCTAAGAGTCATTTGCAAGGTCCCCTTTGGAGACAGGGGCAAGGGGTTCTACTCCAATCTCTTCACAGTACCCAAGAAGGATGGGTCAGTCAGGCCCATTCTGGATTTAAAAATCCTCAACAGATTTGTCAAGAACAGGCATTTCCGCATGGAAACTCTGCGCTCGGCCATTGACTTGTTGCACCCAGAGGACTTCATGACGTCAGTAGACATCAAGGATGCTTACCTTCACGTTCCGGTGTTTGCAGGACACCAAAGGTTTCTCAGATTTGCACTGAAAGATCAGCATTACCAATTTGTGGCTCTGCCATTCGGCCTCACGTCGGCTCCCAGGGTGTTCACCAAGGTGCTGGCTGGGGTGATGATAAGGCTAAGGGGCATACGTGTGCTGCCTTACCTGGACGACATCCTCATCACCTCTCGGTCTCTGCGGCAGGCAGAGTTGGACACCCAACTGGTAGTGTCCACCCTGGAGTCCTTCGGTTGGGTGATCAATTACCCCAAGTCCTCTCTGTCCCCATCCTCGGTGACCCCGTTCCTGGGAATGATTCTGGATACGGTTCAGTCACGGATATTCCTTCCTCATCAGAAGGTGGAAGCTCTGACTGCGCAGGCCAGGTTCCTGCTCTCGTGCCCACAGCCCTCCATCAGGCAGGGAATGCAGCTGGTGGGCCTGAAGGTGGCGAGCTTCGAGGTGGTGCCCTTTGCTCAGTTCCATTTGAGACCTCTGCAGCTTCACCTTCTGTCAGTTTGGGACATGAACCCAGCGTCCTTGGACGGGGTCTGTGTGCTTCCCCCCCTCGGTCAGACGGTCCCTTGCGTGGTGGTTGGACCTCGAGAACTTGACAGGGGGCAGGTCCTTTCTGGCTCCTTCCTGGGAGACGGTCACAACGGATGCCAGTCTGTCAGGTTGGGGGGGGGATTCTGGAAGTCCCTGCGCTTCCAGGGGACGTGGGGTCCTCGGGAGGCCCACTTACCTATCAACATTCTGGAACTACGGGCAGTTCGGTTGGTACTGGAGCGGTTGACCCAACACCTGAGGGGCCTGTCGGTCCAGGTATGCTCAGACAACAAGACGGCGGTTGCATACATCAACCATCAGGGAGGGACTCGGAGCAAGAGTGCCCTCCGGGAGGTGTCTCAGATTCTGACATGGGCGGAGGCCAATGTACAATGCATTTCGGCTGTTTACATTCCTGGGGCGGAGAATCTGCTTGCAGATGCTCTGAGCAGGGGAACGTCCCGTCAGGTAGAGTGGTCCCTCTGCAACAGGGTATTCCAGTCCCTGTGTCACCGTTGGGGTCTACCAGATGTGGACCTGTTTGCGTCCCGCCACAACCAAGCTCCCGACCTTCGTGTCCCTGTCTCAGGACCCTCTGGCCTTGGCCACGGATGCCCTATCCATGTCATGGAAGGAGTTTCGGCTCCTGTATGTGTTTCCACCTTTCCCCCTGCTGAGCAGGGTTCTGTGCAAGATTGCTCTGGAAGGGGTGCCTGTGATTCTCTTGGCCCCCCGCTGGCCAAGAAGAGTGTGGTTCGCAGACGTGGTTCAAATGGCAGTAGACCAGTAGATCTATCAGACCTGCTAACTCAGGGCCCCCTACGCCATCCCAATTTACAAACGCTGGCTTTGACGGCCTGGCTGCTGAGACCTCCATCTTAATGGAGAAGGGTTTGTCTGCCTCTGTGGTGAGCACTATGGTGCAAGCTAGGAAGAAGACTTCTGCTGCTATCTATTATAGAGTATGGCGTACCTACATTGACTGGTGTGAGTCTAGGTCTCTTCCCTGTAGGGAGTTCTCTGTCCCCAGGGTTCTGGAGTTCTTACAGCATGGTTTGGATTTAGGTCTAAAGCTCAGTACTCTGAAGGGTCAGGTTTCTGCCCTGTCCGTCTTCTTCCAGAAAACCTTTGCTCATCATCATTTGGTTAAGATTTTCTTTCAGGGGGTCACTCATGCGCGTCCCCCTCATAAACCTGTGGTTCCCTTTTGGGATTTGAATTTGGTTTTGTCTGCCTTGCAGGGTGCTCCCTTTGCGCCTATTCAAGAGGCTGCTCTGGTTGTTCTTACTCTCAAGGTTGTCTTTTTGGTGGCCATAACTTCGGTTAGGCGTGTGTCTGAGCTGGCTGCTCTATCCATTCAGTCTCCATACTATGAGAGACACCAGGACAAGGTGGTGTGCCGCTTTAAGCCTGATTTTCTGCCTAAGGTTGTGTCTGCCTTTCATTTGAATCAGGACATTGTTCTTCCCTCCTTGTGCCCCAATCCTAGTAATGACAAGGAAAGGGTTCTGCACTCCTTGGATGTGGTCAGATGCTTGAAGTATTACCTGGTTGTCACTGCGGCTTTCAGGAAGACTGATGCTCTCTTCGTTGTGCCTTCTGGGCCTAGGAAAGGCTTGGCTCCTGCCAAGTCTACTATCAGCAAGTGGATTCGTCAGGCTGTGGTACAAGCCTATTCTGCTAAGGGGAAGAGTCCTCCCTTCCGTATTACTGCTCATTCCACTCGTGCTATTGGTGCCTCTTGGGCTTTTCAGCATCAGGCCTCTGTTGAACAAGTTTGCAAGGCCGCTACTTGGTCTTCTGTTCACACCTTTTCAAAGTTTTACAAGGTTGATGTTCGGGCCTCAGCTGATGCTGCTTTTGGCCGCAAGGTTTTGCAGGCGGTTGTAGTTTAAGCTATGTGCCGTTGCCTTTTTTGTTGGGGATCCCACCCTACTGTTATGGACACTGCTATTGAATGTCCCAAGTGTAAGTATTATATCTGGAGCAGGACGTACTGTATACTTAGAATAATACAATTCTGTGAAGTACTCACCTGTAGAATTGGTATTATACATATACAGTACGTCCTGCTCCACCCCACCCTGTTTTTTTGCATTATTCTGGATCCCCTGTATGGTGATTGTTGTTATTGTTATCATTACCAGTTGTTTTGGTGGTTGGTTTCTCCCGGCTTCTGGTTCACTGATTTTCAATGCTGGGGATTTGTGGGAGGTCCCTGGGTATATGAAGGGCCGGGAGGAGCCTGTTTTTGCATGTCTGCAGTGCCACAGCGCCCTCTGGCGGAGGATAACCCAAGTGTAAGTATTATATCTGGAGCAGGACGTACTGTATACGTATAATACCAATTCTACAGGTGAGTACTTCACAGAATTGTATTTTCTGTGCTCTTCCCTCTCTCCCTGTTACTTGTGTTCTTATATTGAATAGAATCAATTCCTATTCACCAGCAGAGTGCTTTCTAATCCACAGTGTTCATAATCCATGATGATCAATAGTGAAGGGAGGCAGGGTATTTGATGTTCATGGTGCCCTAGGCCCTTTCCCAAAAAATGACATACTCCCTCCTATTAGCTATACTGAACATCTAATAAAAGGGAAAAAAAGACACTCACCTTCACCCTGAATCCAGCCAGTGTCATAGCTGAGGCACCGAAAATCCGCCGCCATTTTCCTGCAGGTCGCTGGGAACTGGCACTCTCTACTTAGCACAGAGTGCCGTCTCCAAGCGTCCGGCCGGGACTTCACGAAGATGGCGATGGGTTTTTCGGTGCCTCAGGGAGGAGGGGTATGTCATTTTTTGGGAAGGGAGCTGGACGGGCCCTTTAAGTACTTGCGCCCCCTTTTTTAAAGTTAGGTCACGGTCCATATAAAAAAATTGTGGAGGGGGAGAGGGTGCAATGGGTTAGATGCAGAGTATTTGTGTGAAGGAGGGAGAAGGCATAAGGGGGGGCAAATACAGAAGAGTAGGCAAGCATGTTCTATCTTTGAGGCATTCAGACATACGGGAATCACATGACCACAGCAGTGGAGGGGAGATGCCCTGGCCTGTGTTCAACCCCTTGTACACTGCTAGAGGTTGTTTGTTAGGAGGCATTAATGTTTCGGCTATGGGTGTTCTAATTTATTTTCTTTACTAAGGTAGTAAGGGATGCACCCCCCTTCCAGGTTGCCACCCTAGGCTCGTGACTAAGTTGCCTAATGGGAAATACAACCCTGAAAGGAGGGGCTGCGGCCTCTATTGTCCTGTTCCAAAGCTGTGATCCTAATCACAAGCACACAGACAGACACGGGTAATGTAAATGCTAATTAGGTGTGGTGGTGATTTAAACGCTAATTAGATATGTATATTCATATGCTAATAATCACAGCCGAAGGGTGGAAGGCACAATGAAGATCAGGGGGTGCGCCACTACTCTTTGCCTTGTTTCCACTCCCATGAGCAGCTGTGTGCTGACAGGAAGCGAGAGAGCAGCCATTAGGAGGTGAGCTGCTGAATGATAGTTTATGCACTTTGCCTACAGAGTGCTTTTAAATTGCTCTGCAGCCTGACACGCTCTTTATTCCTCCCATTTTGCCGCCACGTTGTTGGAGTGCAAAAATACAAGCCAGCTTCTTGTGGCTGCACTTAAAGCGGACCAAAACTCACATTTTTAACTAGCATCCCCTGAATTGCTCCCCCCATGAAGAGAACATTTTGCCAATTTTTACTGCTCCTGCTTCACTCTAATCCCAGATAATGGCCCTTGTTTTAGCTGTAAAGCTCCGCCCCCCTCCATTCATTGCCACTGCTGTGTGTGACAATGATGTCATTGCCACACCTATGCAATGACTGATCACCTGACATCACACAGAGAGGGACAGCAAAAAAAAAAAAACAGTGTTCCAGGACTGTTCGAAAAGGGAAAATGTCTATTTCTAGTTCTACACCCTAAGAAGGGAGCATCGACAGGGCTTTGGCCAAATGTATTTCACACATTCAGTGGGTTTTGATCCAATTTAACTGTTTTTACTATGTGGTTGCCAGGGGAAGGATTGAGGCATAGACTCTGATTTGGGCCATGTTTACCAAAAAGGACTGTGCATGCTTTTGTATGCATTGTTTGTGCTGGACACTAGGAGGGACATTGGATACCCCCGTCTGCTCACCTGAGTTGATGGGCACCTGGGGTAACAAGGTGCCCATTACGAGCAGGAAGGTGGAGGAAAGGGTAAGAGAGGAGGTGCAAGTTAAATAGCAGCACCTACCAGACAGTGCAGGCTGGGGGCTTTCCTTCATATTTTATATACTATACAGTACTGTCATGCAGAATGTAGGGCTTCTTTAAGGCCCCAGGACTCTAAAGCTGTAGCTCCTCCCCTCTAATTAATTGTCTCTGTGCTCTCCTTGTCTTTCAGCTATAGATGGGATTCCATTCACAATACATCCGGTGTTTGAAAGTAAAGTGGCTGAACCTGCTGTAAGTGTGATGTCCTTTCTTGAGGCATGTCCTCCATTATTCGCTAATGAATTAGACTATTATTGACCTGAACCTATTTTGTGTAATCAAGCTTTATTGGTTTTCAATAAAAGTAACAAAGGGAATATACATACAATTATAAGCAAAAAGACAAAAAGAAAATATACAAAGGGAGAAACAAGGGAGTGAGCAGTACTGCAAAAACCATATAGATATATTCATGCAGATAATTGGTGCTGATCCCATTCTTCCATACCTTTTAACGTTCTGGGTACGCCTACACATATAAAAATGCGTTACTTTAAAGGAGGGGGAGTTTGTTGATTGTCCTGAGGACTGTTGCCCCTTATTAGGTCTCCATAAAAGAGTTGCTGGGACCAGTTTAACCACATCTAGGCCCCGGGTATGCTTTTACCTGGTTAAAAAGAACAGGGAATGGGGAAGTGGGGGGAGGGGACAAAAGTTATTTTGGCACAACTTTTAGCATTTTCCAAAGTGCCTCATGTTTATCTCTGGGCATTGGATCATATGTTCTTGAAGATAATGATAAATGTATTACTAATGTCATCATTCTGTAATCAAATCATTATTATCCACTGAGGTAATTATAGTGTTAATGTGGGCCTAAACTCGATTCTAGGTAGCTTTTAACACCCACCTCCCTTGGCTTCCTGATTTGGGATGTCTTCCAGTCTCCATGTGTCCCCAAGTCTCCATAACTTGTGCTCCCTGCTCAAAATGTGCTAGGCATGTCATGGGGGGGGAGGCGGAATTTGGAGTCCCCGGAGAGACTAGTGCGGTGGGGGACTGTGGCCAGGGCTGGGGGCAGTGTTGGGAAAGTGGGATATATTCCTTTACTTACTAGTCCCCCCCGTCACTCCCACTCTGCAGCATGTTTCTAAAGACTGGCCAGGTAGCAGTGGTGGTGGATCGGAGCTGTGTGAAATTCCCAGATCACGTGTGTCAAACTCAAGGCTCGGTGGGCCGGATATGGCCCTTCCACAGGTACCAGATGGTGGTGGCCCCATCTATCTATCCTGATCATTTCAAGGCTTCTGACACCAGCAGCACATCCTTGCGCCTGTGTGTTATGCTCATTGATGCACTGCTCTAAAAAGGCTGGTGCCCTACTTTAGGGGGAGAAGGGAGTAGTGTCTGCAACTGTTGTGTGTTTCTGTGCAACCAGCTTTCACCGCGCAAGGTGGGGCCCCCTAACCCACCCAATTTATTTCCACAGTGGAGGGTGCTACATCTGCTGCAGGTGTAATTGCTGGAATCTCAGCCGCACATCTCGGCGGTGCATGGTATCCCTCGCATCATTTGGCGGCCATACACAATAATTCAGTTGCAGTGGGCATTGGGACATTCAATATCCTAATTTATGTCATGTTTCCCCGCTGCCTGATCCCCTTACCTTCCTACAAGCATCCTATTAGAAAATAAACAGGATTCTTCAAAGACTTCCTGAGCACAGGGCCATAAATTCCTTGCCGTTACAACCACTGATAAGCAAAAGTGTGGGGAGCGCAGCTTGGATTATAGAGTTACTAAAAGCGTAACTACAAATAATTTGTCCCTTATTTTGAATATGAGTTATGCTGCATCCTGCAGACACCGCCAAAAGATTTATCCAAATCTGATGGTCAAATTTGATATTGGTGTGGACACAGGAAACCCCTTACTCCTGACCAGGACATGCCAGCCATGTCATTTTGATATCTTTACAAAGCTTACATCCTGAGGGAAATGATGAACCCCTGAACCTCACTAGGATGCACTGCTATAAAATGGCTGGTGCCCTACTTTGGAGGGAGAAGAGAGTAGTGTCTGCAACTGTTCTGTGTTCCTGTGCAACCAGCTCTCACCGCACAAGGGGGGGCCCTAACCCACCCATCTTACTTCCACAGCAGGGGGGGGGGTTGCTACATCTGCTGCAGGTGTTATTGCTAGCTTCTGTCAAGTGTGGTGGAAAAAATTATTACAGTGCTGTCCTGGACTAATTAATTCTGTACAAAATAATTCAGCATCTATCCTGGACTAAATAAGTATGTGGCTATCCTGGGCAAAACATTTCAGTGCCTGTCTGCAACTGTGCCGGGCAAAATCTTTCTGTGTCTGTAATCATAGAGTTGAATAGTCATGTTTGAGGCTGGCATAGACTCCAGTGCCAGTTTCGGTCTGCTTTAAAAAAGTTGAATAATTTTTGAAAGTTTACTTTATCACATCATTAATATCATATTCTATGTATTTCCTGCCTACTTTTATAATCTCAGATATTATTTTCTTTTTCCTACCAGATGCTTTCGCTTAACTACAATAACATTCAAATTAAAACGCTGGCGGACATTGAAAATGAAGTAGGTTTTGTTTTCTCATTTTTTGTGCCTTAAAAAACAGAAAGAAGTTAGATCTTTGGCTGTGTAGAGAGCAGACATACTTACCAAACTCTGCCCGGTAAGGTGAATTAGGGGGTTAAAAATTAAAATATGACCTCACATATGAGAGCTGCCACCGGGAGATACCCGCCCAGGCCTTAACTAAAGTGCTGCTCCAGTCAAGGGAATTGGTGGCGTTTTCTGGTAAGGTAGGCTTTGTCTTTATTTTAGTTTTTAACCCCTTAAAGAGGACCAAAAGCCAACATCCTTGCCCTCAGGGCACCCTGATTCGGGATGCCTTACTGTGTGAAAAAGTCCCTTACAAAAACCTACATTCCTTCTTTGCAATGGCGCATTCACGGACCGCGGCCGAGCCTAGCAGGGATGCAGCCACTGACGCACTTGGCTTTTTATGGCTGCAATCAGCCCTTAGCAGATTGTTAGCCGAAATTGCCGAGCACGCTGATTGGACGAAAGCCTGCAGCAGAAAGGGGAGTTTTTCTGGCCGACCTGGAGGGTTTGACTAAATGGGACATCCCAAATTGGGGAAGGGCACCGGGGCAAGGACCAAAAACACCACCACCCCTGGCTAATATTGTTGGCACAATAAATTGGTAAAAAATGTATAATAATTGTATGCTTGGCGCTGGTGGGAGCTTAGATGGGTTGCGTATTGGAAACATAGGTAGGATTTGGGATTGTTGGTTGAGGGCTATAAATAAGGGACTTGTATTTTCAGTGAGGTAAGCCAATCAGCATGTGTATTGCAAGCATATGAGGATTGTTACATAAGAATGTAGGGAAGTAGTGGAAGGACATACGAGTGGAGTTTGTGGTGACGTTGGGTATCCGGATAGTTGTAGAAACTGTTCATAATGCTATTCCAAAAAAACCTATTCATTGTGGCCCGTAACGGGCCTCCAAATCATTTAAAGGAGCACTATCGTGAAAAAATGGCCCAATGATAAAAATACATATAAATATGCTGGGTGGCTGGATGAGGGGTCACTTATACACCCAGCATCAACAACTATCCAGCCGGTCTTGTTTCTTTTATTCTAAGTATACAGCACGTCCTGCTCCAGAGATAATTCCTTACGTTTGGGTTATACATCCACAAGATGGCGCTGGACTGCAGAGACAGCAAAAAAGTGGCTCCTCCCGGCCCCTAATATTCCAGGGACCTCCCACAAATTCCCCAGTTCTTCTCTGCAGTCGGCGCTGCGAAGGCAAGAAGATGGCTCTCTCTACTCGCAGGTGAGCGGGGCTATTAGCCTGCGGCCCTGTAGGACTATTCCTACCCGTTCCTCTTTTATTCTGCCTCCCAGCTTTGGCTGCATTGGTCGGGTGATGGTAGGCAGCACCGTTGTCAGGTGCTTAAGGAGCGCTGCTCCGACCGCAATCCCCCCACCAAAGGGTAGGCGGTATAGGCCCATGGTGAGCATTATGGGATGCCCCTCCCGCGCTATCGCCCCTGT
Source organism: Gastrophryne carolinensis (assembly GCA_027917425.1). Classification (NCBI taxonomy): domain Eukaryota; kingdom Metazoa; phylum Chordata; class Amphibia; order Anura; family Microhylidae; genus Gastrophryne; species Gastrophryne carolinensis. The sequence continues at coordinate 40,306,995 of CM051235.1, read as the reverse complement.
CCATCGGTGGGCTCCTGTTAGGTTGGCCGCTGCCCTCCCTTGCTCTCTCTAGCAGTTCTCGGGAGGGGGGGGTGTGTGTGTGTTTATCTGTATTCTTCACTCCTTGGGATTTTATTATGTGGTATGCTTGGCTTGTGTTGCTGCATTTTTGGTATGCACTGGTTGCTTTTTTAAGATGCCGCCGCCACACGCGCTTGTATGGCGTTCCACGGTCGGCGGCGACATTACCTCAGGCGCTGCTGCGCCATCATTGGCTGACATGGTCACGTAGGCGCCTTCGCGCTCTACGGGGGGGGCGGGCCTTGGGGATGGCGCGTTCCGCATCACTGTCTCCGCGGCCCGCCCCTCGGGGTATCTGTGGCGCCATTTTTGCTCTCCTCATGCTGCGTGGTTGCCGTCTACCTACCGCGGTCCGTAAGTGCCCCTGCGGGCTGGCTTTTTTTATATAATATATATATTTATGTATGCATACCGCTTTCTGTTTATGTCTTGCAGGCGGGTCAAACTTAATTGTGGTTTCTCCCGGCCTATCCCCTCTATTTAGTTTGCTATTAGAGGCCTATTCTGCCTTACCTCCCACTTCCCTAGCGGGCTATTGGGGCATCCTGGGTGGCCTATAGCGTAAATCACTATTGGCCGGTGGGCTGCGATAATCACCATATGGAGGCTTCTTAGGACAATGTGCTTGGGGTTCCTTTGGGACAAGCCCGGCTATGTGTGGCGTGTGGGGTGTCCCCTACAAATGATGACAATGTGCGGGTTTGTGTACCCTGTGCCCAGCGGGCACTTGCGATGCATTCTGGGTTACCTGTGGCTGGGCCTGCGCCCCGTGTGGCTTCACCCACTCCCCAACGCTTACATCTGACTCCCAGTAAGGTGAATCCCAGTGGGGAGTCTCAGCCTGATTTGTCTACCAGGGTGGCTAGCATTGAGAAGCTGATTGCTGGCTCTACGGCGTGTAAGGCCTCTGCTAAGAGGCGTCATCTGGCGCCTGACGTTAACCTTTTTCCTATGGAGGCTGAGGAATTCTTTGACCTAGCCGGCTATACCCCCCTGGAAGAGGGGGAGTTGTTTTCTGATTCAGAATCATCTGATGAGCAGCCTAAGGGTTATGCTGATTCTGGCTCTGACCCATGGGCTCCAGATGATACTGACAGGCTTTTGGCTCACATTTTTTAAGTACTTTCCATCTCTCCTCCTGCCGCGGCTCCTCGGCAGCAGGGGGAGTTGTTTCACACTGCTAAGCCACGTTTGGAGTTTCCTGAGCAAACTCACTTTAATAATCTCTCTCTGTGGCTGGTGCACACTTACAAATTCGCATTCGGCGGGTGCCAGGACCGCGGTGGCGCCGCTGTATATCCAATAGGTAAGAAGAGGACCGGCACTCCATTCATTGATAGAAATGCTTGTATTAAGCAGACATTCCATAAAGTAACAAGCAGTGGATTAAAGTTCATATGATGGCACAGGAACAGTCTCAACAACCAACGTTTCGGGGGTCAGAAGCCCCCTTTATCAAGGTGGACTGCCAAACCGTGCCTGAGGTGCCCCAGACTTATATACACTACCAACTGATTATGTTTCAAAACTCCCGCCTGACGTCACAGTGACGTCAGCGGGGTATGCATAATGATGTACACAGTAACAAACTTGCAGAAGGACAATGAGTAAACAAAAAACAAACAGACAAATCAACGCACTTGTACCCTCGGGGCTCCAGATCCATGGAGTCCCGTCCCCGCCAGCCGCCGCACGCTGCATCTGCGTGTGGCGGTGTCCCCGTCTGCCAGGGAGATACAGGGCGCCGTCAGCCAGGCTGTGAAGTCTGCCTGGTAACTGCTGACACGACAGGCGGCGCGGTCCTATTGGTCCGTGGCCGCTGTCTGTGTCAGCAGCCCGTGTGGCAGACAACGCACTCACCGGGGCCGCAGTCCCAGAAGGAGGGAGCTGCGGTCTCCCGGGGTAACGTTTCACGGGCCCTCAGGCGTCCCTTTGGTGGCGGGGAGAGCGCCGCTCAGGGGTACTGGTCTGTTTTGGACAAAATAATAAGCACATAGGTGACATGCAAGTTAAAGAGCATTACAATAAATAATGAGCAAACGATAATAATATTATTTACAAAAAGTAATGAGCAAACGATAATAATATTATTTATAATGATTGGGGGCTGCGGACTCAATAAAGGAAGGTACGAATAGGAGCAGAGAGGGACAATACAAGGAAAGAGGGACCAGTATGCTATGTGTATAAATAGCAGGGGAGCAGACATTGCCAAATAGTAAGGGGATGCGGACTAGGTAACTGGAGGCAGACATTGCCATTGGTTATAGACAAATAGTAAGGGGCTGCGGACTAGGTAACTGGAGGAGGATGGTACCAGGGAAGAAGGACAGTATGCTGTGTGTGTGAACCGTAGGGGAAGGGGCATGTGACAAGGGGTATAGACAGTCCTATTAATGGGACTAAAAAAGGGGGGGGGGGGAAAGGGGCGGGGGCGATTAGAAAGGGGAAATTGGGACAGGAGGATGGGGGGGGGAAGGGACGCCCCCGCCCCTTTCCCCCCCCCCTTCCTTTTTTAGTCCCATTAATAGGACTGTCTATACCCCTTGTCACATGCCCCTTCCCCTACGGTTCACACACACAGCATACTGTCCTTCTTCCCTGGTACCATCCTCCTCTAGTTACCTAGTCCGCAGCCCCTTACTATTTGTCTATAACCAATGACAATGTCTGCCTCCAGTTACCTAGTCCGCATCCCCTTACTATTTGGCAATGTCTGCTCCCCTGCTATTTATACACATAGCATACTGGTCCCTCTTTCCTTGTATTGTCCCTCTCTGCTCCTATTCGTACCTTCCTTTATTGAGTCCGCAGCCCCCAATCATTATAAATAATATTATTATCGTTTGCTCATTACTTTTTGTAAATAATATTATTATCGTTTGCTCATTATTTATTGTAATGCTCTTTAACTTGCATGTCACCTATGTGCTTATTATTTTGTCCAAAACAGACCAGTACCCCTGAGCGGCGCTCTCCCCGCCACCAAAGGGACGCCTGAGGGCCCGTGAAACGTTACCCCGGGAGACCGCAGCTCCCTCCTTCTGGGACTGCGGCCCCGGTGAGTGCGTTGTCTGCCACACGGGCTGCTGACACAGACAGCGGCCGCGGACCAATAGGACCGCGCCGCCTGTCGTGTCAGCAGTTACCAGGCAGACTTCACAGCCTGGCTGACGGCGCCCTGTATCTCCCTGGCAGACGGGGACACCGCCACACGCAGATGCAGCGTGCGGCGGCTGGCGGGGACGGGACTCCATGGATCTGGAGCCCCGAGGGTACAAGTGCGTTGGCGCAGGTCTGTTGTTGATTTGTCTGTTTGTTTTTTGTTTACTCATTGTCCTTCTGCAAGTTTGTTACTGTGTACATCATTATGCATACCCCGCTGACGTCACTGTGACGTCAGGCGGGAGTTTTGAAACATAATCAGTTGGTAGTGTATATAAGTCTGGGGCACCTCAGGCACGGTTTGGCAGTCCACCTTGATAAAGGGGGCTTCTGACCCCCGAAACGTTGGTTGTTGAGACTGTTCCTGTGCCATCATATGAATTTTAATCCACTGCTTGTTACTTTATGGAATGTCTGCTTAATACAAGCATTTCTATCAATGAATGGAGTGCCGGTCCTCTTCTTACCTATTCACTTTAATAATCTCGTGCTCAAAGCGTGGGAGCGTCCGAGCAGGCTCCCTGGGGTGCCTAAGAGTTTGGATAAGAGGTACCCTTTTCCTTCTGAAGTGGTTAAGCGTTGGTCGTCCCCTCCCGAAGTGGATGCACCAATTCTGGGGTTGTCCAACACTTCTGTCATGCATTCCCCTGACTGACACTGAGGGATGGTGAGGGCCGGCGCATTGATCAGCTGGTTTCCCATGCCTTTGTCTGTGTGGGGTCCGCGCTGCGTCCGGTTTGTGCCTCTGCCGTTAAATCTGTGGCTATAAGGACTCTGCTCAAGAGTATTTTAGATGGGGCTCCTGATGATGCGGCTAGTGAAGAGTATAGAGCCCTTCTGCGTTGTGAGGAATTTGTTGCATATGTCCTCTCTGCCTTGGATGATACCATTAGAATGTGTGGCAGGGCTTCTGCCTTGGCGGTGGCTATACGCCGCTCGGTTTGGCTGCGCTAGTGGGCAGCTGACAACGCTGCCAAGAAGGCTCTCACTGGGTTCCCCTTTAAAGGACTGCGTCTATTTGGGGATCGCCTGGACCTGTTTGCTAAGGGAGGCAGTTTACCCAAGCGCAGGAGATAGTCTCGGCCCTTTCGGGGTTCAGGCTCCTTTCTTCCCTCCTACCGTGGGTCCAGAATGGGAAGGGGAGCTTCATTTGCAGGGGCCCAGGGTGATTTCTGGGGCAGGGGCAGAGGACGTGGCTGCACTGGCCCCTCCTAGGGTCCCAAGTCTAAGTCTTCCCCCAAGCCCCCTCAGGCGCGAAGGGGCGCCCTCACCCACGTCTCTCACGTCTGGAGGAATCATGTCTCAGACCGGTGGATTCAGGAGGTAGTGTCCTCCGGTTACAAGATAGAGTTGGTAGCCTGGCCGCCCCCCAGATTCATCAGATCCCGTATGCCTCAAGACCCCCTGTCAGCTCAGGGCCTGTTGCTTGCTGTGCAGAATCTACTGGAGCTGGGGGTCATCTGCCAAGTGCCCTTAGGGGAAAGGGGCAAGGGCTATTATTCCAACCTTTTCACCGTTCCCAAAAGAGATGGGTCTGTCAGACCCATCCTGGACTTAAAGCTTCTCAACAAGTTTGTCAGATCCAAGCGTTTTCGCATGGAGACTCTGCGCTCAGCTGTAAGCTCACTACGCCCAGGGGACTTCATGACCTCTGTGGACATCAAGGATGCTTACCTCCATGTTCCAGTCTTTCCAGGTTATCAGAGATTCCTCAGGTTCGCTCTGGAGGATCCGCATTACCAGTTCGTGGCATTGCCCTTCGGTCTAACTTCGGCTCACAGGGTATTCACCAAGGTGCTGGCGGGCGTTATGGCTCTGCTGAGAGCTCAGGGCATTCGCATTCTTCCCTATTTGGGCGACATTCTTATCACTTCTCCGTCCTTCCAACAGGCAGAGCTGGATACTCAGCGGGTGGTGACCACACTGGAGTCATTTGGCTGGGTGATAAACCACTCCAAATCTTCCCTTTCTCCCTCTTTGTTGAAGCCTTTTCTGGGCATGAAACTGGATAAGGCTCGGGCCAGGATCTTTCTTCCTCAGCAGAAGGTGGTCAGTCTGCAAGCGCAAGCTCAGCTCCTTCTGTCCTGCCCTCATCCTTCCATCAGGCAGGGAATGCAGCTGGTGGGCCTGATGGTGACCTGCTTCGAGGCGGTTCCTTATGCTCAGTTTCACATGAGGCCTCTTCAACTCCACCTCTTGTCTGTATGGGACAGGGACCCTGTGTCCCTGGATCAGGTTTTGGTTCTGTCCCCCCTAGCCAGGCGGTCCCTCTCGTGGTGGCTGGACTCAAGGAACCTGTTGGTGGGCAGATCCTTTCTGGCCCCTTGCTGGGAGACAGTCACCACGGATGTCAGTCTGACAGGTTGGGGGGGCTTCTGGAGATCCCTATCATTCCAGGGGCAGTAGGGCCCTCAGGAGGCCCACACCCCTATCAACGTTCTGGAACTGAGGGCAATCAGGTTGGTTCTAGCCCGCTTGACCCTGCACCTTCGGGGTCGGGCTGTTCAGGTATGCTCGGACAACCAGACGGCAGTTGCCTACATCAATCATCAGGGAGGGACCCGGAGCAAGGGGGCCCTCAAGGAAGTGTCTCTGATACTGTCCTGGGTAGAGGACAATGTTCCCTGCATCTCAGCTGTGTACATTCCGGGGGTGGAGAATCTGGAGGCAGACTCTCTGAGCAGGGGGACTTCTCGCCTGGGGGAATGGTCCCTCAGCGACAGGGTGTTTCGCTCTCTGTGTCACCGTTGGGGTCTGTCTCGCTTTACTATTACTGTATTTTAAAAATTACCGCCACTGCCTGCCTTTTCTGTCACTATGCTCCGCGCTTGGTGGCGGCTTTACCTCAGGCGCCGGTGCGCCGTCTTTGGCTGCTTGTCATGTGCTGGCTTCGCGCTCTTCGGGGGGGGGGGGCAGGGCCCGCCTATGGCGCGTTCCGCGTCATTGCTGTTACCGGCCCGCCCCTCGAGGTATACCGACGCCATCTTTGTCTGCTTGGTTGGCTTATGCGCATCGGTCTCCTACCTACCGCGGTCTCGCGGGCGGTTTTATTATCTAATTTTTTTAATACTGTCTGCTTACGGCCCCCTTTTTATTATGTCTTTCAGGTGGGCGAATCCATTGGCTTCTCCCGGCCCTCTTAGTTTGCTAACTTGTATAGGCCTAGTGTATTTACTCCCACTCCGTAGCGGGCTATTGGGGCATCCAGGGTTGCTTTATAGCGTTAATCCCTATCGGCCTGTAGCGCCGCTGTAATCACCATATGGAGGCATCTCAGGATAATGTGACCGGAGTTCCTTCGGGACAAGCCCGGCTGTTTGTAGCGTGTGGGCAGCCACATGCTGACGCTGACAAGGCGCGGGTCTGTGAACCCTGTGCTGAGCAGGTGCTTGCACTACAATCTGGCCTTCCCGTGGCTGGGTCTGCACTTCGTATCACTTCACCTACCACCCCAAACTTAAATCTCGCTCCTACTGAGTTGCATACAAGTGGGGATTCTCAGCCTGATCTGTCTTCTAGACTGGCTACTGTTGAGAAGTACCTTGGCGCGTAAGGCCCCTGCAAAAAAGCGGCACTTAATGCCCAATGTCACTCTTTTTCCTATGGAAGCTGAGGAGTTTTGGGATCTTTGTGGCTATACCCCTTCGGATGAAGGGGAGCTTTTCTCTGACACAGGGTCATCTGATGAGAGGCTCAGGGGTCATGACGATTCTGGCTCTGACCCCTGGACCCCGGATGACACTGACATATTGCTGACCCAGATTTTTGAGGTTCTGTCCATTTCTCCCCCTGTTGCGGCTCCCAGGCAAAGGGGGGAACTCTTCCACAGAGCTAAATCACGTTTGGAATTTCCAGAGCAAGCACATTTCAATAACCTTGTGCTCAAGGAATAGGAGCGCCCCAGTAGACTTCCCGGGGTACCTAAAAGTTGGGATAGGAAGTATCCCTTTCCTGCTGATGTTGTAAAATGTTGGTCATCCCCTCCCGAGGTGGATGCCCCGGTCCTAGGGTTATCTAACACCTCTGTCATGTATTCCCCTGACTCCACTACCCTGCGGGATGCTGAGGACCGGCGCATTGACTAGCTGGCGTCCCATGCTTTTGCATGTGCGGGGACAGCGCTGCTCCCGGTCTGTGCTTCTGCCATTACCGCTGTGGCCACTAGAACTCTTATCAGAAATATACTTGATGGTGCCCCTGATGATTTGCCTTGTGAAGTGTTCAATGCACTCTCCAGTTGTGATGTTTTTGTAAATTTTGTCCTCTCTGCCTTGGATGACCAGAATGTGTGCCAGGACATCTGCCCTCGTGGTGACTATACGCCGCTCGGTTTGGCTACGCCAGTGGGCTGCTGACAATGCTGGCAATACCCTCACTGGTTTTCCCTTCAAAGGACTATGCCTGTTTGGGGACCGCCTGGACCTTTTTGCTAAGGGAGGCAGGTTACCCCAGCGCAGGCGGCAGTCTCTGCCCTTTCGGGGTCAGGGCTCATTCTCCTCTCCCTACCGTGGTGCTAGACAAGGGAGGGTGTTTCCTTTTACTGGGGCCCGGGGGGATTTCTGGGGCAGGGGCAGAGGACGTGGGCGTCCTGGCTCCTCCTGGGGCCCCAAGGCAAAATCCTCTCCCAAGCCCCCTAAGGCATGATGGGGCGCCCTCACCCATCCGGGTGGGGGGACGGCTTCAGCACTTCGCTTACGTCTGGAGGCTTCATGTCTCAGACCGGTGGATTCAGGAAGTAGTGTCCTCCGGTTACAAGATAGAGTTTGCTGCCTGGCCGCCCCCAAGATTCATCAGATCCCGGATTCCTCAGGACTCTGTGTTAGCTCAGAAGCTGATGCAGGCAGTGCAAGGCCTCCTGGAGCTGGGGGTCATCTGCAAGGCCCCTTTAAGAGAAATGGGCAAGGGTTTCTATTCCAACCTATTCACAGTCCCCAAAAAAGATGGTTCAGTCAGGCCCATCCTGGACTTAAAGATCCTCATAAAATTTGTCAGGAGCAGGCGCTTTCGCATGGAAACTCTGCGCTCTGCCATCAGTTCCCTGCGCCAAGAGGATTTCATGACTTCTGTGGACATCAAGGATGCTTACCTTCATATTCCTGTATTTCCAGGTCATCAAAGGTTGCTCAGGTCCACTCTGGAGGATCAACACTACCAGTTTGTAGCATTGCCCTTTGGTCTCACCTCGGCTCCCAGGGTGTTCACCAAGGTGCTGGCGGGCATGATGTCTCTGCTCAGGTATCAGGGCGTCCGCGTGCTTCCTTATCTGGACGACATTCTCATCACCTCCCAATCTCTACATCAGGCAGAATTGGATACTCAGCTGGTGGTGTCCACCCTGGAGTCATTTGGTTGGGTGATCAACCTCACTGTCCCCTTCCTTGGTGACTCCATTCCTAGGAATGAATCTGGATACGGTTCAGGCAAGGATTTTCCTTCCTCAACAGAAGGTGTACAGTCTGATTGCACAAGTTCAGTTCCTGCTATCTTGTCATCATCCCTCCATCTGGCAGGGGATGCAGCTGGTGGGCCTGATGGTGGCATGCTTCAAGGCGGTCCCTTATGCTCAGTTCCATTTGAGGCCTCTGCAACTCCACCTCTTGTCAGTATGGGACAAGGATCCAGCGTCCCTGGACAGGGTCTGTGTGCTCCCCCCCGGTCAGGAGGTCCCTCTTGTGGTGGATGGACCCAAGGAACCTGTTGGGGGGCAGATCCTTTCTTACCCCTCCCTGGGAGACGGTCACAACGGATGCCAGTCTGTCAGGTTGGGGGGGGTTTCTGGAAGTCCCTGCGGTTCAAGGGGAGGTGGGGCCCTCAGGAGGCTCACACACCTATCAATGTCTTGGAACTGCGGGCGATCAGGTTAGTTCTGGCTCAGTTGACTACTCACCTTCGGGGCCTGTCTGTTCAGGTGCGCTCGGACAACCAGACGGCAGTTGCCTACATCAGTCATCAGGGAGGGACCCGGAGCAAAGGGGCCCTCCAAGAAGTGCCTCTGATCCTGACCTGGGCGGAGACCAATGTTCCCTGCATATCAGCTGGCGTGGAAAACCTCCTGGCAGACTCTCTGAGCAGGGGGACCTCTCGCCAGGGAGAATGGTCCCTATGCAGCAGGGTGTTCCAATCTCTGTGTCACCGTTGGGGCCAACCGGATGTGGATCTGTTTGCGTCCCGTCACAATCACAAGCTACCGGCCTTTGTCTCCCTGTCCCAGGATCCTCTGGCTTTGACCACGGATGCTCTAGCAATGTCATGGCAGGACTTTCAGCTTCTGTTTGTCTTCCCTCCATTCCCCCTGCTGGGCAGGGTTCTGCGCAAGATTGCTCTGGAAGGGGTGCCAGCAATTCTGGTGGCCCCCAGGTGGCCAAGAAGAGTTTGGTTCGCAGACGTGGTGCAGCTGGCAGTAGATCAGTGCGCTCTGCCCCTGGTGCCAGATCTGCTCACTCAGGGCTCTCTACGCCATCCCAATTTACAAACTCTGGCTTTGACGGCCTGGCTGCTGAAACCTCCATCTTGATGGAGAAGGGGATGTCCACGTCTGTTGTTGATACCATGATAAAGGCTAGGAAGAAGTCTTCTTCTTCCATTTATTACACGGTTTGGCGTGCTTACATTGACTGGTGTGAGTCTAAGTCTCTTCCCTGTCGTGTGTTTTCTATTCCCAGGATTCTGGAGTTTCTACAGCATGGGTTGGAGATGGGGCTCCAACTTAGTACTCTAAAAGGTCAGGTTTCTGCCCTGGTTGTTTTCTTCCAGAAGTCCTTTGCTCAGCATTCTCTGTTTAGGACTTTTTTCCAGGGGGTGACTCATGTGCGTCCCCCACGTAAGCCTATGGTGCCTGTTTGGGATTTGAACTTGGTTTTGTCTGCCTTGCAGGGTGCTCCCTTTGAACCTGTGCAGGATGCTGCCCTGGCCATTCTTACTCTCAAAGTTGTCTTTTTGGTTGCTATCACCTCTGTTAGGCGTGTGTCTGAGTTGGCGGCGCTTTCCATTCAGCCCCCCTACTATGAGAGACACCAGGACAAGGTGGTGTTTCGCTTCAAGCCAGATTTTCTGCCTAAGGTAGTGTCTGCCTTTCATTTGAATCAGGACATTGGTCTCCCTTCATTGTGCCCTAATCCTAGTACTCCGAAGGAGAGGGTTTTGCACTCTTTGGATGTGGTTAGGTGTCTGAAGTACTATCTGGTGGCTACTGCACCTTTCAGAAAAACTGATGCTCTTTTTGTGGTCCCTTCTGGTCCTAGGAAGGGTTTGGCTCCTGCCGAGTCTACTATCAGCAAATGGATCCGTCAGGCTGTGATTCAGGCCTATTCTGCTAAGGGGAAGAATCCTCCCTTCCACCTTACTGCTCATTCTACTCGTGCTATTGGTGCCTCTTGGGCTTTTCAGCACCAGGCTTCTGTTGAACAAGTTTGCAAGGCCGCTACTTGGTCTTCTGTTCATACCTTTTCAAAGTTTTACAAGGCTGATGTTAGGGCCTCAGCTGACGCTGCTTTTGTCCGAAAGGTTCTGCAGGCGGGGTCTGCTGTTAACTTGGCGATCCCACCCTACTTTATGGACACTGCTATTGGATGTCCCGAGTTTAAGTATTCTTTCTGGAGCAGGACGTACTGTATACTAAGAATAATACAATTCTGTGATTACTCACCTGTAGAATTGGTATTATGAGTATACAGTACGTCCTGCTCCACCCCACCCTTGGTTTTGCATTATCTTGGATCCCCTGTATGGTGATTGTTATCATTGTTACTAGTTTGGGTTATTTTAATTCTCCCGGCTTCTCGTTAACTGCTTTTCAATGCTGGGGATTTGTGGGAGGTCCCTGGGTATGAGGGGTTGGGAGGAGCCTATTTTCGATGTCTCTGCAGTCCAGCGCCATTTGGCGGAGTAATACCCGAGTGTAAGTATTCTTTCTGGAGCAGGACGTACTGTATACTTATAATACCAATTCTACAGGTAAATAATCACAGAATTGTATTTTTTTCTTCCCAAAACCTTCACTTAAAATCACTCCATTTAGAGCAACAATAGCATCATGTAAAAAAGCGTTTTAAGAAAAAAAACATGGGGTAATATCATTTAAAACAGGCTGAAAAAGCCAGCTTTTATTGCGCTTACCATAAAACAGCTTGTTAGACAGCGATATAAAATGAATCTGATGAACATCTAGGTGACCAAGGCGAAATTGGATTCCACTTCGCTAGTCTAATATTACCAGCAATCAGAAGCAGTAAAAAAAGGCTCTCAATGCCCATTTCTGAAGAATTACAGGAGGCACCATGCTCCGTTCCCTCGGCCGCGGGTCACAGGAGTGATTGACGTCTTGCCGTCTCCAGACAATCACAGCCCATTGAGTAAGTCCGTGGTGACGAAACGTTTTGGGCGAGGTTTCTTGTGGAACAGGGTTGGCTGGAGACGGCGAGCAAGGTGCCGCCTGTAATTTTTCACAAGCGGACCTAAATTGACCCAATATGACATGCTAAACAACCTATGGTGATCTGGTACGTGATTTATTTCATATAGGTGGATGGTTCTTTTTTGAGTGGAGCACCAATGGTGAAATATTGAATCCATTTAAGAAATATATATAAAAAAATATTTTTGTTCACGCAGAGCGGCTTTATGAATTATTCATGAAGGGATAGCGGCAGGTGGTGCCTTGTAAGCTGCAGGTAGCGGCAGGTGAACGCTGGAGACGGCACGCAATTCCACATTTATGAAGCCGAATCTGGTGAGCGACTGGAACAACACCATGTAGCGTCCAATTCATCATTATCCCAGGCTCAGCGTACAGCGCCGGCGTTCAGCCTTGCAGAGCGCCATGTCTTACCTGTCGCTACCTGGCGCTCTCCCATACATTTCTATAGATGATCCTTAAATCCCTTTCCTGATCCCAATTTTTTTTTTTTTTAATTTGATAAAACTCAAATCTTTCTGACATGTATCCTGGCCTAGAAAATGATATTTTTGAAAACTTTTGATTATAATATTTTTATGCAGAATTGTCCTTACAGGTCTGGTATTAAATTGTTCGTTATGTGATAACAATGTAATTCCATGTTTTTGCTTTGTTTCTAGTGGATACATGTTCAAAAACAGACTTTAACCACACAGCTTCTGGCGCTCTGGGCTACAGGGACCCGATTTTGAGCACCGGAACTGTGTGAGGCTTTTTTTTTTTTTTTTATGAATATGGTTTGAGTTGGTGGCACTGAGCTGGCGCTACCGTTCACACCCATACAGCGCTGTACTTGTGTTATAGCGACTCACACATCAAATTCATCAGTGCCAGACAGCGCCTGAGACGCTCTGAAACTGCTTGCCTCACTACAGACGCTCATCTGTCGGTACCTGGTGCTAGTAATGAATCAGCCTGCCAGATTCATTAATTAACTTGCTTATTTTATTGCTGAGGTAAGCTATTGAAGTTGTCCTTGAGTGGAAAAATAAACCATTTGTAGCTTAACCCCCTTATGTGGTTCCTGCACCACATTGTGAAACAGCTTTTAAAATGCTTTCTTATTAAATCTTAATCTGTGTTTTTCTTTTAGTACAACTATGGATTTGCGGTGGAACGTACGGCTTGTACCAGATAATTAGGAAATAAGAAATCCTGATAAACTTTCGGCACTATACACTTTACTGTTTGGGATTCCATTTGCTACAATGTACATGATATTGGAATTGAAAAGATTTTGGAATGATCATTACACCGCCTCGCTTTGCTTTCTATTGCATTTCAAGCCGGTTGTGAGAAGCTGGTTTGCTGAAGAGGCCTGTTTTATGTACTGTACATATGTTCTATGTCCTCTGCAACTGATTTTTAACATAAAGAATACATGCAAACTGACCTACTGTATATCCTTATAACAACAACATGAGAATTGTCAGGTTGCAAATGCCTTTCGGAAGCACTTCTACATGATCTGCTCCAGAACTAGCTTTTAGCATGTGAAGTTAAAGGAGCACTATCGCCAAAAAATGGCCCAATGATAAAAATCCATATAAATATGCTGGATGACGGGAGGAGGAATCACTTATACACACAACATCAGGAAATATCCAGCCAGGCTTGTTTTTCTTTTTTTTTTTTTTTAATGGGAGGAAAAGACATCCGGGGTGACAGGCTCTGTCACCCCTGATAGACTAGACCTGTCTCCTCTGGATTTTGTTCTTACCATGAGAGAATTAACCACAAGCTTGCTGGGAATTTGATTCAGTTCAGGTGTATAAGTGACCCCTCCTCTCATTAGCCAACGTGTTTATATGGATTTTTAATATTACACAATTTTGTGATAGTGCTCCTATAATGAAAGATCTGCTTATATTCTTAGTATACAGTACGTCCTGCTCCAGATATAATACTTACACTTGGGTTATCCTCCGCCAGATGGTGCTGCACTGCAGAGACATGGAAAAACAGGCTCCTCCCGGCCCTTCAAATACCTGGGACCTCCCACAAATCCACAGATTTCTCTGCAGTGCTGACTGCGAAGACATGAAGTATCACTCTCTCGCAGGTGAGCGGGGCTATTAAAGCCTGCGGCCCTGTTGGACTATTTCCACCCGTCCTCTTCGTGATGTGCCTCCCAGCCTGGGCTGCGCTGGTCGGGTGAAGGTAGGCAGCACCACGCGTGCTTATGGAGCCATGCTCCACCGCAGTCCCCCACCAAAGGGTAGGCGGTTTAGGCTGATGGTGAGCCTCTAGTGGATGCCCCTCCCGCATTATTGCCCCATTCCCTGTGTAGCGGTGGACCCTGTGCAAAGGGTCGCCATCCTCCCTCGTTCCCCCCGTAGCTCGGGGGGAAAGAAAGGGGGGGGGTGTGGTGGTCTTAGTGTATTGAGTACACGTTATGGCCTTAGTATTGTCCTTGACTATACATCTGGTGTCAGAGCCGCGCTGTTTGCCTTTTATTGTATATCGGCCGCGCAAGTCTTTGCCTTTATTGGATGTGAATGCGAACGGGCGGCGGCGTCGCCTCAGACGCTGCGGCGCCTTCATTGGCAAACCTTTTTTTCTAAGAGTGTCATACACTTGCGTTCTTGTCTGCGCTGACTACTGTCTCAGAGCTTCGCGCTCTTCGGGGGGGGGGGGCGGGGACCTGGCTTGGCGAGCTCCGCATCACAGCCCACTCTGGCCCGCTCTTCGAGGTTCGCTTGCCGCCATTTAGATGCTCGTCGCGCGCGCGTGTGGTAACGGTCCTCCTCCTTCCTCGGTCTGTAAGTGCCCTCGCGGGCGATTTTCATCATTCTTGCTTACTGCGCATGGCTCTGACATCCCTATTCCCATTATGTCTTTCAGATGGTCAAATCCAGTGGCTTCTCCCGGCCTGGTGTAATTGCCAGTTGGACCTAGTATAATTACTCCCACTTCCCTGCGGGTCTTTGGGGCATCCAGGGTAGCTTATAGCGTCAATCCCTACTGGCCTATTGTGCCTATTAATCACCATATGGAGGCATCCCAGGATATTGTGAACGGGGTTCCCTCGGGACAAGCCCGGCTGTGTGTAGCTTGTGGGGTCTCACCTATCAGCGGTGACAATGCACGGGTCTGCGTCCCTTGTGCACAGCAGGGGCTAATGGTACTTCCCGCCCCTCCGGTGGCTGGGCCTGCACCTCGCCTCACTTCACCTACCCCCCCCCCCCCAAGCCTGAGTCTAACCCCCAATACAAGCGGGGATTCTCATCCTGATGTGGCTACTAGACTGGCCAGTGTTGAAAAATTGCTTGCTAGTACTCTAGCGCGCAAGGCCACCGCAAAAAAGCGTCACATAATCCCTGACTCTGCTCCTTTCCCTACGGAGTCTGATGAGTTTTCGCAGCTATATGGCCATGCCCCTTCGGACGAAGGGGAGCTTTTCTCTGACTCAGGGTCATGTGATGAGAAGTCTAGGGGTCATGACGATTCTAGTTCTGATCACTGGACCCCGGATGATACTGATAAACTGCTGCTTCAGATTTTTGAGGTTTTGTCCATCTCTCCCCCTGTTGCGGCTCCCAGGCAAAGGGGTGAGCTATTTCATACTGCTAAGGCTTGATTGGAATTTCCCGAGCAAACCCATTTCAATAACCTGGTGTTTAAGGAGTGGGAACATCACAGTAGACTTCCCGGGATCCCTAAGAGTTTGAACAGGAAGTATCCATTTCCTGCTGATATGGTCAAGTGCTGGTCATCGGCCCCCGAGGTCGATGCTCCTATTCTAGGGCTGTCTAACACCTCTATTATGCACTCCCCCGACACTACTACGCTGCGGGATTCTGAGGACCGGCTCATTGACCAATTGGCGTCCCATGCCTTTGCATTTGGAGGGACGGTGCTGCGTCCGGTCTGCGCTTTGGCCATTACTGCTGTGGCGCTCAGGGCCATGGTCAGGAACGCACTTGACGGCCCAGACGAGTTGCCTACTGATACTATTAATGCACTGTCTAACTGTGATGTATTTGGGAACTTTATCCTGTCTGCATCGGATGATGATATTAGGATGTGTGCCAGATCTTCCGCCTTGGCGGTTGCTATACGCCGCGCGGTATGGCTGCGCCAGTGGGCAGCCGACAATGCTGCTAAGAAGGCCTTTACCGGGCTTCCATTTAAGGAGCAGGGGGCGACGTCCTGGCTCCTCCTAGGGGACCAAACCCAAAGCCCCTCCCAAGACCCCTCAGGCATGATGGGGTGCCCTCGCCCGCCAGGGTGGGGGGACGGCTACAGCACTTCGCGCAAGTCTTGAGGCGCCAAGTCTCAGACCGGTGGATTCAGGAGGTAGTTACCTCTGGCTACAAGATAGAGTTTGCTGTGCGGCCCCCCTCAAGATTCATCAGGTCCCGGATCCCCCAGGACCTGGTATCAGCTCAGGTCCTGATGCAGGCAGTGCAAGGACTTCTGGATCTGGGAGTTATTTGCAAGGTTCCCTTGCGAGAGTTGGGAGAAGGGGTTCTACTCCAACCTTTTTACAGTGCCCAAAAGAGATGGGTCAGTCAGGCCCATTCTGTGCTGCCCTACCTGGACGACATTCTCATCGCCTCATGGCCTCTGCAGCAGGCGGAGCTGGACACTCAGCTGGTGGTGTCCACCTTGGAGTCCTTCGGCTGGGTGATCAATCATCCCAAGTCCTCTCTGTCCCCTTCGTTGGTGACCCCATTCCTGGGGATGATTCTGGATACGGTTCAGTCACGAATATTCCTTCCCCAACAGAAGGTGGAAGCTCTGACTGCGCAGGTGCGGTCCCTGCTCTCGTGCCCCCAGCTCTCCCTCAGGCAGGAATTGCAGCTGGTGGGCCTGATGGTGGCGAGCTTCGAGGCGGTGCCCTTTGCTCAGTTCCATTCGAGGCCTCTACAGCTTCACCTTCTATCAGTATGGGACAAGGACCCTGCGTCTTTGGACAGGGTTTGTGTGCTTCCCCCATTGGTCAGAAGGTCCCTCTCGTGGTGGACAGACCTCAAGTACTTGCTAAAGGGCAGGTCCTTTCTAGCCCCCTCCTGGGAGACGGTCACCACGGATGCCAGTCTGTCAGGTTGGGGGGGATTCTGGAAGTCCCTGAGGTTCCAGGGGATGTGGGGCCCTCAGGAGGCCCATTTACCCATCAACATTCTGGAACTACGGGCGGTCAGGTTGGTTCTGGAGCAGTTGACCGATCACCTGCAGGGACTGTCTGTACAGGTGCGCTCAGACAACAGGACAGCAGTTGCCTACATCAACCATCAGGGAGGGACCCGGAGCAAGGGTGCCCTCCAGGAAGTGTTGCGGATTCTGACATGGGCGGAGGCCAATGTTCAATGCATTTCGGCTGTTTATATCCCGGGGGTAGAGAATCTTCTGGCAGACTCTCTGAGCAGGGGGACTTCCCCTCAGGGGGAGTGGTCCCTCTGCAACAGGGTATTCCAGTCCCTGTGTTACCGGTGGGGCCTACCGGATGTGGATCTGTTTGCATCCCGTCACAATCACAAGCTCCCGGCCTTTGTCTCCCTGTCTCAGGATCCTCTGGCCTTGGCCACGGACGCTCTGTCAATGTTGTGGAAGGAATTTCGGCTCCTGTATGTCTTTCCCCCGTTCCCCCTGCTGGGCAGGGTTCTGCGCAAGATTGCCCTGGAAAGGGTGCCAGTGGTTCTGGTGGCCCCAAGGTGGCCAAGAAGAGTGTGGTTCGCAGACATGGTACAAATGGCAGTAGACCAGTACGTCCTGCCAGAGGTGCCAGATCTGCTCACTCAGGGCTCCTTACGCCATCCCAGTTTACAAACTATGGCTTTGACGGCCTGGCTGCTGAAACCTCCATCTTGATGGAGAAAGGCTTGTCTGCCTCAGTGGTGGATACCATGGTACAGGCTAGGAAGAAAACTTCTTCTGCCATCTATTATAGGGTATGGTGTTCCTACATTGATTGGTGTGAGTCTATGTCTCTTCCCTGTAGGGAGTTCTTAGTCCCTAGTACTCTGAAGGGTCAGGTTTCTGTCCTGTCTGTCTTCTTTCAGAAGTCTTTTGCTCAGCGTTCCTTGGTTAAGACCTTCTTTCAGGGGGTCACTCACGTGCATCCCCCACGTAAGCCTACGGTCCCTGTTTGGGACTTGAACTTAGTTTTGTCTGCCTTGCAGGGTGCTCCCTTTGAGCCTATTCAGGATGCTGCTCTGGCTGTACTTACCCTCAAAGTTGTTTTTCTGGTGGCTATTACTTCGGTCAGGCGTGTGTCTGAGCTGGTGGCTCTGTCTATTCAGCCCCCATACTATGAGAGACACCAGGACAAGGTGGTGTTCCGCTTTAAGCCAGACTTTCTGCCAAAGGTGGTGTCTGCTTTTCATTTGAATCAAGATATTGTTCTTCCTTCATTGTGTCCTAATCCTAGCAACGCTAAGGAAAGGGTTCTGCATTCTTTGGATGTGGTCAGGTGTTTGAAGTATTACCTGGTAGTCACTGCGGCTTTCAGGAAGACTGATGCTCTTTTGGTGTTTGAAGTATTACCTGGTAGTCACTGCGGCTTTCAGGAAGACTGATGCTCTTTTTGTGGTCCCTTCTGGTCCTAGGAAGGGTTTGGCTCCGGCCAAGTCTACTATTAGCAAATGGATTCGTCAGGCTGTGATTCAGGCCTATTCTGCTAAGGGGAAGAGTCCTCCCTTTCGCCTTACTGCTCATTCTACTCGTGCTATTGGTGCCTCTTGGGGCCTTCCAGCACCAGGCTTCTGTTGAACAAGTTTGCAAGGCCGCTACTTGGTCTTCTGTTCATACCGTTTCGAAGTTTTACAAGGTTGATGTTAGGGCCTCAGCTGATGCTGTTTTTGGCCCAAGGTTTTGCAGGCGGCAGTGGTTTAAACTGCCTGATGTCACCTTTTTGTTGGGGGATCCCACCCTGCTTTATGGACACTGCTATTGGATGTCCCAAGTGTAAGTATTATATCTGGAGCAGGATGTACTGTATACTAAGAATAATACAATTCTGTGAAATACTCACCTGTAGAATTGATATTATTTGTATACACTACGTCCTGCTCCACCCCACCCTGGTTTTTTTGCATTATTCTGGATCCCCTGTATGGTGATTGTTATCATTGTTATCTTTACCAGTTGTTCTGGGTGGTTTAATTCTCCCGGCTTCTTGTTCACTGCTTGTCAATGCTGGGGATTTGTGGGAGGTCCCTGGGTATTTGAAGGGCCGGGAGGAGCCTGTTTTTCCATGTCTCTGCAGTGCAGCGCCATCTGGCGGAGGATAACCCAAGTGTAAGTATTATATCTGGAGCAGGACGTACTGTATACAAATAATATAAATTCTACAGGTGAGTATTTCACAGAATTGTATTTTTATCTACCTGTTCCAGGTCACTCACTTAATGATGCAGGTAAAGTAGCAGAACACACACCATTAATGTGCCTGGTCATGATTTTAAAGTGGGCCAAAACCCAGGATTTTGACTATCCTGAGTTTTGGTCCTTTCTCCCAGGGAACCCAATTTGGGGTGCCCCGCTGTGTGAACCCCCCCCCCCCCCCCCCCCCAGATCGCCACAGCCAACTCACCTCTTCCCGGTCTCACGGCGCATCTAAGAGCAGCGGCTCTGAGCGGCGCGTCTAGGAGCAGCGGCTCTGGCGGCTGCATCCTCCACCTCCCTCTAACAGGGAGCTTGCATTCACAAATGCCTGGCCCGGGCACGTGCACTGCCGGAGGGAAGCGGAGGATGCGTCCATCAGAGCCGCTGCTCTTAGGCCCATCGTGGGACTGGGAAGAGGTGAGCTGGCTGCGAAGATCTGGGGGGGTTCACACAGCCGGGCGCCCCCGGAGAAAGGACCAAAACCTGGGTTTTGGTCCACTTTAAATATGTTAAAGTTTCCCTAAAGGTGTAGATCCCAGTATTGCTGCATCTAAAACAGGGGGTTTCAACCCGTTTCCACTTTCCATTTCCTAACTATGTCAAGTACTGCTTTGGTAGTAGGTCTGGGGTTGTCAAATAAATCAATTAAAGAGGAACAACACACCCAATTTTGACACCTTGGGTCGGTGTTCCTCAATATAGCAACATCCCAAATTGTGATGCCTCGCTGTGTGTATCCCCCGCAAATCTCCCCATACGCCCGCCTTTATGTCACTCCCATGGCGCAAACTCAGGCGAGAACGAGCGCGCTAATTGCCTGAATGGCCGGCTCAGCAATCGCTTTCATTTGGCTCCACTGAGAATGGTCGCGCGGGGGTGCGGGGCAGAGACGCAACGAGGACTCCAGGAAGATGATGAGTGTAATAGGGCTTACACAGCGGGACATCCCAATTCGGGATGCCCCAAGGAGTGGAACTTGCATGGACCTGCAAAGTTCTTCTTTGAAGACGAACACAACCCACGCCCCTGAAATCTATAAGATTCCAGGGCCGCTGGATTCCCTTCCCCTGGGGCATCCAGAATGCTGTGAAAAACCCTCCAGGTCACCCAGAAACTCACCTTCTTTCCTGGTCCAACGGCGCATGCATGAGCTGCGGCCGCATGCCTGCTATCCGGGTTTCTAGCTAGCAGGGCGCGTGTCCGCTCCAGGCATTTATGAATGGCGGAAGTGGGTACGCCCCCTGTTAGAGGGTAGCGGGGAATGTGGCCGCCAGCGCGCTCAGTTTCGTTCCCCTTTGACAAGCAATTAGATGGAGTGGTAGGAGGGGATCCGAGTGTGCTGACTGGACATGCGTTCTAGGACCGGGGAAGGGTGAGTGAGATCGTGCGACCTGTGGGGTTTTACACAGCGGGGCACGGGCCAAAACCCAGGATACTCACAATCCTGGCTTTTGGTCCACTTTAAGTCAATTAAATGTAAACAATGTTCTTCCCTCTCTGGGGCAGTTTTCAAGTTTAGCAAATCAGCCATGGGTAAAGTGTAGGTGGTTACATATCAATAACAGTTATTACACAGAAATCTTGATGTGTAGTTTTGTCACATGGTTAACTTAAAATTTAAAAACCTGAATAAACCAGTATTATTATGTGTTGAAGAGGACCTCCCGGCAAAACTAACTTGAGGTCTTCTTACCATGGCATCATGGGTACATCCGAGTTTCATGTGACCGACTGCTGCCATTTAGGTTTGAAAAGCAGGTGGTCACAACGTTGAAGCAAAGCATATGGTTTGCAGTTTTTTGGACTTCCTAGTGGACAGATACGTGGCAGGGCATCTCCAGTTAGGATTTCCTCTTTTAGATTCCAGGGTAGGCCGCCCTGTGTTTTGTTCCGCTTTAAATTTCTGCTAAACTAATTTAACCCACCCATCATGCCATCAGTGAGCCCTGCATTAGATAGATGCTCCTCTCTGAGGTTTATAGGGCCAGACATATCTCCTCCAATAGCAGACATGTTTCATTGCAGTGCACAGCTGTCTCTTGTCCCCCCATCATACGGTGTTCCATGCCTGATTTTGGCTTCCTAAGAAACTTAACTGTAGTGGCATCCCAAATCAGAACCCCCTGGTAGTGAAACCTAAAGCAACTTCTGAGTGGAAGTCCTCTTTAACTTGATCGCTCTTGAGCCTGGCCTTAAACCGGACCTTAACCCTGAATAAAAGTATATCTTATATGATTCCCACACCCTGTACATACAGATTGCTCACATTAAAAAACACCCTACCTGCACCTACTGTATTTCCTGAGACTTTAAACATCCAAGATGGTGGCCCGTGGATTGTCAGGCTGCCTGCAAACAGGAAGTGTCTTCTGACTTTGCTGCTCTGCATTCTGGGATTGCTGACCTTTTCCTGACTCCAGATCTACTTTCTCTGTGCAAAGCACAGCTATAACCCCACCCCCTGCACTTTTGACCCCTCCTCAGTTGCTATGATGCTACTGAGCCAAGATGGCGGCGCCCGTATCCTAGAGTGCTAAACAGAGTTGCAGGCCAGTGGAGGAAAGAATAAGAGTAAATGGCTAAAAATGTTAGATAAACTATTCCCCAGCATCTAAAATTAATTTAACGGTTTGATCTTTTCATTAAATAATGCTGAAGGTCCTCTTTAAAGTGGATGGAAACCCTCCCCCCACCCACCCATCTAAGCAGCCGGGCTCTGAAGTTTCTTTGAAAACTGAGCTTTTCCACCACTGAAGCCACGCCCAGTGGCACTTTTGATGGAGCCTATTGGCTCTCTTAAAAGTGCCATTGTGATGAGCTGCAGCTTGCTGGCACGCTGTTTGCGGGAGTGCACGCGGACAGTGGCTCAAACGCGCCAGGATCAGGTAAGCTGCGCCCCAGGGCGTTTCACACAGTGGGGCATCCGGTATAGGATGCCCTGGAGGTAGGCCAGAGGCCGGACCTGGAATCTTTTAGATACCAGTGCCCATCCACGTGGGTTTTGACCTGCTTTAAGCCATGCCTCTGCCGTTTTCACAGTAGTCATGGTTTGCAAAGGCCAAAGTGAGGACCTGAACCCCACACAGACGGAGCCTGCAATTTTCTTTTGTTTCCAATGCTTTTATATCATGGGTGTGACAGTGGACTTGGGACCTAGACCAACAGAAGACATGAGCTGGGAGATAGGGGACCCTTTTTGTTTTGTTTTTAGACACTTTTGCAGAATTGTAAGCGCCTTACTTGATTAAAGCGGTCCTTCGCGCTGAATAAGAGCCTATCTTATATGTTGCCCACACCCTGTACATACAGATTGCTCACATTAAAAATCATCCTAATAAAATAAATAAAATACCGCGCTATAAAACAAATATCTTTTTACCAAATCCAATCAAAGAAATTTTAAAGGAAAGCTCAACGTGTGAAAAACCCTTTGTCCTGCAGAGTTCAGTCAATAGTAAAATGTGTACACAGAGCTTCCTGGTTTACCCATAGATGGTCCCAGAATGCAGGTGCAAGCACTCACTCCTCAGGTCACCTTAAATTCGATATCACTTGCATCCGTGGATAGTTACTTCAGGTCCCAGTGGGATGTATAATCACTCCTCCAATCAATCCAGAGGGAACACCATGTATGTTCAAGAATGTGGTGTCACGCCAGGGAATGCAACATGGAACAAAAGAATACACATCTAGTGTGATACTGTCAAACACACTATATTTAATGAAGGAAAAAGCTGCACTCACATGTGTATAAAATACAAGAAGCTTTAAAAACCGAGGGTGGCTCTCACCAACTCCCCGCAGCACCGATCTGGCCAGATCAATCCAATTCAATCAATACATAGATGCCGCCTGCCACCGCCGCCGACGCGTTTCGTTGCTCCTGGCAACTTTAAAAAGGCTGCATCTATTGCATGTTATGAGCCTTTAAACATCCAAGATGGTGGCTCATGGAGCATCAGGCAGCCTGCAAACGGGAAGTGTCTTCTGACTGTGTCGCTCTGCATTCTGGGATTGTTGTCCTTTCCCTGACCCCAGCTCTGCTCTGTCTGCAAAGCACAACTATAACCCCGCCCCTGTACTTTATCCCGCTCTCCTCTCCTCAGTATGTGATGCTTCTGAGGCAAGATGGCGGCGCCCATATCCTAGAGTCCTGAACAGGAGTTGCAGCCCAGTGGGGGAAAAATAATAAGCAACTAAAAAGTCAAGCCATCGCTTCCCTTCAATTTCTGGGCTGTTTTGAGACATGCTATGGCTGCGTGACCACGTTGGCTTGCTGTGCTTTGTCACGCTAAGAACACCAAGTGAGAAGCTGTTAGACCCACTTTTTTACGTGGTCCTGAAGGAAAAACTTTGGACCCTGCTACGGCTTCTACTGGATGCTGCAGAAAATGGAGGCACATGGGCCAGGCATCAGGTGAGCTGCTTGCTGCCTTATTATTACTGTTGTGTTTACAGTCTCTTTAAAGGAAAACTCCCTTTTTAATCAGGTTTTGGTGTTCTTCCTCATTGTTTTTCTCTCTTTAGATGTAAAATAAACCTGTGCGTTAGGATTGTGTACCCAGACCTTATCAGACTTAGCATGCTGTTTCCAAGTTTCTTATATTGCTGTGGCTGTGTGTTGCTGAAGTGGGCGTGGCTTCCCTGGCCTTGAGTAAAGCCCTTAGTATAGTAGCTTTTGCCTTAAATCCCAGAATTCTTCCACTGACAGGGGTGAACTCCCCTCCCCCTACATTGTAGAGCTTGAAAAACCCAGGCACTGGTAATTATAGCTATCTCTTCCCGTCTGAGAATGCTGCCAGTTACTCTTTAGCTATTGGAACACGATTGTCATCTCCTCATCTGAAGAGGCCAAATAACAACAGAAGGGGTTAAACCGGTGAGGTCAGGAAAGTGTTGCAGCTGCACTGTACACCTAAACTAGTTTTGAAAGGTGAACACAGTTGCCAACATAAAGAAAATAGCCATCAAAAGTGGAATACAATGGCCCAACACCCTGGCACAGTTGGAAAAAAAAAACTCCCTTGCCCCATCTGCATGCATGATACTGAATCATTGTCAGCAATTACATTTGCTCCTGCATCCACTCAAAGCTGAAAAAACCTTACCGATTTTTTTTTGCGGCCATCTTGAAGCACCCCTGAGACTTCCTTTCCCAGCTTCCTATCAGTGCTGCTGCTTAAAGTGGACTAAAACTCACGCCGATCAGCGGGCTGATCGATTCCCATGACGCATGCGCAAGCTGCATCCCTGCTGCCCCTCTAGCAGGGTGCGGTGCCTGCTCCAGCCATTTGTGAATGGCCGACGCGGGCATGCTCTCAGTTAGAGGGAAGCGGGGGATGCGGCCACCAGCACACTCAGAGAGCTGGCCTTAGACGCGATCTTAGATGGCGTGACGTCAGCGGCTCTGAGCGCGCTGCTTGGACGAGCCGTAGGACCGGGAAGAGGTGAGTGAGTTCAAGCGATCCGGACGGGCTTCACACAGCAGGGCATTCCCGATCGAGGTGCCCCGGGGGAAAGGACCAAAACCCAGGATAGTCAAAATCCTTGGTTTTGGTCCATTTTACCAACATAACCTACAATGTACAGCAGAAGATAACCCAGCAGCACCTCCTCTTTGCAGGCTACCTGCAGCTCTATGGGATGCCATTTTGGTGGTAAAATTGTCCACAGCAGGAGTTACAAAAAGGTAAATGAAATGTTATGAGCAGCAATCTGAATGGCCCTGGGGGGGTGCACATGAGCACTGCTGCATGGAAGGGTGTCGGTGGCTCATCTAGCCCAGGTGCTGGATGCAAAAAACAGGCTGTGTTACACATGTATACCCCTCAACCGGCCGATTTTCCCGGGACAGTCCCGATTTTTTTACAGTTGGTACCGCGTCCCGCGGCGCATGCACTGTCGCCGCTGTGTCCCACACCATCGCCTGGAGGGTTGCCGTGGCTCAGATGCTCGCTGGCGTCTGCCCCGAGTGTAAGCGATCAGCTGCACACTCTGGGCCAGTGGCAGCGGGCGTCTGGGAGGCAGTTTTTTTTTCTGTTTATTAATCTCATTGGTGGTTCAGTGGGTGGGGGCAGGACTCCAGGAAAGAGCCTCACTCAGGAGGGGAAATCGCCTGCACTAGTGTGTGTGTGTGTATGTGTGTGTATGTGTGTCTATGGGCTTTATTCATCATAGGATAGCGACAGGTAGCGCCTTGTAAGCAACAGGTAGCGTCAGGTGACCTCCAGCCACTGTACGCAATACCACAGTTATGAAGGCAATTCTGGTGAGCGACTCTAACAGCGCCATGCAGCGACCGATTCGTCATTACAGACGGCTCAGCGGATCCCGGTGGTGCTCTGGCTTTGAGGCGCCTGGTATTACCTGTCGCTCTCCCATACATTTCAATGGCCGTTCCTTTTCTTCTCTTCAAACGGGGTTTTCTTTTAATAATTTTTGTTTTGTATCGAATCATTGTGTCACTTCTCCTGGCCTGGAAAAAGTCATTTTTGAAAACTTTATAGATTTTTTTTTATTTTTATGCAGAATTATCATTACAGGTCTGGTATTAAAGTGTTAATGTCACAATGTAATAACAATGTAATTCCATGTGTTTTCGCTTTGTTACTTTAATCACACAGCTTCTGGCGCTCTGGGCTACAGCGACAAAATTTTGAGCGTCGGCCCTGTGTGAGGCTGTTTTTTTGATGAATATGGTTTGAGTCGCTCACTGACCAGTCACTACCGTTCGCTCCCATATAGCTCTGTACTGGTGTTATAGCGACTCACACATCAAATTCATCAATGCCGGCAATGTTACTACAGCGACTGAGGCGCTCTGTAATAGTGACTCATGGCCGATCAGAGCGACCACTAGCGGTCACTCTTAGCACCGCTGTTCAGACGCTCATCTGCCATTACCTGGCGCTAGTAATGAATTAGCCTGCCCGTGTGTGTGTGCCTGTGTATGTGTGTCTATGTGTGTGTGTTGGTGTCTGTGTGAGTGAGTGAGTGTGTGTGTGTGTGTGTGTGTGTGTGTGCCTGTGTATGTGTTGGTGTCTGTGTGAGTGTGTGTGTGTGTGTGTGTGTGTGTGCCTGTGTATGTGTGTCTATGTGTGTGTGTTGGTGTCTGTGTGAGTGAGTGTGTGTGTGTGCCTGTGTATGTGTTGGTGAGTGTGTGTGTGTGTGCCTGTGTGCCTGTGTATGTGTGTCTATGTGTATGTGTTGGTGTCTGTGTGAGTGTGTGTGTATGTGTGTGTGTGTGTGTGTGTGTCTGTGTCCGTGTTGACCCTAACTGGTTGTAACGAGGAATGCCCTAGTCAATATTTAGGTGGTGTTTCCTTTTAGGAGCGTGGCTGGGGGCGTGGGTGGGAGTGTGGTCGGGGTATGGCTGGACGTGGCTTCTCATGTCCCTCTTTACAGCTTTCAAAAGTTGGGAGGTATGCACATGTTATGAGGGATCAGGGGGACAGAAGGGTTAGGTGATGGCCTTTACTATAAATATTCAGACTTGCTGCTAATCATTTCTTCTAAATGCTATAAAGCCAAGAACAAGCTTGATTGTAGTTTAAGCACAGGTCCGACCAAGGCACAAAATGTGTCCCAGCCTCCACATAATGATCCCAGCACCAGCAAAATTCTAGAAGAGAAAGGTTTAGTTAAAGGCCATCCTAGTATTAAGAAACATCATTTACCCCAATATCTTTTACTGTTTAATAATAAAAATGTAATAGCTTTATTTGAACCCACAACAAAGCCTTAAAGTGGACCAAAACCCAGGATTTTGACTATCCTGGGTTTTGGTCTCTTCTATCCCCTGATCGAGGGGGTGCCCCGCTGTGTAAAACCCCCCAGATTGCCGGTCCTACAGCGCATGCACGGCCGCTCATCTAATCAGCGTGCTCGAAGCCTCTCATGTCACGTCGTCTAAGGCCGTGGCTCCGAGCGCACTGGCGGCCGCATCCCCCGCTTCCCTTTAACAGGTAGCCTGCCTGTGCCGGCCATTCACAAATGTCTGCAGCGGGCACGCACTCTGTTAGAGGGATAACGGGGATGCGGCTGTGGCTCGTGCATGTGCCGTTGGACCAGTAAACAAGGTAAGTGTATGGGGCGACCTGGAGGGTTTCACACGTAGGGCATCCCAATTTTGGATGCCCCGTGGGGAGGGAATCAATCGGCGTTTTGGCAACTTTAATAATAACAATTTAATAGCTTCATTTGAAGCCACAACAAAGCCTTAACATGCCATTTGCCCTAAGTGACAGGTATGGTATACACATTTTTTTTTATTGAAGTCGCCTGTGTCATAAACACACCGTGAAATACGTGCCACCCAAAGTGAAAAGTGCAAAACACTGAAAAACACTTTGGGTTGCCCATTCTAGGCCCTTCTCGAGAGAAAGAGCCTCTTTCCCTTACTCTCCTGGAGGACGAACCCCCTGACAGAGAGTACAAGGATACATAACCCCCCCTCCCGAAGGAGAAGAGGGAACTTGGTCCTCAGGTACTACCCAAAGGATTCCCTGTGGACCACTGGCTGGATCCCTCAGCGAAAGGCTTTCCCTGGCGGTTGTCCGACCAGGTACTAACTCGCTTCGGCACCGGGGTTTCCTTGGACTCAAGGGGGATCCACTGGGCAGGGTTTCCGAGGCCAAAAGGTCTATAACCTCTTCCACCCCGGTTCTTGGGGGCAGGGCCCATAAGGGTCCAGGCACCCACAACAAGAACAAACACACATGAAAAACACACATAAAAAACTAAGTGCTATGGCTGTGATAAATTTAAAGGGATGGGGCTTACAAGTGCTATTAAGAGCAAAAGTGCTCTGTGCAAGACCGAGCGGAGCCTTATGGCTTTAAAAATTCCTCTGGTGGAGCCGTAAAGCCACGCCAAGAAGGCGGTGCTCTAAAGTAACGTGTGCCGGTGACCTTACGCCGTACTAGTGCACTTTGTGAGGAGTGACTTTAGGACACCCTGGGCAACAGAAGACGGCTTCAAAGCGTTTCCCAGCTAATGGCCGGATACCTGGATGGTCAACCGTCTCCCAGCGGGGGTCACCACTCCCCCTCGAGCACATTCCCAGGCAGAGGGCAGGTCTAAACCAATCCCGGTGCTAGAGGGCGACATCCTTCAGAAAGACGCCCACCAGCTCCTATGAAAGGTCCCCTCACATCAACCTCTGCCGGTCATGATCCCGTGGGATAAGGACTGGCCCAATACTCTATCCGGCCAAAAGGCAGAGAAACGTACCCAGCAGGGGATATCCACAACCATAGGCGGCTTCCCAGGAGGCCCTGTTTCCCCCTGGGAGAACCACCTTCATGATCATGGTGTCTCTCCTGCCAGGTAAGTATATATGGTATGGTATACACATACAGTAAGTGCAGGCTCCAGTAGATGGACTATATGGTCTCCTCCTGCCATCACCCTGATGTGTTTCTACATGTTTCTCTGTGTTCCTAAGTTAGTTTCAAGAGAAAATTATGTTCCCCGGCTTGTGATTAGTGGGTGACATTTTTAGTCTATCGTTACCTTTCAGGTTCATTACATCTATTTGCACTCCACTTTGGGAAAGCTCCTTCATTTTGCTCCTGGAAGTAAGTCTGTAAACTTTTGCAAAAAAGATGTTCAATTTGACCAAAGGATTTCTGGGAAGGAAATTTTTGAGCAGGATTTGTATACAGTGGTCACATGGACTCCATGAGATGTACCAGACAATGGTGCAGTTTCTCCATTCATCTCGGAACCTTTCCCCAATGAAGACCTCCTCTGCATGTTCCTCTTCAGTGTTTGTTAAGTGATTGGAGGCGATAAGATTCCTCCCATCATACACCTCATAGCAAAGATGAGTGGCAGGTGGAAAGGTGTTTGGTGCATAGTGTGATCTAAATATATCAGGGGACATTGGAATCATCCTTCTTGGGAACTTTAAGCAAGCCTGAAAGACACAGATATGGGTTTAGTTATTGTTTTTGGTTTCCTTTTCAAGAATTTTTATTGAAGATATCTATAAACACTTTTGGTCTAACTGATATAACAGATCATAGACATCCAGGGGCGGACTGGCCATAGGGCATACCGGGACAATGCCCGGTAGGCCGCCACCTACCCTGCACTGGCCGGCTGCCAATTCCTTAATGCCAGCGCTGGTTCTGGCTCCTGGCAGCGGGTCAGGTGAACGGCGGCTTCCATTCACCCCGCCGGTATCTAGATGCAAAAGCCGTCATTAAACTAGAGCCGGCAGGTAGCCAGTGCAGGGGAGGCGGTGGCGGCCTTCCTATGATGACCGGGCAGTTCACAGCGTCATCATGAGAGTCCCGGCTCGGACGGAACTCTCATGCTATTGCTATGTTTCCACCCGGTCATCAGAGGCTGCTGCACAGCGGCGGGCATCGATCTGCATCTTCCAGCGATGTGGCCAGCCCCAGAAGCAACAGCGAGGTGAGTAGGGCCAGGGGGGTGGGGGCGGGGGTTCTGCCATTTAGCTTGGTGTGTTTTGGATCTGGGTCATTCTGCAACTCAGCCTGTTATAAAGGGGTTCTGCCAGCTTGTTAGGCAGGGGGTTCTGCTAGGCAGCATGTTATGGGGGGATTCTGCCACTTGCCATGTTAATAGGGGAATTATGCCACTCGGCATGTTATGGGGGGATTCTGCCACTCGGTATGTTAAGGGGGGGATTTTGCCACTCGGTATGTTATGGGGGGCACTGCCACTCGGCATGTTATGGGGGGCACTGCCACTCGGCATGTTATGGGGGGGCACTGCCACTCAGCATGTTATGGGGGGATTCTGCCACTCAGCATGTTATGGGGGGGCACTGCCACTCAGCATGTTATGGGGGGATTCTGCCACTCAGCATGTTATGGGGGGATTCTGCCACTTGCCATGTTAATAGGGGAATTATGCCACTCGGCATGTTATGGGGGGGGGGGATTCTGCCACTCGGCATGTTATGGGGGGAATTCTGCCACTCGGCATGTTATGGGGGGCACTGCCACTCGGCATGTTATGGGGGGGATTCTGCCACTCGGCATGTTATGGGGGGGGCACTGCCACTCGGCATGTTATGGGGGGGATTCTGCCACTCGGCATGTTATGGGGGGGCACTGCCACTCGGCATGTTATGGGGGGGGATTCTGCCACTCGGCATATTATGGGGGGCACTGCCACTCAGCATGTTATGGGGGGGCTCTGCCACTCAGCATGTTATGGGGGGCTCTGCCACTCAGCATGTTATGGGGGGGCTCTGCCACTCGGCATGTTATGGGGGGCTCTGCCACTCGGCATGTTATGGGGGGCTCTGCCACTCGGCATGTTATGGGGGGGCCCTGCCACTCGGCATGTTATGGGGGGGCCCTGCCACTTGCCATGTTATGGGGGGGCCTGCTACCCTGGCATGTTATGGAGAGGGGTGTTCTGACACACAGCCTTCTATGGGGTGATAGGGGGGTTCTGCACACTGTCTGTTGTGGGGGGCGCGGATAACAGGACGGACACACTGTAGGGCCGCTGTGACCAGAAAAGTCTCGGGCCATTTTTTTACCTCCAGTCCGCCCCTGTAGACATCCTTATATAAACCAATTTGTGCACATAAACATTTAAATTCTATATTCTAATTATAAAAAATAAAGGCTTATGTCATAAAAAACACATAGTACATCTTATCAATTTCATTAAATCTAACCCCTTCTCACACATTAATTAAAGTAAAAAAAAAACCCAAGCATAAATTATAACACAGAAATCAGCTTATAACACAACCTTATAATAAAAGGTTAAAATCAAAATCGGAAGGTAAGACATTTTCTATCCATGGAGCCCAAACCTCTCGAAATCCCTCAAGGTTCCCAATATTAATTGCTGACAGTTTTTCCATGGCCATAATATTATTAACTAGACAAAGTGCAATTTCCGGGGAAATTGCGTGAAGTGTTCTTGCCTCCACCAGTTCTCTACAACTGGAGTGAGCGGAGTAACTGGGTGGAGTGAGCGGAGTAACTAGGTGGAGTGACTTGAGTAACTGTTGTGTGGTTGGAGTCGCTGGAGTAACTGTGGAAAGGTTTGACTGAGCAGAGTAACTATATGGAGTAGGCAGAGTAACTTTATGGATTGTTTTGAGTGAGTAAAGATAGTAAGCACTAAATTAACCAATTGATTGATCAAATTTAAAGAGTGCACATGGCAGGCTTCATAGAGTGAGAAATGCATTTCAACTTTTATTTATTTATATAGCACATTTATTTGCAATGTTGTTGCTCAAAGTGCTTAACAGTTACATTAAAACATACATTTCTAAAAACCAAACAAAAAAACAGCCAGGGGCGGCACTACCTATTAACAGTAACTGGGTGGAGTGACTTGAGTAACTGTTGTGTGGTTGGAGGGGCTGGAGTAACTGTGGAAAGGTTTGACTGGGCAGAGTAACTATATGGATTGTTTGGAGTGAGTAAAGATAGTAGGCATTAAATGATGAAGTATTTCTATCTTGCTAAATGACTGGCTATGTCATTTGTCTAACCTGTTTTCCATAACATGTTTTCATGGGGAGTTTTCTTCAGACTGGCTGTGTGGGCGGAGCAGCTGTAAAATGAATGTAACGAGCCAGGCTGCAGGTGTGTTGCTATGGCAACTCACTCTGAGGTAACCAGAGAGTGCACATTAAAACACATTTCTAATGCACTGGTGGTTGCCATATTCAAATGGCTGTAGCTTAAAAAGTATACATCCTACAGCAAAGAGCTTTATACTGTAGGAATCACAAGAGCCATGCCTGTTATATAGCATGTCTCTGAAATATTAAAAATGAAGGCACAGTCGCAGTTTAGAAATTGCCATTCAAATTTGTGTGTCTAGAGTGGAGTTTCAATGAATGTCAATGGGAGGTGTGAGTTGCAAACAAAAGGTCATATTGTGAAAACTGTTAGGGCTATGGCAGCAGGGATAGCTGAACGTTTTGATATAAGATTTGTGTAGGTGGGCTTAAAAATGAGGGAGAGGTCGCAGTTTAGAAATCATGTCCTGATTTCTCACTTCACACTCATCTCCCACTCTAGTTTTGAACATTCCTCCCATTCATTCCTATGGGAAAATTGCGCCAGAAAAACGCCAATATTTCGGAAACCGTTTGGCAAAACGTTCCACAAAGTAATAGCACACCATTCGGGAACGATCCGCACATTTATATGGTATATTATGGTCTATGTAGTGTAAAAACTGTGGGAGGAGTTATAGTGCAAAATATGGTGGAATAATATATCAGCAAGAACAATAAGTGATCTTGCCATGCAAGATAGTTGAGTTCAACTAATTAAATAGTTGAAGAGCGCTATCCAGGGATTTAACTTCTGCTCCCAAAATCACTCCAAGAACATCAAAAACTTTACACCAAAATTCTTTAACTTTGGTACATTCCCACCATATGTGACTATGGGATCCTATGGATTGACAGCCTCGGAAGCAATATCCCTGGGATGCCCCATCGTACTGAGCCATCTGTTCCGGTGTTATATACCATCTTAATGCAACCTTTACATTGGCTTCAATGGCCATAACCGAAGCTGAAGTACCAAAAGATGCTTTCCACATCTTCTGCCAGGATTCATGGTCTCTCCTCCTTTAGCTCTCGCTGCCATCTCTTTATATGCATCAGCTCCCCTTCATCTGTTCCAGAACTCAAGAGATTATAAATCTCTGAGACTGCCCCTTTCCCCCTAGGATTCTGTCTGCAACGTTTTTCCAGTGGGGAAAGGCTGTCCAAGTCCGTTCTGTCTTTAACAACCGATTTTAATAAAATGTCTAACCTGTAAATAACCAAAAAAGTCCCTTGCTTCTAAATGGTAGTTCATGAAAGTCCAATATCCTCGAGTGACTGACGATATCCAGCAGTCGGGTAATCCCCACCTCACCCCAGTTACTAAATCCTTTGGGCTCTGAACAAGCCGGAAGGAACGTTGGATTGTTCCACAATGATAACAACGGTAGGTGTGGTGAGACGAGGCCCCCCGAAAACTTAATACCATCCCACATCCTCAGCGAATGAGTAAGAATTGGGTTATGCCTAAATTTCCTATATTTTGGAGTGATCCAGAGCAGTTTGTCAATTTTAGACGGTTTGCATAACTCAGACTCAATCATCACCCAACTAGGTATATCTAATATTGAATGGTAAGAAAGGATCTGAGCCACCTGAAAGTATTTCATAAAGTTAGGGAGCCCTAAACCTCCAACAACCGTATAAGGTTTTCTATGCCATTCTGGCTTTTTTAGCACCCCAAATAAAAAAGAGTACTCTGCTCTGAAGCTCCTTCAAATATTGTAGCGGAATTTAGGGGTAAAACTCTAGCTAAATATAAAAATTTGGGCAGAAGCGTCATTTTGATCACTGCAATCCTACCTAACCATCATAGGCCATAGTCTTTCCACTTAGATAATAGCCCCGATAACTTTTTAGACAGAGGTAAATAATTAGCTGCATAGAGAGTGTCGTAATTGTTAGATTGATCCCGAGGTATTTAATAGTCTCCTTTTCACATTGGAAATCATAGGAATTGCATATTCAGAGAACCATGGGCACATTTATATTTATAACTCTGGATTTAAAGGTGTTGACTTGAAGTCCTGAGATCCCTTCAAAGCTATTTAAAGTTCGAAGTAAGTTCGAAGTAAGTTCGGTAAAGAGATTAGGGGATTAGTAATGGACAGCAACACATCGTCAGCGAACAGGCATAATTTGTAATGCCCTTCTCCTACCTTTATGCCCGAGATATCAGGGGAGTTTCTAATGGCTTGTGCTAATGGTTCTATCGCCAGAGCAAACAGGAGTGGTGACAATGGGCATCCCTGCCTTGTTCCTCTTTCCAAATTAAATGTGTCTGACTTGTATTTACAGTATTTTACAAAGGACATCGGATTAGCGTATATCGCCTTCAGGATGTTAATACATTCGGCCCCAAAACCCCATTTCTCCAGTAAATAGAATAGATATTCCCAATTAACAGAATCAAAGGCTTTCTGATATCTAAAGAGTCAACTGTAGTACTCTCCTGATGTTATCACCCACTTGACGCCCCGGTATAAAAGCCATCTGGTCATTGTGTATCAATTGAGCCATATATTTGGACATCCTATCAGCTAAAATCTTAGTAAAAATGTTTACATCTACATTTATAAGGGAGATTGGCCTATAGTTAGACCAAACTGAATGGTCCGTGTGAGGTTTTGGAATCATGCTAATTGAGGCTGTAAGGGATTCCTGAGTGAAAACATTCCTCACTAACAATGTATCTGGTTTATTGGCCTTACAATCATATTTATGTTTCAATCATCTAATATTATTCTCTGCCTTACCCGCTAAAGCTAAATTGAGCTCCTCTGAGATCCTGTGAAGCTTGGCACGTAAATCTGTTGTGATTTGTACCTCAGCCTTAGCTGCCTCTGCATAATGTATTTCCAGCCTCTCTGTGTAAGTATTTCTTTCTCTTTTCTTTCTAGAAGCTATCTGGATTAACTTTCCTCTGATGGTTGGTTTGTGTGCCTTTCAACATATTGCCGCTGTGACTTCCGGACCTTCATTCAGAGTGCCCCAGAAATGGACTCATGGGCTAATTATGGAGGACAGTTTAAGTAATACACCATCATGGTCTGACTATAAGATCGGTACTATCTGAACCACTTGTATTAAGGGGAGCACTTGGTGAGGAAGAAAAATATGATCAATACGTGTATATACATTTTGAGGATGTGAAAAATGAGTAAAATTCTGAGTACCTGGGTGAAACATTCTCCAACTATCAACTAACGCACAGGAGATTAGCAACTTCCTAAACGCCCTCGAGGCCAATGTCATTTGGGGTGAAATCAATGGGTTAATCAGGGATTGTCTACCAAGATATGGGTTTAGTATTAGATTAGAATCCCTGCATATAATTGTTTGACCCTGGGCAATCGTCATTACTTCATTCAAAAATTTGGTTAAGAAGGCTATTTGATTCACATTCGAAACATAATACAAAGAAATTGTTACTTCTACATCTTGAAATGTCTCCACTAAAATTAGAAATCTTCCCTCAGGATCACAGAATTCCTTTTTACACATAAACTGGGACCCTCTCTGAAAGCAATCAAAAGCCCCTTTTGCTTCATGTCTGCACAGGCCATATGAACTTGGGGATATTTAGATTTTAAGAATTTTGGCCTTGAGTATGTCGAGAAGCGTGTCTCCTAAAGACATATTATATTGGGACACAATTTTTGGATCTGACTGAAGGCTAAACTACTTTTATGTGGAGAGTTGAACCCTTGGACATTCAGGGAGAAAAAAGTAGTCATTCTTCACGAAAAAAAAAAGGGAAGACCCCCCCCTATAAATTTACACCAGGAGCACAACTCTAGAACAGCCAAAAAAGGTAAAAAAAACAACCGGTCTAGAGGTCTACTTACTTACAGAATGAAAATAACTGCTGCAAAAAAAAAAAAAAAGTTTCTGGTTTAACTGGGATGCATCACTGCAGTGCCGCCAAGAAGTTAGGGATAAACTACTATAACTTTAATACGCAAAAGAACGTCAAAACTAGTATGAGATCTAAACATTTCCACGGAAACGTGGTACATTGATGAAAACCATTACAATTGAATGTATGCTGAGAAAAAACAGTAATTAAGCTTCAGAACCCTTTATGTGGTAAAGCGAGAGCAAAAAAAAAGACTTGAACCAGGGACTTTAAAGATAAGCTTAAGTTCAGTAGTCTTATATAATTTCAAGTTCAGAGTGGTTTCCCTGTTAGTCAAGAAAGTTCTACGTCTCAAGCGTTTTCCTGCCCGTTGAATTTCAGGGGATTCCTCTTCTCCTCTAGGGGACTTAGATGATGTTTGTCTCCACAGCCCCGCTGTAATCATATGAGCCTGCAATTCCGTTACCAAAATGGCCAAAAGAAGAGATGTCTTTATGGCTAAAAGTAATACGAAAGGGATATCCCCATTTATACTTTACTCTGTTTTCCTGCAGAATTGCCAATAAAGGTTGCATCTCCCTCCTTTTGGCCATAGTAGTTGAAGATAAGTCTGAAAAAACTTGATCTATGGCCCTGGAACTGTAAATTTGTCGAAAGCCGAGCAGCTCTTTGTCTCTCTTCGTTGGTGCTATAAAAGTTCTATAGTTCTTCATGCCGTCCGCAAATCACTTCATGTATCATCCTGGCAAACGCTATTCACAGCACTTCTCAGCGTTCTGTAAAATCTCACAGTTCAGCGTCCTTTCACTCATGCTATAACCCTTTCTCTTCCCGCCGGGCACGGAGCTGGTTTAAGCTGCTGCCATCTTCCAGCCTGCGTGCGTGTGCACCCATTGTTTTTGGTTTCAATCATTTGTATTAGAATTAAGGGAGTACTTACAAAATATACTGCAATGCTGTTACAAAATGAGAGTGTATAGTTTTATTTCCCTCCAAATTGGATTAACAAAATAAAAACTAGATGTGTATTTTCAGGAGGAAATACATAGCATATGAAAATGGCTGCAAGTGTGTGCACATATGTTTATCTATTTAAAGTGTTTATATTATTTTACCTGTTACACCCTATCACCTATACATTCCTCAATGAGGGGTGTGGCCTAATTTAACCAAGTGAAGGAGTCCATGGTGACGAAACGCGTCGGGGACAGAGCTAAACAACACGCTGCATTGTTGGTTTTTGATCTGTGAGACATATTGCAGTCTGCCGATTCCCGCGGCCGGGGAAGTCAGGCAGGCTTGAGAGAAGGGGTGAGCCATTTCCCTTGGAAACTTAACTCACAGATATTGAACCATTTGTGGGTTGATTTTAAAGCTGAGTTTTTAGCTGTATCTGGTGAGCACAATAAAAAATGGGATTTTGGCACTTCCCAATTTTTAAACAATATCACTCTATTTTAGCGTTTTTATCTTTCCTTCCCTCACATGCATGAGCCTATGGGAAATTATTTGATTATTATAATTATCAATTTATGAATGGAGGAATAAGAGGAAAAGGAGCTTTTATTTCAAGTAGATCCACACTGTGATTGTCTAAGGAAAGCATGCAATCATCTTATTTTGGTACGTGCAAAAGTGTTTGAAGTGTGTTGCATGACACATTAGGTGATCCAATCAAGTATTTGCCATAATTTACTAGCGTGATTGTGCACAATCTCTATCGGTTTGATCATACTAATTTAACCAATGTCCCTCTTTCCCACCCTGAAAAGTTGGTAGGTATGGTATGCACAAACACTCTGCTCCAGTAGATGGACCACATGGTCTTCTCCTGCCGTCACCCTGCTCTGTTTCTTCATGTTTCTCGTGTTATTAAGTGAGGTTCAAGAGAAAACTATGTTATCTGGCTTGCGATTAGTGGGTGACATTGTTAGACTGTCATTACCTTTCACGTTCATTACATGTATTTGCATTCCTTTCTGGGAAAGCTCTTTCATTTTGCTCCTGGAAGTAAGTAAGTAAGGCAAAGCTCTGTGCGCACTGGAGGCTGCACTTGAGGGTGCGTGCACATGTGCATCTGTGGATGCATGTGTATGTGTGTCAATGTGCATGCCTGAAGGTGTGGGTATTCATCTTTGTGGGTGTGTGCATATTTGCATCTGTATGTGCTCATGTGCCTCTGGAGGTGTACCCATGCATATTTGCGGCATGTGCATTGTGCATGCAAGTTTGGAGATGTTTGCATATGCATGCATAAGCATGTGTGTCTGGGGGTGCGCAAGCACATTTGTGTGTATATACATGTGTTTTTGTGTGTACACGTGGGGGAGTGTGCATTTTGTGGGTATGTGGGGGATGTGCAGGCAGGGACATAGCTAGGGGTGGCACGTGCCTCGTGTGCAGCAGGTTAGGGAGGCACCAAAGGGGGGCCTGAGCACAGGTAGGGGCGCCATTTTTAATCTTTGCCCTGGGTGCCAGAAAGCCTAGCTACTTTTTGCACGATAAGACATACCTGCCCAGAGGAGTAGCTATGCTTTCTAGCACCCAGGCACTCCTCTGTGTGCAGGTATGAGGGGAGTTGTGCTTAGTTGCAAGGAGGTGGTATCGCGCACCTGCATGTGTGTAGGGTGCACGTGGATGCAGATGTAGCAGGAGTGTGCATCTGCTGGTGGGTGTGTGGGAGGACAGGAGCTGGCCACGTGTGCTGTGTCCGTGAGACTGGAACGTTCTGCCATTAATTTCTATGGAAGATTTTCCCAAAAATCCCATTCATTATTTCTATAGGGAATTTTTTACTTTTCAATCTAAATTTATTTGAAACAAGTTCGTCTCCAAAACACCCCCCCCCCCCCCCCCCCCCGGAGCCGAGCGCTTCCAGATGCAGTATACTGTAGTATAAATGCACTATGCTTGGGTGCAGGGCGCATTAAGGGCCTCATGCACTACCACGCGCTTTGCCCTCACTTGGTGCATCGTGTGCGCGGCAAGTAGGGAATGACGCTTCCAACTGAGCTGTAATTGTACCGGCGAACACAGGGGACAAGTGACTTTCTGCCTGCGGTTGGCTGTGTTTGCACCGCAATTGCCAGTCAAAATGAGTGGTATTTATTCAGGCGAACTGCTGAAAGCTTGCTGAAAGCAAACTTTTACAGCATACTGTATATCAACACGATATATAATAGGGGACTTTGCAGTGTCTTGCTCGTTTCAAAAGCCTTAAAGAGGAACATCAGACCCAAAATAAAAAGGGGCAGATTCATCCCCCACTGCGTCACCCCTACTTACCTTCTGGATGTTGCCACTGCCTGCTGCGGTGACATCTGGCTGCTTCAGGGACCGATCCTGACCCCCCCACCCGCTTAGCCATCTCTAACTGACAAACACGGCTTTAGGTGTGCTCTTCAATGTCCCATGCCGATCTTGCAGCTCTGCAAAGATTTTGGGTGGCTGCATTGCATCCCATTTATGGGCACTGCGCAGGTGCGAGATGGGGGGGGGCCGCATGCAATGTCTGATGGGATGCAAGATGGCGCTGCACGTTGGGAGGTCGCCCGGAATCCGAGAGACCCAGAAGATAGATTTCCCAGCGAGGTGAGTAAATACTGCCCTATTGTAAAACCGGAGGGGGGCACTGTCCGGTAAGGTTTGGGGTAAATGAAAGGTAAGGTAAATGAAATCTTGAAAAGTAATATGAAATCCGTCTTATTAGTTGTTTTTCCCATACTAGTTACCTATTGACCTTCTTCATGCTCGAAATATCAGTGAAACAGTGAAACTGACCTAAACGGCCAATCTCGCCAAAAGTAACATTAATTCCTATAGACTGCTGACCCCACTCTTTCTTTCCTTTTCTTTTTCCTTCTTCTTCTGCTTTCTTTTCCTCCTCTCTTCCCTTTCTTTCCTTTGTTTCCTTTCTTTTCTTTTTTTTTCTCTCTCATTCTTCTTATTTGCTGCTCCACACGTAACCGCAGAGATATATTTCCCATAATGATGTTATATCTACCCAAACTTGGAAACGTATGATAAATGATTATCAAGTATCCAAGTCTAATACTAAATGGGGAAAAAAAAAAAAAATTCCTATAGAGTTCACTGTTGAAAGCTGGCCAGCTAAATTGGTGTTTGTCAGCATCCGCCACGCTACACGGAACTAGACGTGAATGCAGCAAACGTGGATATCGCCTGGCGACAATGCCACATTTTGCATAGTTAATGCGGAAAGCTCACAAAAACACTGTGAATGGCTAGCGGAGAAAATCAGTTAGTAAATGACCCCCAAATTGCAAAAAACTGGAGAAGAAGCAGAAATATTTCAGTATAGTTATTTTTTCTAAGCAGTTTAATAATACAATCTAAAGACAACAGTTTTGATATTATAAATGTCAATGAATTACATAGTGGAAAATACCTGCATTAGATAAATCGAATTTTACAATGAAAGTGGTCACCAATTGTTCTCAACTTGCTGCTTTATAGGGACCTAGATTAAAGTGGACCAAAACCCAGGATTTTGACAATCCTGGGTTTTGAACCTTGGCCCCAATCAGTGACTCCCCTCTGTGTGAAACCCCTCCAGGTCACCTGAACTAACTCACCTCTTCACGGTCCTACGGCACATGTGCCGCCTCCTGTCCAATCAGCACGCTCGTATCTACTCCCAACCACTCGTCTACAGATTGTCTAAGACACAGCTACATACCCAATCGTGTGGGGGGGGGCTGCATCCCCACTGCCCTCTAACAGGGAGTGTGCCCGAGGGGTATGCGCCGTTGGATCGGGGAGAAGGTGAGCTTATTAGCCGACCTGGTGGGTTTTACACAGTAGGACATCCTGAATCTGGAACCACATCTCCTAGTCTGGGGATCCAGCTCTTATCTGATCACTTGATCTATGTCCCACCTCACCCAGCCAGATCACTTGTCTCTTCCGTGTTCCCAATGGGTCAACGCCCGCTCCATAAGTCACTGTGCATAAGACACGTCCTCTCCATTCGCTGTAATAGAAAGGGGCTTGTTAAGTCTTCACACACCCCTTCACATTGCTGTGAATAGAGGGGGGTGTGCCAGCACTATGGTGACTGATGGCTGGGGCGGTGCCCGAATGGGAACACAAAAGAAATGAACAATCGGGCCAGGCGGCGTGTGACATGGATACAGGGACCAGGTAAGAACTGGAGTCCCGAACTAGGAGCGATGGTCTGCTTGGGACACAAGATAAGTATAGCATATTTTTTTATTTTGACTACAAAATGTCTTTATTTCCTGTTTAGAGGTTAGGGAAGTCCTCAAACACACACTGCATATGAATTGAAGGGATGGTAGGTAAGCGTAAGCGTATATCTTAGGGGTCAATGACAGCACTTAGTTACTCCCAGCCAGGGAGTACACTCAGCAGTGGTAATGCTTAAAGTGATTGACCATCTACATAAAATAAAGGGTATCCACGCAGCTGACCCGGCCAACTCCAGTGCTCAGCAACTGCTAATCGAAACGAGTGGTTAACCCTAAGGGGCTTCTGCCCCGAAAGGTGTTGCTTACAGTGTTGAGCACATTGTGGATTTGTCACTCCACAACTTAATTTGTATGAACAGCCCCTCTTAGCTGTATACAAACTATCCACCAGCCTGTAGTGCAGCTCACCTGCTCCCAGTCCTATCTATATCATAACCTGTTAACCCCCACTAAATTATTTCCACCAAGCCACGTTTGATAAATGCAATTATATAAACTATTGAAAGATACATGCAAATCAGCCCAGCAAGTAGGGTTTAGTAATGGCAGCCTTAAAAGCATTAGCATGAAAAAGAAATAAATAATTAAAACTGCCATATCTCTCTGGTATCCATCTATATACAGTATATTTATCATATTACTATTATTAAAATC
This sequence comes from Gastrophryne carolinensis, assembly GCA_027917425.1. NCBI lineage: Eukaryota > Metazoa > Chordata > Amphibia > Anura > Microhylidae > Gastrophryne > Gastrophryne carolinensis. The sequence goes on along the minus strand of CM051235.1, from coordinate 40,265,671 downwards.
CGTTACAAGCAACGATTAAAATACTTATTCAATTGGATCAAAAGTCCAACAGGGCTATGAACATTTATACTACTTAATTTAGATCTACTGAATATATAGATGTGACAGTGGGTTATTATATTATAATAAATAAGTAAAAAAATTAAAACTGCCATATCTCTCTGGCATCCATCTATATACAGTATGTTTATCATATTACTATTGTCAAAATCAGCTACAGGCTACGATTAAAATACTTATTAAATTTGATCAAAAGTCCAACAGGGCTGTAGACATTTATACTACTTAATGTAGATCTATTGAATATATAGATGTGACAGTGGGTTATTATATTATAAATAACTGATTAAATAATTCAGTTGAAAAAAGTCAAAACCTGAATATTTGCTCACCTGATGTATAAAAGTCTTTAATAGTAAATCCCCGGCAGTCCTAAACATGTAGATCGAAATGCATTATCTCAATTTAGGGAACTGATTTATATGTGTATATAGATGATTCAGTTGCCTTGTATTTCCTGTTTTACAACTTGGTTTACGCCAATGCTAATTACCTTATTTAAACAACAGATGGGGGTTTTATTCAGTTATAAAAGACTTTGTCATGACCAAAAAATAGAAACTGAAAGTTTAAGTTAGTATTGTCTAAGCATGTGTCTTGAATATGATATTTCACAAATGATTGCTTAATACAGTATATTATGTTGTGTACATACAGTACATGGCTAAAGAGTATGTTGTAGCAAGCTGATCATAAGCCATGTTGGAGGGCTGGGAAATTCCAGGAGTGGATTGAGAGGAGGCCAAGGAAAGGGGCAACCAAGGGGTTTACACATAAAAAAAGGAGACCAGGAGGATGGAAACTAACCATGGGTAATTGGATCAGGGACGAGAAATGAACACCATATGGGAACAGGTAACAAGGACAATAATAAGACCTGCATCACTACAAAAGCAAGTTGCTGACCACCCAAGGTACTGGGTTATCGCAGTGGGCCTAGCTCTAATTGGTGGGGAATGTGTGAAACAAGCGCAATTATCATAATGGTGACAAATCTGTGCTCATGTGCACAAATCTTTGCAGCAGGGTTTTATCTTCGCATCTTGGACCTCCTGCAATAGTCATAGATGTGTTGCTCCAGTTTCACATCCTCTGGTGCCTGGAGCACACAAATACACACATGTGCACTTGCTAATTGCGTGTGCCCATGGCTAAGCACTTTGTTCTCTCTTCCTGTACTTCTAGTGATTCATCTGGGCTATTGACCTGTTTTTGTATGACAGCCCCAATTTGGCTTTCGACCTGGCTTTGGTAGACTTCCTGATTTAGCGCCTAACCTGGTATGGACTAACATCCCAGTTTTGTTCTTTACCTAGATTGTATGGACATTACCATTACAGCAGAACTTTTTTTTTTTACTTTGAACCCCTCACTTGCCCTAAAGCTCCTAATGTCCCCAATTTCTTTTTAATAGAGCTCCCAAAGCTGAAAAAATATTACTTTTACTTTTTTCTATATTTCAGAAAATTCTAGGAGGTGGGCAGTGGCTGCATACTGAGGACTATAGTGCTTACCTTAGCATAGGGGAATGCTATAAGCCTGCCCATGTGTTAATTGTATGTGTTTCCTCTCACACCAGCAACAGCACAGTTTGTAAATATGTTGTGTAACCCCAGTGCCAGAGGGTATATTTAGCTCGACCTGACCCTAGAGATTGTACCACATGCCAACCTCCCGGCCTGAGCTAAACTATATTCAAAATGACCGAAATCATAGAATATATATATATATATATATATATATATATATATATATATATATAAAAACTGGGTGGCCATTACCTTTAAAGTAAAGCTTCAACCTAACAGGTTGAGAGCTCACCAACATTACCAGCGTGAATCATTAACATTAATCATTGATTTCTGGATTATCCCTGTCCTGCTATCATCTTCCTTGCAGAACTATTATCTGGGGTTCCCTGCTTGCAAGGTCCGCCTCTCATCCTAGATAGACACTGTGACAGTGAAGATCAGGAATCTTCCGTATTCTGGTTTCCCCAATGTGTGAAGTCCACCTACTATCCTAGAGACAGTGCCAGTGAAGATCGGTGACCTCCTGCATTTCTGGGATGGGGACATCCCTGCATTACACAGCAACCCTTACCGTTGGCCAACCCAGCCTCATCTTCTGGGCCGCACTTCTGTACCAGTCTAGGAAGTCAGCTTTATAGGATGTTGATGGACTTGTCATCTTTCTTCAAACGTCTGGTCATACACAGGTATGTTGTGACAATGGCAGACAGATAGCAAATGATGGGACACTAACAATGACAGTGAGAAGCACCACAGGCAAGAAATAGACTTGGGAAAGGTCCAAACACAGAACAGATACATTGATTGAGTGGAGCATATAAACACCTCATGCTGAAAGTTAATTCGCAATAAACCAAGTGGAAGTGGGAATTAACACATACAATGATCCTAGAGGATGAGTTAAACCAACTTATGATTTAATTGTTTTAATCATTTATGACGACAGTCCTGCTTGCCAAGAGATCAGGCTTCCGTGTGGCAAATAGTACTTGCTAAATCAGGCCCTAGAGAACAGGTAGCAAGGAAATTTTAGGAGGAAGAAAATAACTGATTTCTGGTAGTGCACTGGGTTGCTTTTTAATCTGTTAAAAGTTTACTAATACTTTATTAAATAGACATTGATGAATTAACATTTCAACATACAGAGAGACTAAAATTATTAAAAGTATTTGCAACATATTAAGACCAAAAAAAAATTATAATTGCAGTTACTCAAAGGGTCCAGTGTCCCAATTTCGACCATGGCCTCGATTCAGTAAGAGTTGGAAAAAATGATCATGGTAGTAAAAAATTCACCTTAGGAGAGAAACATGAGAATTTTGCTATTGCTAAATCACCAGCTAGGAAGACAATGAAAGTCAATGGTACTTTTTACTCCTAAGGAAAGTAGATACTTGTTACTCCCTTTTAAATTGTAGTAAAAAATGCCATTGACTTTCATTGTCTTCCTAGCTGGTGATTTAGTAACTATTTCCGCAGTCTTTTTTTTCTCATAAAATAGATTTTTTACCACCATGAGACATTTTTTCAACTCTTATTGAATCGAGGCCTATGTTACAAACTGCTTTACAAGCCACAGATTCATTTACTTTGTTAAAGGGGCCTTGTTAGTACAAAAAAACATATCATTTTTAACTGTGCTTATTGACAACAAAAACAATGAAATAAATATAAATTCATTGGAGGGACAAGCAGTAAGAAAATAAACTGCTTGTTTCCTGTTTTGGTGCAGCACAGTTTAAGCAGTGTTGGAGTAATAGGTATTATGTTATTTTTTTTATAGATAGAAACAGCATGTGATGCAGGGTGTCACAGTTCCACATTAGAGGAGCATTTCTTACCCATTTATGTTCAGAAGGGTGATTGCTGAAAGGGACCTTAAATGTTATGCCCACTTTAAAGTGGACCAACACCCTCCCATGATCGGCCCGGGAATCTATAAGATTCCCAGACCGATCAGACCCCTGACTGCGGGGCACCCCGATCGCTGTGTGAAACCCCCCAGAAACTCCTAAATCCCTACCTGTTCCTCGATCCAGCGGCGCCCGCCGCCGCCTCCCGCGCGTCCCTCTGGCAGGACGCGCACCCGCGCCGGTCGTTTGTGAATGGCCAGCGCGGGCACGCGCCCTGTAAGAGTGACGCGCGGGCGGCGGCGGGCGCGCTCTCTTGTCCGTCGCTGCCTCACGCTTTTCCGCCGGCGGCGGCGGGGATTGGCTGCAGCGGTCACGTGGGAGCGGGGAGAGGTGAGTTTTTGGGGCTTTCTGGGGGGTTTCACACAGCGGGGCACCCCCGATCGGGGTGCCCCACCGAAGTGGTTAAAACCCAGGATAGTCAAAATCATGGGTGTTGGTCCACTTTAATAGAGGAAATTTGTCAATATGTCCTTTACCTACAGTTTTAACAACAAATATATTAAAAAACTCATGAAAATTCACTTTATATAATGTAAGAAAGGTCTTTAGTTGTTTACAGATTACCTTGGGTTTCTTTGTGATCTTGTGGAGTGCTTTTGCAGTGATGTTTGTTGGCCTACTGCTCCTGGGGAACTGTGGTCACCAGAAAATGCAATTGCCATTTTCTATGGTAGGAGGCTGTTAAACCCAGAAAAGTGATGGAGTTGCACCAGCCAAGTATCAAAAAAGTGTGCACACTGGGGAATATGAAAACCTACATAGACCAAAGAAGATAAGGAATCCCACAGTTTCCTCCAAATATCCCCAAAAAGTGGCACCACTACAACTATATAGATATAATAGATAGATTTTATTATGAAAAAAGGCCAAAATCTACACAAACACATCACATGTTAAAAAGACATATATCACAAACAGACATCGGGGGGGTGCTGCTGTGGAACCACCTGTTATAGTCTATAATGATGATATAGGGGCGACTATAAACTGACCTATCACAAATAATTCTCTGGGTTACCAATCATATAGAAAAATTCTGTGTAAACAATAATAAATAATAATAAGATTCTGTAAATATACCCACATATATAAAGTGCTTAAGTGCTAAAGTGCTAAGTATTGAGGACAAACCGGGTGAGGATATAGAAGGTACAGTCCAAATATGGCCCAATAGGTTTCTCACATCTCCATGACACGCAGACGCGTTGCGTGACATCACGCGTCACTTCCTCAGGGCGGGGGTGTCTGCTTACTAGGTCGAGCCACCTGTGTCATGGAGATGTCCTTTGTCCTCAATACTTAGCACTTTAGCACTTAAACCGGACCTTCACCATGATTTATTGAAAAGCCCAAACCCTTAAAAAACGATTCCCCAGCATCTAAAATTAATATATTTTAAGTTTTAGTTACTTACTTATTATTCTTTTCCCCACTGGGCTGCAACTCTGTTCAAGACTTTAGGATACGGGTGCCGCCAGAAGCATCACACTTACTGAGGAGAGGAGAGTGGGATAAAGTACAGGGGGTGGGTTATAGCTGTGCTTTGCTCAGACAGAGCAGAGCTAGGGTCAGGAAAAGGTCAGCAATCCCAGAATGCAGAGCAGCCCAGTCAGAAGGCACTTCCTGTTTGCAGGCTGCCTGATGTTCCATGAGCCGCCATCTTGGATGTTTAAAGGCTCATAACATGCAGAAGATGCAGGTAGAATGATTTTTAATGTGAACAATCTGTATGTACTACAATATATGTGTAAATTCCGCACCACAACATTAAGTTTAATCTAAATTCAATTTTAATACCTGTGGCCGTGCGGTGGTGGAAGACTATTTCTATAGGGATTAGAATTAAAGTATTGTAATGGTGAATCCAGCAATTCACCCGGTATAGCTTCACACCATCGCACCTCCTCCACAGTATTTAGTAAATAAACTAAATAATCATCATGAATTCATAAATAATTTATTAGTAATTACCCACAAAAATCACATGACAGACAATTAAAAAACATTTAAGACTAAACCGTACATTTCAAAGGGCATCCCAATTTATCCCAAATACTCATAAAAACAATCCATAAAGTGCATAAGTGCCAATCTGTGCAAATACAACATTGATAATACAAAATGTGGCAAGACAAAGAAAATAAAACAGATCAAAGGTATCAAATACAACAAGCCAATTGAAAAACACACATCACCTGAGTGAGTAGCTCTACAGTGTTCCACAGGAATGCCCCAGTCAAATAACGGTCCCCCAACGCGTTTCGTGGCCCCCCGCTCACAGGCCACTTTATCAAGGTCTGTATGTACATGGTGTGGGAAACGTATAAGATAGGCTCTTATTCATAGTGAAGGACCGCTTTAAGCACTTTATATATGTGGATATATTTGCACAATATTATTATTATTTATTATTGTTTACGCAGAATTTTTCCATATGATTGGTAACACAGGGAATTATTTGTGATAGGTCAGTTCATAATTGCCCCTATGACAGGAGGCTCCACAGAAGCGCCCCCCGGTGTTTGTTTGTGATAAATGTCCTTTTAACATGTGATGTGTTTGTGTAGATTTTGGCCTTTTTTTCATAATAAAATCTTTATTATATCTATATAGTTGTAGTGGTGCCACTTTTTGGGGTTATTTGGAGGAAACTGTGGGATTCCTCATCTTCTTTGGTCTATTGTAGGAGGCATCGGCAGTAGTGCGTGCTGCAGGATCCAGCCATTCAGCACCTGGAGAACAAATGTGCTGTTGTGTTGTGGTGAGCATGCGGGGCTTGGGGTTGTACGGCGTTTTATATGAAAAGGTGCTTTTTGTAATTAAATAAACATTTCTCAGTAAATTCTTTTGGCACAGACACTGTAGACACGCTTTCTGAGCATGTAAAATATCCCGGTTCTCAGGAGTCTTGCTGGCTGTTCAGGATGAGTGACAGATTGTGCCCAACCCTGGACTGTAAGCAGAAGTTAATTCATGGTGAGCAGAGCTAGATATTACATGTCTACAGGGCCGTATTAGGTGTTCATGGTGCCCTAGGCACTTTAAGGGAATTTGCCCCCTTTTTATTAAGTAAGGTAACGGTCCATATAAAAAAAGTGTTTAGGGGGAAAGGGTGCAAAGGGCTAGATGCAGAGAATGTGTGTGGAGGAGGGCACGAAGGGGAAAATGCAGAGAAGCAGGCAAGCATGTTCCATCTTTTACTGCATTCTGACATACAGGAGTCACATGACCAAAGCAGTGGAGGGGAGATGCTGTGGCCTGTGTTCAGCCCATTGCCCTCCCCTTCACACAAATACACTCTGCACCCTTCTGTGGCTGGGGTGGGGGTGTTTGTTAGGAGACATTCATGTTCTGGCTATGGGATTTTTAATTACTTTTCTTTACTATAGTAGTAAGAGCAGTGCCCCCCCCTTCCAGGTTGCCACCCTAGGCACGTGCCTAGGGTTGCCTAATGGTAAATACAGCCCTGTATGTCTAGTAATGTCAGAGATATTGTAGTATTGACAGTTTGTTTTCCAAAAAGAAGATAATGCAGCCCACTTATGCTGGTTAGTAGGCGAGGAGGGAGGAAACAGATGCAGGTGCTTTTACTCACAATCTCCTGGAGGACAGATGCACCCAGACTCCAGGCAGTTTCTTTTTATTGATGTCCTTCCAGGTGATGCAGCAGAACTTGGTATACAGCAACACAATTACTTCTACATGTATTACAACTGTTATTTCCAGTCTCCCTTTCCACAGTGGGTTGATTACATCTGGTCCTAATCCCTTGGTGGTCTGGTCTTAAGCTTCCTCCTGAACTCCTTGGGCTGCCTCTGCTCTCTTCTATTTCTTTGACTCGATGCTGGTCCCCACTTTTCTTTCCTGCTCCACTTACAAATCAGCAACAGAAATATGATTTGGTTTACGGGATAAATGGTCAAAACTGTGGAAAATGGAGTTGAGGCCGGCGCCAGCACAAGGCAAACCTGGGCAATTGCCAGGGCTCCTGGCATCTTCAGGGGCCCACTCATGCTCACACTTGGCCATTGTATTGTTTTTCAGTGGACCCAAACCACCGAATGCCGGGTGTTGTGTGCAGACCTACTCATGGCTGGCAACAGGGGATGATCAGCAACAATGGAAAAGATGGCATGGAACAGAGGGCAGTTGATGGAAGCTCAGAAGGTGTCGAGAACCAGGTGACAACTGACAGCAATGACAGTGGTAGCTGACCAAGCGGATGCTTGGTGGCAGTATAGAATGCAGCAAAAACTGGCGAAGGGAAGGCAATAGAGACTGGAGGGCAATCAGCAGTAGGAGTTGATGACCCATTTGTGTCAGCGGAGCTGAAAGGTGGCATCACGTGACTCACTGCTTTAGGGCCCACTAAGATTCCTTTGCCCAAGGCCCCCCACAAACCTGGAGCCGACCCTGTGCCTCTTAATATAAAAGCATGCACTTGGTAGAAGGAATTCCCACTCTGAGTATCGGATTGGGAAGTACTGTGTTAACCAGGACTTCAGAAGAGATAGATTCAGGGATACTAATTAGTTAAAGCTTCAAGATGAGTGGACAGTGTAGCCAGGCAGTAGGGAAAGCAAGCAGGATGCTCAGCTGCATAGCTCGAGGAATCACCAGCAGGAAGAGGGGGATCTTGGTGCTCCTTTGTAGAGCCCCGATGAGGCCACAGTTGAAATACTGAGTGCAGTTCTGGAGACCGTACCTACAGAAAGACATTATTCATATAGAATGGGCCAAAAGGAGAGCAACAAAAACAGTAGAAGGACTTAAACTTAAAATGGATAGAAACCCAAAAATGGGTCCACCGCTCAATCTGTGGCCCCACAGGCACTGCTGTTGGCTTGGTGGTGGCCTGGTTTTCAAAGAAAACCAGGCTTTTCCACCGCCGAAGCCAAGTACTGCAGCACTTTTTGAGAGAGCCTAAGTGCAGCTGTGACAAGGTGAAGCCGGCTGGCCACATCCCTGGCACGTTGTTCGGATGCCCATGCAGAAAGGCTGGGCATAGGAATGCGCATGGTCTAAGAGAAGCCGGGAATGCGGTGCCAGCGTAAATAGTGTTGTGGGACCCCGGGGGTTTTCACACAGGTGGTATCAGTTGTAGAATGCCCCAGGGGCAGGCTAGTGGCCAGGCCTAAAATCTTTTAGATTCCAGGGCCCAGCCGTAAGGTTTTGTTTTTACATTAACTGATTCATGTCAGGTTCCCCTTCCCAGATTAGACCTGGCCACCAGTGCCAATGCAAAGGCCATCTGTGGCACTCTGGAGCACAGAATAGTCGCTATTTGCTTTAGGGGATGTTTGGCAGCAATGAGCAGCCAGGCAATGACTGTATAACAAGCGAGAGAAGCACTCAAAGGAAAGTGGCAACGAGGAAGACGAAGCAGGAAGACTCGTGCACTGCAAGATGATGAAGCTCAGGACACATCTCAGGAGCACAATGTCATGGTTAAGAGTTGCTAGGGGCAGGTGCCTGGCCACAAAGGTTTCACCAGCAGCAGCAGGAGAACCCAGTAATGCAAAATACCCATCGATGTTCACATCCTCATGTTCACTGCTTCAGCTAGGGAATGCAGAAGCCATACCCCATCTGTGCCACACCTTTTCACAGGGTCGGCTCCAGGTTTATGTGGGCCCTTGGGCGGCATGGTCTCAGTGGGCCCCTTTGCGGTGGAGAGTCATGGGTCAGGAGTCTATAAATTCCATGGCCAGAATTAAGAAGGGCTGCTTGCCCTCCAACTCCCTATTGGAGCTTTTTTTAGTGCCACATTGTGCCAGCTGTCAGTGGGCCCCCCTGGGGGGTGGGGGCCCTCGGCAGCTGACCAGGCTTGCCAGGTGCTGACGCCGGCCCTGCCTCCTCAGACCACCGCAGATAAAATTCCTGTGTGCTTCACTGATCCAGGCTATTTCCTGTACTGACTTTTCACTACTATACTGAAAGACTAAACACTGGCATCTAGTGTCAAATGTCTAATGGTAGATAATTACAGTATCTAAATTGAGTACACTCCTATCAATCTCAGCTGATCTTAGACTGCAAGTTACTAACTGACTACACTGAATGTTTATAGTTTTTCTGCGTTAAACCCAAAATAAAGACACACTTTGTGTAACTATTCTTTGTTTACAAAGACTTCACATACGTTTCTTGCAGATAAATCAGGTAACGGATTTACAATAAATTTCACTATAGGTCAATATCCTGATTTTTGAATACATTAACTGCGTTCCCAGTTTTTGATCTAGTGTATGCCCTTAGAACATTAAAAATAGCATATAGTCCAGCTGTTCTAAATTATTATTAAATGTAGCCCAGACCAACCTGAGAGGGTTAATCACTCTGGCATGTGGGGAGTGGGTTCTCTATTGCTGGGCCCAGGGGACATCCCAAAGTGGGGTTGAGAATAGTAACTTCCCAAAGACAGGCTTTAGAAAAAGCACTTTATTGTAAGACTTCAGCTATACTTGGTTGTATTGTTGGCAGTATTCAAGTAGTTATAATCCATTCTTTATAACAGTTCTCTTGGTCCAACACGAGCTCCCATTATAACCTTCCTGCTTGTACTGTCCCCTCACTCCCACAAACTACAATAATGAAAATAATCTTCCCATCTTACCTTGGCTCCCCTTTATAGTTTATCATAATGTGGAGGATTATGTGACGGGTGGAAACCATGGGCAACACTACATTTAGGAAACGTTAGAGCCCTGTCAGTGGAATAGGCCCCTGATAGTGTAAGAAACCTTAATTAAACCATTCAGATGCAAAACTTGGGGAGCATTGCACCATGAATCCACATGATGGCAGTGTTGCCTAAGGAATGAATCTTACTAATAATAAATGGTCTAGAGGCTGGTACTAGAAGAAAACATTGATGTTAATGGTGTGGCTGAGACATAGCTGGACTCCACACATTATTGGGCAGTTAAACTTCAAGGGTTTACCCTGTTTTAGAAAGACAGAGCAAATAGGAAAGGAATTTAAAATACATTTTGGTGTAATCTATTTTGGTGTAATCTATTACTGAGAAAATAGAGAGCCAGCTGCATAAACAGAGCAGATGGCACAGGCAGGTACAGTGTTGATAATGGGGGACTTCAACCCAGGTATCGACTGGAGACACGGATCTGCTTCAGCAGCAAGGGGGAGCATTCCTAAGCTTGCTGCAAGATAACTTTATGAGCCAGTTGGTGGGGCACCTACAAGAGGAGATGCTCTATTGCAGTAGTCCTCAAACTTCCTCCTCAAGGGCTGAGACAGGCCAGGTTTTGCAGCTCTCTATGCTGATGCACAGATGTAATAATTAGGGCTATAGCTCTGTCTGAGCACCAGTTAATTCACCTGTGGAGTAGCGTGGAGAGCTGCAAAACTTGACCCGTCTCAGCCCTCAAGGTGGAAGTTTGAGGACCCCTGCTCTATTGGATCTGGTAATATCAAATGATGATGACCTGGTAAGGACTGTAACAGTTCATGAAAATCTTGGTAACAGTGGCCACAATATAGTTGTATGTAACAAATGTAAAAAACATTCTCTGACTGGGAGGGCAAAAACACTAAATTTTTGAAAGCCTCTCCTGATTCAGGGCTGCACTCCAGGACATAGACTGGGAGCATTTGCTAAGGAATAAGGATACAGATGCCTAATGGGAGTGCTTTAAATCAATTGTGAATACCCCCATTCCAAAATGTAATCCTTATATTATATATCCAAGTATAAGCGACTCTAATTCATGATGTGTGCCAGCTTCGGAGCGCCGGCTTTCCCACCTTATTTGGCCCTGTGCTGTGTACTACAGTAGTACTAGAGGCATTGCGCGGCGCTTCCCAGCATATTTATGACAATTTTACTTCTTGAATTCTTTGGTGCTGGCCACCGTTTCTGCTTTACAGTTTATGGTGGTTTTGGCTGCATTTTATTGTTGTTCTCCAAATAACACATTGTTAAGCAAAAGGAGCCATTAAAATCAATTTTAATTACCCCTAGGTCCTGCGTTTTAATTATTGACAAGCCACAATGCAAGTTCTGTACAAATAAATGTGTTTAATATTAATTCTAAGCACTAAACACTCTAATCTAGTTATGCCCATTGTGCTCTATGGGATATTGATCTACAGCGGCAGGTTTCATCTGGCACTGCTATATCCGGAGCACATGACACTGCATCCTGTTAGACACTACTGTTAAATAAGACGCTAGTGGCCGCATCAGCGGTAACATCTTTTTTAGTTGTTAAATCAGGCACCGACTGCTGATGCCAAAAAAGAATGCCTAGGCATGTGCATGCAATGTCTAAAGTTCCTATTTAAATGGTCGTTTTGTGTGTTTGTAACACAGTTTGGTGGCAACTCATATACACCACCTAGGTGGTACTTGAGACAACCCATACATGCCATTCAGGTGGTACTTGAGACAACCCATACACACCACCCAAATGGTACTTAAGATTATTTATACATACCACCCAGATGGTACTTCAGAAAAACCATACATACCATCTAGCTGGTACCTGAGACAACCCATACATACCATCCATGTGGTACTTGAGACAACCCATATATACCATCCAGGTGGGAATTAAGACAACCCATGTATACCATCCAGGTGGTACTTGAGACAACCCGTACATACCATCCATGTGGTACTTGAGACAACCCATACATACCACCCAGGTGGGACTTAAGACAACCCATACATACCATACAGGTGGTACTTGAGACAACCCATGCATGCCATTCAGGTGGTACTTGAGATAACCCATACATAACTTCCAGGTGGTACTTTAGACAATCCACACAAACCACCCAGGTGGTACTTCAGACTACTTATACATGCCACCCAGGTGGCACTTGAGACTACTTATGCATACCACCCATGTGGTACTTGAGACAACCAATATATACCATCCAAGTAGTTCTTGAGACAATCCATACATATATGTGGTAGCGGAGACAATTAGAAAATGCAAAGTGGCACTTGATTAAAAAGGTTGGGAACCCCTGGTCTACTTCCAAACCAGGGCCTGGTCACATTTAGTTACACCATTGGCTGTAACAACCCCTAAGTTTTCTTAAATGTATTGTAATTATGGGTAATTGTTTTAGCTTCTATGGAAAGGGTGCACAAAATAAGGGTGGTTTTCAGTCTTTACTGTGGTGGACTGTTGTGATGACTATGGGCCGCAGTGCCACATTGTTTGTCCACACAACGAGAAAAAAAAATGCCAAACAGACCTGTAGCTGTCCGTCCTACCCCAGTTGCATGTAACTTACAGGGTCCCAGGAACAAAGCTGGCAGTTAAATTAATGGCCATTTTAGAGGCATGCGGACCTAGGGGCGGCCCTATAACTCTGTGGTCATGAACACTTCAGTTGTGTGACGAAGAGCAGATTCTATTGGGTTCCAGGGTGCCTTGGGATGCATGTGTTTAGGGACAGAAATTTTTCTAGGCAAAACTACTGGGTACTAATATATCCAAATATATTTACTTTATTAGAAGCACCTTCAGGGTTACAGAACACTGTTCTAGCAGTAGACTTGAGCATCACCTCAGTTGTACAATTCAGTTCGACTTGACACACCAAGCTTTAACGTAGCCTTTAGTGGTTCCAGCTGACACAGTACAAACCAATACACATCTGTGGCTACCTTTAGCCCCTTGTCTCACTCTGCAGGTCTTTGATAGTGGATGTCTGGCCAAGTCCTGGTTCCAGGGTGTTTTCCAGCTCTGGTTGTATTTCTTCTGCTCTCTGCTGGTTTCTTCTTCTACCTATCATATCTAGCTGGTTTCCAACCTTATATAGGTTCTGGTTCCTCCCTCAGCATTACAATGTATAACCCCGAGGCAACAAGGGCAACAATGGCTTACTTGTTTATCCACTGCTGGAGCATCTACACTACAATTTAGCAATAACTATCTCTAACAATATTTATGCAATATATAGAAGCCTAGAAGCCTAAAAAAAAATTTGATTGCCTTCTGGTATCAGCGTATCCGCCAGGAGGAAAATGTAATGCTTTATTACACTTACAATTTTTACTACGTTTTGACTTTATTATATATGAGTGAGCTGTCACAGGGACTGGGCAGCTTTAGATACAGATGAAACGCTCTGCCTCGGCACGCTGCTGATTTCAGAGGACCACATTTCATTTTTAAGTACTGGTCCTCTATAAAAAGCCAGCTCTAACAGGGGCAAGAGAGCATATTGAAGGCCCTGAGTAGGCTGAAAACAAAAAAAAATGGTCATCTAACCATCCAGGTTGCCAGTCTTCTGCTTTCCCCACTCCAGGTTAAACATGTTCACTTTCTGGCCTTTGTTTGCAGTGTGTGTGTGCTTTTAGTCCTGAAAAAGCAGACTGCCTTGCTGATTGGAGGGGGGACTGCACCACCAAACTGGTCATGATATGGTGGCCGGCCTAGAGTTTGTAGGAGACGATGTTGGACGAGGGTTGCGTTATAAAGCATTGAAAAGACTTGTTGGTAGTTTGGGTCCAGGTTCCACCAAAGCACCAAGGGTGTTCCAGCTTTAATATAATGATCCCAGCACCTACGGAAATCTAGAAAAAAACAATGATTAGTCAGAATGCCATTCCTACTTTAGGACGTTTACTGAGACATCCTTCAACCTCAAGTGTCTGCTGCTCTGTTTTATGTTTGATTCAATGTTTAATCCACTTAAATGCCTTATACTCTCTCAATATAGATCTTTTTCACCACAGAGCCAAGTCCAATAACTCAAAAGAGTAAGAAAATCTGGTCATCTTGTGACATATAGTTTGTTTTGAAAAACGATAAAAAAGGACGCATCTGTAAAACCTCCTCCCTCAGCCTCACGGAAAAAAAAGAATCTTTTCCCCACTTGTCTTTCTCTGATTATAGGAAGTGTCGGCCATCTGAGCGTGTGCTGTGATTTCAGATGCTCATTTGGAGAATCACTAGTAGGGAAAAGGAGAGTATGATCTCATTAGAGTAGCTTTATCATGTTTCATATCCTCACTGTGACAAACTTGGCAGATAGGCTGTAAGTCTGCTTTAAATCACCCTATAGAACAGGGGTACCATACTTGTAGCTCGGGAACCACATAGGGCTCGGGCCCCCTGCTTTGTGGCTTTCTTTTGGTCAGCTAGACCAGATCACTTGTTTAGTTCTAGCACACTATTATACCCTTGAAGCTTGGGGGTATGTACTCTAGCACCTAGGTCTAGGCATTGTCAGTGACATTGATGGGGTTAATGCAGAGTCAGGCAGATAGGAAAGTATACTAATTAGTCTTGTTATCTTTCACTGTCACACTTGTTACTTGAAATTAGAGATGAGCAAATTATTAAATCCTAAAACTTCAATTTGGACAATTTGCCAAATTTCCCCAAGAAATTTAGTTTGCTCTGAATCAAATTTCGAATGAAACGCAAAAAAAAAAAAGGTACGGGTCTTCCCCTGGCTGTGGTGGTTTCACTGTCCTCCACTTCATCCAAGGAGCCAACTCCTCTTTATTCTCAACCAGGCGCGCCTGTGGACTTTGGGTACCGGATGGACCCTTAAAGAGTAGGACACTGAAGCCATGGCCGCCACCGCCGCCACTAGAGGGGATTTTTGGGTGTTTCAGGGATTCAGGGAAAGGTAATTTGTTGTCACCAGCAAGAAATTCTGATTTGATTTTTCACTGAAATTCTGATTTGGTTCTTTTAAATGAATTTCCTATTCGTGCAAATCATGTTAAGAAAGGTTGGGTGCCCCAGCTACAGTGCCTATAAAACACCTAAAATTAGTGGTATGATAATAATATACTGCCTATATGTACAAGACATTTTTATGCTATTTTCTGATTGCCTTCTTTCTGAAATAAGCATAATTTTGCCAGTTTACTTTTAGGTTAGGTGTAAAGACACATTAAAGGCCACCTGTGAGCTAAAAACAGCGGTAATCACCTGAGCTTTGATGGTCTCCTGTTAACACTCTGGCATTCCCTGGCCAGCTTTTGCACCTGCCCCTGTCTCCAGCCATAAAGTGGTAGCCTCCTTCAATGATGGGTGGTAAGGCCACAGTACCTAGTCGGCCCCCCTGAAAGCTTTTATCCAAGGGTGGCCAGTATAGGGTGTGCAGGAGCCAGTGGGGGGTTAAGGCTGTGCCATAAAGCCATGAAGAAGCTTTCTGGTAATTTTCCTGCAGGTTCCACCAAGGTTTAAAAGGTGTTCCAGCTTCAACATAGTGATTCCAGCACCAATGGAAATCTAGGAAAACAATGATTAAGTAGAAAGTCATTCCTGTACTAAAAATCATACAGACACTCACTGTTCCTTAACTACTTTATATATATGCAATAAAACAGTTTTAAAAAGGGCCAAGAACCCTTACCTCCCCGATTTGACTTGCCTCCTGGGGCATCCTGATTTTGGGGCATCTGACACTGTGAAACCCCCCAGTTTGCCATATTCCTAGATTTCAGATCTTGTGGCATGTTCATGGCCGAAGCCCGGCATCTCAGCTTTGTGTGCTTGATGCATCCTGCAGACTTGACTATCCGGATAAAGCATTCAGGGTGGAGGGATCCATTGGGTGACGCAGCAGAGTAGAGTGAGCTCTGTGGATAAACGGCTTAACTGCGGCATCCAGGTGAGGTGGGCAAACAGAGGAATGATCCCAGTTCTCAGTAGGGCGTAGTTTTACACCACAGAGTATCCCCAAATTGGAATGATCCTGCTCGGGAAGCCAAACAGGGAAATCAGTTTTGGGGTTTGGACCTCTTTAAGGTGGATCAAAATCCAGTATTCTGTGGGAGCGAATGCCAAGGTGACAATACGGGCAGTGTGGTTTCACACAATCGTGCATCCAAAAATTGCCAACTGTAACCTGGGACGGCAGTCTTTTTGACACTAGAGCTGAGTAAACATGAGTTTTGGTCCACTTTAAACCCATTATAAATGATTATTTTATAGGTACACTGCACTGCAGTGCTCCCTTTGGCTGACACTCCTCTGAAGAGCGATTTTTTTTGTTACTGATTCAACGTTCTGAACTGGAGATCACAGGCCTCTGCGGGGTCTGTTGGCGTGGTCCAATCCAGCCTTGTTTCTGCGTTGATGACTTACCTTTCTGGAGCAAGTTAGGAGGGCCCCTCCTGTAAACTGTAGAAACATCATTCTGCAATCTCTAGGAACATCAACACTGGAATAGCAATGTAAACTGCAATAAGGCGTTTCTATGGATACATCAGAGCGGGTTCTGGTCCTGAGATGCTAAAGTAGATATGCCTTTGCCGAGGATTAAAGGCTGATGTGTTCTTCTGGGAATCGACTGGTTGGGAACCCCAGCCTTAGGCTATTTGTGGGCCCCTAATATCAGGGGGTTTTGGATGGGATAACTTCCAGTGTCACATGAAAGGTATAACCTTTTGAGCCTTATTATACAATATCTCTTATGTCTCCCTTTCAACCTGTCTCTGGAAAGAACTCTTGTGGCGTGGCAATTAATTGTTGTTGCATCCCAATTTATGCTTATAAGTGTATTGGGAAGCTGGGTAATAGAAAGCTTATGGCTTTTCCTGGGGTAATACTAATCTATTACCCTAGTGCAAATGAGTCAAACTAAAGGCCCGGGGGCCGGATGTGGTCCATCAAGCTGTTTTAGGTGGCCCTCTGACAGCTGCCAGATGGCGGTAGACAGTGGCAGACTGGGGCCAAAAATCAGCCTTGGATTTTACCAGCCCGAGGCATCCCTGCTGAGCCCCCCCCCCCCCCCCCCGAACCATGATGCTGGGGCTATAGCGTTGGTGGCTGGGGGGATTATCCAGGCAAAGTTTAAGAACAAACCATGGTAAAGTAAACCCCTATTATTTTTATTTATGTGATTTCTCCTCACTAAAAGCAGAAGACCAGTGTGGCAATGACCCTTTCCGCCCTGACCCTCTCCCGATGTTTTGGGTCCTGGGTGCCATCATCTTGGACAGAAAGCACAGACCAGCATCCCCAGCTCAGCGAGTGGTCCTGCCCGCCCATTCATTTGTCTGTGCGGCTGCCGACATAAAAATGCACACGTGTTTTTTATTACTATTTGGTTAAAAATGTATAAAAATAGTGCCCGTCCTCCCAGAGCCAACCAGGCTGGGCACCAGGCATAATAGCTGGTACTCCAGGGCTCACGGGCAACCAGCCAGCCCCTGGTCCTGCTGGTTTATCAGTCTCTATACCCCTCAGTATGGGACCGTTGCCAGGCCCGTATTTTACATTAGGCACACCAAGGCACAGGCCTAGGGTGGACAGAACGTGCAGGGGAGGGGGGCGGCAGCAGGGTCATTAAAAAAGTTTGCTGCCAGCATTTGCATTGGTCTAGTATTGGTACGGGTCCCCAGCAGCTTGCCACAGACACTGGTGTTTTGTGGGTTTTTTTCTTACAATTTTTACAGTTGGTGTAAGCTGATCTTCCCTTCCCTGAGCACCCCCCCCCCCAACATCCTGATATCTACTGTCACAACTTCCTGCAGATCCTCCTTTCAGCCTCTTTCATGTGCCATTTTTTCATAATTTCTGCCTTTTTTCGTGGAGGTCAATTTCCCTCCTCCTTCCTGCCACCCGCTGCTCACTGTGCCTGCTTCTGGCCTCTGCCTGTTTCCCTCTTTTCTATCCCCTCATCCTGCCATCTTTATGCAGCCAGCTTAGCTGTTCCCTCTTTTTCCCACATTCCCGCTGCCTATATTCCCCCTATTTTTTCCCTTTCATGCTAACAACTTTTCTTCTACTCTGTACCTCCCTGATGGACACTGTGCTCGCCTTCTAGTTTCTGCCTCCCGATGCTGTGCCTTTTTTTCCTTTTTGCCATTTACATCCCTTTTTTCCCTTTCATGCAAACAACTTTTCTACATCCCCTATCCCTCCCTGATGCCCACTGTGCTCTTTTTCTGCCCGCTGCTAATTCTTCTTCAAACCCACTTTTTTTCCTTCTGACACTTTCTGCTGCCCCTATCCCTTTCCTGGCAACCTCAGACCCAACAGCCCCAATACCTACCACTTGCACTTGCAGGCAGAATGGCAGTGGAATGTGCACCAGGACAGTGCTTAGAAGCTTACATAGAAACATAGAAACATAGAAGGTTGACGGCAGAAGGAGAGCATACGGTCCATCTAGTCTGCCCTTATGTGTATACTGTATGTACTCTTTATCTTAGGATAGATGTGTGCTTATCCCAGGCATGTTTACATTCAGTGACTGTTGATTTTTCAACTACCTCTGCTGGAAGTTTGTTCCAAGCACCTACTACTCTTTCTGTAAAATAATATTTTCTAACATTCCTCCTGATCTTCCCCCCGACTAGCTTCAGGTTGTGCCCCCTTGTTCTATCGTTAAGTTTCTTCTTAAAAACACTTCCCTCCTGAACCTTATTCAATCCTTTCACATATTTAAAGGTCTCAATCATGTCCCCCCTCTCCCTTCTTTCCTCCAGACTGTACAAATTAAGTTCTTTAAGTCTCTCCTGATAAGTTTTAAGTTTAAGTCCTTCCACCATTTTTGTTGCCGGCCTTTAGACACGTTCTATTTGAATAATGTCTTTTTGCAGGTAAGGTCTCCAGAACTGCACACAGTATTCTAGCGGTGTCCTCACCAGGGCTCTATACAGCGGCATCACAACCTCCCTCTTCCTACTGGTGATGCCTCGAGCTATGCAGCCCAGCATCCTGCTTGCTTTTCCCACTGCCTGGCTACACTGTCCACTCATCTTGCAGCTATCAGTAATCAGTACCCCTAAATCTCTCTCCTCCGAGGTCCTGGATAACACAGTGCTGCCCATACGGTACTCAGAGCAGGGATTCCTTCTACCCAAGTGCATGATTTTACATTTAGAGACATTAAACTCTAGTTTCCACAGTTTTGACCATCTATCCAGTAAAGCTAAATCATTTTCCATGTTGCAGACACCTCCAGGAATATCCACCCTATTACTAACCTTTGTATCAGCAAACAGGCAAACTTTTCCTACCAAGCCTTCTCCTATGTCACTTACAAATATATTAAAAAGAATGGGGCCCAGGACAGAGCCTTGCGGCACACCACTTGTAACTCGCCTTTGTTCAGATTGCACACCATTTACAACAACGCTCTGATACCGATCCCTCAGCCAACTGGAAATCCACTGAACTATCCAGGGATTGAGTCCTACCTTCAATAACGTATCTATGAGCTCCTTATGTGGTACAGTGTCAAAGGCTTTGCTAAAATCCAGATAGGCAATATCCACAGCACCACCTTCATCTAACACTTTAGTGACATTGTCAAAGAAATCAATAAGATTGGTCTGACATGATCTGCCCTCAGTAAAGCCGTGCTTGGAGGACCTCAGGTCTGTTTGGCTAGAGATCCCTTTAAAAGTGGACCAAAACCCAGGATTTTGACTATCCTGGGTGGTTCTTGCCCCCGGGGCACCCCAATCTAGGATGCCTTGCTGTGTGAACCCCCTCCAGGTTGCCCAATCTAACTCACCTTACCCAAGTCCTACAGTGCATGTGCGGCCTCTCATCCAATCAGTGTGCTCAGATCCGCTCCCACCCGGCAACTGAATCCCCTGCTACCCGCTAACAGGGAGCATGCCTGCTCCGGCCATTCATAAATGCCTGCCACGGGCATGCACCCTGCTAAAGGGATAGTGGGGATACGGCGGCTGCTCACACAGGCCTCGCCGGACCGGGGAAGAAGGTGAGTTTCTGGGTGACCTGTGGGGGTTTCACACAGCAGGGCATCCCAAATCTGGATGCCCCAGGGAGAGGCAGTCAAGTGGTCCTCTTTACCAATAGGGGGCGTGTTACCAAAAGTTGCCTAGGACAGCATGAATCCTAAATACGACCCTGACTGTTGCTCCTCCATGGGTCCCAGTGACAACCCTGGAAAAACCACAGACCCATACCGAGGCCCCACCTCTCTAGAATAAAAACCCGCTCCCCATGCATCTGTTATTACCCTTGGCAGGGATAAATGTCTGGGATAGACGCTGTTGCTAGCATCATTTTAAAGTTAAAAATCCAAGGGGCCCTTATACCAGAGAGGTGCAGAAGATCCAGGGACCCCTTAGCATTCTAGTGGGTGAAACACACTTTTTACTCTTGCTCTTGACAGGGGTAAATAGTCTGCACCGAAAATTCTCTCCAAACATACACTCCCCGAGTCACACTAGTTTAACTGTTTTAGAGAATTCTTATGCAAGGAATTGCTGCATTTGCGAAAGTTTCCCAAATGAGAGAAATTATATACTGGGAAAATCCGGACCAGAGTAACATCGGCTGCTGAATCTGTGGAGAGGGAAAACTGAGTCTGTTTACAATATGTCAGTATAAGCGAAAATAGCTATTTATTTTCTACTCCCAGGAAGGGGACAATCGGCAAGGAGATTGGCTCATTTGGTTTTTGCATCACTGGTGAAACACATGCTTTGGTTGTGATAACGCTTATTATTTCAGTCTGAGGGGTTTATTCATCAAGGGATAGCGGCAGGTAGTGCCTTGTAGCGGCAGGCAGCGTCTGGTGAACGCCGGGCGCTGTACGCAAAACCACATTTATCAAAGCGATTCTAGTGAGCGATTCTTACAGCGTCACGTAGTAACCGTTTCATCATCACAGCCGGCTCAGTGTATACCGCTGGTGCTCTGGCTTCCAGAGCGCCGGGTAGCACCTGTCGCTACCTGTCGCTCTCCCATACATTTTAATGGACGTTCCTTCTCCTCTCTTTAAACAGGATTTTCTTTTCTTTTTTTTTTTATTTTAACAAATCATTGTGTGACCTTTTCTGGCCTAGTAAAAGTCATTTTTTAAAAGTTTATTGTTTTTTTAAATTTTTGGGAAGAATTGTCATTAAAGTGTTAATACCAGTATGTAATAACAATGTAATTCCATATGTTTTCGCTTGGTTACTAGTGGATATGTGTTTAAAAATGGACTGTAATCAAACAGCATCTGGCTCTACCAGTCGCTACCGTACGCTCCCATATAGCTCTTTACTGGTGTTATACCGACTCATCACATCAAATTCATCAATGCCGGCCAGCGTCTGAGGCGCTCTGGCCCTTATTCATGAAGGGATAGCGTCAGGTAGTGTCTTGTAAACGACAGGTAGCGACAGGTAGCAGCAGGTGAACACCGGACACGGCAGCAATTACACATTTATCAAGCAGAATCTGTGGAGTGACTGGGATAACGAGATGTAGCGTCCGATTCATCATTATCCCAGCCTCAGTGAACAGCGCCGGCGTTCAGCCTTGCAGAGCGCCAGGTATGACCTCTCGCTACCTGTCGCTCTCCCATACATTTCAATGGACGTTCTTTAATTTCTTTTTAAACAGGATTTTTGTTAATTTTTTTTTTATTTAAATCTCAAATAATGTTGTGACCTCTCCTGGCCTAAAAAAAGCCTTTTTCCAAATATTTTTCATGTTTTATATATTTCTGCAGAAATGACTAGAGATGAGCGAACTTTTGAAAAGTTCGATTCGGCCGATTCGCCGAATTTCACAAAGAAATTCGGGTTCGGCCGAATCGAACTTTTACGAAGTTCCCCATCCGCTGACAGCGGAGCCGGCCGGCGGGCCGGTAAAGCCGGCCGGCCCGCTCCCACCATGCCGGCATTTAAAAAACAAAAAAAAAAAAAAAGCATTTTTGCCGGCATGGTGGGAGCGGGCGCTCCCACCATGCCGGCATTTAAAAAAAAAGCAAACACTTACCTGCAGGTCCGGAGCGTGGAGGCCGGCGCCGCTCTCAGCTGTCATCTGAGGGCGCGTCATCAGAGGGCCCGCTCCCACCATGCCGGCATTTTTTTTTTTTTTAATTTCAGGAAAAATTCGATCGGCACGAACCACAAAATATTCGGGTTCGTGCCGAATCGAATATTTCCTGAAATTCGGAGCGAATTCCGGTTCGTCCGAACCGGTTCGCTCATCTCTAGAAATGACATTACTGGCATTAATGTGTTCATGTTACAATGTAATAACAATGTAATTCCATATGTTTTTGCTTTGTTACTGGTGGATACATGCTAAAAAAAAGACTTAAATCAAACAGCCTCCAGCGCTCTGGGCATCAGAGAAGTATTTTTGAGCACCGAAGGTGTGTGAGGATATTTTTTTGATGAATATATTGTGAGTCGGTCGCACTGACCAGTCGCTAACATGCGCTCCCATACAGCGCTGTACTGGTCAAATAGCGACTCCTCACAATGTATTCATCATTGCTGAACAGCGACTGAGTCGCTATGAACTAGCGACCCACGGGCGAGCACAGTGACTACTAGCGGGCGCTCTGAAATGCCTGCTACAGACGCTCATCTGTCGCTACCTGGCGTTGGTGATGAATCAGCCTGCCCGTAATATCGACTCACAGCTGATCAGACCACTAGCGGTCGCTCTTAGTGCCGCTGTATAGACGCTCATCTGCCGTTACCTGGCACTAGTAATAAATCAGCCTGCCCTATCATATTTGCCTATTTGGCTTTCATTACTATTATTTAAGATATGACATTTTTAGACTGTATTTACCATTGTGATTCATTACACGGATTTGCACTCCTCTTTGATGGAGCTTTTTGATATTCTCGCTGGAAGTAAGTTTGTAGACCTTGGCAAAAAAGATGTGTAACTTGACATGAGGATTTCTTGGAAGGAAAGAGTTGAGCAGAATTTGCATACAGTGGTCACATGGACTCCACGAGATGTACCAAACAACAGAGCAGTTTCTCCACTCATCTCGGAACCTTTCCCACATGAAGATCCCCTCTGCATGATTTCTCTCGCCATTTGTTAAGTGATCGGAGGCAATAAGGATCTTCCCATCATACACTTCATAGCAAAGATGGGTGGCGGGTGGAGAGGTCTTTGGTGCATAGTGTGAGCAGAAAATATCAGGGGACATTGGAATCATCCTTTTTGTTGCGTTATTCAAACCTAAAAACACAGAATCATAGAGGGAGGCGCTCAAGAAATGTATCAAAAAAATAGATTTTATTCCATATCACTAAATTGATCACTGCACATAACCACGACACAATTAAAATCCCTTAAAAGCATAATGAGACAATACATATAAGACAAACGCGTGGCTCCTGGTGCTGTAGGTGGTGGGGAGACCCTTTACTGGCATACCTGTTATACCTTGAGTATATTTTGGTTGGATGTATCTTTGCGCTGTATTTGGTATTTAATGGTTGATTGATACTAGCATCTATATTGATGGGGTATTTTGTGGTTATTTTTATATTTCTTATTGAGCATTTAGGTATTGGGTAATGTGACAGAGGCTCTGTCTTTTGGATGTCATCACTATTCGATTGCCCACCGGGTCATTCACTGGCCTTTTCTTAATTAGGTTCCAGACAATGTCATTGTATTTTGATACTGTTACAGGCAACGTCATTGTATTTTGACTGCCATTGTGTATTGTTGATTACGTCACAGTCAATGGCATTGTCCTGATTGATGGTATTACAGCCTGCTATTGTTCTACTGATTGCGTCACCGGCAGAGTTGAGGGATTGTGTGCCCTGCTGCTATTGGTCAGTGTGGTTGTCATTGCAAGGAGACTTGTGTATATAAGGCCTAGTGTGGCACTAATAAAGTTCACTTCACCTTCACCCTCAATACTGAAGTTCTGTCTCTTATTGGGGGAAACGCTATATTACAATTCACTAGCCCTTGTAAGGGCTGTTCCTGTTTCCTCACGGACGACTCTGGGATTCCAGCAGCACCTCTTACGATTGGGAAAAGGACGTCTGGGGCGGTGAAGCCCTCCGGCGATAAAGGTTATCGCTACAGGTAATAATGTAGGTTCTGTTTGTGATGTATATATTGTATTTGTATCTATTGATTGGTTGCACTTTGCACTTTATAGTTATTTGATATAGGACCCGGATCATAGGCAGGATTTGAACATTGTTATTTGCACTGATTAGATCACTTGTGTTTATGTGTTTTAAATATAGATGATTAGTATATAGGTACGCACTGCTATCTATAAATATAAATAATCCAGAAAAGGTGCTGGCAGTGCTGGGGGCAATAATCACGTGTAAAAAAAACAACAAGTGGGGGCCCTAGACCCGCCCCCGGTCCCCTGGCTAACTGCCGCACACCAAAATGTACTCAAAAATTATATAAAATATAAATTTATTTAGGGCCTTATTTATCAAGGGATAGCGACAGGTAGTGTCTGACTAGCGCCAGGTACCGCCAGCTATCGCCGGCTAAAGACTCCAGAACGCCCGGCGGCGGACACAATGACGCATTTATCACGCTAAATGAGGCTAGCGCGGGATTCATCATGTAGCCGACTGCAACGAACAGCGCCGCTGCTAATCCCATCACAGCGACAGGTATGACCTGTCGCTCCCTGGCGTTCTCCAATGCATTTCAATGGAGCAATCTCTAAATATTCATAATTAATTGATATATATTTTTTTTTTTTTTTAAATGGCAAAAATTCTGTGACCACTTCTGCAATGTTATATATTTTTTTTAAGGTTAGAAAAAAAAAAAAAAAATTTGTGCAGAATTGATATTACAGGTCTGATATTAATGTATTCATATTACAAAATGTTTCTAAAAAGTTGTTTAATTTTTTAAACAAAAAATAAGCTTGTTTGGGGGTTAAAAACTACTTTACACCCATCGCCGCCAGCGCTCTGGGGTTTCAACAAGCATTTCACAGCGCGAGAAATTTTTGAGCGTGATTTGTTAATGAATATGCTGGGAGCCGTTCGCTATGGCCATTCGTTGTCAGGCGCACCCATACAGCGCGGAACCTGTGAAACAGCGACACCCCACCATGTATTCAACATTAACGCACACCGACTGAGTCGCTCTCAACAAGCGAACAACGGCCAAGCACAGCGAATACTAGCTGGCGCTGTGAAAATCACGCTACTGGCGCTCATCTGTCGCTACCTGGCGCTGTTAATGAATCGGCCTCTTAGTCAGTACTTTACAAATTACATACAACACATATAAAGACTCATTAAAAACATTAAGACAAAGACGCTGGAGGGAAAATCCACTAAATGGCTCTACTGTCTCCTAATAGAATATTAAAAATTGGCTTATATAATAAAATGAATGATCCGTTATGAATGGCAATGGCGTATAAACTCTATACATGAAACCAAGAGCACAGAAAAGTGCCTACGAGACAATCCTGGAGGATATCAGAAAAAACTATTATGCTAAAGTGCAAAAAGTGCCAAAATTCAAACTAAACGATGTATTAATTATTTAAAACAATTAAATATACACCAAACAAAGTGCAAAGGGCAAAACAAGTGAATGTTGCATTATAACCGCCATGGTCCAATCAATAATTCAATCAGAAAATTATACAATGATACTCCAATGAACAAAATCACATCACCAATGAAAGGAGCCTCAGGGAATCCTCACAGCAGCCCGCCACCGACGCGTTGCGTGGCCTATCGCCACTTCGCCAGGGTGAATTTTAAATATAGATGCTGATTGATATTTGTGCATGCCAGTGCTCCCCCCATCGCTTACACACTTCCATGTTGGTTTGTCTTATATGTATTGTCTCATTATGTGTTTTTTAAGGGATTTTAATTGTGTAGTGGTCATGTGTAGTGATTCATTTAGTGATATGGAATAAAATCTATTTTTTCGATAAATTTCTTGAGTGCCTCCCTGTATGATTCGGTGTTCTTGAGGTGAGCTTTATGTAGCTTTGGGAGTGGCACCTTTAATGATTATAGGGTATTGTGCAGATCCCCTTGCCTTTTTCTTAGTCAAACCTAAAAGACACAGAGATGCATTTTCCATTTTTTTGAGTTGTTGTCACATTAATTCCTCCTTACAAATACTCCCCCACAATGTGTGTGTGTATAGTGGGGGGGGGGGGGCGCAATGGGTTAAAGGCAGTCCTCATCCTCTCTCCTTTATTGCTGTGGCCATGTGACTCCTGTGTATCCTTAATCTATAATACAACTGAATGCTCCTCTGCATTTCACTCCTCGAAGCCTGTTCTCTATACACATTTACTTTTTATATTGGCGGACCACGGCGTCTACGCGGGCGTCCGCACTGGGCACACACAGGCAGGCGCCATGGCCGCTGCACTTTGGGAGAGCCCACCTCATTCCATTCTCCCTGGGCAGCCCCTATGCAGGACTGTGCAGTAACCAGGACTAAGGAGTGCCAGCCAGGGGCAAATTGGCCGTTGGGAGAGCCTCTTTCTTTGTCAGTACGTCTATTTTTCGTTTCTTTTGTTCTATTCTATTCTTTCCTTCTAGTCTTTCCCTGCCCTTCTATCTATTCTTTGGCCCTTATTTATGAAGGAATAGCGACAGGTAGCGACTGGTGAGCGAACGGTAATGACGGGCCCCGCCACGAGAACGCCGGCTCCCCACCACAATCACACATTTATCAAGCCAATCCTGCTTAGCGACTGAGATAGCGCCATATAACCACTCATTCATCATTATTCCAGCCTCAGCCCACAGCGCCAGCGTCCGACCTTGAACAGCGACAGGTATGACCTCTCGCTACCTGGCGCTCTCCAATGCATTTCAATGGAACAATCTTTAAATACTCATAATTAATTGTTATTAATTTTTTTTTTTTTTTAAATGTGAAAAATTCTGTGACCACTTCTGCCATTTTAAATAATTTTTTTAAGGTAAAAAAAATGTAAAAAAAAATGTACAGAATTGATATTACAGGTCTGATATTAATGTATTCATATTACAAAATTATTTTAAAAACTTGTTTTTTTGTGTTTCCAAAAATATGGCTGTTATGGCTGTTTGGGGGTTAAAAAACTACTTTTAAGCCATCGCCGCCAGCGCTCTGGGGTTTAAACATGCATTTCACAGCGCGAGAATTTTTTGAGCGTGATTTGTTAATGAATATGGTGGGAGCCGGTCGCTAGGGCCAGTCGCTATCATGCGCTCCCCTACAGCGCGGAACCTGTCAAATAGCCACTCCTCACCCAATATTCAACATTACTGCACACCGAGTCGCTATCAACTACCGAACAACGGCCAAGCACAGCGACTACTAGCGGGCGCTCTGAAAATGCTGCTACAGTCGCTGAACTGTCGCTACCTGCCGCTGTTAATGAATCGGCCTCCCCAAGTCTAAAAGACTCCAGGGCCATCTGAGTTCCACTTCTTGGGGCATCCCGAATAAGAGTGCCCAGCTGTGTAAAACCCCCAGAAGCCCTGTGTCACTCACTTTATCCCGGAGCCCTTGCCGCGTCTCTGCACCGCGCCCCCATCCTGGCGCACCTCTAGCCATGCACACACCTGTGCCCGGCCTTTCTGAATGGGCGGCACAGGCACCCAGCACACTCGGCTCCCTGGGGGTGGCTTGGGTGCTTAGCTATCAGCAGCGCTGAAGTTAACCGGGTGAAAACGAGCGCTCCGAATAATTGAACAGGTTGCTCAGCCAATTAGCATGCTCATTCTTGTCCGAGTCTACACCGTGGGAGCGACAGAAAGGTGAGTGAATGGGGGGGTACACACAGGGTATCCCAATTCAGGAAACCCCCACTGAGTGGAACAACACCCCGAAAAGTAAAAATCTGGTGTAATCAGACTCTTTGAATGTAGCCAAAGTAGCCAACAAGGAAGCACATGGAGCCCCAGGCTCAGTTCCCTAAACTGGTAAGTACTAAAGATCTGGACTGGGTGCAAGCTGTTGCAGCAGAATTCAGGTGATTAAGGGGGTTATTTAAGAATGGATAGCGGCAGGCAGCGTATGGTGAACGCTGGGCGCTGTACGCAATACCACATTTAAGAAAGCGAATCTGGTGAGCGCCTCTAACAGCGCCATGTAGCGTCCAATGTATTATTACAGGTGGCTCAGGGTATAGCACCGGTGCTCTAAGCTCAGGAGCGTCATGTAGTACCTGTCGCTCAGTGTCGCTCTCCCATACATTTCAATGGGGTTTCATTAGTTGTGTTTAAACAGCGTGTTTGCCAATTAATTTTTTTTTTTTTTTTTTTGCTCAAATCATTGTGTGACGTCTCCTGGCTGCAAACAAACACTTTTATACATTTTTTGGGACTTTTTATATTTTTATGCAGAATTGTCATTACAGGTCTGGCACTAAAGTGTTAATGTCACAATGTTAAAACAATGTCATTCCATGTGATTTCGCTTTGTTACCTCTCGCTCGCTGCAGGGTTATACTGTTGTTACAGTGGTATATATGGGGCTCCTATTAGCTCCTATTCCTCTTAAGTAATTTTATACTGCTGTTTGAGCATTCATTTGGCTCTTTTACACAACCTACCTTTATAAAAGAATTAAAAAAAAAAGTTGCATAAAAAAAGTGTCTTAAAACTAAAAAAGGATAAAAATATTGTATAAAACTGAAACGTAGAGCAAAAATTGTGGTGAGCATTTGCAAATATGAGGTACACAACAGCATCTCTCTTTTGACTTCGGGCCTGATTTATCAAGAACTATCTCTGCCAGAATAGGCCACATCAGTGAAAATTAGGGGTTTATTCATGAAGGGATAATGGCAGGTAGGGCCTCGTAGCGGCAGGCGTCTGGTGAATGCCGGGAGCTGTACACAATACCACATTTATAAAAGCTATTCTGGTGAGCAACTCCAACAGCACCATGTAGCGTCCGATTCATCATTACAGGTGGCTCAGCGTATAGCGCCGGAGCTCAAGCTTCGAGAGCGTCAGGTATTACCTGGCGCTACCTGTCGCTCTCCCATACATTTCAATGGACGTTCCTTTTCTTCTGTTTAAACAGGGTTTTTTGTTTTTAATATTTTTTTTTCTCTCAAATAATTGTGTCATCTCCCCTGGCCTAGAAAAGTCATTTTTGAAAACGTTTTTGACTTTTTATATTTATATGCAGATTTGTCATTACAGGTCTGGCATTAAAGTATGTCACAATGTTACAACAATGTCATTCCATGTGTTTTCGCTTTGTTATAGGTGGATATGTGTTCAAAAACAGACTTTAATCAAACAGTGTCTGGTGCTCTATGCTATATCGATCAGATCCAGAGTGCAGGACGCTGTGTGTGTCTGTTTTTTTGTTGAATATGGTGTGAGTCGCTGAGACACGGTCGCACTGAGTTGGCGCTACCTTTCGCTCCCTGCAGCGCTGTACTGGTGTTAGAACGCCCAACATACATCTCATTCATCAATGCCGGCCAGGTTACTACAGCGATGTTACAGGTTACTACAGCAGCTGAGGCGCTCTGTTACAGCGCCCGATAGCCGTTCACAGCGTATACTAGCGGTCGCTCTTAGCGCCTCTGTGCAGATGCTCATCTGCCTATAGATGGCGCTAGAAATGAATCAGCCTGCCCTAGTGATGAAAAATGTCGAATTTTCTTTTTACACTAGAGCATATTGCAGCATTGCAAGAAGCCCATTAACTAAAACAATAGCAATGCAGCTACATGTAGAAAACAATAAACATGATATTTTGCAACACTCTAATTTGTACCAATGTGGTGAATCCTGGCAGATCTAGCATGATAAATCAGACCTGCATACTGAGTGAGCACAAAGTGCAGAGAGAAACTGGCTGTAAACTGCAAAAGTGGTGCATGAAGCGTTATAGAAATAAGGTGTAAGATATAAAAAGATGAAACTTCTTTAAAGTGGACCAACAGCCCTGAAATCGATAAGATTCCGGGGTCGCTGGATTCCCGCCCCCCGGGTGTGAAACCACCCAGGTTGCCCAGGAAACTCACCTTCTTTCCTGGTCTGCACATCCCCACTATCCCTTTAGCAGGGTGCGGGCCCGTTCCAGGCATTTGTGAATGGCTGTTAAAGAATAGCCGGGGATGCGGCCACCAGCGTGTTTGGATCTGCTCGTCTAAGATGAGCTCTTAGACAAAGTGATGGGAGGGGATCCACTCTGATTGGATGAGAGGGCTGCGTAACCACCATAGGACCGGGGAAGGGTAAGCGAGATCGGGCAACCTGGGGGGTTTCACATAGTGGGACATCTCCGATTGGGGGGCAAGGACCAAAATTCAGGATAGTCAAAATTCGTGGTTTTGGTCCACTTAAATACGAAAGAAATGCAGGCAGTCTAACAGTGGTGTAAAAAAAGTGGCGAGACTTTCTGTTGAGGTTTTATATATATGGCCAAATCTTTTTGGTATGTTTTGTCTTGTTTATGTGGGTCAGGAGCCTCACAAGGTTGAAGACATCAGCACTACACTGGTTCAAACCTCAAAATATTCTATGTTATGCCATAGTCTAATGATGGATAACTCATCATTAGACAGAATTAAAATATAAAAAATGACTTACCTGGTGTGTTTTGATGTCTTCTCTGGTCATCAGCAGTAAGAAACATCAGTTTTCAAACTGGATAAGATATAAAATGAAGAAACATAATACAACGAGTTTCCATGTCATTTGTTGCATTAAGTAATATAGGTCCCACCCAGATACCTTTTGTTTTCTTTGTATCTCCTGGGTAAGCTGTTACAAGCTTTCTATTCTTAGCCTGGACTTTACAATCAAGTATAAAAGATTTCGTCATGACCAAGAAATAGAAACTAACAACAGAAACTGAAAAAAAGTTAAGAATGCCTTAACTGGGTACAAAGTACATAGTAGTAGAGTAGACCATTTATTCAATATCTGACAACTTCATAGATCGTAGATAAAAGACTCCAGGGCCTGCTGATTGACTCCCCCCGGGTCATCCGGATTTGGGCTTAACTAATTGGGTTATCTCAGTGCAGAAGATATTATAAAGCATTGAATATTCTATAATGACACAATGCACTACTGTGCATTTCAGTTTGATTTTAAAGAATCAAAATAAATACCATAGAGGTAGGGATCCTATCCTATAACCTATAATGACACTGTGGTAACAACAGCCAACATTTACTGTAATTGTTCTCAATATGTAACTATTTAACCCTTTAACCACCAGCCTACCTTGAGATTTTGTCACCCTTTGTTGCCAGACCATTTTGCACTATTTTGCGCTCCCCATGTTCAACTGTGATTTTTGAAGGGATTTCCAGGGATTTCCCAGGAAAGTAATATATTGTTTTTTTTCAGCAGAGCCTGGGATTTAACATGAAACATCTTGTTTGTCATTTTCTAAGTGTATTCTCAATATTTTGGGGTGAAAATTGTGCAAAAAAATAAAAAATAAACTATTTTTTACAATTTGTAGTGTTTTTTTGTAATAAAAAATGTAAGTTTGTCAATAAAATCTTATTGCGTGTGAAACCCCAATTTCTCCCGGTCACAGCGGTACCACATATGTATTGGTAGACACCCTTTCCTGCCCAGGAGACTCCCCCAAACTGAAACAGAGCTTTAGGGGATTTTCAGAAAAAATACAACTATGCTATGTAATATGCGCACCTTGCAGTTTTTCCAGAAAAACAACCCTTTACATTTGAAATACCCCCAACAAACTATATATTCTCTGGAAGTACACACCTCAAGCTTTCTAGGCGTACCAGGCTTGTTGACATGGGTGCAGTTTTCTGGAAGTAATCCCTCAATGTATTCTTTGGTTGCACAGGGTTTCCCTAAAAATGAATACAAAAGCAGAATCAAAACCACATTTTCCTAAAAAAACCTATATGCAAACCAGAAAAAAAAGAAAATCTGAAAAAGCAACATCCCCCAAAGAGAATGATACCCAACATGCATAGGTTCTGTCAAGGAAAGAGTTGCCAAACACCCCAAAGTAAAGCATGCGCATAACGGTAATTTTACTTCAAAATTTCAGCTCTGCAGACAAAGTGTGCACCTTGTGCTTTTTCTACCAAACCAACCCTTTACATTCGGAATATCCCCCATAAACCATATATTCCCTGAAAGTACACATGTTAAGCTTTCTGGAAGTAATACCTCGAAGAATTCTTAGGTTGCACAGGGTTTCACAAAAAAATGTATAAAAAAGCAGAATTTATTTTTCCTAAAATATCAATATGCAAATAAGAAAAAACAAGCTAAATCTGAAAGCGTCCCCCGAGCAGAACAATACCCAACATGCATAGGTACCTGTAACCTTTTAACTGCCAGCCTACTTGAGATTTTGTCACCCTCTGCTGACAGGATATTTTTCACCATTTTGCATGATGTTTAACTGTGATTTTTGCAGGAATTTCCAAGAAAATGGCATATTTTCTTTTTGTTGCAGAGTTTAGGCTTTAACATGAAATGTCTTGTTTGTATTTTTTTTTTATTATTTGTTGAAGTCCAGCAGCACTTCCTGTTTGCATGTGGTTTTCAAATGCATGAACCGCCATCTGGCTTTTAAAATAGACCCCAGCAGCAGTTAGAAAAGGGTAAATTAATTTTTACGTGCAGCAATCTAAATTGCGATGGGAAGGATACATATGTTTGTTATGTTGGTCTGGTTGATGTCATTTTTGACTGTTGGTCTGCTTTAAGATTACGGCACTGTAAACTGTTATGTGTCTGTTCTGTACTCTCAATAAGAAACATTAAAAAAAAGATATCAAAGTGGCATTTCGGACTTGGACCAGGAGGAGTGGCAAGAGGCTCAGGAGCTCACATTGGGGGTCATGCTAAAGATTTAGAGGCCAATTTATCACTAGTGCCTCAGAGCGCTATCTGAGCATCTGTGGAGAGGCGCTAGTGGCGGCTGATTCATTACTAACGGCAGGTATCAACAGATGAGCATCTGTAAAGCAGCACTTAGAGCGACCACTAGTAGACGCTGTAAGCGGGTCTCAGACCTATAATGACAATTCTGCAAAAACAACAAAATCTAAAAAGTTTTCAAAAATGACTCTTTCTAGGCCAGGAGAGGTCACACAATTATTTGAGAGAAAAAAAAAAAAACCCTGTTTAAACAAACGAAAGGGAACGTCCATTGAAATGTATGGGAGAGCGACAGGAAGCTGGAAGCTAGAGCGCCGGCGCTATACTCTGAGCCGCCTGTAATGATGAATCAGACGCTACATGGTGCTGTTAGAGTCGCTCACCAGATTCGCTTTCATAAATGTTGTATTGCGTACAGCGCCCGGCGTTCACCAGACGCTGCCTGTCGCTACGAGGCACTACCTGCCGCTATGCCTTGATGAATAAGTGTTTGCTACATGCCGGAATGGTGGGAGCGGGGAGGCCGGCTGCGCTGTCAGCTGGCGGCGGAAGCCAGCTTCCACCGCCCGCTGACAGCGCAACCGGCCTCCCCGCTCCCACTATACAGCAAACACTTACCGGCATGGTGGGAGCAGGGAGGCCAGCTGCTCTGTCAGCGGGCGGCGGAAGCCGGCTTCCGCCGCCCGCTGACAGCGCAGCCAGCCTCCCCGCTCCCACTATGCCGGCATTTTTTTTTTATTTCAGGGAAAATTCGGTCAGCACGAACCACCAAAAATTCGGGTTCGTGCTGAATCGAATTTTTACTGATATTTGGTGCGAATTCAGGTTCGTTAGAACCGATTCGCTCATCCCTAGTAATAAACATCAGTTTTCAAACTGGAAAATATATATAATGAAGAAACATAATACAACGAGTTTCCATTTCATTTGTTGCATTAAGTAATATAGGTCCCACCCAGATACATTTTGTTTGCTTTGTATCTCCTGGGTAAGCCGACACAAGCTTTCTATTCTTAGCCCGGACTTTACAATCAAGTATACAATTTCGTCATGACCAAGAAATAGAAACTAACAACAGAAACTGAAAAAAAGGTTAAGAATGCCTGAACTGGGTACAAAGTACATAGTAGTAGAGTAGACCATTTATTCAATATCTCACAACTTCATAGATCGTAGATAAAAGAATCCAGGGCCTGCTGATTGACTCCCCCCAGGTCATCCGGATTTGGGCTTAACTAATTGGGTTATCTCAGTGCAGAAGATATTATAAAGCATTGAATATTCTATAATAACACAATGCACTACTGTGCATTTCAGTTTGATTTTAAAGAATCAAAATAAATACCATAGAGGTAGGGATCCTATCCTATAACCTATAATGACACTGTGGTAACAACAGCCAACATTTACTGTAATTGTTCTCAATATGTGACTATTTAACCCTTTAACCGCCAGCCTACCTTGAGATTTTGTCACCCTTTGTTGCCAGACCATTTTGCACTATTTTGCGCTCCCCATGTTCAACTGTGATTTTTGAAGGGATTTCCAGGGATTTTCCAGGAAAGTGATATATTGTTTTTTTCAGCAGAGCCTGGGCTTTAACATGAAATGTTTTGTTTGTCCTTTTATAAGTGTATTCTCAATATTTTTTGGTGAAAATTGTGCAAAAAAATAAAAAAAAAAAACATTTTTTTACAATTTGTAGTGTTTTTTTGTAATAAAAAATGTAAGTTTGTCAATAAAATCTTATTGTGTGTGAAACCCCAATTTCTCCCGGTTACAGCGGTATCACATATGTATAGGTAGACACCCTTTCCTGCCCAGGAGACTCCCCCAAACTGAAACAACGCTTTAGGAGATTTTCAGATAAAATACAACTATGCTATGCAATATGTGCACCTTGCAGTTTTTCAAGAAAAACAACCCTTTACATTTGAAATACCCCCAACAAACTATATATTCCCTAGAAGTACACACCTCAGGATTTCTAGGTGTACCAAGCTTGTTGACATGGGTGTAGTTTTCTGGAAGTAATCCCTCAATGTATTCTTTGGTTGCACAGGGTTTCCCTAAAAATGAATAAAAAAGCAGAATCAAAACCACATTATCCTAAAAAAAACTATATGCAAACCAGAAAAAAAAGAAAATCTGAAAAAGCAACATCCCCCAAACAGAATGATACCCAACATGCATAGGTTCTGTCAAGGAAAGAGTTGCCAAACACACCAAAGTAAAGCCTGCGCATAACGGTCATTTTACTTCAAAATTTCAGCTCTGCAGACAAAGTGCGCACCTTGTGCTTTTTCTACCAAACCAACCCTTTACATTCGGAATATCCCCCATAAACCATATATTCCCTGAAAGTACACATGTTAAGCTTTCTAAGCGTACCCAGCTTGTTATAGTGGGCTCATCTTTCTGGAAGTAATATCTCAAAGAATTCTTAGGTTGCACAGGGTTTCACAAAAAAATGTATAAAAAAGCAGAATAAAAAACACCTTTTCCTAAAATATCAATATGCAAATAAGAAAAAACAAGCTAAATCTGAAAGTGCAAGGTCCCCCGAGCAGAACAATACCCAACATGCATAGGTACCTGTAACCTTTTAACTGCCAGCCTACTTGAGATTTTGTCACCCTCTGCTGACAGGATATTTTTCACCATTTTGCTTGATGTTTAACTGTGATTTTTGCAGGAATTTCCATGAAAATGGCATATTTTCTTTTTGTGAGTTTAGGCTTTAACATGAAATGTCTTGTTTGTATTTTTTTTGTATTATTTGTTGAAGTCCAGCAGCACTTCCTGTTTGCAGGTGGCTTTCAAATGCATGAACCGCCATCTGGCTTTTAATAGACCCCAGCAGCAGTTAGAAAAGGGTAAATGAACTTTTACATGCAGCAATCTAAATTGCGATGGGAAGGATACATATGTTTGTTATGTTGGTCTGGTTGATGTCATTTTTGACTGTTGGTCTGCTTTAAGATTACGGCACTGTAAACTGTTATGTGTCTGTTCTGTACTCTCAATAAGAAACATTAAAAAAAAGATATCAAAGTGGCATTTCGGACTTGGACCAGGAGGAGTGGCAAGAGGCTCAGGAGCTCACATTGGGGGTCATGCTAAAGATTTAGAGGCCAATTTATCACTAGTGCCTCAGAGCGCTATCTGAGCATCTGTGGAGAGGCGCTAGTGGCGGCTGATTCATTACTAACGCCAGGTATCAACAGATGAGCATCTGTAAAGCGGCGCTTAGAGCGACCACTAGTAGACGCTGTAAGCGGGTGTCAGACCTATAATGACAATTCTGCAAAAACAACAAAATCTAAAAAGTTTTCAAAAATGACTCTTTCTAGGCCAGGAGAGGTCACACAATTATTTGAGAGAAAAAAAAAAAAAACCTTTTTAAACAAACGAAAGGGAACATCCATTGAAATGTATGGGAGAGCAACAGGAAGCTGGAAGCTAGAGCGCCGGCGCTATACTCTGAGCCGCCTCTAATGATGAATCAGACGCTACATGGTGCTGTTAGAGTCGCTCACCAGATTCGCTTTCATAAATGTATTGCGTACAGCGCCCGGCGTTCACCAGATGCTGCCTGTCGCTACGAGGCGCTACCTGCTGCTATGCCTTGATGAATAACCCCAAAAGTGACAAATATGCTTTTCGGACTTGGACCAGGAGGAGTGGCAAGAGGCTCAGGAGCTCACATTGGGGGTCATGCTAAAGATTTAGAGGGCAATTTATCACTAGCGCCTTGCAGCGCCGATTGAGCGTCTGTAGAGAGGTGCTATTAGCCCCTCAGTCGCAACACAAGACAGGCTTTTTTCCAATGGAGATGGCGCCGGTGGGGAGGGCCAGAAATCATCTGTAGTTAACATGCAAATGAACAGTGCCAAAGTGGGCGCTCTAAAACCATGATACTCAGGCATACAGCACCATGTGCAATGCAAAAAAAAGCTTGTAAGGGTGTAACCGACATATAACAAACCTCTGCTGGGAGGGTTCTGGAAAACTCTTCTGTGTGTGTGTGGGCGGGGCCAGCCATGAGAGAGAGGCTGGTGAGGTCATTCCTGCAGCCTATAAAATGCTCAGCACAGCTCTGAGGGAGCAGAGTTCGTGAGGTGGGTCACAGGGAGCACTTCTGTGTCTTTCTGTGTTTCTGAGCCGCATAAATTATAGGGCCACAGTGAAGTTTCTGGTTGGAACTAACCTCTCCAAATATCCGGAAAATATTTAAAGAAACAGCATCATTTTAGTCAGCAGTAACCAATTCAATTCAATTAACCGGACTGTTCTTTTCCACCAAGAGCATTTGGTCTAAGGATAAGTGAACTCTTCTCAGTTCTCCTCACTATTTAC
This sequence comes from Gastrophryne carolinensis, assembly GCA_027917425.1. Classification (NCBI taxonomy): domain Eukaryota; kingdom Metazoa; phylum Chordata; class Amphibia; order Anura; family Microhylidae; genus Gastrophryne; species Gastrophryne carolinensis. The sequence continues at coordinate 40,228,244 of CM051235.1, read as the reverse complement.
AGCATGGCTAAGAAAATATTTTTAGACAAGCTAAATGGGCAGCACTAGCCTGAAGCCAATTATACTACATACAAAAAATCATTGGTGTGCTAACTCTCCCCAGCAATACAGTATTCAAAACAGGACCAAGAAATGGGGGAACCCAGCCTCCCCACAAAAAGACTCCACTAATACATTAACACCTAAAAACACCAGGGGGCGCCGGTGGTCTAGTGACAATCATCAAACAAACCTAAAATTCATTATTAGCCCATATTCATAAGACCTTGCTACCCATACCTATATGTGCAAATATGCAAACCATACGCTCATACATCTACCTATTGCGCGCTATTTAAGCTTACGGTGCCTCGTTCCCCCGGCGCCACGAATGACGTGGACGTACGGCCACGTCATTACGAGTACACTGTCCACCAGCGTCAGTCCCGGCGTGAACGCCAACCAAGTTGGAGTGCAAACACGCAGCTCCAATCTGACAGCACGCGCACGGGGCTGCAGCCGCAGGACAACATCTTTTAAATGTAGCAACATACAAAACCCATGAGCAATAACAATATTCACATGGTCATGCCACAAAAAGATGTACAATTCTTGGGAAGGCACAATAGATCTTCATCATACGTTCTGGGGATCCCACACCGATAGCCGCATACCTAACATCAAATAGTAATAAAACATCCATTAGATTTCAATATTAGATTCACACGTATATGAACAAGCAAATCAATCTTACCCACTCATATCCACATCTCTCATCACTCCATAGTTGTGATTAACCCTATTCTACCTTCAAATAGATACCTCCTATCTGACACTAAAGTGGACCCAAACCCCCAACTATCTCTATATATCCTACTTAGTCCATTTATTTACAAATTCTATTTCTCTCCATCTTCTCAATAACATAAATTTCCTCTTTCCGTTGAACATAATTACTTCATCTACTTCCATTTTAATCCTGTCTTCTCCCGATATGTCAAATGAACATATCACCCTACATCAGATACTCTATACAGAATGGGGAATGCTACCTTCTCTTTAAAACAACTTCTCAAATTGATTATTACTGAAATGACATATATTCACATTCCTCATTTAACCCTAATGGAGCCAGGGCATTCAGTTCATATATTCATACCATTTCCCTTTGTGACAGCCTTCTCCTAATATAACCCCCGCGCTTCAAGGGCCTGATCTGTTCAATCACCGTAAACCTCAATTGTGAGACGTTGTGGCTAGCAGTTAGAAAATGTCTCGCCACTGGTGAGGTTACATCTCCCCTCCTAATGGCGCTCCTATGTTCAGAGATCCGCTGTCGGATCTCTCTTGAAGTTTGTCCAATGTACACAAGCCCACACGGGCATTTCAACATATATATGACCAGAGAGGACGAACAATTTACAAAGTCTATAATTTCTTATTTCTTCCCTGTCCGCGGGTGTGAAAAATCTTTCCCCTTTATTGCAAAGCTACATTGGGCACAATGCCCACAGCTATACATACCCCGAGGTTTAGGGAGACTAAATATGGTTCGATCTTCCACTGGCAGGTTTAACTCTGTATCTGCTCTAATAAGATAGTTTCTGATGTTTTTGGGACGTTTGTAAGTAATCATAGGTGGGGCAGAGAACACCTCTCCATATGTTGGATCACTAGATAAAACTGACCAATGTTTCTGTATAATATGTTTTATTTGGTTACTCCGCACATTATACGTAAGCACCACGGGAATCTGATCTAATTGTTTTTTAGGATTATATCTGAATAATGTTTCCCTTTGTACTGTCAAAGCCTTTGATATAGCTTTGATATAGCTCTCTCCACTATAAAGGCTGGATAGCCCCTCTCCCGAAATCTCTTGCCATTGAATCGGCATGAGTCTGGAAGGTGCATTCATCATCTATGATCCTTAGTTGTCTCAAAATTTGACCATACGGGATACCCCTTTTCTGCCCAGGAGGATGGAAACTATTATAGTGGAGATATGTATTTCTATCGGTAGGCTGGCGGAAAATATCTGTTGTAATTCTGCTCTGTTCTAAGCCTACACTCACATCCAAAAAATGTACCCTCTCCACACTATAATCCATCGTAAATGAAATTGACGGTAAACAACCATCTAGAGTCCCCTTAAATTCTTCTAATGTCTCCGCCGTGCCCCTCCAAATCAAAAATATGTCTTCTATAAAATGATACCATAAAAGCACAGGGTTAGAAAAATGCGGATGTGTGGCCATAAACAGATTGGCGTACGCTGGAGCCACGTTCGACCCCATGGCCGTTCACTGGAGCTGCTGGAAATATTCACCGATGTAATAGAAATCATTCTTAGTTAATATTATGCACAAAAGTTTTTCCAAAAATTCTCTAAATTTTTTTTCTAAACCCATCTCTTCTAATAATCCCTTAATCACGTTCATCCCCAATTCATGGGGAATTCATTGTGCAAAGTAAACAGTCTGGTGGCAACTCCCCCAAAGTACACACCTTATTTAAAAAGTCTCCAGTGTCCAAGAGAAAAGATGGAATCTGTAATACACTTGGTTGTAGCACTTTATCTAAGAAAGTTGCTATTGGCTGAAACACCGACTGAGTCCCCACAACTATGGTACGACCTGGGGCCTTATCATGTTCTTGTGTATTTTCGGAAGGGTGTAAAATAACGGTGTCATAGGGTAAGGTGTAATTAAAAAATATTTTAATTTTTTGTCTATTAAAGATAATTCAAATGCTTCCAATATAATCTTATCTATGTCATCTTTAATTCCCTTTAATGGATTCCCCCTCAATCTACAGTAAACATTTGCGTCTGATAATTGAGATAGTATCTCATTTTCATAGAGGGATCTATCCATGATCACTGTGGCGTCCCCCTTATCTGCCGGTTTTATTATAATCGTTTTATCATTTCTAAGTTGTTTCAATGCTTCTTTCTCTTTCTTATTCAAATTCTGCTTAAATTTACCTGTAGGGGGGTGCCACTTGATCCTGAATACATCCCTCTGAACCAATTTTATAAACGTCTCAACCACATGTGCCTGCTGCGGTGGCTGCCACTTACTCTTGGGTCTGCAACTATTCAAGTCAATCTCAACTGGTAATCCCATAGTATGTGTAGTTTCTGAAGAATTCTCTGGTTGTAGCTCTGTTCGAAAGGAATTAAAAAAGGCTTTAGTCCGCATAGTACGAAATAGGTTTTGTAGTTCTATATCTAACTTCAAAGGGTTCCCAAAGTGGGTAGGGACAAATCCCAACCCCTTATTGAGAAGCCGTTCTTCCTCGCTAGAAATCGGCCTACTGGAGCTATTTACAACTAGGTAATCGTTGTTTTGGTTTTGCCTCTGGTCACACGTTGGGGACCGGCCCCCTCGCCGCCCCCTCCTTGTTGCGGTCTTCCTTGAGACCGATAGCCTTTGGTGTCTAAAAAAAGCCCCCCCCCCCCCCCCCCGGGAGGAATTGCTGGAGTCTGACTCTGACGAATTTGGATGGCGTGATTGATTAAAATGGCGATATGGTCTCCCTTCCCTCCAGTTATAAATCTTATCTCGCTTGTATTTATTTAATTTCATTGTCAATGTATCCGTGTGGTATTGTTTTAATGTAACATCCAAGGACTCCATGTATGCCTTGAACTCACCTACTTCCAACGCTGACTCTAGCTTACCTTTAGTCACCTGTATTGCTTGCTCCAATTCTTTCATTTGGGATTGAATACTAAGTACTATCAACGTCATCAGATCCAAAGAACATTTATTAAGAATCTGATACCATCTATCATGAAATTCACTACCTTCTTTACAGAATGAGGGTTTCAAGTTAATCCTCAATCCCCTAGGTATCCGTCTTGTTCTTAAATACACCAATGTGGTTGCATGTAAATCAAATTGAACATGTCTCCATCTTAATACCTCTAGTTGTTTTTTAGTTAATGTCTGATCCCTCATCAAAGGATTAGGGGTTTCTCCAAAACTCTCTATGAGGGTATCAAGGTCCACTTGAGTGTAGGTAAAGGTATCTGCATGATTTGTAGAAAGGGTATTGAGATCGGCAAAAGCCGTTTCTTTACTCTCCACTGGGTGCTGTAAACTAGGGATGAGCGAATCGATCCGGACGAACCCGGATTCGATCCGAATTTCATGAAAAATTCGATTCGGATCGAATCCGAATTTCTCCACGATTCGATCGCTCGAAGTTTTCCTTTAACATCCATTCAGTTACATACAGGCATTCTAAGATGGCGGACGGGACATGTCTGGACATCTATCCCGCGCCAGTGCAAGCTGGGGCAGTCACATGCAGCCTATCAGCAGCCAGCAAGCCCGGTGACGTCACAGCGCTATTTAAGTCGGCCATCTTGCTTTTCCTTCCTCATTTCTCTATTGCATTCGTGAGAGACAGAACGCTGTAGTGAGGGAGAGAGGCAGTTAGACAGGCAGGGAAAGACAGGGACAGGCTGGAGACAGGCAGGAGACAGACAGAAAGTCAGCGAAAAACAGGGAAAGTTAGGAAAAATCGGAGGCAGTCACAGGGAGATTTTTTTTTTTTCATCCAGCCTGAGTGTTTGTTACTGGCTGGCTGACAGGCTTTGTTAGCGTTTTCAGGCTGCTTATACTAACTAACTGTGCATATATACTGAACTGATCTTAAGTCTGCTGTGAGGCATCCCATTCTGTGACTACACCAGCCTCTATTTAAGACCATATAACCATTTGCACTTATTCTAATTGAAATTAGGCCTGATAAAGACACTTTTGCTGTGCATAGCACTACTGGACCCTGCCAGGTGCACTTCTTTTTTGGGGCATCCCATTCTGTGACTACACCAGCCTCTATTTAAGACCATATAACCATTTGCACTTTTTGTAATTGAAATTAGGCCTGATAAAGACACCTTTGCTGTGCATAGCACTACTGGACCCTGCCAGGTGCACTCCTTTTTGGGGCATCCCATTCTGTGACTACACCAGCCTCTATTTAAGACCATATAACCATTTGCACTTTTTGTAATTGAAATTAGGCCTGATAAAGACACTTTTGCTGTGCATAGCACTACTGGACCCTGCCAGGTGCACTTCTTTTTTGGGGCATCCCATTCTGTGACTACACCAGCCTCTATTTAAGACCATATAACCATTTGCACCTATTATAATTGAAATTAGGCCTGATAAAGACACTTTTGCTGTGCATAGCACTACTGGACCCTGCCAGGTGCACTCCTTTTTGGGGCATCCCATTCTGTGACTACACCAGCCTCTTTTTAAGACCATATAACCATTTGCACTTATTCTAATTGAAATTAGGCCTGATAAAGACACTTTTGCTGTGCATAGCACTACTGGACCCTGCCAGGTGCACTTCTTTTTGGGGCATCCCATTCTGTGACTACACCAGCCTCTATTTAAGACCATATAACCATTTGCACTTATTCTAATTGAAATTAGGCCTGATAAAGACACTTTTGCTGTGCATATTCTTACTGCTGCCTGCCAGGTGCACTCCTGTTGGGGCATCCCATTCTGTGACTACACCAGCCTCTATTTAAGACCATATAACCATTTGCACTGTTTGTAATTGAAATTAGGCCTGATAAAGACACCTTTGCTGTGCATAGCACTACTGGACCCTGCCAGTTGCACTTCTTTTTTGGGGCATCCCATTCTGTGACTACACCAGCCTCTATTTAAGACCATATAACCATTTGCACTTATTCTAATTGAAATTAGGCCTGATAAAGACACTTTTGCTGTTCATATTCTTACTGCTGCCTGCCAGGGGCTCTCTGGTTTTTGGGGCATCCCATTCTGTGACTACACCAGCCTCTATTTAAGACCATATAACCATTTGCACTTATTCTAATTGAAATTAGGCCTGATAAAGACACTTTTGCTGTGCATATTCTTACTGCTGCCTGCCAGGTGCACTCCTTTTTGGGGCATCCCATTCTGTGACTACACCAGCCTCTATTTAAGACCATATAACCATTTGCACTTTTTGTAATTGAAATTAGGCCTGATAAAGACACTTTTGCTGTGCATAGCACTACTGGACCCTGCCAGGTGCACTCCTTTTTGGGGCATCCCATTCTGTGACTACACCAGCCTCTATTTAAGACCATATAACCATTTGCACTTATTCTACTTGAAATTAGGCCTGATAAAGACACTTTTGCTGTGCATAGCACTACTGGACCCTGCCAGGTGCACTCCTTTTTGGGGCATCCCATTCTGTGACTACACCAGCCTCTATTTAAGACCATATAACCATTTGCACTTATTCTAATTGAAATTAGGCCTGATAAAGACACTTTTGCTGTGCATAGCACTACTGGACCCTGCCAGGTGCACTCCTTTTTGGGGCATCCCATTCTGTGACTACACCAGCCTCTATTTAAGACCATATAACCATTTGCACTTATTCTAATTGAAATTAGGCCTGATAAAGACACTTTTGCTGTGCATATTCTTACTGCTGCCTGCCAGGTGCACTTCTTTTTTGGGGCATCCCATTCTGTGACTACACCAGCCTCTATTTAAGACCATATAACCATTTGCACTTTTTGTAATTGAAATTAGGCCTGATAAAGACACTTTTGCTGTGCATAGCACTACTGGACCCTGCCAGGTGCACTCCTTTTTGGGGCATCCCATTCTGTGACTACACCAGCCTCTATTTAAGACCATATAACCATTTGCACTTTTTGTAATTGAAATTAGGCCTGATAAAGACACTTTTGCTGTGCATAGCACTACTGGACCTTGCCAGGTGCACTCCTTTTTGGGGCATCCCATTCTGTGACTACAGCAGCCTCTATTTAACACCATATAACCATTTGCACTTTTTGTAATTGAAATTAGGCCTGATAAAGACACTTTTGCTGTGCATAGCACTACTGGACCCTGCCAGGTGCACTCCTTTTTGGGGCATCCCGTTCTGTGACTACACCAGCCTCTATTTAAGACCATATAACCATTTGCACTTATTCTAATTGAAATTAGGCCTGATAAAGACACTTTTGCTGTGCATAGCACTACTGGACCCTGCCAGGTGCACTTCTTTTTTGGGGCATCCCATTCTGTGACTACACCAGCCTCTATTTAAGACCATATAACCATTTGCACTTATTCTAATTGAAATTAGGCCTGATAAAGACACTTTTGCTGTTCATATTCTTACTGCTGCCTGCCAGGTGCTCTCTGGTTTTGGGGCATCCCATTCTGTGACTACACCAGCCTCTATTTAAGACCATATAACCATTTGCACTTATTCTAATTGAAATTAGGCCTGATAAAGACACTTTTGCTGTGCATATTCTTACTGCTGCCTGCCAGGTGCACTCCTTTTTGGGGCATCCCATTCTGTGACTACACCAGCCTCTATTTAAGACCATATAACCATTTGCACTTTTTGTAATTGAAATTAGGCCTGATAAAGACACTTTTGCTGTGCATAGCACTACTGGACCCTGCCAGGTGCACTCCTTTTTGGGGCATCCCATTCTGTGACTACACCAGCCTCTATTTAAGACCATATAACCATTTGCACTTATTCTAATTGAAATTAGGCCTGATAAAGACACGTTTGCTGTGCATAGCACTACTGAACCCTGCCAGGTGCACTCCTTTTTGGTGCATCCCATTCTGTGACTACACCAGCCTCTATTTAAGACCATATGACCATTTGCACTTATTCTAATTGAAATTAGGCCTGATAAAGACACTTTTGCTGTGCATAGCACTACTGGACCCTGCCAGGTGCACTCCTTTTTGGGGCATCCCATTCTGTGACTACACCAGCCTCTATTTAAGACCATATAACCATTTGCACTTATTCTAATTGAAATTAGGCCTGATAAAGACACTTTTGCTGTGCATATTCTTACTGCTGCCTGCCAGGTGCACTCCTTTTTGGGGCATCCCATTCTGTGACTACACCAGCCTCTATTTAAGACCATATAACCATTTGCACTTTTTGTAATTGAAATTAGGCCTGATAAAGACACTTTTGCTGTGCATAGCACTACTGGACCCTGCCAGGTGCACTCCTTTTTGGGGCATCCCATTCTGTGACTACACCAGCCTCTATTTAAGACCATATAACCATTTGCACTTATTCTAATTGAAATTAGGCCTGATAAAGACACGTTTGCTGTGCATAGCACTACTGAACCCTGCCAGGTGCACTCCTTTTTGGTGCATCCCATTCTGTGACTACACCAGCCTCTATTTAAGACCATATGACCATTTGCACTTATTCTAATTGAAATTAGGCCTGATAAAGACACTTTTGCTGTGCATAGCACTACTGGACCCTGCCAGGTGCACTCCTTTTTGGGGCATCCCATTCTGTGACTACACCAGCCTCTATTTAAGACCATATAACCATTTGCACTTATTCTAATTGAAATTAGGCCTGATAAAGACACTTTTGCTGTGCATATTCTTACTGCTGCCTGCCAGGTGCACTTCTTTTTTGGGGCATCCCATTCTGTGACTACACCAGCCTCTATTTAAGACCATATAACCATTTGCACTTTTTGTAATTGAAATTAGGCCTGATAAAGACACTTTTGCTGTGCATAGCACTACTGGACCCTGCCAGGTGCACTCCTTTTTGGGGCATCCCATTCTGTGACTACACCAGCCTCTATTTAAGACCATATAACCATTTGCACTTTTTGTAATTGAAATTAGGCCTGATAAAGACACTTTTGCTGTGCATAGCACTACTGGACCTTGCCAGGTGCACTCCTTTTTGGGGCATCCCATTCTGTGACTACAGCAGCCTCTATTTAACACCATATAACCATTTGCACTTTTTGTAATTGAAATTAGGCCTGATAAAGACACTTTTGCTGTGCATAGCACTACTGGACCCTGCCAGGTGCACTCCTTTTTGGGGCATCCCGTTCTGTGACTACACCAGCCTCTATTTAAGACCATATAACCATTTGCACTTATTCTAATTGAAATTAGGCCTGATAAAGACACTTTTGCTGTGCATAGCACTACTGGACCCTGCCAGGTGCACTTCTTTTTTGGGGCATCCCATTCTGTGACTACACCAGCCTCTATTTAAGACCATATAACCATTTGCACTTATTCTAATTGAAATTAGGCCTGATAAAGACACTTTTGCTGTTCATATTCTTACTGCTGCCTGCCAGGTGCTCTCTGGTTTTGGGGCATCCCATTCTGTGACTACACCAGCCTCTATTTAAGACCATATAACCATTTGCACTTATTCTAATTGAAATTAGGCCTGATAAAGACACTTTTGCTGTGCATATTCTTACTGCTGCCTGCCAGGTGCACTCCTTTTTGGGGCATCCCATTCTGTGACTACACCAGCCTCTATTTAAGACCATATAACCATTTGCACTTTTTGTAATTGAAATTAGGCCTGATAAAGACACTTTTGCTGTGCATAGCACTACTGGACCCTGCCAGGTGCACTCCTTTTTGGGGCATCCCATTCTGTGACTACACCAGCCTCTATTTAAGACCATATAACCATTTGCACTTATTCTAATTGAAATTAGGCCTGATAAAGACACGTTTGCTGTGCATAGCACTACTGAACCCTGCCAGGTGCACTCCTTTTTGGTGCATCCCATTCTGTGACTACACCAGCCTCTATTTAAGACCATATGACCATTTGCACTTATTCTAATTGAAATTAGGCCTGATAAAGACACTTTTGCTGTGCATAGCACTACTGGACCCTGCCAGGTGCACTCCTTTTTGGGGCATCCCATTCTGTGACTACACCAGCCTCTATTTAAGACCATATAACCATTTGCACTTATTCTAATTGAAATTAGGCCTGATAAAGACACTTTTGCTGTGCATATTCTTACTGCTGCCTGCCAGGTGCACTTCTTTTTTGGGGCATCCCATTCTGTGACTACACCAGCCTCTATTTAAGACCATATAACCATTTGCACTTTTTGTAATTGAAATTAGGCCTGATAAAGACACTTTTGCTGTGCATAGCACTACTGGACCCTGCCAGGTGCACTCCTTTTTGGGGCATCCCATTCTGTGACTACACCAGCCTCTATTTAAGACCATATAACCATTTGCACTTTTTGTAATTGAAATTAGGCCTGATAAAGACACTTTTGCTGTGCATAGCACTACTGGACCTTGCCAGGTGCACTCCTTTTTGGGGCATCCCATTCTGTGACTACAGCAGCCTCTATTTAACACCATATAACCATTTGCACTTTTTGTAATTGAAATTAGGCCTGATAAAGACACTTTTGCTGTGCATAGCACTACTGGACCCTGCCAGGTGCACTCCTTTTTGGGGCACCCCGTTCTGTGACTACACCAGCCTCTATTTAAGACCATATAACCATTTGCACTTATTCTAATTGAAATTAGGCCTGATAAAGACACTTTTGCTGTGCATAGCACTACTGGACCCTGCCAGGTGCACTTCTTTTTTGGGGCATCCCATTCTGTGACTACACCAGCCTCTATTTAAGACCATATAACCATTTGCACTTATTCTAATTGAAATTAGGCCTGATAAAGACACTTTTGCTGTTCATATTCTTACTGCTGCCTGCCAGGTGCTCTCTGGTTTTGGGGCATCCCATTCTGTGACTACACCAGCCTCTATTTAAGACCATATAACCATTTGCACTTATTCTAATTGAAATTAGGCCTGATAAAGACACTTTTGCTCTGCATATTCTTACTGCTGCCTGCCAGGTGCACTCCTTTTTGGGGCATCCCATTCTGTGACTACACCAGCCTCTATTTAAGACCATATAACCATTTGCACTTTTTGTAATTGAAATTAGGCCTGATAAAGACACTTTTGCTGTGCATAGCACTACTGGACCTTGCCAGGTGCACTCCTTTTTGGGGCATCCCATTCTGTGACTACAGCAGCCTCTATTTAACACCATATAACCATTTGCACTTTTTGTAATTGAAATTAGGCCTGATAAAGACACTTTTGCTGTGCATAGCACTACTGGACCCTGCCAGGTGCACTCCTTTTTGGGGCACCCCGTTCTGTGACTACACCAGCCTCTATTTAAGACCATATAACCATTTGCACTTATTCTAATTGAAATTAGGCCTGATAAAGACACTTTTGCTGTGCATAGCACTACTGGACCCTGCCAGGTGCACTTCTTTTTTGGGGCATCCCATTCTGTGACTACACCAGCCTCTATTTAAGACCATATAACCATTTGCACTTATTCTAATTGAAATTAGGCCTGATAAAGACACTTTTGCTGTTCATATTCTTACTGCTGCCTGCCAGGTGCTCTCTGGTTTTGGGGCATCCCATTCTGTGACTACACCAGCCTCTATTTAAGACCATATAACCATTTGCACTTATTCTAATTGAAATTAGGCCTGATAAAGACACTTTTGCTGTGCATATTCTTACTGCTGCCTGCCAGGTGCACTCCTTTTTGGGGCATCCCATTCTGTGACTACACCAGCCTCTATTTAAGACCATATAACCATTTGCACTTTTTGTAATTGAAATTAGGCCTGATAAAGACACTTTTGCTGTGCATAGCACTACTGGACCCTGCCAGGTGCACTCCTTTTTGGGGCATCCCATTCTGTGACTACAGCAGCCTCTATTTAAGACCATATAACCATTTGCACTTTTTGTAATTGAAATTAGGCCTGATAAAGACACTTTTGCTGTGCATAGCACTACTGTACCCTGCCAGGTGCACTCCTTTTTGGGGCATCCCATTCTGTGACTACACCAGCCTCTATTTAAGACCATATAACCATTTGCACTTATTCGAATTGAAATTAGGCCTGATAAAGACACTTTTGCTGTGCATAGCACTACTGGACCCTGCCAGGTGCACTTCTTTTTTGGGGCATCCCATTCTGTGACTACACCAGCCTCTATTTAAGACCATATAACCATTTGCACTTATTCTAATTGAAATTAGGCCTGATAAAGACACTGTTGCTGTGCATAGCACTACTGGACCCTGCCAGGTGCACTTCTTTTTTGGGGCATCCCATTCTGTGACTACACCAGCCTCTATTTAAGACCATATAACCATTTGCACTTTTTGTAATTGAAATTATGCCTGATAAAGACACTTTTGCTGTGCATAGCACTACTGGACCCTGCCAGGTGCACTCCTTTTTGGGGCATCCCATTCTGTGACTACACCAGCCTCTATTTAAGATCATATAACCATTTGCACTTTTTGTAATTGAAATTAGGCCTGATAAAGACACTTTTGCTGTGCATAGCACTACTGGACCCTGCCAGGTGCACTCCTTTTTGGGGCATCCCATTCTGTGACTACACCAGCCTCTATTTAAGACCATATAACCATTTGCACTTATTCTAATTGAAATTAGGCCTGATAAAGACACTTTTGCTGTGCATAGCACTACTGGACCCTGCCAGGTGCACTCCTTTTTGGGGCATCCCATTCTGTGACTACACCAGCCTCTATTTAAGACCATATAACCATTTGCACTTTTTGTAATTGAAATTAGGCCTGATAAAGACACTTTTGCTGTGCATAGCACTACTGGACCCTGCCAGGTGCACTCCTTTTTGGGGCATCCCATTCTGTGACTACACCAGCCTCTATTTAAGACCATATAACCATTTGCACTTATTCTAATTGAAATTAGGCCTGATAAAGACACTTTTGCTGTGCATAGCACTACTGGACCCTGCCAGGTGCACTTCTTTTTTGGGGCATCCCATTCTGTGACTACACCAGCCTCTATTTAAGACCATATAACCATTTGCACTTATTCTAATTGAAATTAGGCCTGGTAAAGACACTTTTGCTGTTCATATTCTTACTGCTGCCTGCCAGGTGCTCTCTGGTTTTGGGGCATCCCATTCTGTGACTACACCAGCCTCTATTTAAGACCATATAACCATTTGCACTTATTCTAATTGAAATTAGGCCTGATGAAGACACTTTTGCTGTGCATGTTCTTACTGCTGCCTGCCAGGTGCACTCCTTTTTGGGGCATCCCATTCTGTGACTACACCAGCCTCTATTTAAGACCATATAACCATTTGCACTTTTTGTAATTGAAATTAGGCCTGATAAAGACACTTTTGCTGTGCATAGCACTACTGGACCCTGCCAGGTGCACTCCTTTTTGGGGCATCCCATTCTGTGACTACACCAGCCTCTATTTAAGACCATATAACCATTTGCACTTATTCTAATTGAAATTAGGCCTGATAAAGACACGTTTGCTGTGCATAGCACTACTGAACCCTGCCAGGTGCACTCCTTTTTGGTGCATCCCATTCTGTGACTACACCAGCCTCTATTTAAGACCATATGACCATTTGCACTTATTCTAATTGAAATTAGGCCTGATAAAGACACTTTTGCTGTGCATAGCACTACTGGACCCTGCCAGGTGCACTCCTTTTTGGGGCATCCCATTCTGTGACTACACCAGCCTCTATTTAAGACCATATAACCATTTGCACTTATTCTAATTGAAATTAGGCCTGATAAAGACACTTTTGCTGTGCATATTCTTACTGCTGCCTGCCAGGTGCACTCCTTTTTGGGGCATCCCATTCTGTGACTACACCAGCCTCTATTTAAGACCATATAACCATTTGCACTTTTTGTAATTGAAATTAGGCCTGATAAAGACACTTTTGCTGTGCATAGCACTACTGGACCCTGCCAGGTGCACTCCTTTTTGGGGCATCCCATTCTGTGACTACAGCAGCCTCTATTTAAGACCATATAACCATTTGCACTTTTTGTAATTGAAATTAGGCCTGATAAAGACACTTTTGCTGTGCATAGCACTACTGTACCCTGCCAGGTGCACTCCTTTTTGGGGCATCCCATTCTGTGACTACACCAGCCTCTATTTAAGACCATATAACCATTTGCACTTATTCGAATTGAAATTAGGCCTGATAAAGACACTTTTGCTGTGCATAGCACTACTGGACCCTGCCAGGTGCACTTCTTTTTTGGGGCATCCCATTCTGTGACTACACCAGCCTCTATTTAAGACCATATAACCATTTGCACTTATTCTAATTGAAATTAGGCCTGATAAAGACACTGTTGCTGTGCATAGCACTACTGGACCCTGCCAGGTGCACTTCTTTTTTGGGGCATCCCATTCTGTGACTACACCAGCCTCTATTTAAGACCATATAACCATTTGCACTTTTTGTAATTGAAATTATGCCTGATAAAGACACTTTTGCTGTGCATAGCACTACTGGACCCTGCCAGGTGCACTCCTTTTTGGGGCATCCCATTCTGTGACTACACCAGCCTCTATTTAAGATCATATAACCATTTGCACTTTTTGTAATTGAAATTAGGCCTGATAAAGACACTTTTGCTGTGCATAGCACTACTGGACCCTGCCAGGTGCACTCCTTTTTGGGGCATCCCATTCTGTGACTACACCAGCCTCTATTTAAGACCATATAACCATTTGCACTTATTCTAATTGAAATTAGGCCTGATAAAGACACTTTTGCTGTGCATAGCACTACTGGACCCTGCCAGGTGCACTCCTTTTTGGGGCATCCCATTCTGTGACTACACCAGCCTCTATTTAAGACCATATAACCATTTGCACTTTTTGTAATTGAAATTAGGCCTGATAAAGACACTTTTGCTGTGCATAGCACTACTGGACCCTGCCAGGTGCACTCCTTTTTGGGGCATCCCATTCTGTGACTACACCAGCCTCTATTTAAGACCATATAACCATTTGCACTTATTCTAATTGAAATTAGGCCTGATAAAGACACTTTTGCTGTGCATAGCACTACTGGACCCTGCCAGGTGCACTTCTTTTTTGGGGCATCCCATTCTGTGACTACACCAGCCTCTATTTAAGACCATATAACCATTTGCACTTATTCTAATTGAAATTAGGCCTGGTAAAGACACTTTTGCTGTTCATATTCTTACTGCTGCCTGCCAGGTGCTCTCTGGTTTTGGGGCATCCCATTCTGTGACTACACCAGCCTCTATTTAAGACCATATAACCATTTGCACTTATTCTAATTGAAATTAGGCCTGATGAAGACACTTTTGCTGTGCATGTTCTTACTGCTGCCTGCCAGGTGCACTCCTTTTTGGGGCATCCCATTCTGTGACTACACCAGCCTCTATTTAAGACCATATAACCATTTGCACTTTTTGTAATTGAAATTAGGCCTGATAAAGACACTTTTGCTGTGCATAGCACTACTGGACCCTGCCAGGTGCACTCCTTTTTGGGGCATCGCATTCTGTGACTACACCAGCCTCTATTTAAGACCATATAACCATTTGCACTTATTCTAATTGAAATTAGGCCTGATAAAGACACTTTTGCTGTGCATAGCACTACTGGACCCTGCCAGGTGCACTCCTTTTTGGGGCATCCCATTCTGTGACTACAGCAGCCTCTATTTAAGACCATATAACCATTTGCACTTATTCTAATTGAAATTAGGCCTGATAAAGACACTTTTGCTGTGCATAGCACTATTGGACCCTGCCAGGTGCACTCCTGTTGGGGCATCCCATTCTGTGACTACACCAGCCTCTTTTTAAGACCCATATAACCATTTGCACTTTTTGTAATTGAAATTAGGCCTGATAAAGACACTTTTGCTGTGAATAGCACTACTGGACCCTGTCAGGTGCAATCCTTTTTGGGGCATCCCATTCTGTGACTACACCAGCCTCTATTTAAGACCATATAACCATTTGCACTTTTTGTAATTGAAATTAGGCCTGATAAAGACACTTTTGCTGTGCATAACACTACTGGACCCTGCCAGGTGCACTCCTTTTTGGGGCATCCCATTCTGTGACTACACCAGCCTCTATTTAAGACCATATAACC
Organism: Gastrophryne carolinensis; assembly: GCA_027917425.1. NCBI lineage: Eukaryota > Metazoa > Chordata > Amphibia > Anura > Microhylidae > Gastrophryne > Gastrophryne carolinensis. The sequence goes on along the minus strand of CM051235.1, from coordinate 40,212,375 downwards.
ATTTGCACTTTTTGTAATTGAAATTAGGCCTGATAAAGACACTTTTGCTGTGCATAGCACTACTGGACCCTGCCAGGTGCACTCCTTTTTGGGGCATCCCATTCTGTGACTACACCAGCCTCTATTTAAGATCATATAACCATTTGCACTTTTTGTAATTGAAATTAGGCCTGATAAAGACACTTTTGCTGTGCATAGCACTACTGGACCCTGCCAGGTGCACTCCTTTTTGGGGCATCCCATTCTGTGACTACACCAGCCTCTATTTAAGACCATATAACCATTTGCACTTATTCTAATTGAAATTAGGCCTGATAAAGACACTTTTGCTGTGCATAGCACTACTGGACCCTGCCAGGTGCACTCCTTTTTGGGGCATCCCATTCTGTGACTACACCAGCCTCTATTTAAGACCATATAACCATTTGCACTTTTTGTAATTGAAATTAGGCCTGATAAAGACACTTTTGCTGTGCATAGCACTACTGGACCCTGCCAGGTGCACTCCTTTTTGGGGCATCCCATTCTGTGACTACACCAGCCTCTATTTAAGACCATATAACCATTTGCACTTATTCTAATTGAAATTAGGCCTGATAAAGACACTTTTGCTGTGCATAGCACTACTGGACCCTGCCAGGTGCACTTCTTTTTTGGGGCATCCCATTCTGTGACTACACCAGCCTCTATTTAAGACCATATAACCATTTGCACTTATTCTAATTGAAATTAGGCCTGGTAAAGACACTTTTGCTGTTCATATTCTTACTGCTGCCTGCCAGGTGCTCTCTGGTTTTGGGGCATCCCATTCTGTGACTACACCAGCCTCTATTTAAGACCATATAACCATTTGCACTTATTCTAATTGAAATTAGGCCTGATGAAGACACTTTTGCTGTGCATATTCTTACTGCTGCCTGCCAGGTGCACTCCTTTTTGGGGCATCCCATTCTGTGACTACACCAGCCTCTATTTAAGACCATATAACCATTTGCACTTTTTGTAATTGAAATTAGGCCTGATAAAGACACTTTTGCTGTGCATAGCACTACTGGACCCTGCCAGGTGCACTCCTTTTTGGGGCATCGCATTCTGTGGCTACACCAGCCTCTATTTAAGACCATATAACCATTTGCACTTATTCTAATTGAAATTAGGCCTGATAAAGACACTTTTGCTGTGCATAGCACTACTGGACCCTGCCAGGTGCACTCCTTTTTGGGGCATCCCATTCTGTGACTACAGCAGCCTCTATTTAAGACCATATAACCATTTGCACTTATTCTAATTGAAATTAGGCCTGATAAAGACACTTTTGCTGTGCATAGCACTATTGGACCCTGCCAGGTGCACTCCTGTTGGGGCATCCCATTCTGTGACTACACCAGCCTCTTTTTAAGACCCGTATAACCATTTGCACTTTTTGTAATTGAAATTAGGCCTGATAAAGACACTTTTGCTGTGAATAGCACTACTGGACCCTGTCAGGTGCAATCCTTTTTGGGGCATCCCATTCTGTGACTACACCAGCCTCTATTTAAGACCATATAACCATTTGCACTTTTTGTAATTGAAATTAGGCCTGATAAAGACACTTTTGCTGTGCATAGCACTACTGGACCCTGCCAGGTGCACTCCTTTTTGGGGCATCCCATTCTGTGACTACACCAGCCTCTATTTAAGACCATATAACCATTTGCACTTTTTGTAATTGAAATTAGGCCTGATAAAGACACTTTTGCTGTGCATAGCACTACTGGACCCTGCCAGGTGCACTCCTTTTTGGGGCATCCCATTCTGTGACTACAGCAGCCTCTATTTAAGACCATATAACCATTTGCACTTTTTGTAATTGAAATTAGGCCTGATAAAGACACTTTTGCTGTGCATAGCACTACTGGACCCTGCCAGGTGCACTCCTGTTGGGGCATCCCATTCTGTGACTACAGCAGCCTCTATTTAAGACCATATAACCATTTGCACTTTTTGTAATTGAAATTAGGCCTGATAAAGACACTTTTGCTGTGCATAGCACTACTGGACCCTGCCAGGTGCACTTCTTTTTTGGGGCATCCTATTCTGTGACTACACCAGCCTATATTTAAGACCATATAACCATTTGCACTTATTCTAATTGAAATTAGGCCTGATAAAGACACTTTTGCTGTGCATATTCTTACTGCTGCCTGCCAGGTGCACTCCTGTTGGGGCATCCCGTTCTGTGACTACACCAGCCTCTATTTAAGACCATATACCCATTTGCACTTTTTGTAATTGAAATTAGGCCTGAAAAAGACACTTTTGCTGTGCATAACACTACTGGACCCTGCCAGGTGCACTCCTTTTTGGGGCATCCCATTCTGTGACTACAGCAGCCTCTATTTAAGACCATATAACCATTTGCACTTATTCTAATTGAAATTAGGCCTGATAAAGACACTTTTGCTGTGCATATTCTTACTGCTGCCTGCCAGGTGCACTCCTTTTTGGGGCATCCCATTCTGTAACATACCATTAGCCTCTGCATTTACTGTAAGCTGCACAGTTATTTCTAAGAAATTTGGCCTGTATGAGCCTGCTAACACACTGCTGCTGTGTGCATATATACTGATCTCAAGTCTGCTTGGGACATCCCATTCTGTAACATACCATTAGCCTCTGCATTTGCTGTAAGCTGCACAGTTATTTAAAGAAATTTGGCCTGTATGAGCCTGCTAACACACTGCTGCTGTGTGCATATATACTGATCTCAAGTCTGCTTGGGGCATCCCATTCTGTAACATACCATTAGCCTCTGCATTTACTGTAAGCTGCACAGTTATTTAAAGAAATTTGGCCTGTATGAGCCTGCTAACACACTGCTGCTGTGTGCATATATACTGATCTCAAGTCAGCTTTGGGGCATCCCATTCTGTAACATACCATTATCCTCTGTATTTACTCTAAGCTGCACAGTTATTTAAAGAAATTTGGCCTGTATGAGCCTACTAACACATTGCTGCTGTGTGCATATATACTGATCTCAAGTCAGCTTTGGGGCATCCCATTCTGTAACATACCATTAGCCTCTGTATTTACTCTAAGCTGCACAGTTATTTAAAGAAATTTGGCCTGTATGAGCCTGCTAACACACTGCTGCTGTGTGCATATATACTGATCTCAAGTCTGCTTGGGGCATCCCATTCTGTAACATACCATTAGCCTCTGCATTTACTGTAAGCTGCACAGTTATTTAAAGAAATTTGGCCTGTATGCGCCTGCTAACACACTGCTGCTGTGTGCATATATACTGATCTCAAGTCAGCTTTGGGGCATCCCATTCTGTAACATACCATTAGCCTCTGCATTTACTGTAAACTAACTGCACTAACTAATCAAATATACACCTCCACATTCCGGAAGCCTACGGCTGGTAACAGTATTTTACTGGCTTCCAGTTGTCACCCGCCCCACACCATAAAGGCTATACCAGTGGGTGAAATGGTACGGAGTAGAAGGAATTGTACAAAGCTAAACTCGTTCCTTACGGAGGCACAACAGATAGAACGGAGGTTATGTGATCGGGGGTATCCTTCTTGGACGCTCCAAAGGGCAAAAAAGATAGCTTTATCAAAAAGTCGGGATAACCTTATACAGGGGAAGGGAAAATGTTCAGTACCTCCTAAATCACCTCCTCTGACATTTAGTACTCCATACAGCTTAGAGTTCAAGTTTATTGCTAACATTATTAGGAGAAATATCCCTATTTTAAGAGCTGATCCCCTTCTTTCTGGGGAAATTGAAGCGGGAGTTCGGGTGGTCAGTCGTAAATCCCCGAGTCTAGGTAATCTGTTATCACCTAGTCTTTTTCAGACAGGGTCACCTACTAGGGAAACCTGGCTGTCTACTACGGGCTTCTTCCCTTGTGGGGGCCCGAGGTGTAGTACTTGTAAGCATGTATTTAAGAGTAATTCATTTACCTCAAGTATTACCGGGAGATCATATAAGATTAAATCATTTTTAAATTGCAATGCCACATACGTAATATACTTGATTACCTGTGGGTATTGCAGAAAACAGTATGTAGGCTGCACTAAGCGTAAACTCAAGGTTCGTATCACTGAACACCTTAGTGGTATTGGACGCCTCGATATAATTAAAAATTCCAATGTGTCACGCCATCATGATCACTGTCACCAATCACAAATCCCTCAGCTTCAAGTACAGGCGATTGAGAAGGTATTTCCAGGCCCCAGGGGGGGTGACCTTTATAGAAAACTATTATGTCGTGAGGCCTTCTGGATTTTCACTCTTGGAACTAGGTTTCCAGCAGGCCTTAATCACAAATGGGATGTCTCTTTTATTTTGGATCATTAATTTAGTTCCACTGTGGCTGATACTATATTATATACGTTCATTCCATTACCGTCATTTTTTGGTTGCATAACTAAATATTCTTCCTACAACAACCCACAATTTGTGGGCAGCTATGAATTATTCACTTAGCTACACTAAACCAATAATTGTGGTTAGTGTTCTCCTTTAAGGTGTCCTCTCTTTATCATTTCCCCTTTTTGTCCATTGGCATACATATTTAACCTATAATAACCCACAATATGTGGGTATTAAGGAATTATCCATTTAGTCTAATTAGATCAGTAGTTATGCCTAGCATGTTTCCTTTTAGGTGTCCTTTTTGTCCCTCTATGTTTACTGGCACCTTTTGTGTATAAAGCTGTTTTCTTAAATATATGCTGTTGTACTCTCGCGTAAAATTGAGAGCTGGCTAAGTTAGGATTGACTTTAGTGTATATAACAACATCACTATAATTACCAGTATCATTCCCTGTTTAGAAAATTATTTGTTTTTATTGTGGTAATTGGCGTTATAGCTTTATTTACCGCTATTTATCTCTCCTGTTTGTGTAGAGCTTGCTTTTGGCTGCATAGGCTGTGTCTAACATCAGTATTGTTACTACAGTTATTAGCTTATTGTTGTAACACATTATCATATATTTTGTATCTATCATGATTGATTTTTCTTTTGTGCAGAATCTGTTTCCTCGGCTGCCCGATGCTCCCGCTCGGTTTCGGGTTGCTCTCACCAGGCGTCTTGGTTGCCATGACGATGCGCCGACGTGGCCCCTCCCCTTTTTCTTCGTCTCCTCGCCCAATTGGTCCGGACGCCTTACCATCATTGTGCGCCGTGTCAGGCGAGTTGGCGCATGCGGACTGGGTCCCGCCGACGCTTCTATCAACTAGGTGACGCCACGGAGGGTCCGCATTACCATTTCTGTCCCTGCTGCCATTGGCTAGCAGCGGCGGACGCGGTTTCCCTCTCATGGCGCCCTTTTTTGCCATCCAGCAACCGGATTCATATATTACATTCTGCTGTTTCCGGTCTGCATGTGACGTCCTTGGCGGCCGTAACCCGGAAGTTTCAGGCGGCGGCACCAGGTGGTGAGGTAAGACTCTCATTATTTATTTACTATTTATACAGCATAAGTTCAATATATGCACTATCTATGACTAAGGGCGCCTAGCCCGAAACGCGTAAGATGGACTAGGATTGCTTTCATTCTTTTAAAACGCTGCTTTTCGATTATTGATCATTTTATTGGATGGAAATAAAAGTGATATTTTAGGAGTGCGGACCCCCCTATTCTTTGCTTCATCGTCTATTGGATTATTGGGACTTGAGAACCCAGGATACCGCACCCAAGGTATTGTTGCCGTTTAAGTGTGCACCTTTTTTTCTTGTTTCCATGCACAGTTATTTAAAGAAATTTGGCCTGTATGAGCCTGCTAACACACTGCTGCTGTGTGCATATATACTGATCTCAAGTCCGCTTGGGGCATCCCATTCTGTAACATACCATTAGCCTCTGCATTTACTGTAAGCTGCACAGTTATTTAAAGAAATTTGGCCTGTATGAGCCTGCTAACACACTGCTGCTGTGTGCATATATACTGATCTCAAGTCAGCTTGGGGCATCCCATTCTGTAACATAACATAACCTACCTACCATACTAAGCAGCTCTCTTATTTAAACTAAGCAGGCCTCTTATTTACACTAAGCAGCTCTCTTATTTAAACTAAGCATGCCTCTTATTTACACTAAGCAGCTCTCTTATTTAAGCTAAGCAGCTCTCTTATTTAAACTAAGCAGGCCTCTTGGAGGCTGATTGTCCACTTTTGGGTGTGCATTTATATTCGGTTTCATATACAGTGGGGTATCCCAATTTGTAAGATAACCTACCCCAACCATGTAAACTAAAGGTTACGTCCTTCCAGAAGGAAAACTTATGCCGAACACTATTTTTGTTAGGGGCATTGACCTTTGGATTGATCGGCATGAAATTAATTTTTTTTTTTTTTAAGTATGGCGTTGTAAAGAAGGTCAAAATTATGTCTCATACTTGGATTATTGTTACTTTTTGTTCAGCTTGAAATATACCAGGCCACACGGGCATCCCAAGGCACATGCTATTTTAACCCTATCTGTTATACAACATAAGCATTGATCAGCATCAGCTGCTTTATTAAGCTACTTCAGTTTGCACTTGTTTTTGACTGCTTTTAATAAACCAGGCCGCAGGGCACCCCAAAGCTGCACCTTGCACCCTATCTGGTATACAACATAAGCATTGATCAGCATCAGCTTCATTAAGCTACTTCAGTTTGCACTTCCTTTTTGACTGCTTTCATTTAACCAGGCCGCAGGGCACCCCAAAGCTGCACCTTGCACCCTACCTGTTTATACTAAATAAGCATCTACAGCCTCAGCTTTATTAAGCTATTGCATTTTGCATTGGTTTTTGTACTGCTGCCAAAACACTTGCCCATATGGGCATCCCAAACCAGCACATGTCACCCTATCTGTTATACTAAATAAGCTTCTACAGGCCCTTTTTTTATTTATTTATTTTTTTTATATAGAGCTGCAATAGCTTATATTGTGAGGTAAATTTGCCATTTTGCAGCATAATATAGAGCAGCCCCTGTGTAAATCTGAGGGGCAATAGCTTATATAGTGAGGTAAATTTGCCATTTTGCTTCGTTATATAGAGCAGGCCCTGTGTAAATCTGAGGGGCAATAGCTTATATTGTGAGGTAAATTTGCCATTTTGCAGCATAATATAGAGCAGCCCCTGTGTAAATCTGAGGGGCAATATCTTATATAGTGAGGTAAATTTGCCATTTTGCTTCGTTATATAGAGCAGGCCCTGTGTAAATCTGAGGGGCAATAGTTTATATTATGAGGTAAATTCATGGTTTTGCACCATTATATGGAGCAGCCCCTGTGTAAATCTGAGGGGCAATAGCTTATATAGTGAGGTAAATTTGCCATTTTGCTTCGTTATATAGAGCAGCCCAGTTGCCATCTAAATCAACTACTGTCCGGCCAGTACAGCTTTTCCAGGGCAAACTCTGCTAGTTGCGGACACAAGTCAAGTTTGGCTTCCCAGCAAATCCAGTGGATCCTGAAGGTGTGTTGGCATGGTCATGTCAAGGTATGACATGACCTGCTGTTTGAGGTCCAGCTCCAGGTCTTCCTGCTGCTCATGAGTAGACTCACTATGCGGGTGTAGAAAGCTACTCACTAGCGACTGAAGACTGAGGCTGCTGCTGATGGAGCTGCTGCTGCTGCTCCTTCCACCGCCCCAGCAGCCATGGCAGTGGAAGGTGATCGCAGAGGTCCCCCCGAGTCAGACCTGCGGGGGTATGGGCCATGGCGCAGATAGACATCGCCCAACTGACTACGTGGGATGTCTCTGTAGTAGGTCAGTTTGTCCTCCCTCTCAGTGGGCGTAAAAAATGCCCCCATTTTGTGCCGGAAGCGAGGGTCCAATAAGTTGGAGAGCCAGAAGTCTTCCCGCTGACAAATGGAGACAATTCTGCGCTCACTAGTACGCAAGCATGTGAGCAAGTGCAAGTGACTCGGAGGGACTACCTGTCTCCATCTCCACTGTAAACTGCCACGGTGTGTCTGGGTCCTCTGTCTCGCCTTCCTCACAACCCTCTAGCTCCTGTGGCTGCTCCTGCTCCTCCTCTCCTGTCAGATGACTAGATAAAATGGTCATTTTGTGAAACCTAAACTGTGGTTTTCTGTGCCCCACCCCCTCCTCCTCCTCCACTTCAGCCCCCACAGGCTTCATGTGGCTGTGAAATGTATGTGCCATGTCTCCAGTGCCCTGACCAGCCATGGTTTCCAGCATGTGTTGTAGTACATGAAGCAGTGGAATCTCATCGTTCATCTCATAGTCCTGGCAACTGACTAATAACGTAGCTTCCTCAAAGGGCCTGAGCAAACGGTCGGTGTCACGTATGAGCTGCCAATGGTTTACATTGAATTTACACAGGGGTGTCCCCCTATCCGTTTGGATCATCCAGAAATCCGTGATGGCTTTTCTCTGTTCCTATAGTGCAGTGGTCCTCAACCCTGTCCTCAAGGCCCACCAACATGTCATGTTTTTTGGATCTCCAAATAGCCAGCTCTATTGCTCTGCAGCTGCACTAATTACTCCACCTGTGCATCTTTGTGGAGATCTGCAAAACCTGGCCTGTTGGTGGGCCTTGAGGACAGGGTTGGGGACCACTGCTATAGTGGATCCTGCATATGCAGGGTGGAATTCCAACGGGTGGAAACATCGCAAATCAGACTATGGTGGGGTACACCGTTGTGACGCTGATGCTCAATAAGGTTGTGCTTGGTGGTGTAGGAGTGCCAGAAGTGCATGCTAACTTTCTTTCCTGTTGTTCGGATGTCTTTCAGATGGGGGCAAGACTTCAGAAAACGCTTGACAACTAGACTGAACACGTGTGCCATGTCAGGACGCATGACTCTGGCTTCCTTGTCGCAGCGCAAACAAGATGTTCTTCCAAGTGTAATGCAGCAGGCTGGACTTATGGTGATGCTGTCTGAGAGGAGAAATCCCTCAGACATCAAGATTAAAAATTCCAAGAATTTTTGAGGGCTAATTATTCAGAGGCAAATGATAGCTAGTTGTTTCTGATTTAATTACAAGGTGGAAACACACCCTCAAACAAAACTTCACTTTGGCAATACTATTGCATTTGTCTATTCATAATTTTATGTATATACACTAACTAACCTACTTTTTCTCCACAGGATGCTGCATGAAACACTGCCACATCGCTGAGTAGCTGATGTTTCCTAACAACAGTCCGCAATAATTCACTGCTGCTGCTGCTGCTGCCGCCGCCAGCGCCGCAGACTCCAGGGACCTTCTTCCACTACCTCGGCTTGCAACACCTCCTCCCACGACACTCTCCTCATCACTAATTGCCGGCTAGTGAAAGAAGAGGCGAGTGTCTCCTCCACTTCTTGGCTGGGCAGTAGCTGCTGAATTTTATGATTATCAGATCTTCTTCAATGGATAGTGGAGCTGAACCCAAAGCATAACAGACAGACAGTTGACTGGGGGTGTCAGATGCCACTTGTGATGCAGTGGACTGCTTTTGCAGCACTTCGAGACAAAGTTGCTTCATTGGCTGACACAATCCCCTCGATTCAAAGAGCAAAAGTTAATTGATTTCGGATCGAGAATCGTAAGTTTGGGTGGGTGTTAGTCATTTTTTCCTGTTTTTTTGGCCATTTCCGACTCGCACGAGCCTACGTACGAATGCGTATATGCTCTTACGATCATCGCAAGTTCGTTCCTAAATTTTAGGATCAAAACGTAAAACTTAGGATCAAATCCTAAAACTTAGGATCAAAACGTAAAACTTAGGATAATCGGATGTGTTTAGGTGTGATTCAGAGAACAGTTTTCCAACCTCTAAATCCGTTTTAAAAGAAAGCCACTGGCGACACCTTTTAGCAGTCGTATTGCTGTTCTTGAACAGGTTTTTTGGCTATGTGGAGGAGTCTGCGCGTCTTGAGCTCCAATGAACTGCATGTATCAGCATGGCCGAGGCCATAAATTGTATGGCAATGCATACCTGATTCATGTATGCCTTATAAAAGCATTTTAATGTGGACCTGAATTAGTCCTTTGCATGTAAACCTTTATTTTGCAATACATCCATATATTTGCGTTAATTAAAGAAACTTATGTCCTTTGTTATTTATTTTTAAATTGATGTACTAGAATAATATTTTTAGATTGCATTTATTGGTGTAGTTGTTTACCTTTGCTTTGTTTAATTATTTAAGCACATCTTTGGTCAGATGCATCACACTTACTGAGGAGAGGAGAGCGGGATAAAGTGCAGGATGTGGGTTACTGCTGTATTTTGCACAGACACAGCAGAGCTGGGGGCACGTAAAGGTCAGAAATCAAAGAATGCAGAGCAACACAGTCACAAGGCCCTTTCTGTTTGCAGGCTGCCCGAGAATACCTGAGCCGCCATCTTGGCTGTTTCTAGGCTCATAACATGCAGAAGTTGCTGGGCGTTTTTTTATATTTGAGAGCAATCTGTATGTAGAGGGTGTGGGTAACCACACACAAAATTTTAAGTTGTACCATTTGAAGCCAAAATATTAAAATTAAATCCACAAGTAAAAAATGCAAGTTAACTAAAAATTAAACAAAGTAAGATTTACTTATGCAAATGCATTCATTAATGGTTGGTTACTACAAAATGAATGAAATAAAGAAAAATAAAAGACCAAATATTTAGAATGCACTTTAATGAGGTAAGTTTGTAGTGCGCAGCCGCAAGATCAGAAGGATTTACGTCCAGACAAAAAAGGAAAAAGGGCAAAACCAATGTTGCAACCTGAGAAATGAAACGGAAAATTCAGGATGGAAACTGACATAGGTCTGATTCCCGAACTGCCATACGAACGGACGGACATTTTAGGATAGAAACGTATTTGCTTATAGAATCACTCGCAAGTTCATACGAACGCACGAGCGTACGGGAAAAATAGGATGATCGGCACCAAAATCAAAGCTGTTACATGTTTCTTTGAATCGACCCTAATGACTGGTAAAGCTGTGGAACATATGGTTGAAAAGCAAGAATAACCATTTGTTTTTATATGAAAAAGACCCTGGTTTATACAGATTTTTTTTTTCCACAGACTGCCCTGCGTGGAAATGAATGGCGCATGGAGCATCCAAGCTTTCCTCCCAACAATGCCTGATGTATTCCAGTAGATTGATGACGGGGCCAGACCTACACTACAGAAAGATGGATCGTGCAAAACAGATTTAAGGCGCTGCTCTCCAGTTACAGACATTCCTCCGCATCGGACCACAAGTAAGTATTGATAAAAAATCCTTTACGTTACTCTTACTTTTTATTAATATTCTTCGGATAAGACGGATCATACATGATTCCAGATTAAATATTCCAAGAATTTTTGAGGGCTAATTAGTCAGAGGCAATGATACCTTCTTGTTTCTGATTTAATTAAAAGGTGGAAACACACCCTCAAACAAAACTTCACTTTGGCAATACTTTTGCATTTGTTTATTCATAATTTTATGTAGATATTACTAACTAAGCTACTTTTTCTCCACATGACTCTCCACAGGGTGTGATTCATCCAATTTTTGGCCTCCTGAAGCCAACCCCAGGGTCTCTTTAAAGTAATGTTTGGGCTCCTGCTGCTGCTGCTGCCAACTCCAGGGTGTGATTCATCCAATTTTTGGGCTGCTGAAGCCAACCCCAGTGTCTCTTTAAAGTAATGTTTGGGCTCCTGCTGCTGCTGCCAACTCCAGGGTGTGATTCATCCAATTTTTGGGCTCCTGAAGCCAACCCCAGTGTCTCTTTAAAGTAATGTTTGGGCTCCTGCTGCTGCCAACTCCAGGGTGTGATTCATCCAATTTTTGGGCTCCTGAAGCCAACCCCAGTGTCTCTTTAAAGTAATGTTTGGGCTCCTGCTGCTGCTGCCAACTCCAGGGTGTGATTCATCCAATTTTTGGGCTACTGAAGCCAACCCCAGTGTCTCTTTAAAGTAATGTTTGGGCTCCTGCTGCTGCTGCCAACTCCAGGGTGTGATTCATCCAATTTTTTGGGCTCCCGAAGCCAACCCCAGTGTCTCTTTAAAGTAATGTTTGGGCTCCTGCTGCTGCTTGCAACTCCAGGGTGTGATTCATCCAATTTTTGGGCTCCTGAAGCCAACCCCAGGGTCTCTTTCAGCCAATGTTTGGGCTCCTGCTGCTGCTGCTGCCAACTCCAGGGTGTGATTCATCCAATTTTTAGGTTCCTGCTGCTGCCAACTCCAGTGTCTCTTTAAAGCAATGTTTGGGCTCCTGCTGCTGCTGCCAACTCCAGGGTGTGATTCATCCAATTTTTGGGCTCCTGCTGCTGCCAACTCCAGTGTCTCTTTAAAGTAATATTTGGGCTCCTGCTGCTGCCAACTCCAGGGTGTGATTCATCCAATTTTTTGGGCTCCTGAAGCCAACTCCAGTGTATATTTGGGCTCCTGCTTCTGCTGCTGCCAACTCCAGGGTGTGATTCATCCAATTTTTGGCCTCCTGAAGCCAACTCCAGTGTCTCTTTCAAGTAATATTTGGCCTCCTGCTGCTGCTGCCAACTCCAGGGTGTGAATCATCCAATTTTTGGGCTCCTGAAGCCAACCCCAGTGTCTCTTTAAAGTAATGTTTGGGCTCCTGCTGCTGCTGCCAACTCCAGGGTGTGAATCATCCAATTTTTGGGCTCCTGAAGCCAACCCCAGTGTCTCTTTAAAGTCATATTTGGGCTCCTGCTGCTGCCAACTCCAGGGTGTGATTCATCCAATTTTTGGGCTCCTGAAGCCAACTCCAGTGTATATTTGGGCTGCTCCTGCTGCTGCTGCCAACTCCAGGGTGTGATTCATCCAATTTTTGGGCTCCTGAAGCCAACCCCAGTGTCTCTTTAAAGTAATGTTTGGGCTCCTGCTGCTGCTGCTGCTAACTCCAGGGTGTGATTCATCCAATTTTTGGGCTCCTGAAGCCAACCCCAGTGTCTCTTTAAAGTAATATTTGGGCTCCTGCTGCTGCTTGCAACTCCAGGGTGTGATTCATCCAATTTTTGGGCTCCTGAAGCCAACCCCAGTGTCTCTTTAAAGTAATGTTTGGGCTCCTGCTGCTGCTGCCAACTCCAGGGTGTGAATCATCCAATTTTTGGGCTCCTGAAGCCAACCCCAGTGTCTCTTTAAAGTAATATTTGGGCTCCTGCTGCTGCTGCTGCCAACTCCAGGGTGTGATTCATCCAATTTTTGGGCTCCTGAAGCCAACCCCAGGGTCTCTTTAAAGTAATATTTGGGCTCCTGCTGCTGCTGCTGTCAACTCCTGCCAACTCCAGGGTGTGATTCATCCAATTTTTGGGCTACTGAAGCCCACTCCAGTGTCTCTTTAAAGTAATGTTTGGGCTCCTGCTGCTGCTGCCAACTCCAGGGTGTGATTCATCCAATTTTTGGGCTCCTGAAGCCAACTCCAGTGTCTCTTTAAAGTAATGTTTAGGCTCCTGCTGCTGCTTGCAACTCCAGGGTGTGATTCATCCAATTTTTGGGCTCCTGAAGCCAACCCCAGGGTCTCTTTCAGCCAATGTTTGGGCTCCTGCTGCTGCTGCCAACTCCAGGGTGTGATTCATCCAATTTTTGGGCTCCTGCTGCTGCCAACTCCAGTGTCTCTTTAAAGCAATGTTTGGGCTCCTGCCCCTCATAGTGATGCCACTTCAACTCTCTTGAATTCAATTGTGCCGCTCTGCGATTCTATTAGCGATGCCTCTGATCTGCATGTGATATTTATTCAAAGTATTATTTAACTAACCCAGCACGCATCCTGTGCGCGTTACAGCAAGGCAGAATGGTTTACAACCCTATTGAGGCTCTAGGAGGCTCAGAAATAGCCGTTTTTAATAGCGATTCGTCGCGAATTTATTCGGGTCGAAACGATTTTTGTCGGAAAATTCGGCGAATCAGTCGAATCGAATTTTTCAAAAGTTCGCTCATCTCTACTGTAAACCTATATAGACAAATCACATACAATTATTATACAATAGCTTCACTCACATAGCTTCAGCATGAACTCTCTCTAACAAAAAACTAAGGACAATGGTCCAATACAAAAAGGTAATCACCATAACAGGCAAACAAGAGATAATGAAATAAGGGCGGGGTGGGACGACCTGAACTGGATATATTCAAAAACAATTTTACAGGTGAGTTTCACAGAGTTGCATTTTTCACTATATCCAGTCCAGGTCGTCCCAGAAGTGATGACAGTTGGGACGTCCAAAAGCAGTGTCCATTAGGGTGGGATCCCCAGTGCAGAACAGCAAGTAGTTCATCTCACTACCACCTGAAGCACCTTTTCGGCCAAAAGCAGCGTCAGCTGAGGCCCTAACATCAACCTTATAAAACCTTGTAAAGGTATGAACAGAAGACCAAGTACCGGTCTTACAAACTTGTTCAACAGAGGCCTGGTGCTGAAAAGCCCAGGAAGCACCAATAGCTCTAGAAGAATGAGCTGTAACACGATATGGGGGATCCTTCCCCTTGGCAGAATATGCTTGCACCACCGCCTGTCTAATCTACTTACTGAGAGTGGACTTGGCCGGAGGCAAACTCTTTCTGGAACCTTCAGTGGGAACAAAGAGTGAATTCGACTTCCTGAAGGATTCAGTCACAACCAGGTAGTACTTAAGGGCTCTGACCACGTCCAAGGCATGGAGGGTCCTTTCTTTAGAATTAGATGGTTCTGGACACAGGGAAGGCAAAACAACTTCCTCATTAAAATGAAGGGAGAAGCGACCTTAGGCAAAAAATCAGGTTTATAGCGAAAAACCACCTTATCCTTATGCCGCTCAAAGTAAGAGCGGCCAATTCTGACACACGGCGCACCGAGGTGATAGCCACCAAAAAGACCACCTTTAGAGTCAAGACAGACAATGCAGCGTCGCACAAAGGCTCAAAGGGGGGATCCTGTAGAGCAGAAAGCACCAAATTCAAATCCCACACCTGTAATAAAGGCTTACGCGGTGGACCTACACCCTACATGGGTAACTGCTTGGAAAAAAGTCCTGATCAGTCTATGATGAGCAAAGGATCTTTGAAAGAAGATGGCCAAGGCTGATACCTGGCCCTTGAGGGTGCCCAGCTGTAGACCCAAGTCTAAGCCGTGTTGTAAAAATTCCAAAATCCTAGAAATAGAAAAAGTGCAACAAGGGAAACTCTTGGATTCACACCAAGAAATGTAGGCATGCCAAACGCTGTAGTAAATCATGGAAGAATACTTCTTCTACGCCTGAATCATGGTATGAACAACCGTAGCCGACAGCCCCTTTTCCATTAGGATTGAGGTTTCAATAGCCAGGCCGTCAAAGCCAGCATCTGTAAAATGGGGTGCCGCAGCGATCCCTGAGTGAGAAGGCCTGGGTCATCGGGCATGATGTAACGATCAACTGACATCTGAACTATGTCCGCAAACCAACTCCGCCTCGGCCAGCGAGGAGCCACCAGGATGGTTGGTACCCCCTCCTGGGCTATCTTGCGCAGCACTCGGCCCAGGAGTGGAAACGGAGGAAATATATAAAGAAGCCTGAACTCCGTCCACGGAATCGCCAGAGCATCTGTGGCGAAGGCCAGAGGATCTCTTGACAGGGAGACGAACCTTGGGAGCTTGTGATTGTGTCTGGACGCAAACAGGTCCACGTCCGGCTGACCCCAGCGGAGACGCAGAGCATAAAACTTGTTGCTGAGAGACCACTCCTCCAGATGAGAAGTCCCCCTGCTCAGGGAGTCTGCCTCCTGGTTTTCTACCCCGGGGATGTAAACCGCCGAGATGCAGGGAACATTCTCCTCAGCCCAAGACAGAATCTGGGACACCTCCTGAAGAATTCACTTGTTCCGAGTCCCGCCCTGGTGATTGATGTAGGCGACGGCCCTCTGATTGTCCGAGCAGACCTGAATCACACGACCCCTTAGATGGGGAGTCAATTTGATAAGCACCAACCGAATCGCTCTCAGCTCCAGAAGATTGATGGGTAAGTGGGCCTCCTGCGGCCCCCACTGACCCTTCAGCGTTTGCCAAAAACCTCCCCAGCCGTTCAGACTGGGGTCCGTGGTAACTATCTCCCACCGGGAAGTCAGAAAGGACTTGCCCACCAACAGATTGCTGGAGTCCAACCACCACAAGACCATGGGGGACAGTGAATATTCCTGATCCAGGGACTCCTGTGTCTGGTCCCAAACCAGTCAACAGATTCAAAATACAGGTTACAAGGCACTAACGGCCCAAACCTAAGTGACCCCCAATTTAGTCCCTCTTTTTAGTAATCCCTCTTTAAGGGGAGAGGGTGCGGAGAGAGAGGGGGGTGTAGGAGACCCCTATGAAAATAAAGCTAGTGGGCACAGGTAAGGGCATAAACTCCGGGCAATTAGGTGGTTCCTCCCCCCCCCAATAGGCTCACCATCGCCTATGGCCGGCTACCCTTTATGGAGGGTCTGCGGCCCAGAGCCTAGCTCTGTGAACGCCCAACCCCGCGTTCTCCCTATCTTCACCTGTCCCGTCAGCCAAGGCTGGGAGGCATAAATGGGTCCACGGGAACAGTGGAAATAGAGGTGCAGCGGCCGACAGGCTTAAAATGCCTCGCTCAGCTGCAGTATCCAGAGAGAGTATCCAAGACGATCCTAGCAGCAGCTACTGCAAGATGAATTCTGGGAATTCTATGGAGACAGCTCTTTTTATAGGGGGCCGGGAGGAGTTACAGCTCTGAATCTTGCAGTGACTTTGCTACCTGGTGGCGGACTACCCAACTGTCATCACTTCTGGGATGACCTGGACTGGATATAGTGGAAAATACTTTGCCCTCATCAGACAAAATGATGTCCCCCACCTTTTAAAATGCCCCATTGCATGTGCAGATAATTGGAAGAATTCCTTTATTGCTTTTATTGCTAAAATAAAAAAAGCTCAGTGAGATGCATATTGCAGTTCACACAGGAAGTGTACACTTGTTTCACCAAATCAAGGGATATTTGTTGGATGTAACCGAGTAACTGCACCAGTAACAAAGCGAAAACACATGGAATGACATTGTTGTAACATTGTGACATTAATACTTTAATGCCAGACCTGTAATGACAATTCTGCATAAAAATATAAAAAGTCAAAAACATTTTCAAAAATGACTCTTTCTAGGCCAGGGGAGGTCACACAATTATTTGAGAGAAAAAAATATTAAAAACAAAAAACCCTGTTTAAACAGAAGAAAAGCAACGTCCATTGAAATGTATGGGAGAGCGACAGGTAGCGACAGGTAATACCTGGCTCTCTGGTAGCTAGAGCACCGGGGCTATAAGCTGAGCTGCCTGTAATGATGAATCGTACGCTACATGGCGCTGTTAGAGTCGCTCACCAGAATCGCCTTCATAAATGTGGTATTGTGTTCACCAGACCCTGCCTGTCGCTACGAGGCACTACCTGGCTCTATCCCCCAGAGCAACATATTCTTTACCTTTCTTACATTACTTAAAACATTACATTGCTCAAACTTATCTGCTTATCCAAACTTTTTGCAAGAAAAAAAAAAACACACAGCCACAAACATGGTGTATATATTGGCTTTAGAGAAAAGTAAAATAAATGTTTTAAATAACAATATTATTTAGGCATATGCAGTCTTGGGAAATGGCCCATTGGGTATTCATTGTCGCAGAAGGCAAGTGGTTCTATGATATATATACTTCAAGTAAGAAGGTGGGTATTTATCTATTATGCCTGGTTTGAGTATGCAAGTATTCTGTTGCAGTAGTTTTTCATTTAAGGTTTTCTCACGGTAAAGGAACTTAAAACATATCCAATCATTTCTATAATGCTTTGTATTACCAGTTGTCATTTGTAAAAAAATGGAACAGTTTTAACTGTCAGTGCTCAAAGCATTGGTGTTATTTTGCTGTATTCCCCCAAAAGTAACAAGGCACTTCTAAATATGATTGTGTCTGTCTACAGTCACATCTCTGTGAGAAAAGACTTAGCTTCATAAACTGTTAAAAAAATAGAATTACAATATATATATATATATATATATATATATATATATATATATATATAGGCCCTTATTTAAGAAAGGATAGCGTCAGGTAGCACCTGGTTAATAAAAGGTAGCGACAGATAGCGACTGGTGAACGCCGGACACGGCACGCAATTCCACATTTATCAAGCAGAATCTGTTTAGCGACTGAAATAGCGCCATGTAGCGTCTGATTCATCATTTTCACAGCCTCAGCGAACAGCGCCAGCGTTCAGCCTTGCACAGCGCCAGGTATGACCTCTCGCTACCTGACGCTCTCCTATACATTTCAATGGACGAACCTTTTCTTCTCTTTAAACGGGGTTTTTGTTTTTTTTTGTTTTACAAAAAAATCACAAATAATTCTTTGACCTCTTCTGGCATTGAAATAGCATTTTTTTCAATTTTTTTTCATTTTTTATATTTTTCCTCAGAAATGACATTACAGGTCTGGCGTTAAAGTGTTCATGTTACAATGTTGTTACAATGTAATTCCATATTTTTTTTGCTTTGTTACTAGTTGATAGATGCTTGAAAACAGACTTTAAACACACAGCCTCCGGTGCTCTGGGCTTCAAACAAGTATTTTTCAGCGCCAGAGATTTGTGAGGCTGTTTTTTTGCTGAATATGGTGTGAGTCGGTCGCTATGAGCAGTCCCTAACATGCCTTCCCATACAGCGCTGTACTGGTCAAATAGCGACCAGTATTCAACATTACTGAACTGCGACTGAGTCGCTATAAACTAGCGACTCACGGTCGAGCACTGCGACTACTAGCGGGCGCTCTGAAAATGCCTGCTACAGCCGCTCATCTGTTGCTACCTGCTGCTAATGATGAATCAGCCTCCCCGTGTATGTGCTCTCATGGATTAGTAAATTCATGTTTCACTGACTTTGATAAGTCCAGTTTACCCCAAAAAAAGGCGCGCTATTTGCTTAAACTGGCTTAAAGCTGGCGCAGTGATTTCATGAATCAGGACCCAGGAGAGCCAACCAGTGCTAGAAGTACCACTAGTGGTACTCGAGATCCTATCAAGTGGTACTTGGCCGGGACAAAGACTGACCTAAGCCTCATTTCCTCCATAAATACAAAATTGCTCCCAAAGGTCATGAGAACTACAGTATTTATGTGCATTTTGGGGCATTTATTGTACATTGTATATGATTGTCTTGTGTGGATTATAACATAGGTTTAGGTGCTTATAACCCACATGTACCATCCAGGTTGGGAGCTATTTATAAAATGGAAAGTTGTACTTGATTGAAAAAAAAGGTTGGGAACCCGTGATCGAGATCATGGCATTTTGTTGAAAGAGTGAGGTATCACACATCCTATATCCAGGGTAATGTGTGGGGGACTCAGCTGGTCAGCAGATCCTGGCAGTATCCATATAATCAAAAAAGTCCCCTTTGGGAAAGGAGCACCTTTTGTGACCCGAAACTTTGAAATGATAAAATTCAACTTTTCTTTACAAGTCAGATGCGTGCCTGTGGCCTTTTTGGACTACTATGTCATGGTAAGTCTTTAGTAAAAGTTCAAGGCATCTAGACATTCTGTATTACACTTGCCTTAACAGATATGTAATATATATATAAGACTTTTGATCATTTCTGTGTAAAGATACTTTTAAATTTCCTATAGCCTATAGACTATAAGAAGTTTCCTCGGGTTCTGTCACAGTTTGGTGGGCCTAGGTATAATAAAGCTTTATGCTGTTCATCTTCGATAGATGAATATCATGCTGAGATGCTGGAGGACATTTCCTTTTAAACATCCAATCAGGTGCTAGGAACTTGAAAATAAAAATTAGGTCCTTAAATAAGGTATGAGAATGGAGACTATTGC
Organism: Gastrophryne carolinensis; assembly: GCA_027917425.1. Classification (NCBI taxonomy): domain Eukaryota; kingdom Metazoa; phylum Chordata; class Amphibia; order Anura; family Microhylidae; genus Gastrophryne; species Gastrophryne carolinensis. Next base: position 40,192,576 of record CM051235.1, on the reverse strand, counting down.
TAAACTTTAGAAACTCCCACCCCCACAGTAACTACTGTAAGAGTAGAACCCTCCATTACTAATATTTTTAACACATTTTCTATTATTAATAATAATAATAATAATAATAATAATAATAATAATAAAATAATAATAATAATAATAATAATAATAATAATAATAATTATTATTATTATTATTATTATTATTATTATTACGGTACTTTGCTTCCCATCATTGCCTTTGCTCCAGTACCCGTTCACTTAAAGACTTTTTACATTTTGAAAAGTAATACGATCATTAGTTCTTTGCTGAAGAGGAAGGGCCTTAGTATTGTGAAGAATATTATTCAAGTCCTAACAAAAACCTTAAACAAAAAAAAACATACATGCACCCGAGTAGTACAGATTATAGCATGTCCTAGATTGGGCCATAGATCAGAGTAGGGCATGTTGCTACTGTGAACAGTGGGGAACAAGATACACTATTGGGGTACACACATTATGGGGAGTGTGTGTGTGTGTGTGTGTGTATATAGGGGTATAGGGAGGGGTAAAGAAGGGTTGTTCAACCTTTGGAAGAGTGTGGACCACATAATATTTATTTAGGATGACCAAAACCCAATTTACATGGCCCTGGAGTTCTAGGCATCCTGATTCAGGATTTCCCACATTGTGAAACCTTTGGAGTTTCACTAAACTCACCTTCTACCTCAATCCCGCAACGCGGCCTTACCAAAGCATTCCAGTTTTGTGCGTCCTGCAGACTTTAAGTGGATCTCCAGTCAAAAAATGTAAGCTTAGAAAATTGCTCCCCTAAAGCCAATGGCAATCAATGTTGTTTTTGAGAGGGTTAAACCACATGCAGATGTTGTGCTCTTGAACAACAAGGGAGATGCTCTGCTCACAGCTGAGACCAACTAGATACATTTTAGATAATGTATTGCCCCGTCTGAATGATCTGCAACTGCCACATGATTGACATAGCATGAACAGACAAATGTAGCAACCCCCCCCCCCCCCACACACACACACACACACACACACATAGAATGATAGACAAGCTGCCCTTTGTTTATCAGGCATATATCCCTCTCAGTTTTCTGCTGGCACAACTCCTCCTTCTTGATCCTGTGTAAGCAGGACTTTCAGGTGTGTAGTATGTTGGCTGCTCCCATTTAATTCTAGGTGCACCTCAAACAGTTTATGCCACTGACCATCAGAGGGGGGTTTATGGGAGCAATTTCTTGAACTTTATTTTTTTGACTGGAGGTCTGCTTTAAGTGTGTGCTGGTATAAGACAAAAAGACCTATTCGGTTCTAGAAAATCAAAAGGTGGTTGTCCAGCACCTCAGGACACCAATGTCTACTTCAAAGGCATAACAGATATAAATAAATACATTATTATACAGATATTATATACAGGCCATACTCAACGTACATTTAAAAACAAACTGGATGAGCCACCCAAGCAAAACCAAATGTGAATTAAATATACAAATGCCATAAATATACATAAAATCATAAATAATTTGTGTAAACCACACATGCTCAACCTGCAGCCCGGGGGCACAAATGGCCTGAGCCATCTGATGTGGCCCCTGACCTGTTGTGGGGGAAGTGGGAGAGGTAAATAGAACTGACATGTAAAGGTAATTAAATAGGGGCACTGTAAGGATAGGCAATTGCACAGAGAGTGATATAGAAGGGGCACATTGACAAATAGAGGTGACAACACTGACTTGGTGGTATACACCATGTTACACTGTAAGCTCGCAAGGGCAGGGCTCTCTTTCCTATTGTCTCCTGTGCTCACAACACTTAGTTTAAACCTCGTAGCATCTAGTTTTGTATTGACCTCTGTTCTATATGTTTTACCTTGTCCGTAATCACCCCTTGTAAAGTGCTATGGAAGAGGATGGCGCTATATAAATAAACATTAATAATAATATGTGACATTTTTTGTACACCATTGCTGGGTGAAATCTTTGGCAGAAGAATTCAATAAAATCAGTTGTCTATAAGAATTGTATGATTAGCATTGGTGAAAGCTTAGATGGTTAAGATGTGAGACTGATGGGGGAGGAATATATATAAGGGCCCTCAATATTCAGAGAGGTAAGCCAATCAAGATGTGTATTGCCAACATGTGGGGATTTTTACATATGAATATAGGGGTGCAGTGGACAGTATCCTGATCATGGCCACCAACTTAGACTGGAGTGGTTCGGTAAGTTGTAGTTCAGCGAGTCCCGGTGGTGGACAAAACGTGGGTAGTGCTGTTGTCTTCTTTCTATTGTTTTTGGCTGGCCAATCCCTTTACATTTTAGGAAGTATGGGAATCCCACAAACAGCATTTCCCTTTTAATATTTAACTATTTAATTGCTTACTATGCTATGTACATTTGAACCTTTTACAGCTGTTGGTTTTGTATATTGTTTACGTATATTTTACTGCACTTATTGCTAACTCTTATTTTTTTGTTCCACTAAGAAAACATCAGCACTATAGAATTATATACTTGGGGCCCACAATATGCTACTTATTTGATAAAACCCCCCTTTATCTTTAACTGTAACTTGTTGAATAATACATTTATTTTGTGGTATTGTGTTTGTTTAATCCCTGTTTGCATTTTCTAATGACAGTCACAAGACCAAAGAGATTTATTTAGATGAATTCAACATATCAGCGCTTTATTGACTATTTTATTATTGTGGGGATTTCCGATCTTCCTGAGTTGAAGGCCACTATCTTTCTTGTGGTTCTCCTAATTTATGTAGTTACACTTGTTGGTAACATGATCATTTTGGCAGTGGTCTGCCTTGATCATCATCTTCACACTCCCATGTATTTCTTCTTAGCCAACTTGTCCTTTCTAGATATGACTTCTTCTACGGTTACACTGTTCAGGATTCTTGTAAGTTTCATAACTGGGAACACTATGGTTTCCTTCCAGGCATGCATATTACAGATGTACATTTGGGCATCTTTAATTGGGCTTGAACTCTTGATATTGACTGCTATGAGTTTTGATCGATATGTGGCCATATGCAATCCACTAAACTACCACAATGTCATGAATCATAAAGTATGCATTTGCTTGGCCTCCATCTGCTGGTTGTGGGCTTTTCTTGAGTGCTTGCCCCACACTATCATTGTAATCAACTTTAATTGCTATCGATCAAACAGAATCAACCACTTCTTTTGTGACATCCTTCCTCTGAAGAACCTCACATGTGATAGCGTAACCGTTCTAAGTTATTTAATTCTTGGTAGTGTACTCTTTCACTTGTTTTTATCCTTTCCCTTGACTTTTTTCCCTTATGTTTTCATTATTGTTACTATAATTGGAATCCCTTCCAATGTTGGCAGACGTAAAGCCTTCCAAACATGTTCTTCACATCTGACGGTGGTCATCCTTCTCTATGTAGCTCTTCTATGTCAGTACATGATCCCAAACCAAGATGAAAATGTAAACTCCAATAAGCTTGTTTCTCTTTTTAATACAGCTGCTGTTCCCATGCTAAATCCACTCATTTACAGTTTAAAAAATAAAGATGTAAAGTTAGCTTTTATGAGAGAACTAAGAAAAATCAGAGTGTTCTTCTAATATAAGTCCATTTATGATCCCAGTTCTGCTAATCCGCTTTTATTAAAAGGTAAGTTCATGATTGGATCAGGGGTAGTCATTGTGTATCATATATCTTGATTTTTGTAAAGCATTTGATACTTTAACACATAAAAGACTGGTGCAAAACACGATAATGCTTGAACTGGGGGAAAACGTGTGCACATGGGTGAGAATTTGGCTTAATGATAGGAAGCAGAGGGTGGTTATCAACAGTATATACTCAGATTGGGTCACCGTTACTAGTGGAGTGCCATAAAGATCACTTCTGGCAACATTTCTCTTCAATATATATATATAAATATATATATATTAATGACATGAGGTACGGATTAAACAGTAAAGTTTCTATCTTTGCTGTTGATACTGTAAACGTCACTGGTCAGACCCCATATGAAGTACTGTGTACAGTTCTGGGCACCAGTGTGCAAGAAGGACATATTAGAAATAGAATGCGTTCAAAGGAGGGCAACTAAAGTAAGGTAATAAATGGAGTGCAGGGACTAAAGTACCCTGGAATCTTAGGTTTATTTAGTTTGGAAAAGAGACGCCTGAGGGGTGACCTAATAACTATGTATAAATATATTCGGGGTCAATACAAAGATTTGTCCCATTAACTATTTGAAAACTCAGAGTGTAACCATAAGCCGAGGGCATGCACTAAGGTTAGAGGGAAGGCGCTTCCTCCACCGACTTAGGGGGGAATTCTTCTCTGTAAGAGCAATAAGACCATGAAGGATACACTAAAAGAGTTTCCAGCTATGGCTACTAGACCACTTAAAGGAGATAACCATGCTGAACGTCATGGACTAAAGTCTTTATTCAGCCTTTCATACACATAATATGGAAGGCTGAATAGAGACTTTAGTCCATCTAGTGCCTTCCTCTTCCTCCACCTGTGCCACCATTAAATCCTTCATCATAACCTGAAGTGTTTTTTGTAGCAGATATGAATGGGGATGGTAGCAGTGACAATGGCATCGGCACTTACCATATTGGTGGCGTACTGGAAGTACTGCAGCACAGCACAAATGTTCCTCATAGAGGCCCACTTATTGGGGGTGAAGTGCTGTTGGTCTGCACTTCGACTCACCAGGGGATTCTGTAGCTAGAACTCCACTATTACGTGCTGCTGCTCACACACTCTTTCAAGCATATGTAAAATAGAATTCCACCTGGTTGGCAAATCACCTATGAGGAGGTGGGTGGGAAAGTTCCTCTGCAGTGCAGATAGGTAAGCAGCAGCTTTCATTGTGAACAATGAAAGTGGCCACACATGTCACGCACTTTATGCATAATTGGCCAGGAAGCTTGGAACAAACAAGTTGAGCACATGCGCCAGGCAAGGTATATGCGTCAACCAGGCTCAGGCCAAGAATGCTACTAGGTTCCACCCATTGGGCTTAAGCCCCAGTGGCAGCAACCACTCATTCAACTGCTCCTGGATGCCAGTCCATAGCTCTTGAGCAAGGTGTGGTCTTTTGATTAAAGTAGCTTTGGCACAGCCTGCTGCAGTTTCCCCATGGCTGTGCTCAAACTGGTTCAGCAGAAGCTGCGCTGATTGTATGAGGAGACAGAAGAGGAGGAAGCACAGAATTAGACAACAGGAAGCAGGAAGTGATGTCCGACAATCCTGGGTGGTGGAAGTATATGCGCCTTTATAGCTTGGGCCCTGTACCCACTTGATTAACCCAGTGGGCAGAGATTTAACATCCCTGTCCATGCTTAGTTGTCTGTGTGCCAGTTGTGATGTGAACCTTGCAACATATAGCATTGAGCACTTATTTTCTCCACAACCTGTTGGTGTAGGGCAGGGATGGTCTGCCGAGAAAACTGTGGCTGCGGGGGATGATAAATTGTGAGGCAGCTGCAGCCATAAGATTTTTATTAGCACCACCTTCTGACCGACTGAGATAACTGCCTCCCTTGCTATAAAATTTTTAGAGCTCTCCGTCTCCACCTCCTAAAATGGGAGCATTTACTTTGCAAATGCTCGCATTTAAGACCAGGGCTTGTGGGTGAGCTGGCCTAAGCTTCCACTTTCTCTCCATTGTTTGGGGAATAGATAGCTTGGTGGTGGAGGGGGTTGTCTTGGTGGTGATAAAGGCAAAGAAAACAGAAGCAGCAGAGGGAGCCTCAGGTATTTGCATGTTTTTATTGTAATAATACTAATAATGTTTTTGGTTTGATTTGCAGGTGTCCATGGATGTGGAACAGAGATTAATCACAGCTTCCCCCGTTTTTGGGACTGGTGGCACAGTGTGCAAATGACTCGTGTCTTGTCGTCAGTGCACTGCTTGGAAAAATGCCATGCTGGTGAGATCTTTTGAGCAAGCTTTGCTGTGCTCAGTCCCTGGGTGTGGTGAGCAGTAGTAGCAATGGGATGACCTCTAATGGTTTGCACCGTTCTCACTCTAATGCTGGCTGCCTGGGGCTATGTGGCCACCACCACTTCCTCTTAACTCTTATTGACTCTTATTGCCTTTAGTCCACTTTGGGTCTAGGACTTCCATCATCATCCCTTGGATCATCTTCCACCTACCCCTGCCTACTACCCTCCTTTTCAGCCTCCACCTCGCAAAAAGCCCCAGCAGTTGCCACTTGGGCTTCATCCTCAACATAGGTGCCCTGTGATGGTCCAGGTCCTCATCATTCAACACAAGTTGTTGGGCATCTGGGAACTCTTTGCAAGTGGGGCAGGGGCAGGTGGAGGGCCCACAGAATCCCAGCTCAGAGAGTCATCATAGAGAATTAGTGACTGCTCCATAACGTGGCTGAGATGGCCTCACTGATTTGAAGGGGGTGAAGGGGATGGCTCTGCACTTCTGGCAGAAGTGGAGTGGGTTGAAGACAATCCAATGGAACTTGAAGCAGTTGCCTTAACTTTGTCTTGCCTCACTATTCTGGCAGTGGTTTTGGGGCTTACAAGAATATGCTGCAAACCCTGGTGCCTGCTTGCACCAGAGGGAAGAAAGGGAGGAGGAGGGGCAGGAGGAATGGAAAAGAAGGAAATATACATTTAAAAAATGGGGGGGGGGGGGGTGAGAAGGGATGAAAAAAATACTATAAAGAAAAATAAAATAATAGAGATTCCCTACATCAAAAACAAAACATACCAGGTTTAGATAGAGCCCATGGTGCAGCTTTCTTCCACTTTGAGTGGCCTGCAGTGTGCTGTGGGCTCGAGGAGGAGTGAGTGAGCTCAGTGTTCTGGGGGTGTCACCTAGCGTGGGAACCCCAAACCAGTAAACCATGGTGCTCAGGGGGGAAGGATCAGAACCTGGGATAGTAAATATCCTGGGCCCTGGTCCACTCTGCACCCCCCACCACAGCCACCCCCCAATGGGGGTGAGATCTGTGGGGGATGGTTGTGGTGGGGGGTTGCAGAGTGTGCAGCAAGCAGAAGCGCACTGCTTAAACTCACCTGAGCCTCTTCTGACAGCGGTTGCAGTGTTACGGCAGTGGCGGCTTGTTAAACTGCAGGCAGCTGCTTTAACTCACCTGAGCCCCGATCCTCTTCTGATAGCGGCAGCAGGGGCCTTTCAAACTGATCCCTGCTCCCATAAGTGAGGACACTTCTAGTGCCAGCACTTGAAGTGTCCTCACTTATTTTCTACCCTGCTCCCCACTGCAGCCACATGTCTGCGCTGCACCACTATCTTCTCAGCCCTGCTCCCTACTGCACCCCCATCTCTGCCCTGCTCTTTGCTGCACCCCCACTGAACTGGCCCCTGTGCTGACCCTGAACTGCATTTACATATTTATGTAACATTGCAGATTTATGTTTGAAGAGTTACATGAAGTGTAGATCTGAGTGTAAATTCTTGCTTGCATATTGGATTTCACCACATTATTTCTCTTAACTCTAATTTATCTCTGTATGTACATTTATGGGGGGAGGGCCCCAGAGCCTGATTTACAGTGAGCATAGTTAAGCAGCTTTGTCCCGGGGCATCCACATATTAGCCGTTTGGCTGACTTACCTTTCCGCTTATTATAGTCACATGCATGTCCTCTTGTGCCATTGTTTCCATATACCGTGGAAACAATCCACGGTATCTGTTTATGTAGAGGGGACTTCAATAGGGACCAGGAGCAGCCACATTCACCTTCTGCCTTTTTTACAGTTGTACCCATGTGGGCTCCAGTCTATGTGATCGGCTGTGCATGGGGACGTGCATCAGCCTCGAGATCCATGGGCTGTGTTTTATTTTGGTCATGTGTAATTTTTTATCAAAGTAATAATATGCTGTCCCCCTTTGAAAGTGGACCAAAACCCATGTCAAATGTCCCTAGAATCTATGATTGGCTGCACACCTGTACATGCGCAATAGGACCAGGGATTTTTACTGAGCAATCTGGAGGGTTTCACACAGCGGGGCATGCCAAAGCATGATGCCCTGGGGAAGAGGGCAAAAATCCCTGGTCTTGGCCCCATTTAATTAATGTTATTTTTAGGATGTTAATTTTTCTGTCTATTTATGTTGTCATGGCATTTTGTATTGTTTACATCATTTACATTGGTTTCTGCTGATCCAGTGTAAAGCAGCGGCATGGAATGAGGTAACTAACACATTGCACATGTTACTGTCCTCATATTGTGGATGGCCCATGTTTTTTGCCCCGGGATAGTTGTTTCACTCATACAGATGCATACATTGAGCCTCGTCCATTTTGTTCCTCATCATGACATGTCTACTGACCTGTGTGTGCCACTATTTATTTCATATAAATGTTATTGCTAAAATTTGTGAAGTGTACCCCCAAGTCAAAAATCAAAGCTTAGTAAGCTTAGGCCCTTATTTAACAAGGGATAGCGGCGGGTAGCGAATGGTGAGCGAACGGTAATGACACTCACCGCCATGAGTACGCCGGCTCCCCTCCGCAATCACACATTTATGAAGCCGATCCTGCTTAGCGACTGACAGAGCGCCAGATAGCGAATCATTCATCATTATTCCAGCCTCACCCCACAGCGCCAGCGAGCGACCTTGAACAGCGACAGGTATGACCTCTCGCTACCTGGCGCTCTCCAATGCATTTCAATGGAGCAATCTTTAAATATTCATAATTAATTGCTATTAATTTTTTTTTTTTTTTTTTTAAATGTCAAAAATTCTGTGACCACTTCTGCAATGTTAGATATTTTTTTTAAGTTTAAAAAAAAAAAAAAAAAAAAAATTGTGCAGAATTGATATTACAGGTCTGATATTAATGTATTCATATTACAAAATGTTTTGAAAAACATGTTTTTTTTTTTTTTCAAAAAATATGGTTGTTTGGGGGTTAAAAAACAACTTTTAACCCATCGCCGCCAGCGCTCTGGGGTTTAAACATGCATTTCACAGTGCGAGAATTTTTGGAGCGTGATTTGTTAATGAATATGCTGGGAGCCGTTCGCTATGGCCGTTCGCTGTCATGCGCTCCCATACAGCGCGGAACCTGTCAAACAGCGACTCCTAACCCCGTATTCAACATTATCGCTCACCGACTGAGTCGCTGTCAACAGCCGAACAACGGCCAAGCACAGCAAATACTAGCGTGCACTGTGAAAATAACGCTACTGCCGCTCATCTGTCGCTACCTGGCGCTATTAATGAATCGGCCTGTTAGTAAATTGCTTCCCTAAAGCCCCTCTGTGGCCATCAGTGACATAAGCTTATTGAGGGGTATTAACACCAATGCAGATATTTGGAATAGCAGGCAGATTCTGTGCTCGTAAACATGCATTGCAGCGGCCACACATGAAGGAGCTGATTCTGAGTCTCCTAGTCAAAATTGCCTCATAGCTCTGTGCAATCATCTCTTATTTCTAGCCAGAAGTAGTAAGCATTCAGCTGTAATGACTCAACACTGAATAAAATACATTGTATACATTGTATCCCCTGACCAAGTGCTTTTGTTGCCTCTGCCGCCATAGAGATACATTGTAACAGCTTTCCTCACATAGATGTATTTTGCTACATTAACTGTTTGTTTTGTGTTTGTGTGTAAAAAATGACTGGCACAGCACTTCCCTAATTCTCATGTGTAAGCAGGACTATCAGGTGTGTGACAAGGTGGCCGCCCCCGTGTAATTCAAGAGGGATTACTGGAAAGCACCACTAGGGTGAGAGGTGGCACCAACCTTGGTATTAATTCGAACTGTGGTGCAATGCTCTGGTTGCAATCTACATATATATGTAAGCAAGAAGAAAAAGGGGAAAGTGCCCGCCAAAACCCCTATAGATGCCTACCAGAATCTTAATGCACACACCTCAAGTATATATAGAAAAATATAAGTTTATTAAATTAATCCAATAAATACATATCACATATAAGACATTTAAAAAAAACATAAAAGACAACCTAATTACTTATCTGCCACAAGGGGGGGCTGTTGTAATGCGCTCTGATAGACATCACTATAATTCTAATATACCCTATATCAAAAATCACCTAACCAATTCATGTGCTTAAATAATTCAATAGTCAACCACAATCCCCTCGATTCAAAGAGCAAAAGTTAATTGATTTCGTATCGAGAATCGTAAGTTTGGGTGGGTGTTAGTCATTTTTTCCTGTTTTTTTGGCCATTTACGACTCGCACGAGCCTACGTACGAATGCGTATATGCTCTTACGATCAGCGGAAGTTCGTTCCTAAATTTTAGGATCAAAACGTAAAACTTAGGATCAAAACGTAAAACTTACGATCAAAACGTAAAATTTAGGTTAATTGGATGTGTTTAGGTGTGATTCAGAGAAACCTCTAAACGCGTTTTAAAAGAAAGCCACAGCCGACACCTTTTAGCAGCCGGATTGCTGTTCGTGAACAGGTTTTTTGGCTAAGTGGAGGAGTCTGCGCGTCTTGTGCTCCAATGAACTGCATGTATCAGCATGGCCGAGGCCATAAATTGTATTGCAATGCATACCTGATTCATGTATGCCTTATAAAAGCATTGTAATGTGGACCTTAATTAGTCCTTTGCATGTAAACCTTTATTTGGCAATATATTTGCGTTAATTAAAGAAACTTATGTCCTTTGTTATTTAATTTAAAATTGAGGTACTAGAATAATATTTTTAGATTGCATTTATTGGTGTAGTTGTTTACCTTTGCTTTGTTTAATTATTTAAGCACATCTTTGGTCAGATGCATCACACTTACTGAGGAGAGGAGAGCGGGATAAAGTGCAGGATGTGGGTTACTGCTGTATTTTGCACAGACACAGTAGAGCTGGGGGCATGGAAAGGTCAGAAATCAAAGAATCCAGAGCAACACAGTCACAAGGCCCTTTCTGTTTGCAGGCTGCCCGATAATACCTGAGCCGCCATCTTGGCTGTTTCTAGGCTCATAACATGCAGAAGTTTCTGGGTGTTTTTTAATATTTGAGAGCAATCTGTATGTAGAGGGTGTGGGTAACCACACTAAAAATTTAAAGTTGTACCATTTGAAGCATAAATATTAAAATTAAATCCACAAGTAAAAAATGCAAGTTAACTAAAAATTAAACAAAGTAAGATTTACTTATGCAAATGCATTCATTAATGGTTGGTTACTACAAAATGAATGAAATAAAGAAAAATAAAAGACCAAATATTTAGAATGCACTTTAATGAGGTAAGTTTGTAGTGCGGAGCCGCAAGATCAGAAGGATTTACGTCCAGACAAAAAAGGAAAAAGGGCAAAACCAATGTTGCAACCTAAGAAATGAAACGGAAAATTCAGGATGGAAACTGACATAGGTCTGATTCCCGAACTGCCATACGAACGGACGTATATTTTAGGATAGAAACGTATTTGCTTATTGAATCACTCGCAAGTTCATACGAACGCACGAGCGGACGTGAAAAATAGGATGATCGTGAGCCAAATCCAAGCTGTTACATGTTTCTTTGAATCAACCCAAATATATCAAAATACAAAATACTTCCAAATAAAGTGCATCAATCGCATAATAGAAATGACATAAACCGTTTCAAAATTATAACCAAGCAAGAAAGTGGGCAAAGGAGAAAAACAACGAGGACAATATGCAGTGCCACTTATCTGAATATGCAGTCAATCAGTCAGCGCGACCCCCCCTTGATTTTAAACCCACGCGTTCCGAGACAACGTCTCTTTCTCAAGGCAGAGTGCTCAGTAGAAGGGTGCCTTCAGTCCCCCCTTAAATACCCACCCACCTCTGTTCCCCCGCTGCTCTGAGTGAAATCCGTTGTGCGGCGAACGCACTCCGGCCGGAAGTGCGTCACATCGTCAGAACCAGATATGACTGCTCCCGCGCTCCAATCTGGAACGCGAAAGTACGTCCAGGATGGTTTTATGCACACACCTCAAGTATATATAGAAAAATATACATTTATTAAATTAATCCAATAAATACATATCACATATAAGGCATTTTAAAAAACATAAAAGACAACCTAATTACTTATCTGCCACAAGGGGGGGCTGTTGTAATGCGCTTTGATAGACATCACTATAATTCTAATATACCCTATATCAAAAATCACCTAACCAATTCATGTGCTTGAATATAAATTGTAGAACTACAGGAGTGTTATATTTGATCATTTGTTCCTGCATGAAGATCTATGTAGGCGAGACTAAGAACACTTTAAAGGCCAGAATTCAGGCGCATCTGCCTTCATTCCGCCTGGGGCAAAGGAATATTGAACAGGGCCGACCAATACCACCGGTAGCCATGCATATTTTAAAAGCACATGGCGGAAACTGGGAAGGGATTAGGGTCGTGGGCCTGGAGAAAATACAACTAGGCATTCGGGGAGGGGATATTAAAAGACGGTTACAACAACGGGAACTCAGATGGATCTTTCAGCTGGATGCCCAACAACCTAATGGACTTAATGAGGATGTTTCGTTCACTCCATTTTTGGGTTAGTGCACAGGTGATAAGCATGTGGGTTGTATTGGGGGGTAGATGTCCTTATGGGCATCACACAATGAAGTGAGTAATAGATTGTTTGTATTTCATTTCATAGGACATAAGTATAGGGTTTAATTGTCACTAATACACAGGTGGTTGGATTGTTCTCACTGGAGTGAGTTTTTGTCATGATTTTTTTGTTATGATGTTGGTAAGTGCACCGTTGTACCACTGGGGTCCTTTGCTCTTTTTTCATCATTTTTGATTAATTATTTTTGTTGCTTTATTAGGTAGTGATTGTGAGAGGGTGGATTGGAACCCTGGAATAAGAGCAATACCTCTAGTCCGCCAGTTGGAGGCCCTAATTTGATTCTCTTCTCCCCTTTCGAAAACGCCAGCAAGATTATCGCATGGAAACAGCTGTGGAGGATTGAAAGGAGGCTGGTCTTGGGGTTCATCGGAGAGCTTTCTAACCACTGATCGGAGCAATGTGCTTTTGTGGGAGCTCATGGGGATTATTCACCCATGGGGAGTATATTTGCATTAGTGATGGTTTTTAGGTTTGGTCCTGTATGAGGGTTGTATATTGGCTCCGACTTTAGAACAATGAGCCTTCCATCAATTTGGTGGTTTAACATTCCCTCTCCCCCTGTGGCCGTGCCCTCTGATAATTGGTTCCCCCCTTTGCCGTGCCGGGCCTTCCCTTTTCTCCCCCCCCCCCCTTAGTCTCCACTCTCTTCATTTTTCCCTCCTTTTTGGTCTCTCCTTTTCCTCCCTCTTCTCCCGCCCTTCCCTCCTCCTTCCCCCCTCTATCCTCTCTTCCCGCCCCCTCTTTTCCTTACCTTTCCTTCAGGGGAGAACATTATGGGTTATGCAGCCCATTGATATAGAACTTCATTGGGTTTGGCTATCCCTTTAAGGAAAAGTACTTCAGTTTCCCCTTGGAAAGCATAAGCAATTGTTGGGCTTACCCTCTTGAGTAGATTGCCCTATAAGATTCGCACCTGGTTAATACAGGGCACCAGGAGATATGGTCCCCATACATATAGAATTATAGTCACTCTTATTGCTGGTTGAGGAAATAAATTGCAAGCCCGGGGTAATGGCCAGTGGGATATTAAATCTACCTCCTCAGATGTAACGATCTGTTACAGAAGAGGCTCAATATTAATAATAATAGTGTTTATTACATATAGCTATTATAGTAAAAATACATCGAACAAAAATGACGCCAGCAATGTCCATAAGACTGTTATTCATTGTTTAAAATTAGTAGATAGAATATGGCTTTGTTACTGTGTAAATTGGTGTTAATGATGTATATTTTTGTTTTCTTTAGAATGTCATTTTAATAGTCTAGTGGATGTCAGGTTCCGCCGGTTGATACTCACCCCCCTTCGGTCCCAGTCCCGTGCTGCGCACGCGGGCGGTGCAGTCCTCCCCCTACCAGGGAGAGACAGGCCCGCCTAGTCCTGAGTACCATCCTGGACGTACTTCCGCGTTCCAGATTGGAGCACGGGAGACGTCATATCCGGTTCTGAAGACCTGACGCACTTCCGGCCGGAGTGCGTTCGCCGCACACCGGATTTCACTCAGAGCAGCGGGGGAACGGAGGTGGGTGGGTATTTAAGGGGGGACTGAAGGCACCCTTCCGCTGAGCACTTTGCCTTGAGAAAGAGACGTTGTCTCGGAGCGCGTGGGTTTAAAATCAAGGGGGGGGGTCGCGCTGACTGATTGACTACATATTCAGATAAGTGGCACTGCATATTGTCCTCATTGTTTTTCTCCTTTCTATTATGCGATTGATGCACTTTATTTGGAAGTATTTTGATATATTGTGGTTGACTATTGAATTATTTAAGCACATGAATTGGTTAGGTGATTTTTGATATAGGGTATATTAGAATTATAGTGATGTCTATCAGAGCGCATTAAAACAGCCCCCCCCCCCCCCTTGTGGCAGATAAGTAATTAGGTTGTCTTTTATGTTTTTTAAAATGTCTTATATGTGATATGTATTTATTGGATTAATTTAATACATTTATATTTTTCTATATATACTTGAGGTGTGTGCATTAAGACTCTGGTAGGCATCTATAGGGGTTTTGGCGGGCACTTTCCCCTTTTTCTTCTTAATTCAAGAGGGATTAATCTTTATGCCATTCCACAATATCTGCATGGGGTTACTTGGGGTTATGCCATCTCATACAACTTATGCCACTGATCATAAGAGGAGAAGCAATTTACTAAACTTTCTTTTTTTGGCTCGAGGGTCCACTTTAAATATCTGTTTACACAGTTTCATTTTCATATGCCTCCCTATGGTGCACTATGGGATTGTTTCCCATGCACAGTGGGTAGAATGGCTCCATGGTGGAAGTCAGTTAACAGACTTTTCTCCTCCTAAAACCGGTCCTGGAAAAGGTTACCTGGATTGAGACCCCAGAGACTTGGATAGTGTCAATTAATAATGGCATAAATTGAGGGGATGGCGGTCAGTAAAATCACATTTCTTAATTTCCAGCTGACAAGAAATGACGAGACTAGATTTTTTTGCTTTGTGACACAAAGGCCTCGCTTCAATAAAAGTAGAAAAAATTCTCATGGTAGTAAAAAATTCAATTCATGAGAAAAAAGCCTGAGAATGTGACTGTTACTGAATCTCTAGATAAAAAGACAATGAAAGTCAATGGCAGCTTTTACTACAGTGTAGAAAGGAGGAAACAGTTCTCTACTTTTCTTAGGAGTAAACAAGTGTCATTGACTTTCATTGTTTTCTTAGCTGGTGATTCAGAAACAGTGAAATTCTCAGGCTTTTTTTCTCATGAATTGAATCTTTTACTACCATGAGAATTTTTTTCTACCTTTATTGAATCGAGGCCAAAATGTTCATCTAGTCTATTCCATAGTCTTTAGAAGGCCAAAGGCTGATTGTATGTAAATGAAAGCCTTTTACGCATGTGGTGACGTTGGCCTTGATTTGAAAAAAAATTCTCATGGTAGTAAAAAATTCAGTTCAAGCCTGAGAATGTCACTGTTGCTGAATCACCAGCTAGGAAAACAATGAACGTCAATGGCAGCTTTTATTTCTCCTGAGATAAGTAGTGAATTTTTTAATGCTTTTTATACTGTAGTAAAAATTGCCATTGACTTTCATTGTCTTCCTATCTGGTGATTAAGCAACAGTGAAATTCTCAGGCTTTTTTCTCAGGAAATACATTTTTTACTACCATGAGAATTTTTGTCAACTCTTAGTGAATCAAGGCCTTTATCTTAAACCAGACCAACGCCCTGGCACGGTTAAAAAAGATAGGTAGCAGACATTTTGGAACTTCTTCTCCCAGCATCTCAGCCATGCTGCTGCCTGGATTTAACTGACAGTGCACAGTAACAGGAAGCCCAGCAGCACTTCCTGTTTGCAGATGACTTGCAAATGCATGAGCCGCCATTTTGTTTCTAAAATTCACTACAGTAGGAGTTAGGAAAAGGTAAACAATTTTTTATGTGCAGCAATTTAAATTGCTCTGGGGAGGGCTGCATACAAGCACTGTTTATTGTGTTGGTCTGGTTTAAGTCATCTTTGACTGTTAGTCCACTTTAATAATGTGTTTAATGCATATCATTGCATTCTTTAACTAATTTTAAAGCAAGGTAATGTTGGACGGGTATTTATGTACCGGGGGGGGGGGGGATCATAAAAACAGAGGCTGTACCATTGCTATGACCTACACTGGCCTAGATGTTGTCACCAAATGATCATTTTTGGCATGTTATACGTGTCACAAGTCTGCTACGTAATAGGATAATCATACATCTCTCTGACAAAGAGGCCGAGGCCTTGGCTACTGGGTCACAATTATTTACTTATTGCAATGCAGTTTGAAATGTGTTCATGGGTAATTGGGAATCAATTGGGTATTTATTCAATATATTGTATACAGTTGTAGGAGGTAGATTGAACACCTCCATTTAAGGGAGCTGCACCATTTGTAGAAAATGGGGATTTATTTCCCTTTAGCTATAAAAACCATTGATTAACTTTAAATGAGTGCTGAACCAGTAATTAATTAATTGGGTATCATCAAATACAACTGTCCAACATAAAAAGATGGATGAATTATGCAGCTGGATTGTGTTTTTACCAATTGATTGCATATTTTGTAGGTGGGTTAGGCGGCAATGGGTGCACGGTTTGAGTCTTGCTGTACTAATTTTGGTTGGTTCTTTCAGGATGCTGTGGGCACCCTTAAACTGGACCTTTACCCTGAATAAGAGTCTATCTTGTATGTTTCCCGAACCCTGTACATACAGATTGCTCACAATAAAAATCTGCACATAGAGCATTTTCTGAGCCTTTTACAATCCAAGATGGCGCCACATGGAGTCTTAGGCTGTCTTCTGCATTCTGGGATTGCTGTCCTTTTCCTGACCCCAGCTCTGCTCTGTCTGTGCAAAGCACAGCTATAACCCCGCCTCCTGTACTCCCCCTCGCTCTCCTCTCCTCAGTATGTGATGCTTCTGAGGCAAGATGGCGGCGCCCATATCCTAGAGTCCTGAACAGTGTTGCAGTTCAGTGTGAGAATGAATAAATAGCAAACAATATAATAATTTGGGATTCTGAGGAATAGTTTTTGAGGGGTTTGGACTTTTCATTAAATGATCCGGTCTTGTTTAAAGTGAATTGTTGGGGTTGTTACAAGTTGCACCTCCACAACCAACCTAAAGACATCAACAGAATATATGGGGTTGGATAGCTGTAGTGACCTGTCCTGGTTATTCATCATGCATTAACACATACAGCAATCATATATTTCTTTGAGTTTGATCTACTTATTTTTGTATATTGCCAACAGCCTGGCACAGTTAGAAAAGGAAGGTAGCGGCCATTTTGGAGCTTCCTCTCCCAACTGACATAAGTGAAATACAGAGTAACAGGAACCCATCACGACGTCCTGCTTGCAGGTGGCCTGCAAGCCCATGAGCGGCAATCTTGTTTTTAAAATTTATCCCAGTAGGCGTTAGAAAAAGGTAAATAATTTATTATGTTCAGCAATCTAAATTGCCCTGGGGAGGGATGCAGATGAGCACTTTTTGTTGTGTTGCTCTGACTTAATTCAATTTTGACTGTTGATCCACTTTAATTGTCCTCAGGTCCCTTGTTTTTACCCCATTTTCAACTCTCCCCATTGATTTTACATTGGAGGATTATGACTGGTATACGGTATGTGTGTGCATAGGTGAACCTAGCCTCTCTACTGCTTGAGGCGAACTTAAGGAAGGCCCCCCCCACACTATCAAAAAGTGGAAATCAATCAGAGTGTACTTTACTGCTGATTTGGAATGCCTCCCAGTTTGATACCCACCACATACTCAGATCTTTCTGGGATCCCATATGCATCTCTGCAGTGGCATCCCTGCTCTGCATGCTCAGTGGACCTTACATTTTGCCAGTGAGGACTCACAGTACAGACAGGGCCGGATTAAGAGCATCCCAGGCCTGGTGCTGTGGATTTTGACGGGCCTATTTATCGAAGTATATAAAATGAAAACGCAACACAAAGCAATTTTGTTTAAGACAAAGCGCATTTGTCACATGTCTAATGTACATTAAATTACCAGGATAGCTGAATACATGTTAGTGTATGAAAAATTTGCATATCTTCATAGAGTTTGTTATTTAGCTAAAAAAAAAGAACCAACTCGCTTTTGGGGGGGCCCAGAGTGTCAAAGAGGTGTTGTAGAGGGTTCGCTATGCCCCCCGACTGTAACACCTATCCCATGTGACGTCACACCCGCAGCTTTTTTGGTTAACACACAGGGCTCTCTACGGGGCTGAAACACGAGATCTTGTAGATTCCAGGACTGCCGCTGGTGGGTTTTGTTCCACTTTAAAGTGGATCAAAACCCAGTGCGATTCCTTCCCCCGGGGCATTCAAAACCAAAATCAACAGCACATGTGTGAGCAGCATCCCCGCTATCCCTCTAGCAGGGCGCGTGCCTGCGCAAGACATTTGTGAATGCCCGGCGTGGGCATTCCTGTTAGAGGAAGGCGGGGGATGTGGCCGCCAGCACGCTCAGAGCCACTGGCCTTAGACAGCGTGATGTCAGCGGCTCCAAGCACTCTGATTGGACGAGCGCCCGCGCCAGAGGACCGGGTAGAGGCGGGTTGCGCTTGGCATCTCTGATTGGGGTGCCCTGGGGGAAAGGACCAAAACCTAGTATAGTCAAATCCTGGGTTTTGGTCCACTACCCAGAAATTTTACTATGCTAGGTTTTGGTCCACTTAAAGCAGAACAAAACCCAACAGTGGCCAGCATCTTGCAGTTTTGTTCTGCTTTAAGTGGACCAAAACCCAGGAATTTCACTATCCTGGGTTTTGGCACCTTCTCAGGGGCATACAGATTTGTGATGTCCCGCTCTATGAAACCCCCAGCTCTCTCGAAGACTTAACGTGGACCAAAACCCAGCTGAATCGGCCAGGAATCTATAAGATTCCTGAGCCGGTCCATTCCTTCCTGCGGGGCATCCAAAATTGGGATGCCCCGCTGTGTGATACCCCCAGGTCGCTGCTACACTTACCTTAATCCCAGTCCAATGGCTGCATCCCCGCTATCCCTCTAGCAGGACACGTGCCCGCGCGGCCATTTGTGAATGGCTGGCACAGTCACGCTCCCTGTTAGACGGAAGTGCGAGATGCGACAGCCAGCGTGCTCGGAGCCGCTGAGCTAAGACATCGCTCAGACGTGCATAGCTCAGTGGCTCTGAGTGTGCTGATTGGACGAGCGGGCGCGCATGCGCCCTAGGACCGCGGTGAGGTAAGTTGATGCAGGAGATTTAGGGGTTTCACATAGTAGGGCATCCCAAACCCAGGATAGTCCAAACCCCAGGATAGTCAAAATCCTGGGTTTTGGTCCACTTTAACCTTCTTTAATCCCACTGCCCATGCACAAGCTCTTGTCCAATCAGCGCTTTATGCCGTGCAATTTAATGCACAGCATAAAGCACCATTTGTACAAGAGATGTACCACAGGAGAGCGGCCTCTTACCTGGTCTCCTGATGTGTGCTGAAGCCTGCAAGACCACGCCCCCCGAACTCCCGCACTCCAACAGAAGACAGGTGGCAGCTGCGAATGGAGGTAGGGCAGGAGATGCGGGGGGGGGGCGAGCAGTGTGGTGGGGGTTGCGAGGGGGGGTAGGACGAGGAGTGGGGCGGGGGATGCGATGGGGGGCAGGGTGAGGAGTGCGGCGGAGGATGCGAGGGGGAGGCAGGGTGAGTAGTGGGGCGGGGGATGCAGGTAGAGGATGCGAGCGGCGGGGAGGGGGGGCAGCACGAGGTGGGCGTGCGTTCTGGAGCGCCGCTCCTGTCAAAGAAGACAGGCGGCAGCTGCGAGCAGGGGGCAGAGCGGGGAGTGGGGCCCCGCCCGCTCGCAGCCGCCGCCTGTCTTCTTTGACAGGAGCGGCGCTCCAGCAGACAGGAGGCGGTGGTGGGGTGGGGAGGGAGGGATAGAGGAGGGTTCTCACTGAACCACCAATGAAGTTTGAAGTTCATCCCCACAGGCACAGCCCGCCCCGTCTGCAAGCTCCGCCCTAGGCTCTGTAGCGGGCGCCCGGCGGCCTATGCGGGCCGCGTTTGCAGGCTGCTGGGCCTGTTTTAACGTAGGGGCCTGGAGCGGCAGCTCCGTCCGCCCCTACGTTAATCCGGGCCTGAGTACAGAGGATGCAGGGATGCTGCAGCATGGAAAAAACGCTCTGCTCTATACTGCAGTGAGCTATTGTGGGATCCCAGGACAAGGGGAATATACAGCAGGCCATGGGGGTTACACTGTGGTGCTTCATTATTTGGGATGCTCCTTCAGGAAGGAATTAACCCCAATTAGAAGCCTTTTTGACTCTAGTCTAGGTTTTGTTTCTCTTTAACTTGCTGCCACACCACCCTCTTCCCTGCCGCTACATACTACCATCTTCCTTGCTCTGCTCTCTGTTCTTTGCCTGCTCCCCGCTCAGGGCCATATTTGGTGTTCATGCTGCCCTAGGCATGTCAAGTGCTGGCACCCCCTTTTGTTAAATACTGTTGAGCAGGGCCAGCTCCAGGTATATGCCGTCTCTCAGTGGGCCCCTTGCGGTGTGGTATGACTCCATACATGGTGATAAAATTGCATGTATGGTGAATAATGCTAAAGAATAAAAAGAAAAAAATAATAGAAGGAATGACAGAAATAAAGAGAAATAAGGAACATAAGAATAGAATGAATGACAGAAAAAATGTAAGCAGAAAAGAGAGAAAAAATTCTAAACAAGAACAAAATATACATATACACACTGCAGGGGAGCATTTGTATGGAGGCTTTAGCGTGCCAACAATTTTTTTTTTACTATAGCAGTAACATCAGCGCCCCACTCTGCAGGTGGCCACCCTAGGCACAGGCCTAGGTTTGCCTAAGGTTAAATACTACCTATACAAAAGTATTAAAGGAGCCACAGCACTCAACCCTGTTAGCTTGCAGACCAGCATACAATCTGTCTCTAAACTTGATTAAACACAGAGGACTCGGTCACACACATCTGCAGAAGTATACTTAAGCTGCACCACCAAGCGCCAAGGTGCCTCTGTGGGATGCAGTCCTAACTCTAATCTCTGAGAGCCCCATTTGGGACATACAATGCAATAGATAAACCTCAAGTGTAAGCCATGGGGTGGAAGGGGCAATACAGCCTAGACCCCACACTCCATGTGCTTGCACAAAAGTGACTGAGCCCTCCAGATTTAGAGACAGATTGTAGGTTGGTCTGCAAGCTAACAGGGTTGAGTGCTGAGGCTCCTTTAAGACTTGTGTATCCTGATTGCCCTGCTAACGTGCACCTCCCAGGTTAGTTATAAAATGGTCTGAGCGGCTGCCACCTCTCCTTTGTTTAAATACTACCTATCCCAACTGCATCCACATCTGATCTTAACACGAATCCTAACATGTTTGTACATCAATTATTTATTTCTCTAAAATATTATATTAGAATTATATTAATATTAAATCTCTAAAATAGCTCTATTAGAGAGTGAAGGGGTTTCAGGAAAATATATTAAGCACATTTGAGTCCTCGTAATTGGCCCACTGAGATTTGATCATCTCAGTAGACTGTTTTCCAGCATTTCAGACGATGATATATATCATACATGACATTGTAAAACTTGTGACCGGCAGGTAACTGAATGCAATGCAGTGCCGCGGCTACACAAACCTATTGATATTTATATATTTATGTGTTTTAGACATTAATAGGTCAGAAATTCAAACTGACATTTGACACATTTAATCGTATATGTCCAAAATAAATGCATGTTTATTACTCATTTAACTAGTTTTTTTTTCTTTGCAAAAAAGTAGAACTGAATTTCCTTCAAAGGTTTGTACTGTGCTTTCTATAATGTCAATGTATAAAATGTTATTGGTAATTTCAATCTAAATCTATATTTACTAACCACTTAGATTTCAGTGAATTCAACACAATTTTTATTTGATGATGAAGTGCTGGAGAACATACAATAGAGGCAAATGTTCTGAATTGCTGGTGCACACTTACGTATCCGATATGCATGGGTACCAGGACCGCCGTGGAGCTGCGTTAGAACCCAGAAAGCAGAGAGGACCAGCACTCCAAATGATAGTTCATTATAATGTAATGGTGCAATAAGGCATAATATCACAACATGCCAAAAATCACAAAGGCCATATGATTGCAACTTTACAGTCCGTGTAGGTTCCGACGTTTTGGGGGCCTCAGGGAAGGTTGCCTTTTGGCTTTATACAATAGAGGCTGGGTAGGCAGCTGTTACCAGGCCCGTGGAAGAAGGAGATCTGGGGCTTGTTCCTGGGTTCAGGGGTAGGCACGTCTCTGGACTTGGGCTAAAGGAGGACATTAGCCCTGAGCACATGACCCATTGCAGACAAATCGAGTTACTGCAGCTTGCAGCGCCTCCCTTTTTCAAAAAACAAATGCACACTTCCAGTTTCAGGAAGGGGAGGAGGGTGTCCACCTGATTCCTAGCCTTGAGGGCACCCAGGACTTGAGTGGTTGGGAAACCCATGCTGGAGGGTCCTGCATAGCTCCTGCCGCTAGTAGTCTGGAGATGTTCCTAATATATGGTATCCCCTGGGCGGGGCAGGGGGCATCTGCTAGAGCAGTGGTTCTCAACCTTTCTAATGCCGTGACCCCGCAATACAGTTCCTCATGTTGCGGTGACCCCAAACCAAAAAATTATTTTGGTGGCTACTTCAATTTTGCTACAGTTACGTTTCGGAATGTAAATTCCCTGTGATAAAGGTTCCACCTGTGTCCTTAAGCTGGACCAACAGCTGCTGTAGGTCAGGATGGTGACAACATTCTGTGTGAGCCCAGAGCTGTATTTAAGGTTCATGCTGCCCTAGGCACTATTAATGCTAATGTCCCCCATTGGTATACTTAAAGCAGAACCCATGCCCCTGCAGTTGGCTATACTCAACTGGTGGAGGGTGGGTCTCCAGGAGGCATGGCACTGTGAAACATAGCACAAACTGAGGTAGCCAGCACTAGAGAGAAAGATGGAGGGAATGTGGAAAAGAGAGAAAGATGGAGGGAATGTGGGAAAAGAAAAAGATGGGGGAATGTAGAAAAGAGAGAAAGATGGAGGGAATGTGGAAAAGAGAAAAAGATGGAGGGAATGTAGAAAAGAGAGAAAGATGGAGGGAATGTGGAAAAGAGAAAAGGATGGAGGGAATGTGGAAAAGAGAAAAAGATGGAGGGAATGTGGGAAAAGAAAAAGATGGGGGAATGTAGAAAAGAGAGAAATATGGAGGGAATGTGGAAAAGAGAAAAAGATGGAGGGAATGTAGAAAAGAGAGAAAGATGGAGGGAATGTGGAAAAGAGAAAAAGATGGAGGGAATGTGGAAAAGAGAAAAGGATGGAGGGAATGTGGAAAAGAGAAAAAGATGGATGGAATGTGGAAAAGAGAAAAAGATGGAGGGAATGTGAAAAAGAGAAAAAGATGAGGGAATGTGAGGAAGATAAAAAGGGGATGTATAGAGCCAACACGAGGAATCATTTCCCCCCTCCTGCTCAACCCCATCTCTCTCTCTCTCAATCCCAACATTCTGATTAGCTTCTAGTTGTCCTATTCCTGGCCCCAACCTCCTCCATGATCTCTCCTTTCCATCATGACCTCAACCATATGGATTTACCCTAACTAGCCCTAATCCTACTTTTGCTTGTCAGAAACCCCACCAATTATTGCCCTGGAATGGCTCTTTGATACCTGCTTAAGTAGGTGACTCCTGGTAGAGGAAGATCCCCAATCTTTTTTTATAGAAGGTTGACGGCAGAAGGAGACCATACGGTCCATCTAGTCTGCCCTTATGTGTATACTGTATGTACTCTTTATCTTAGGATAGATGTGTGCTTATCCCAGGCATGTTTAAATTCATTCCGACTCTTGCTTCTCTATAGGAACCCCACCAAGTAGCACCTTGGGATGGCTGCCTGAACAGATGGCCCCCAGTACTGGAGAATGTTCTTACCTTACTTGGCTATCTTACAGGTTTTTGACCTTTAGTCAAAAAATCAAAGCTTAGTAAATTGCTTCCCTAAAGCCCTCATCTGTCAATCAGTGATGTAATATATTTGAGAGAGCCTAACCCCATACAGATGATGTGGAATAGCAGGCAGATTCTGTGCTTCTGAACTGCATGGAAGCAACCATCTTGTCCCACACATTAGAGCCCTGCTTCTCAAATACTCAGGCCCCATAGTCACAATTGCCTCAAATTACTGTGTAATCATCCCTTATTTCTAGCAGGAAGTAGTAAGCCATGAACTGCAATGACTCATTACTGCTCAACATTGTAAACAACTTTTTCAATGCTCCGCTGCTTCTGAACCTATAGAAACAATGTAACAGATTCCCTCTTACACACACATTAATTGCTCCAGCAGCTGTTTATTCAGTGTTTATGTGTTTGCAACATGATAGACAAGCTGTTCCGTGTTTCTGAGGCATAGTTCTGTCTATTTGTTGTGGGCTGCTGCTGGCACAACTCTCCCTTCATGCTCATGTGTAAACAGGGCTGTCAGGTGTGTAGCAAGATGTTGTTTCCATGTAATTCAGAAGCGCATAATCTTCATACTACTCCACAACATCTGCATGGGGTTAAGCCCTCTCAAATAGCAGCCTTACACCACTGATCCTTAAAAGAGGGGGGCTTAGGGGGCAATTTTCTAAACTTTATTGACTGGAGATTTATTTTAACCTTGCCTAATGTATTTATTAATGTGATATGTGTATAACCTCCATGCCACATAGAATAACGTGTATGTCATGTACATATCATGTACATAATATACTTGGTGAGTTTGGATTTGTATTCTGTGTTTTCAGTTTTGTAGCAAAGCAGAATTTGACATAGACAAATATATTTACTTCTTTTTATATATTATATATTTAGATATTTAGATATTTATTTCTATTATTTAGTTTCTGTATTATCATTGGATAATATAACATTGCACATTTCAGTAGAATTACACATTTCAATGAATTCAACGCAATTCTTCTTTGACTATTTTATTATTTCTGGGATTTCTGATGTAGCAGAGCTGCAGTTTCCGATATTCCTACTTGTTCTATTGATTTATCTTCTCACTGTCACTGGTAACGCTATCATTGTACAACTAGTCTACCTGGATCATTACCTCCACACTCCTATGTATTTCTTCTTGGCCAACTTGTCTCTTGTAGACATAAGTTCTTCAACTGTTACATCATTTAAGATTCTTACAAGCTTTATAACAGGGAACAGCAAAGTTCCATACCATGCTTGCATAATACAGATGTACTTTTGGTCTTCTTTAATCGTACTGGAGTGTTTGATTTTGGCAGCTATGAGTTATGATCGATACGTGGCTATATGCAATCCTCTGAAATACCACATGGTCATGAAATCCACCATATGTGCCCTCATGGCTTCGCTTTGCTGGTTTTGGGGCTTCCTTGAAACCCTACCTCACACAATTATAGTATTTAGCTTTTCTTGCTATAGGTCAAACAGGATTAACCACTTCTTTTGTGATATTCTTCCTCTAAAGAACCTTACTTGCAGTAAGATAACCCTTTTGAATAATGTGATATTTGCAAGCACACTTTTTCATTTGTTTTTCTCATTCCCGCTGACTTTTATCCCTTATATTTTTATTATTATAACCATAGTGAGGATCCCCTCCAGCGCTGGCAGGCGCAAAGCCTTTCATACATGTTCTTCACATGTGACGGTGGTCATCCTTCTCTACGTGGTCCTTTTCTGTCAATACATTAACCCACAGCAAGAAAGTAGTTTGGACACCAGTAAACTTTTCTCTTTGTTCAATACACTTGCTGTGCCTGCGCTAAACCCTTTGATTTATAGCTTGAAAAATAAAGATGTGAAGTCAGCTCTTAGACGACAACTAAATAATATAGGAGTCTTCTTCAAGTCTATTCTTTAAATCCAAAAGTTTCAATGTTTTTAGGATTCAAATATCCTGCTAAACACTGTGATGTAATCAGTTTACAGGGAGCCTCTTTAATCACCTGATGGTCATAATCAGTAAATTTAAGCCCATTTTAAAGGGTGTGAAGGAAAAATCCAGTTGAATTGTGTGAAAATGCTTGAAACCCCAGATACAAGTCCAGAGTTCTCTTATATATTTTCCACTGTAGAATTTGGCTTTCCAGGGATATACATGCAACGGACCTACTCTCTCCAGGAAGGCGAATTAGTATCTGTGAGTTGAGCCAAGCTCAGATCACAGACTCCCTGCTGATTCTCTCACACCTCTGGGCTGAGAAGGCCCCATTGAGTCTGAAGAAGAGGCGACCCGGGGAGAGAGCTCACTCTCAGTGCCTTAGACATCTGGCACTGACACAAATCGGCCACTGTGTGTGCCAGCAAGCCAGATACTGTACCAGAATGGGCTCAGAAAACCAAACCCAGACACATGTTTCTCTGTGCCGGACGGCCACTGGAACACAAAGAAATGGAGATCTCATATTCTGACCTATCTAGGGACTTCACCTTTGGGCTCATCAGATGCCAGGCATCCAGCCCAATCGTTTGGTGCCATATCCATGACCCTGGGCAGCTCTTGTCACTCTCTGGGGAAGGTCACATGTCAATTGTTTGTAATAACTGCCTAGCATGCATTAAAACCTATATTTAACTTGAGCAATCTTTTTGCCATAGCCAAGAATCTGTGTGTCCCTCGCCTTGCTGGGCCTTGTAGTCTAGAGGTAGGGATGGCACTTTGGGAAAGTGGGCCTCGTGATCATAGGTGCTGGATTATTATTTGAATCACATGACCCACACTTTCCCTGACAGAGGGTCATGCTAATTATGTGGTTAAGCATGATACTTTTCCAGTGTATCTTGTAGTGTAAATTGCAACCTGCATCTCACTTTTTTTCAATTTTAGCACACAAGAAAATGCAATAAAATATTTTTGTTTAGTTACTTGCTCAAAATATTACTTGTAACTGCAATGGGGCATTTATAAAGGTGAGGCACAAGTCTATGGGCTATGCAGAATATTTGGGCATTTTATTCTGCATACTCTACAGGCCTCTGTTGGCCTCATGTATCTTATCTGTAAAAATGCTTCATCGCAGGTGTGGGAGATTTTTATTTGAAAAACGTTCACTTTCTAGTGTGTTTAAACTAAAAAGCTCCCAGAGATGCAGGCTGTAATTCACACCACAAGACACACTTGAGGTGCACCATACATACTATATTATATTTGTTCAAAGGTTTGGTAATCTCGGGCGATTTAAGGAAGGGTTTATTACTTGATATATTAGATTGTAGGTGGTAGCTTACATAATTTAGTGATCCGGATCTTAGGTACGGCTCACATTGTATTTGTTAATAGTGTTGGGGGAACCCTCCAAGGTTTGGGTTTTTGCACGTTCTGCCGAATTTGAATAAAAGTTCTGGTTCGGGGACCCAAGCCTGAACTTGGTCCCCATTGACATCAATGGGGACCCAAACTTTGGGGGGGGGGGGCAATTCTGCAGAGTGTACAATAGTACAATAGGTAGCGCTGCTGTAACTCACCTGAGCCCCGATCCCTGGTTAGCGGTTGGCGTTCCTTTCGAATGGACTGAGGCTGGGGCCACAGAAAGTTGGCTATTGCTTCCATGAGTGGAGGACAATCCTGGTGCCAGCTTGGGGTGTCCTCACTCATGGGAGCAGTGGCCCTAGCCCATTTGAAAGAAACACCAACTGCCGACCGGAACTGGATCGCGGAGCTCAGGTAAGTTGTGTAAAAGCTTCCAGGCTGAACTTGAACACGGACTTCTGGCAGAAGTCTGTGTTCCGGGTTTGTGGAACCCAAACTCGCAAAGTTCGATACAAACCCCAACTTAGCCCCATGTTTATTGATGGATGTAATTCATTATAATATATAACAGATATTATGAACCCAAAACATAACCATGTACACATATTCTTTCCTGGCCCTTGCATTCCTAGCTTCTGTTCCAAGTTTTTATGTATAAAAAAATAATTGTTGTTTCAATGTTTCACTCAGGCCAGCATCTTGCGCAAAACAAAATCAGATAACAGTCATACAACAAATACATTTCACATATACAAGTATATATGTAGATACATACAAGGAAATTCTTTTGACAATAACGTATATTTTGCGCTATAAGATGCAGCTAACCATAGGACACACCTTGGTTTTAGAAAAATTAACAAAAAAGTAATCTAAACCAAATGCTGCGGTGATTTCTGTAGGTGGGGGGTTAGGAGTTTTCTGAGGGTGAGGGTGAGACCCACAGAAATCACCTTTCACCATCCACCCCCCCCCCCCAGTAGCCTTAGACCCTACTGTTCGGTTTTACCAAAACATGTCTGCAGAAGCTTTAAAGGGGCCAAAAACCTTTTGTCAGGGCCCATGAATCTAAAAAACTTCAAGACTGGGGCAGTGTTTCCGATATGTACTTACTGAATAAGCACTAAAGGCGCATGAACAAGCCCCGGAGGCATCACTGGCTTCTCCCAGCTGAATATCTAGCATGGCCACATGTCAGCTAGAGGAAAACGCCTCCACTCATTTAAAATGGATTTCCAAATGAGGCAATCCATTCTGATTGGCTAGCGTCCCCTGACAATCTATTTTGATTGGAGGAGCGTCCCCACATATGCCGTGGGTTTGCCAAAGGGCTAAGGATAACAGACTAACTGGGGGGTTTCACACAAAGGGGCATCAAAGGAAAGTGGATCAAAATCCAGGTAGTTAAAAAACCTGGGTTTTGATCCACTTTAAAATAACTATAAAAGTGGTAAGTGCTGGAGTAAAATGCATCTTATCAAACAAAAACAAATTCTGCATGAAGAAATGTACATATTAGACATAAAAAACATAAGCAATAATCTGCACCTATTCACAAGTTCAGACTTCTTTGGTTACTTGATGTACATTTGCCATTTGACTATTGAATGGACAATGGGGGTATTTTTGGACATATATGGCCATGATATGCTTGCACACACATAGGATAGGAGCTGTACCTAAATCTAAAAATCCTTGTGGGTGCTAACCAGAGGAAAGAATGATGAATGAGGAGTGGCCAGGATGGGTGTGGTCACAGATGATCTTGTAAGCTTTTTATTTAATTGCTGCTCAAACAGATTATCAAGTGATGCAAGTGAAGCTCCAACATTCCTTAATGCTATTTGTGCAATCACATTTATTTTTAGCATGCCCTTACTTTACCTCACCCCTCTCAATTTGCTGAAACTTCAGTCTAAACCTCATCAACCCCCCCCCCCCCGCCCTGGCACCCTACCTTGGTGCTGAGGCAGGAGGGGGGGTTGCAAAGAAAAAAAACCCTTACCTTATCCTCTGTGCAGCCCCCAGGGTCCATGTGCACTCCCGACGCTCGTTCACTTGAATAGGTGGGAGGGAGTGTGCACGAAGCCGAGAGATGCAGCTCTGTGTCATTCCAGCAAAATGGCGGCGCCACTCACACTCTCCTACACACGGGGTAAGAAACATCCGCTAATTTACTAATGCTATGTCGAGAAAGCCTCCACCACTTATTCATTGTGGTCTTCGGGAGGCCGAGATAGGTAAGATACCAGTGGCAGCATGCCTGAAAACAGGTAGTGAGGGTAGGAAGGGGTTCCTTCTTACAGCCCCAGGAGCGGCTTCAACTGCAAAGCAGCAAGATCTGCCTGGACAGCAACGATGGGGTCAGGATTATTGGCAGTGGCCTGGCTGACCAAAACTTTTTTCTTGCCTGTGGTGCAGGCAAGGACTGTGCAGAGGGCTAGAAATGTGCACTCCATGGGGTGTAACATAAAAGCTGGTAGCTTGTTACCCCTATCCCCACAAACAGAACATTAGAAACAAGTTACTAGCATCTCTTCAGCCAGAGGGAGGAGGCTTGGTGCAGTGATTGCAAGCACTGGAGCAAAGGAAGACCAACAACATAGGTGGTAGGTGATTGGTGGGTGGCAGTTTGCACCAGAGGGGTGGGGGCAACAATCAGTGTTTTGCATTAGACTATTACTTTAAAGAAACAAAAAATACTGTATCAGGGGCCTCCATTATATTTATTCCAGCCCTGCATGGATGACTATGGTGCTCATCACTTCTACCAGTCATGATAGAGCAGGCTCCCTCGTTAATTTGCAGCAGATGTACACTAGAGGCCAGTGAGTAGTACCCTCTTAGCTTTGGAGCTGATCATGTGATCGAACCTGTGGAGCTGTCAGGTTAGATATGTTTTTTTTGATGAATATCAGGCACAGTTCTGGCTGGGGAGGTTTGACATTTTCATAACACTGATTCATCCTAGGTGGTCATGAATTAAATTTAGACTTTTCCTTATCTACAAACTGGCAGCATGCCAATCTTCTCTTTACAGCTGTCTGGACATCTTTGTTTCTCCAGCTATAAATCATGGGATTTAACATGGGAATAGCGGCTGTATTAAACAGAGAGAACATCTTCCTTGCATCCATTGACCCAAATGATGTTGGTGTCAAGTACTGACAGACTAGAGAGGTATAAAGAAGGATGACCACCGTTAGGTGTGCAGAGCATGTATAGAAGGCTTTCCTCTTTCCGGTGGAGATTTTTAGTATGGCCAAAACAATAAAGATATAGGAGATGAAGGTAAAAAGAAATGGAAGTAGTGTTATTACAAAAACCCCTTGAATCAGAAATACAATCTCCAAGATGGAGGTGTCGTTGCAAATAATTTTTATCAAAGGGATCATATCACAAAAGAAGTGGTTGATCTCACTGGAGGTGTAGCAAGAGAAACCTGAAAAGATTACAACAGCAGGTAAGACTTGAATACAGCCAATAAGATAGCAACATATAGCTAGCAAAACACAAGTTCTACTGTTCATGATTGTGTGATATCGCAGTGGGTTACAGATGGCGACGTATCTGTCATAGCTCATTGCAGACAAAATTAGAAGCTCGTGGCCAATCAAAGAGGCAAAAATGTACATTTGACTTATGCAAGCTGGATATGAAACTATGTGATCCCCAGTTATGAAGATGAGAAGGACTTTGTGCAACGTGATGGTAGAGGAAGCCAAGTCCACAATGGACAAATTGGCCAGGAAGAAGTACATGGGAGTGTGGAGGTGATTATCCAAGAAGATGAGGAGAAGAATGGTCATGTTGCCACCAAGTGTGCTGAGATAAATGAGCAGAACAGGAATGAATATTAAAATCTGGAACTCTGATACATCGGTAATGCCTTTAATGAAGAAATTGGTCACCATGGTGTAATTTACTGGGTTTGAAGACATGATTCTGAAATACGACAGTTAGAATTATGTCTGGGTGGTCATTTTCACTTATACAAAGTCATGTTGGTGCAGCCAACTGGTCATGTCAAAGTATGGACGGTTGTAACAAGGAGACACATATTAAAATACTGTGCAAGCTAGGAGTAAAATGAAAGCAAACCTGCCTAGCATCCCATTTCGCTGATTTCTGCCATTCTGAAGAGTCTGAAGATTGTAGTTGCTGAATTGTCATCTCCTGTTTTTAGTCTATGGCTGACTAATTTCTCTGCATCCTGTTGGAGCACAGCCAGAATGTAACATTTAAGTGAATAAAACAAGCGGGTGCTCCTGTCTCATTTCCTGTCTACTTTTATTCAGTTTCTGCTCAGCATACAGGCATCAAAGGTAACATTTATGCAACAGATGTAATTATTTGGCTGGCAGTTTACAAGAAATGAAAACAAGACAAGCAGAATAATAAGCTTAAGTTCCCTGTAGACCGGGGAGATGGGGTGTCCCACACAATCTTATGCAAGAGGATGGAGATAGGTCCACCTCTCAGTGATAAACAAAGGTGGTCATTCATAAATAAAATCTGAGGGCTGATCTACAGAACAAGGGCCTGAATTTCAGATTCAGACACTTCACACAGCAAAAGAGTGAATCAGCTGAATGGCAGATATGGAAAACTTGATTTTGTTTTACTCTTGGTCCAGGCAATTACTTCACAGTAATCCAACAGGACCCACCCATATAGTGCATTGGTTGAATTATTACTAAATTCAATTATAGCAGACCTGGAAGACCCAGATGCGGTGATTTACTGTAGCCAGCTTGCCTCCTAGTCTGGGCAATCCTTGTACAGTCCCTCTGCAAGGAATTGCTTTAGCTAGCCTCTTCATTGAGAGGGTAGCATGATGACGGTTGCATATTATGGTGGGAAAAAGCGGACCTAATCACTACGTTCTGGGCAACCGGCTAGAAGGGAAAGCTAGGAGCTGAAAAGCATGCCCCTGAAGCATCCTGATTTGGGATGACCCACTTTGGGAGAAGACCTAGGGCTTCCTATACTCCAAAATGGGATCCTCCAGCACTAAAACTACAGCCTTACCTGAAGAACTTGGCTGAATAATTTAGGTCATTTTCAACTTCATTGGTCTTGTGCAGGAGATGGAGAAACCCCCAAGGCTTTTCAGGGGACCCGAGGTCTTATCTGAATTGATGTCAGCATTAAAGGGACTCCCACACCACAGAGATTTTTTTTTTGTCTGCTTCTTTTATTTTGGTGGTGCTATGTAATTAAGAATGAAATACAAATGATTGTCATTCTCTGTTAAATTCCTGAATGGGACCAGTAGAATTATCTTAATTAAGAACATTGCGGTGGAGAGAACAATTTGGCTTATAGTGACAGATTAGCAGCTTTACTGTTTCCTTGAAATGCCTAGATAAAATTACCATAGACAGACAAGGACAATAAAAAGTCAAGAATGTGTAAATATTCTGGTGGTCCTATGGAGTGATTTTGAATTTCCTCTGCAGGGACAAAACAGTGGATTTATAGAGCTAGATATTTTATAAAAAATATCAGTAAAATGAACCACCCAAAGTTATATTTCTATGTTGCACATTCATATAACATGTCACTCTCCCATGCCATTCCCTCTGTGCATCCATGTAACTAAAAGTGACTAATGGGGTTAACCTGCGAGAGGTGCATGGCACAGTGTGTATGTAGCACCGAAGTACTACTTGGGAGCCACAGAATGGGGGGGGTAAGTAAACATCTCCTAATTTAAAGCATTTCCTGGCCCGAATAAATAGATATCATCCTTAACCTGGAATGACTAAGGGTCTTATTTATAAAGTGCATTGTTTAGAATCTCTCTGGTGGCATCTTAAACTTTCTCACGTTACTCAAGTGAAAATTATAGGTGTAAATAACACTCTAACTTATTTTTTTTACTGAATCACAGATGATGTTATTCTGAAATAAAGCAAGAAATAATCACTGGTTCCATGAGATACAATATATTTCGCACTATAAGATGCACTTATTTTTCCCCAAAAGCCTGCCACTCCATCTTCTGTCCTCCCGTGGCTGTGGCAGACTGGCCAGCTGCATGGAAACTACGGAAAGGTGAGCATACTTTTCTTTTCTTTTGCCTATGGGGAATGGGAGGGGGAATACCACAATGCCTGTGAGAATGGGAGGAGGGATGCCACACTGTCTATGGGGAATGGGGGAATGTCACACTGCCAATGTGAATGGGAGGGGGGAATGCTACACTTTCTATGGGAAATGGAAGGGGGGGAATACCACACTGCCTATGGGAATGGGAGGGGGGATGCCACACTGCCTATGGGAATGGAAAGGGGAAATGCCACAGTGCCTATGGAAGGGGGTGCCACAATGCCTGTGAGAATGGGAGGGGCATGCCACACTGTCACACTATGGGGAATGGGGGAATGTCACACTGCCTATGGGAATAGGAGGTGGGAATGCCACACTGCCAATGGGAATGGGAGGGGGATGCCACACTGCCTATGGGAAGGGGAAATGCCACAATGCCTATGAGAATGAAAGGGGGATGCCACACTGTATTTGGAGGAAGAATAATACACTACCTATGGGAATGGGACAGGGAAATGCCACACTGCCTATGAGAATGGGAGGGGGAAATGCCATACTACCTATGGGAATGGGAAGGGGAAATGCCATACTACCTATGGGAATGGGAAGGGGAAATGCCATACTACCTATGGGAATGTGATGGGGGGAATGCCACAATGCCCATGGGGAATGGGGGGAGAATGTCACTCTACCTGTAATGGGAGATTCTGCACCTTGCCTATTATTTGGTTCCTGAGGGGATGGTGTTTTAGCACAAATTTTGGTTCATAATATTTACCGTATTTTTCGCCCTATAAGACGCACTTATTTTTCCCCAAAAGTGGGGGAAAAATGTCAGTGCGCCTTATCGGGCGAATGTAAAAAAAAAAAAAAAAAAAAATTAAAAAAAAAATTAAAAAAAAAAACCTCACCCGTCCCCGGCGCTCCCGCGTTGTCTGGCACACTGCGAGAGGCCAGAGGAGCGACGGGGGCTCTGTCCCGGCCCCGCCGCTGCGATCGCTGTCTTTTCAGGCAGCGATGACAGCGGCGGGGCCAGAGACAGAGCCCCTGCCGCTCCTCCATCTGCTCCTCCACACGTGAGCACGAAGGTCCCGGCAGTGGGTGGGCGTGGCCTGCGCTGGTGCAGGCCACGCCCACCCGCTGCCCGGGCCTTCGTGATCGCATGTGGGGGAGCAGATGGAGGAGCGGCAGGGGCTCTGTCTCTGGCCCCGCCGCTGTCATCGCTGCCTGAAAAGACAGCGATCGCAGCGGCGGGGCCGGGACAGAGCCAGCTCGTGAATGGGGTGGGCGTGGCTTGCGTCGACGCTGCGGCACAGGCCACGCCCACCCCATTCACGGAGCCGGCCGCTCAGCGCAGTGGTGTCAGCGGACAGGTGAGTTTAACTTTTTTTTTTTTTTACTATGGCGCCTGCCTATACTAATGGGGGGAGGGGGGTGGGAATGGGGGATGGGGATGCCACACAGCCTATGGGAATGGGGGGATGGGGATGCCACACAGCCTTTGGGAATGGGGGGAGGGGGATGCCACACAGCCTATGGGAATGGGGGGAGGGGGATGTCACACAGCCTATGGGAATGGGGGGAGGGGTATGCCACACAGCCTATGGGAATGGGGGGATGGGGATGCCACACAGCCTTTGGGAATGGGGGGAGGGGTATGCCACACAGCCTATGGGAATGGGGGGATGGGGATGCCACACAGCCTATGGGAATGGGGGGAGGGGGATGCCACACAGCCTTTGGGAATGGGGGGAGGGGTATGCCACACAGCCTATGGGAATGGGGGGATGGGGATGCCACACAGCCTTTGGGAATGGGGGGGGGTATGCCACACAGCCTATGGGAATGGGGGGAGGGGGATGCCACACAGGCTATGGGAATGGGGGATGGGGATGCCACACAGGCTATGGGAATGGGGGGATGGGGATGCCACACAGGCTATGGGAATGGGGGGATGGGGATGCCACACAGGCTATGGGAATGGGGGGATGGGGATGCCACACAGCCTATGGGAATGGGGGGAGGGGGATGCCACACGGCCTTTGGGAATGGGGGGAGGGGTATGCCACACATCCTATGGGAATGGGGGGAGGGGGATGTCACACAGCCTATGGGAATGGGGGATGCCACACAGCCTATGGGAATGGGGGGAGGGGTATGCCACACAGCCTATGGGAATGGGGAGAGGGGGATGCCACACAGCCCATGCTAATGGGGAGAGGGGGATGCCACACAGCCCATGCTAATGGGGGGGAGGGGGATGCCACACAGCCCATGCTAATGGGGAGAGGGGGATGCCACACAGCCCATGCTAATGGGGGGAGGGGGATGCCACACAGCCCATGCTAATGGGGAGAGAGGGATGCCACACAGCCTATACTAATGGGGGGAGGGGGAAAGCCACACAGCCAATGGGAATGGGGGGAGAGGTGGATGCCACACAGCCGATGGGAATGTGGGGAGAGGGATGCCACACAGCCTATACTAATGGGGGGAGAGGGGGATGCCACACAGCCAATGGGTATATGGGGAATGGGAGGGGGGGATGCCACACTGGATATACGGGGAATGGGATGGGGGCATGCTACACTGTCTATGGAATGGGGGCATCCCACACGGCCTATGGGAATTGAATAGGGGAATGCCACACTGTCTGTAATGGTGCGTTTTTGATTGAAAATGTTTTTTTTTATTTTCTTCCCCCAAATCCTAGTTGCGTCTTATAGGGCGAAAAATACGGTATTTTCTTATTTTCCTCCTCCAAATCCTAG
Source organism: Gastrophryne carolinensis (assembly GCA_027917425.1). Lineage (NCBI taxonomy): Eukaryota > Metazoa > Chordata > Amphibia > Anura > Microhylidae > Gastrophryne > Gastrophryne carolinensis. The sequence goes on along the minus strand of CM051235.1, from coordinate 40,156,377 downwards.
GTGTGTCCAATAAACAGGTGCAACTTATAGGTATTTGCAGTATATTTTAAAGCAAGTATACTAAATTGAGGCCTTAATACAATTACTTAAATACTTAAAATAAATCTTCCAGACACAGGATTTGAACCTCTAACCATTAACTGCCCAGAACTTAAAGCTTTTATTGAGCTACATGGCATGTGGGCATCTCGATTTAGATCCAGCAGCCCTTTTTTTCTACATCTGGCTCCTTGTTATATACATTTGATGACTGGATGCGAATTGAGTTGGTTTCCTTTGCCCCCCTTGTGGGCCCTCATAATACTATTTGCAATTTAAAGTGGACCAGAACCAGGGATTTTGACACATTGGAATCCCAATTTGGGATGCCGTGCTTAGTGAATCCCAATGATCACCGATAAAATGCTCCTAACCGCTATACTAATGGCCCATGCGCGGGTGCACAGCCAGTCAGCATGCGGAGGACAGAAGCCAAGAGAGCCTGCGAGACAGCCTGCTGGTGTAACAAAAGGTTAATAATGTAAAAACAGTACACACACCATACACACAATACTGTGTAAGTGTAAGGTGCTTTGTGTGTAATCATTACACAGTACACAAAGCAGCTTACACTTACACAAAGCACCATACATTTACACAGTGTTCACACTGTTCCCCAATGTATAATTATCTCCCATATCTCCCATTATTTTCCCATATTCTGAATGAGGAAACTGCTGAAATCAGCGCTTTCCGGCATTGAATCCGCCTCCTATTGATTTCATTGTGAGTGCGGCGGATTTTGTGGAAGAGAGCTCCCGGGAATCTCGAGTTACCACACAATCCGCCGCAGCCTCCTATTAATTTCAATAAGAGGCGGAGAAATGACAGTTTCCGACACATGCTATGCCATGGTGAAATGTTATTTATTGGAATTAGTAATAAATATTTCTCAACATATAATTAAATATTGTTTTTATGATTAATCACTATGTTTAAATTATGTTTGATTTGTAGCAATGAGAATACATAATGCATATCAGGTATTTACATTCCAAATCATAACTGTAGCAAAATTACAGTTTTGAAGTAGCCACCAAAATTATTTTTTGGTTTGGGGTCCCCGCACCATGAGGAACTGTATTGCGGGTTCACGGCATTAGAAAGGTTGAGAACCACTGGTCTAAAGGGATAGTAGAGCCCAGCCATGGCCTGCTCATGCACCATTGGATCAGCTGATAGATCCAGGGGGTTTCTCACAGTGAGGCATCCTGAGGGAAGGAAGGGAGAGGGAATCTTCCAGACTCCAGGGCTACTCTCCAGGGTTATTTTTGGTCCGCTTTAACTCTCGCACCCCCACCACACACACACACACACACACACACACACACACACACACACACACACACACACACACTATACATATGATAAATATGATAAATATTTATGCTAGGAAAAGGGTACAGTCCATGTGTCAATACTGAGGGGTCTTGGGTGTGTATTATTTACCTTTTTATATACCTGTGGACCACTACTTGATTCAATGAAAGCAAGTACTAAAAGTGCCCAGGCCAGCATGTACAACTAATTTGCCTCTGTCTGAACTTAAATGGGGGTTTAAATATATAAAGACCAAAATGTAATAAAAAAGGGAGATATATTTCATTGTCAAAAATCATATAAACAGTTAAAATAATTGTAAATTAAAGTTTGAATAAATCATATGTTTTCAGGCCTATTAGTGCATAAAGTACTTGCCTCACTTACCTGCTCATTTAGCTGTAGTAGTAGAGACTCTTTCTTCATAAGCATCAGCCTGGATATATATTTGGAAGTTTTGGCTATAATATTATATTAGCCCACTAGTCCCTATTGGGTTCTTATATATATATATATATATATTTTATTTAAGAATTAAAGAGCTACATGTGCTGCTCGCATCAATCTAAAACCAAGAACATTACACTTGTTTGAAGATTGGTTGGCTGATAGATGTACAGAGCGCTATATGTATTTATATTTATATATGTATTTGTGTTTCTTTAATTAATCCTGGGAGTAATTGTGTGTCACTGGCCTTTACCAATCCCTGAAGACTTGTACTGACTAATTAATGTACTGGAAAAAACAAACTTTATACATTTAATTTGGAGTTGGAATAGTGGTTAATATTAAAAATAAAAATGGATATCCAAATAAATATCCTAGATGGCAAGTCACTTATTACACCCTGCATAAAAAAAAAATGCACCCAAGCTTGCAACTTTTTATTTAATAGAAGGAAAAATAATCTGGTGACAGGTTTTGAATGTAGGGTTCTGCTTTTTCAGCGGTGATCTGCTGTAATGGCCTTTCTCCCGAGACAGCCTGTGTTGGAATTACAGCTTAATGGTATTGCAATTCTGATGTGCGTAGATGCTTTTGTCCATCATGCAATGCTTTGGGGCAGATATTAAGCGCTACGAAAGATGATGGAGCTATATAAATAAACAATAATAATAATATTTGGACTAGTTAATGCTACTGCTCCCCAAAGGTTGGCTCAGGAGACATTGGAATGGAGCAAATCCCCCCTGTATATGTGGAATGGTACAGTGAAACAACTTTTACCCCTGGATTCTTTCTACAAGCTTTGTGGGAATTATTTTTAGTTAGGGTGTTATTAAGTGTTATTAGTTCCACCTCTCACTGTAGAGCATGTTTATATGGATTTTTATCATTGAATTATTTAACTCAATTGCAGACCTTTGATATCTCCAGGAGAACCACATATCATATATATTTATCATCTTAAACCAGACCAACACCCGTTTGTTTCTCTAATGATCCCGCTGACAGAGCTTGTGCCTGAAAACAATGCCCCCTGATTGGTGCGCACGTGGGGTGGTCATGGGTGGGGCATTCCGGTGGCCTGCACTGAGGATGGGACAGTGGCCGCAGGACCCCTTTTCTGGAGCAGGCTCAAGGTAAAGATAAGAACATCGGATGTTCTAGGGGATTATGTGCGAACTTTATGTGCTGTCGGCAGGACAGTTAGAGAAACAAATGGGTGTTGGCCTGGTTTAAGATGAAAATAGATTCCAGGATTGCCTGCTAGCCTGCCCCCAGGCCATCCTATACCGGATGCCCCATCCCCCTGGGTGGGCCGGTAATCTCACCTGATCCTGATGCTCCAGTGATGCTGTCTTCACCGGCGGTCGCACCCCCAGCTTCTCTGCAGCTGTGCGCACTTCCCGCACCTAGCCATTCATTTAGGCTTGCATACTCCACAGGGGAGCTGGGGGTGTGGCCACCAGTGCGCCTATGCTGGTGCATAGTTCAAATCAGAGGCTTTATGCCACTCATTAACATGCACCGCATAAAGCGCTGATTGGACGAGTGTTCATGCATGCACTGTAGGAACAGAAAGGTGTGTGATCTGGTGGGTTTCACACAGGGTAGCATGCTACATCAGGATTTTCACTATCCATTTACATCCATTAATTATCCATTAATATCCATTATTAGCAGAATAGGCAAGATCCTGTCGATTGGTCCACACAGCCTAGGACTTTTCTGGTCACACCAGCCCTTCTACATTGTGTCTGTCCCAGTATCCTCCCCCCAATACATGCTGAGTGGCAGAACCCCCCAATAATAGGTTAAGTTACAGAAAACCCTCACCTCCCTCTCCTTTCCGATGCTGGGAGTTGCAGGGAGCCAGGGCTGGCCATTGCATGGACCTGTGGAAGCTGCTACTGAAGTAAGCCAGTGCTAAACCCAACATCATATGATGCTGCACATAGCCACAAATGGCATGCTCTATGGCCAGTCCGACCCTGCAGATTTCTGTTTTTTATCAGGTCCATCAAAAGGTGAGAACAGACTGATGTTATTTAACATTCCACAATTATTAACTCAATAAAAAAAATTTGATCTCATGCTAAACTGGCTCCCAGGATGCCTCAGCTTTGCTCTAAAGCCCTATTAAAAAAATCTATCTCTAAATGGCACAAATTGAATTTATAAACAATCTCTGTTGAATTTTTTTTAAAAAAAGCTTATCTAAACCCTTGTTCCAGCACCGGGTGATGTTCTCTTTCCCCAGCGGGTCCAGTGGCGGGTGGTTTGCGACAGGCACTGATAGCATTACCAGCTCACCCTCGATCCCCTGCTGCTTTGTGTATTACACAGCAGGAGGGGAGGGGGAAACATGTCCCCACTATCTGTGGCGCTATCTGCTATGACATCCACCCATCCCCAACCGCTGGACCGAAGCGAGGGGGGGAGCTGAGGTGGAGAGGGACGTGGGACACTCAAAGCACTGATGATGGGGTGGTAGGAGGTAACTATCGGAGTAGAGGTGGGTGAACGCGAACAACGAAGTTCAAGTTCGTACCGAACTTTGCGAGTTCAGGTTTGCAAACCCCAACACGGACTTCAGACAAAAGTCCACGTTCAAGTTCGGCATCTGGCCTGAACACGGAAAAGCTGGTTGATGGGCTGATGAGCAACTCACCTCACTTACGGTTGCAGCAGCAGATTCTTCTTCTGGCACTGGCAATGATGGCACAGCAGCAGCCTTAAAACTTGGCCCCAGCTGGGGCTACAAAAAGATGGCCACTGGCTCCCATGACTGCCGGCACTAGGAGTGACCTCACTCATCTGAGCCATTAGCCATCTTTTTATAGCCCTGGCTGGGGCCAGATTCAAAGGCTGCTGCTGAGAAAAAAGGGTAGCGGGCAGAGGTAAGTTACAGCAGCATGCTTCTGCTCAATATGCACCCCCCCACACCACCACCACAACCATCCCTCAAAGTTCAGGTCCCCATTGATTTCATTTTTCAAACATTTATTCAAAGTTCAGCTGAACTTGCTTAACCTGAATTTTGGGGGGTTCGTCCATACCTAATCAGGAGGCTTTGCGCCCAGAAAACTGAACTCACGATAAGCCTGGTAGGCCTAAAAAGCCTGAGGTGTGGTCTTCCAGAAAATATATAGTGTGGGGGGGATTTTAAATGTAAAGGGGAAAACTGCAAGGTGCACATAGTAGTTGTATTTTCTTAAAAATCTCCTAATGCACTGTTTCAGTTTGTGGGGGTCCCCTGGGCAGGAAAGGGTGTCTACTAGTACATATGTAGTACCACTACTATGTAGGAATGGAAATTTTACACACAATATCATTTTCTAGGAAAACTTAAATTTTTTTCAAAATTTCCACATAGTTCACCCAAAAATATTAAGAAATCACTTAAAAATGACTAACAAGACATTTATTATTTATGATTAAACTCAAACATTATATAATTTTCCTGGGAAATCCCTGGACATTCCTTCAAAAATGTATAGAGCAAAATGGCCTGGCAACAGAGGTAGGCTGTCAGTTAAAAGAGTAAATGAGTTGTGTACACCAAGGCCCTTATTTATGAAGGAATAGCGACAGGTAGCGACTGGTGAGCGGCCGGTAATGACGGGCACCGCCACAAGAACGCCGGCTCCCCACCACAATCACACATTTATCAAGCCGATCCTGCTTAGCGACTGAGATAGCGCCAGATAGCCACTCATTCATCATTATTCCAGCCTCAGCCCACAGCGCCAGCGTCCGACCATGAACAGCGACAGGTATGACCTCTCGCTACCTGGAGCTCTCCAATGCATTTCAATGGAACAATCTTTAAATATTCATAATTAATTGTTATTAATGTTTTTTTTTTTTTTTTTAAATGTGAAAAATTCTGTGACCACTTCTGCCATGTAGAAAAAATGTGCAGAATTGATATTACAGGTCTGATATTATTGTATTCATATTACTAAATTCTTTAAAACATTTTTTTTTGGTTTCCAAAAATATGGTGGTTTGGGGGTTAAAAAACTACTTTTAACACATCGCAGCCAGCGCTCTGGGGTTTAAACATGCATTTCACAGCACTTGAATTTTTTTAGCGTGATTTTTTGATGAATATGGTGGGAGCCGGTCGCTCTGACCAGTCGCTATCATGCGCACCCATACATCGCAGAACCTGTCAAATAGCGACTCCTCACCCAATATTCAACATTACTGCACACCGACTGAGTCGCTATCAACAACCGAACAAAGGCCAAGCACAGCGACTACTAGCGGGCGCTGTGAAAATACTGCTACAGTCGCTCAACTGTCGCTACCTGCCGCTATTAATGAATCGGCCTCCCCGAATCAATATGGAGTTTGTTTGCGCAGTAAAATGTTTTAATTAAAAAATAGAAGTGAAACACATTTATGTTTTATACATTTTGTGTATCATTACATATGCGATGCAAGCACTGGCTTACAGAACACAGGTTGAGCTTGCTTGTGTTCACTTTGAATATGCAATTTAAAAGATTAATGAAGCTGTATAGTAATCAACCACCATTGCAAAACGAATAATTATCTAATTTGGAGTGCCACAGATAATTGTTGTATGTTTTTTTTTTCCAATATATTGAAGGAACTGTGGATCAACCACCTTAGTGTTCAGACAAAGAAAACGCGAGACAACCTTGATATATGTCACTGACCAATATCTGTGCTACCTCTGCCCAAAAAACACTCACACTCAATTATACATCACTGTTAAAGCAAGTTCATTTAGCTGAATAATATGTTTTACAGTCATCTTCTAGAATACACTAACTACAAATACCTGGTTGAAAGGCAGAATAAACACTTCAAAGCATTTGTCTTCCTCGGGGGGATTTATTCCATCTAGTTTGTGAATCTTGGTAACCACAATAGCCAAATGATATCATGCTGGGGCAGAAAGAGACTCTGCTGTATCAGCAAGATGTTCCCTGCACACTCCTATTGTTGTATTAATTCATACTGCTATAGTGTCCATCCAGATTGTACTTGCCCACCAACTCTATCTCTTTGGGTAGAGGTGGCACAGATATGGTTCAGAGGCATATCTATGGGGTTTATCCACAGTTCCTTCAATGAGTTCCCTTCTGCATAGAAATGAGTGGAAAAATGAGGCTCCATGTATTGCAGGTAAACCCATGGCAGTGTGGAGGTGTAAAACCTTTTGCATTGTGAGGCGACTGTCTCGGGTGGCACTGACTAATAAAAGGAGCTGCTGAGGCTTCCAGTGTGGAGATCGAGAGACTGGGATAAGGAGCCTGTGCCTTGCTGCTCCCAAAACCTACATGTCTGAACTGCATCCAAAGGACTTTGTGTTGTGTTTTTTTTTAACCTATGGATTAGCAGCTTGGGATTGTATGCCCTGAAGGTGGACCTGTGATATTGAGGACTTGTAATACTCTGCACCTATCAGACACTGGACATTGCTAAAGCTGGTGAGGAAACCACTGACTGTACTGCATTGTACCCTGAGAATTTTTCTCTGTTGGTCTTTGTCTTCAATAAACCGCTTATTATTTCCACTAAGAACTGTTTCCAGAGTCCTTGCTGTTAGCACCCCAGATCCTGACAAAATATATATATATATATATATATATATATATATATATATATATATATATTTTTTTTTTTTTTTTCATTAACCTCGTGATGTTACAGTGGAGATTGCAGCACTGATGAATGCTGTCATGTTTTTAAATCAATTATTGGTGGTTCAACAGCCAAAGCCATGCCTCCACTTCCTACCCCCCACATTGCTCTGTTCTGGAGGGAAGGGGCGTTTTTCTATAATTTGCCTCAGGCAGTAGAAAGGCTAGGTTCACCCTGACACTAATTAGAGGAATACACATGAGATAAATAAAGAGCGAGCACTGCCTCCTAGGACACCAAAATAGAGGTGATGGGTGCTCATCCACATGCAATTTAAAGCAAGCGTAGAAGTTACTAGAGGGGTGTGATCACATGCCAGATAACAAAAAACAATGTAACCATCTGCAGAGATGGGGCCACCTTGCCCTTAGTTGCCCATATTTTATTTAGAACGCAATTAATGCTAAAGTCCCTATCCAGGCACACTTGTCCTCCAAAGGTAAAACGTTGGAAATACCTAAATGTTACCTAAATAAAAATTGTGCAGAATTGATATTACAGGTCTGATATTATTGTATTCATATTACTAAATTCTTTAAAACATTTTTTTTTTGGTTTCCAAAAATATGGTGGTTTGGGAGTTAAAAAACTCCTTTTAACACATCGCCTCCAGCGCTCTGGGGTTTAAACATGCATTTCACAGCGCTTGAATTTTTTTAGCGTGATTTGTTGATGAATATGGTGGGAGCCGGTCGCTCTGACCAGTTGCTATCATGCGCACCCATACATCGCGGAACCTGTCAAATAGCGACTCCTCACCCAATATTCAACATTACTGCACACCGACTGAGTCGCTATCAACAACCGAACAATGGCCAAGCACAGCGACTACTAGCGGGCGCTGTGAAAATACTGCTACAGTCGCTCAACTGTCGCTACCTGACGCTATTAATGAATCGGCCTCCCCGAATCAATATGGAGTTTGTTTGCTCAGTAAAATGTTTTAATTAAAAAAAAGAAGTGAAACACATTTATGTTTTATACATTTTGTGTATCATTACATATGCGATGCAAGCACTGGCTTACAGAACACAGGTTGAGCTTGCTTGTGTTCACTTTGAATATGCAATTTAAAAGATTAATGAAGCTGTATAGTAATCAACCACCATTGCAAAACGAATAATTATCTAATTTGGAGTGCCACAGATAATTGTTGTATGTTTTTTTTTTCCAATATATTGAAGGAACTGTGGATAAACCACCTTAGTGTTCAGACAAAGAAAACGCGAGATAACCTTGATATATGTCACTGACCAATATCTGTGCTACCTCTGCCCAAAAAACACTCACACTCAATTATACATCACTGTTAAAGCAAGTTCATTTAGCTGAATAATATTTTTTACAGTCATCTTCTAGAATACACTAACTACAAATACCTGGTTGAAAGGCAGAATAAACACTTCAACGCATTTGTCTTCCTCGGGGGGATTTATTCCATCTAGTTTGTGAATCTTGGTAACCACAATTGTACTGTAACAGTGCCTGTATAGCCAAATGATATCATGCCGGGGCAGAAAGAGACTCTGCTGTATCAGCAAGATGTTCCCTGCGCACTCCTATTGTATTAATTCATACTGCTATAGTGTCCATCCAGATTGTACCTGCCCACCAACTCTATCTCTTTGGGTAGAGGTGGCACAGATATGGTTCAGAGGCATATCTATGGGGTTTATCCACAGTTCCTTCAATGAGTTCCCTTCTGCATAGAAATGAGTGAAAAAATGAGGCTCCGTGTATTGTAGGTAAACCCATGGCAGTGTGGAGGTGTAAAACCTTTTGCATTGTGAGGCCACAGTCTCGGGTGGCACTGACTAATAAAAGGAGCTGCTGAGGCTTCCAGTGTGGAGATGGAGAGACTGGGATAAGGAGCCTGTGCCTTGCTGCTCCCAAAACCTACATGTCTGAACTGCATCCAAAGGACTTTGTGTTGTGTTTTTTTTTTTATCCTATGGATTAGCAGTTTGGGATTGTATGCCCTGAAGGTGGACCTGTGATATCGAGGACTTGTAATACTCTGTACACATCAGACACTGGACATTTCTAAAGTTGGTGAGGAAACCGCTGACTGTACTGCATTGTACCCTGCAATTTAAGAGAATTTTTCTCTGTTGGTCTCTATATATATATTTTCATTAACCTTGTGATGTTACAGTGGAGATTGCAGCACTGATGAATGCTGTCATGTTTTTAAATCAATTATTGGTGGTTCAGCAGCCAAAGCCATGCCTCCACCTCCTACCCCCCACGTTGCTCTGTTCTTTGCCTCAGGCAGTAGAAAGGCTAGGTTCACCCTGACACTAATTAGAGGAATACACATATATATATATAGATAAATAAAGAGCCTGTGCCATTGGTGTTAGTCATGGCCTAAGAAGCAGAGCACATCTCCAGAGCTTTAGCCATAGAGCGGGTAATGAGCACTGCCTCCTAGGACACCAAAATAGAGGTGATGGGTGCTCATCCACATGCAATTTAAAGCAAGCATAGAAGTTACTAGAGGGGTGTGATCACATGCCAGATAACAAAAAACAATGTAACCATCTGCACAGATGGGGCCACCTTGCCCTTAGTTGCCCATATTTTATTTAGATTGCAATTAATGCTAAAGTCCCTATCCAGGCACACTTGTCCTCCATAGGTAAAACTCTGGAAATACCTAAATGTTGCACGTTGCTGACAACGGGAAGACTGTCCCACCAAATGCAGAATGCTGAATGTCTGGGTTGTTTACAAAAGCTCTGACTTATTAGTTGAATGGTGGTAGTGCGATACGTGGACCTTGGCTTAATCACCAAATGAATGAACCAAATATTCCTAGAGCATGTGATCCGTAATTAAGCCACATGCTAATTCACTCCTCTTACCATGCCCATTACCCACAAACTGATTTAAACTGTCCCACTTTGAGTACCCCAATAAATGGTCAGTTTACCCATAGGAATTGTTTAAAATGAGCTGCCATGCTGCAGCTTTATGAGTCCTGAGAATGCTCTGCTGTGGTCATGCCCAGCTTCAGGACCACTGTGGCTTGCCATGCTCATTTGTGCTGTGAGCCCTATGGGACAGAGTAGCAAGTAACTTTTTGTGTGTTCATGGAAGAATGGAAAGGAGGGGCAAACTTTGGAGCTCTGTTATATCCTCTAGCTGGCACTGCAGGAAATGGAGGTGAGACACAAGGGACAGGCATTGGGTGAGATGCTTGCAGCCTTATTATTGCCATTACCCAGACTGCCCTTTTAAAGGGATTAATTGCTCACCTAAACTTCCCTCTGCTGAATAGTGGCATAAGCTGTTTGAGAGGGTTAAGCCCCAATCAGATGTCATGGAATAGCTGCGTTCCTAAACTACATGGGAGCTGCCATCTTACTACACATGTGACAGTCCTGCTTGCACATGAGAATGAGGGGAGGGGGGCTGTGCCAGCAGCAGCCCACACCAAACAGAAATTTATATATGCCCCAGGTCAGAGCTTGTCTATCATTCTACACACACACACACACCTGTTGTAGCAAAGGAAATCTGTGTGACGTAAGATGTTTCTATGTATCTTTTTGTCATCTCAATCATGTGGCAGCCAAAGAGCATGCAAATGATGTATTTATAGTACAATGTATCTAGGAGATCTCTGCTGTGAGCTGTGCAATGCTGAGTCAGTATAGCTGAGGCTTACTACTTGTGTCTAGAAATAAGGCTGATTTCACAGAGATTTGAATCAATTTTGAAGAGTTTTTCAGGGCTCTCAGGTGTAAATCAAAACGATAGCTGCCATTTAGTTCAGATCTGCCTGCTATTCCACAATATCTGCATGCGGTTAAGCCCTCTCAATTAGCTTACATCAGTGATTTCCGGGGGGCTTTATAGGAGCAATTTATTCAGTTTTAACTTTTCTACGTTTCCAAGCAATTTTCTAAGTTTTAACTGGAGGTCTGCTTTAACTAAGAGTTCATGTTTTTAACAAGTGCTAGATAGTTTCTCACCAGCATCCTGTGAGTGTGCAGACATTTTGCCGCCTAAATCCTCAGGCCATCACATTAAACAGGGAACAGGGCAGGCAGACAACCCTGATTCCTAGCCTCTTCCATATGCATTCTTGCAAGCAGGAAAAATCTTGTTTTTGGCAATTTGTCCAGCTTGCTTTACATATGAGAAAACGAGTATTCGCCGTATTAATACATGTCAGACTGAGTTTATGCATTCTCGCTTTCGTAAGTTTATTGCTTTAGCACTTGAGCATTATTCTGAACCCTGATTTGACCTTTTGCGGGCAATAAAAAACGGAAGTCCCAAATTACGCATCATCAACACCAGCATAGGAACCAGCTGAAGAGGAGGAGGCCCAGATGTTGGGCTTGGAGTCACACCCAGCGCCAGATAACTCAGGTAGGAAAAAAAAACACACAGCTCCAGACAAGGAACTCCAAATGTCATGTATGCTAAGTGCTTGTGCTTTGTGCTTCTCTTTCTTTTTTTTACTACAAACATAATTAATGTAGGGTGCCGAAGAGGTAACGCTGGGGTGGGGGAAGGTGGCGGCAACCACTAGGGGGAAGCAGGTAAGCACGATACAAAAGAAGGAGAGTCTCACTGGGGACACTTACCACATGGGATGCCCCTAAAGGAACCAGGAGGGAAAAGTTAGTCACATTGCGGGGAGGCACACTACATGGGATTCCCGTAAAGGAACCAGGAGGGAGCAGGTAAGTCACAATGCGGGAGGCTCACAACATGGAATGCCTAAAAAGGAACCAGGAGAAACAGGAAGAAGAAGGTGAGTGACACTGTGAGGATGCACACTAAATGGGATGCCCCTTAAGGAATCAAGGAACCAGGAGGGAGAAGGTAAGTCACACTGCAGTGAGGTACACTACATGGAATACCCAAAAAGGAACAAGGAGAAACAGGACGAAGAAGTTGAGTGACACTGTGGGGATGCACACTACATGGGATGCCCCTTAAGAAACCAGGGAGGAGAAAGTAAGTCACACTGCAGGGATGCTCACAAACATGGGATGCCCCAAAGGTGGGGTTCTGCCAAAAAACACCAACCTGTATGCCCGCATGCCAGCGACTAGGCCACAGAGCACTGAGAACTTTGGGGCAAAATACAGCTGGAAACAGGTACAAACTTGGCTTCCGAAGCTAGTTGGCAGGCCAAATCTGTATATGCTCGGCTAAAACGTAAGCTTTAACACTTACAATCGCATACGCCTGGTGGAGAAAGTCTCGGGACGCGGCTGAGATTTTGATCAAAGTCTTTAAAATGACCACTCTAAAGGATGTACAGTAAATACATATACACTTGTCAGGTTCATCATACATTTCATATGATTTTCAGCACAAAAATCATGAAAGCCAAAACACGTTGTCTTTGAGCTTCTGTATAAGATTACAATTTAAGCTTGATCTCAGGCACCTTCGAAGAGCTAATTTGACGTCTTTATTTTTTAAGCTGTAGATCAGAGGATTTAGCAGTGGGACAGCAGCAGTATTAAAAAGTGAGAAAAACTTCTTGGAGTCAACAGAGCTTACTGGAACTATGTATTGACACGTAAGAATCAGATACAGTAATATAACAACAGTGAGATGGGCAGAACATGTATAGAAGGCTTTCTGTCTTCCACTTCTGGAAGACATTCTAAATATGGTAGAAAGGATAAAAATGTAGGACAGAAAGGTCAGAAGGAAAGGAATTAGTGTTGAAAATATCAATCCCTCTGTAAGATTTAGAAGTTGAAGAATGGAGGTGTCACTGCATGTCAGAATTGTAAGTGACGCCATATCACAGAAGAAATGGTTGATTTCAATGGAAGTATAGCAAGTGAAGTGGGATACAAGGACAACTGGAGGTATTACTTGTACAAAGCCCACCACCCAACAGCTAGCTGCCAAAAGGGTGCACGATTTATTGTTCATGATGGTGTGATACCGCAAAGGATTGCAGATGGCCACATATCGGTCATAGCTCATAGCCGTCAGGATAAAAAGTTCTTGTCCTGCCAACGACGCAAAGATGTACATTTGAGCCAAGCATCCAGAGTATGAAATCATTTTATTCCCTAAACTATAAATTACTAGACTCTTATGTAGCGTGATGGTGGATGAAAACACATCTATGATGGATAAGTTGGCCAAAAAAAAGTACATTGGAGTGTGAAGATGGTGATCAAAGCAGACTAAAAGAAAAATGGTCATATTGCCACAAAGAGTCATTAGATAAATGAACAAAACAAGAATGAAGATTGAGTCCTGAAGCTCGGGAGCGTCTGAGATTCCCTTGATGATGAAGAAGTATATGGTATGATTTGACGGGCTGATATTCATAGTCTTAAGATATTACTGTAAAAAGAATTGACAAGCTGTGATATATACAACATGCATGTTTGATTATACAAAATAGTATACTGCAAATCAGGGGTTCCCAGCCAGTGGTATGGATAGCACTGGCAGTACTCAATGGCCCACCAGGTGGTGGTCAGTCAGGCTGCAGACTGATCTGTACCTCAAGCTGATCTGCTGCCATCTGTATTTTACTTACTAATGATTTCCTCAATAAATACAAAACTTCTCCAAAATGTCTATATCTACATACCAGGTGGTACTTGAGATAATTAGAAAACAGAAAGTGGTCCCTGATTTGTTGTTAAAAACCCCTGTTCTAAACCACTTGCCGTATTTCTTTTGAACAACACTTTTACTAAAAGTATATTATTGTATATTATAGACCTAAATAAAAAAAAGAATGGCAGGATGTTTAAAAAATAAAGAGCAGACAGAAACAGTCAAACTGACCCCTCTTACCCTGTGCAGCCATTTCTTAAAAAGCACTTATAATTTAGCTAAGAAACCTATTCACCAATTCGTACCAGCACCTTTGAAAATGCCCTTAAAACCGAAGAAAACCCAGGGTGACTGGCCCTGAAATCTAAAAGATTCCAGGACTAGCCACTGGCCTTCCTATGGGGCATTCCCATGTGAAGCTATGTGCACACTCCCGCCCCAGCTATTCAGATTGGCTGGGGTGGTAGTGCAGGTGTGCTGCAGATATGCCCGCTTGTGCTCTCCACTGAAGTCCATCAGAGCTGTTGCCAAAGGACATAGTCACAGCAAACGGCTCTGATTAGATGAGAGGCCACACATGCACCGTTGGACCGGGAAGAGTTGAGTTTTACTAGGCATTCGAGGGGGTTCACACAGTGGGGCATCCCAATTTCAGATGCCCTGGGGCACAGAGCATAACTCGGGATAGTCAAATTACTGGGTTTTGTTCTGCTTTAAAACTCAATGGGGGCAGCTCAGAATAGGCTCTAAATCTTTTTCATTAATGGCAATACAATAGAGATTAGTGTTTGGGTCAGTGTAGTGGTGTTTGAGTCAGGATAGGTTCAATCTGCTACCATCCTATTCAAATGAAGGAATTTACCTAATGTTTTTGGTTGAACAAAACTCTAATAAGCATCTTGGTTAACCTACAATGTTCCCAGGGGGGCATCTCCATTTGGAATACTGCATATCCTTGGGCCATGCCATATGCCAGCGATACTCAACTGGCGGACCGGGGTCCGAATGTGGACCTCGGCACCAGATTTCCGGACCCCGGCCCTGACTTCAATTTGTAATGCTGTGGGGCCAAAAAAAAACTCCTGTTTCTTCCCAGTGCCCTGTAGGGTTTTGGGGATGTGGGCAAGCAGCTTTTTTTTAGTTTTGTCTGGGGAATCTATAGGCCCTCCCCCAGCGTGCTAATTTCTAATTATCCCCCCCCCCCCTCACGACAGCCCTCCGCCCGGACCTTCACCTCTCACCGGATGCCTTTAAATGGACCTTTACAAGAAGTGGTTGAGTACCCCTGCCATATACTAAGGGTGTCAAACCCCTTTCTCAAGGGCCACCAACAGGTCATGTTTTGTGGATCGCCACATAGTTGGCTTTAAAAATTTGTCTGAGCATGAATTTCTTCACCTGCAAAACATGACCTGTTATCTGGTTGCCCTTGCAGAGGGGGGTTGACATCTGTGCTGTATACTCTTATAAGTTTAAAGCATAGTCAAGGGCTATACAGAAGTGATTCCCACTGCCAATGATTAGGGATGGGTGAACCCCTAAAGTTTTCCTTTGTATCAGTCCACCTTTCAGTGCTAAAAATGGTGGTCATACATAAATAAAATCCAGGGGCTGGGCTACACATAAATGGTGGGATCTCAGCAACAACCACTTTGTTCAGTAGCTCACCAGGATGAATTCTCTGCATGGTGGGAATGCAAACAATAATAGTTTTTTACACCTTGCCTAGACAATCCCTCTGAAGGAAAACTTGCCTTAAAATATCTCATGAAAAAAAGACTGATTTATGCTTTATTTTAAAATTAAGGCATGATTGAAAATAAGGTGTGATTCAGAAAAGGGAGGAAGTAACAGCATAATACCTTAAACGTTCAATACAGCTAAGTGACAACTAATTTCATTTTGCTTTTATACAGTAATTTTTAATGAATCTTACATTTACAGCTCTTTTTACTTTTTTGAATCTTTTTTTTTATAATGTATTCTGAAATAAAGCATGAAATGATCCTTATATTTGTGCAATAAATCAAGGCCTACAACATATATTCGCATACTATCTAAAAGAAATATCAACATGCTCAGTGTCCTGCACATTTTTTTCTGGAAGTGTTACTGACATCTGCACTCAAAAGCTGTCACGCTGTCAAAAGTTCGAAGGTACTGTAGTTATACTATTATTTTTCATACAAGTTTCATGTCTGGCAAGTAAGATGAGCCTTTTTTTCGTCCAGCTCACTGATATCCTTTTATTTGGCCTCACTTTATCGCAAACTAAAGCAAAGTTTAGTTGATAATAAATGTAACGTAAACCATCCCTTGCAACTCTGTGCAAGAACTCCATGGACCTTTATCCAACTTACGTCTGCTGCCAATGAGCCCCAAATTTATAAAAGCCCTCCCCTATATCCCATGGAGCACTGTATGGTGGAAACCAGTAAAAATGTACAACTTCTGTTGGAGTAGCTTCCTGTCCCCTGCCAGATTGCCTTCTGCAAGGAAATAAAAAAGTAACGAATGCAGGGAGCACTGATAATGTCAGAGACTAAATTAGGGTAGTTTGGACCAAGATAGGTTCAAGGTAGGGTTTAGCTTACATGGGTAAACTCATATTATTCTAAAAGTGAATATAATTGGCCTTAAGCCATTTGCCTTACCTTTTTTGAAGAATAGAGTTATTTTTTTATCTCAAAAAATATGCCAGTATAACAAAAGCAAAGTTAGGGCAGTTATGTGGATGTTAGCAGTGTTTGCTGATAGCAGTAGTCAGCACTCATCCTTCTGTGAGGGGATGTTATCGCAGGCTCTCTTTATACGGGGCACCGCTGTGTATACAGTATGTGTGTAATGTATGAGCTTGTTAGTACTAATTAGTATGTTTAATGCAAACATTACTCATTTGGGACAGTCTAAAACATGCTTGTTTTTTCCTAGGGGACATTGGATTGGAAAATAACAATTAGACATTACATGTATGTACACATGGGTCCAGATCTATGAAGTAGGGAACAAAGATACATTTTTTATGTATAACCTTTTAGGCATTTAAAAGACCATGAAAGCATATTGTATATACTGTGTATTGGTTGTAGTGTTCTGACCTTAGAGTTACTTAAAGGATAGGATAAGATCCGGTGTGGTGGCTCAAGGCGAAGTTATTCCTTGTGTTTACAGCTGCGTGTGCATGACTGAGCCTGCAGCTTTTTCTAAAAGCAGGAGGAAATTTTTGAAGTCATCCATCTATGGAAACAAGTCTATAAAAAGACGGATTTTCGGATGGTGGCTCAAGGCAACGTGGATCCTTGTGTGCATGGTTGCAGAAGCATGGCTGGGATCTGTCTATTCCATTATTCATGCATATCACAAATGAACAAAAGACATGTTTAAATACATACCTATTTGCCACCACCCAGATTGAAACCACACTCTACATCAGTCCTCCCCTCTAAAATCATATTCTGTCCAAGGAATGTCTTTTGCTGGTTGGGGTGACGGGAATGGGCGAAAGCATGGCGACAAATATGCCTTCCCTGCGGCAGGGAGCAAAATGGAAGACACTGGAGAGCTCAGTAAAAGCCGGCACTTTTGTCAATCTCTTCAGCTGTCAGTGACAGCAGCCGCTGATGGCATAGGAAATCTGCAAGAGATTAGAGGTACGTATGGGGAAAAATTAAATAATACATGCTTTTTTCGCTGTGTGTTTTTTACAATTAACTCTTTGTGAACTGGTAAGGAGACAGAGCAGGAAAGGCTTGCTATTCACCTGCCAGCAAGTGGGTGACTTCCCATAACATCGCTGGTGCCCGCACTGGTTTCACTGGATAATAGGATCCCCTGCTCTGGGGGGGGGGGGGGCTTTTTTTGTTTTTAAGGGTTAAACTGGTAAAACCAGCTCAGTTGGTGCCCGAGCTGGCTCTCTGCACCACCTTGGGATTTGGGGATGCAAATAATGGGGCGGGGGGGTTATGGTAAGTTATCCGCTTGCTGGCTGGTGACTTGGTGGGCCCTGTGAACTGGTATTACCAGTTCACAAAGAGATAAATGTAAAAAAAATACACACACAGTGAAAAAAATATTTTATTATTTTTATTTTTCTCCTCCATACTTACCTCTAATGAATCACTGATGTCCCACGCTGGCCGTCTCTGCTGTCACTGACAGCTGGTCTCTCTAGCTTCTGAGATAATTATAGAGGCCAAGTAAACTGACAGCTCGCTCCCCCTTTGAATAGCCCCTCTCTGTGATACCGAGCGAGATGCCGGAAGTCCAGTCGGGGCTTGTGGATTCTGCATAGAGCAGCATGGGACAGACCGAAGGATGAGAATGTTGCACGTCACTGGAATGGGGGTGGAGGCAAGCTTATTTTTTTTTCATTATTTATGAGCGAGTTTGTTGAAAGTTCGGTTTAGACTAACCAAATTTTGGGGGGAAATTTGGCAATTTTACCCGAATCGAACTTTTAAAATGTTTGCTCATCTCAAGTCTCGCCCCCAAACCCCCTTCCAATTACACAAGAGAGTGCAATTACAGTGCGGAGGGTGCAATTTGAAAATGTAAATAGTAGTTGTTTGATGTACGCTATGTGGACCTGACAAGGGCTAACAAATACCCTAAAAGCTTGACATTCCTGCATCCTAAAAAAAAAGGATAAAACCCTTTTTACCTGCAGCTCTATTATGTTATATAGAGTTTATAAGGAGCCTGACGTGAGCAAACCCCCGAAATACAACCTTAATTATTGAGTAAAGCTTGCTGTTTGGGGGACATATTCTGCTTGCGGATATAGTCATTTACTTGTGGTCGTCTAGAAACAAGAGATAATTTTCTTCAATAGAACCAGAGAGATTTATTTTCCACAGGATGAAAAAATCAGAAGAACACACTCGTTCTGAAGGGCATGTCTTTGGAATTGGGCAAGTTTGTCAAGCTGGGTGGACTGAAGAGTCCAGTGGCATCATCACACATTCAGGTAAGATGTTGTTGTAGGTAGTAATTTAACCTAGTTTTAATTTTTGGGCACTCAGTTAGGTTTGGGAACTTCTAGATATAGGGTTTGGGATGTGGGGTACTTGGCTGAAATTCATTCTAGAATCTGTAGCTGTGGTCAGTACAAGAGGTCTCTCGGACAACACGGGCTGGAGATGAGTCACAAGCATGAAACGGGTCTGATTTGGGGACCAGGTACAGGGGTAAAAGCAGGTGCAGGAGTGCAGACCAGAAGCAGGGGTGCAAACAAGGAACACAGCAGGTTGAAGACACAGCTTGGGAACAGGCAGACTGAGCTACAGGCTGGGAACAGTCCGGCAGAGTGCCTCCTGGAAACAAAAGGCTGCACAAATGCGTCAATGCAACCTGAGAGGCAAGTTGCTGACAATCCAGCTCACAGCCTGGAGCTCACTGAAAGCCCATAATTAACCTGCTTTTTCAGCCGAGCTCCAGATAGTGGAGAATGCACAAGGTTTGGGCTATCCTGGTGGTGGTCACAAACTGTGGCAGGGGAAACAGAGTATAGTCAGGCAACAACACATATCTGACAAAACCAACAGGGAACCAGATGACCTAGGGCTTAGTAGCAGGACAGGGTTAGAGGTGGCGCAGTGTGTACCTGCACATTGTGACACAGTGATCCAGACATGAGCATTATTACACACAGGGAAGGCAGAGTAGGATTCCTTTATGCTTTATAAAGAACTCTCATGTTCCTTTTTTCAATGTCCATACCCCCTCCCACCCTTTGCTGTGGACAGCAGGAAGACATATGTGACTGTAACCTATATAGCTAGCCTCACCCTTTCTTTTTAACAGGTTCATTTTATTTTTAGACTTCTCTTGAGTCACAGATCTAAAAGGTTTTAGCCTATAGCCCTCAAATGTATACATACCAAGTGCAATTTTTTAAAACAAATTACTAAATATTTAGATAAGAAGATAATAATGGGTAATAATGGGTATTTAGTAATGCACCATCTGCCTGGTTTTGGCCTGTAAAACTATGAAATATAATATAAAAACAGAGACATGTTTTTAGGAGTCTGAATCCTTTATTAAAACTTTGACAGTACAGGAAAAAGGTGTTTCCACAAAGGTATTTTGAAAATATTTGATAATTGTTTTTTTGTCAAAATGGTTCAAAAGGATCCTCTAATTCCTTAACCATACATATAAATATGTCTCCGCCAGGTAGACATGATCACTGCATCACTATCAGGGCCGGCGCCAGCCTAGGGCAAACCTGGGCAATTGGCAGGGCCCCTGGTATCTTCAGGGGCCCACTCAGGCTCACACTCGGCCATGGTTTTATTTTACAGTGGACTAAAACCACCGAATGCCGGGTGTTGTGTGCAGACCTGCTCATGGCTGGCCTTGGCAACAGGGGATGATCAGCAACAATGGAGAAGGTTGCATGGAATGGACGGCAATTGATGGAAGCTCAGAAGTTGGTGAGAACCAGGTGACAACTGACAGCAATGATGGAGTCTTTAGTGGCAGCGGAACAAGCAGTAAGGACTAGAGGATGATTGGTGGCAGTAGGGAATGCAACAAGGACTAAAGGACGATTGGTGGCTATAGAGAAGGCAATAAGGACTGGAGGGCGATCAGCAGCAGGAGACTTTTTTTGTGGTAGTGGAGCTGAAAGGTGACATTATGTGACTCAATACTTTGGGGCCCACTAAGACTGTCTTGCCCATGGGACCCCTACAAACCTGGAGCCGGCCCTGATCACTATTATTGTTTACTATAAGTTGTGACCTCCGGAGGACTATTTATATTATATCTAAATGTAATCATTTCATATGATGCACTTATGTTAAGTGGTTCATGTACCTAATTATCTCTATAAAAGCAATTAAACTGGACCAACAGCCTTGGAAAGATGGAAAAAAAAATCCCTGCCCCATCTGCATGCATGATACTGAATCATTGTCAGCACTTACATTTGCTCCTGCATCTACTCAAAGCTAAAACACTGCTTCAGAGATTTTCTCCTGGTAGCCATTTTGGAGCTTCCTTTCCCAACATCCCAGCCTGACTTCAACTGACATAACCCACAATGCACAGTGGCAGGAAACCCATCAGCATTTCCTCTTTGCAGGTGGCCTGCAGATCCATAAAATTCACCACTGCAGCAGTTAAAAAAGGTAAATTAATTTTTATGTGCAGCAATCTGAATTTCCCTGGGGAGGGTTGTACATGAGAACTGTTTCTTTTAAGGGTGTTGGTCCTGTTTTAAAAAAGAAAAGAAATATAATATACAAATGTTTACTTGAAGACTTTGTTTTTGGCAAACACACCTTCTGGGTGGGGCACATTGGGAGACCCAGGAAAATTCCAAGTGGGCAACATTGCTTTGAGGCCAGTTGGCTGCAACTTTTAATATATCTATCCAATTCATGCCTTATTAGTTCCCCTCCATTGACCCTTGTTGCTGACCCCAATGTATTATAGCCAAAAAGCCATAGACCAGCAATACTCAACTGCTGGACCTCGGTTTCGAAAGCGGACCTCGGCGCCAGATTTCTGGACCCCCTCCTGACAGGCCTGCATTCAGTTGCTTGTGTTGCCATTAGAGATGAGCGAACTTTTGAAAAATTCGATTCGACTGATTCGCCGAATTTTCCGACAAAAATCGGGTTGTAATAGGGTTGTAAACCATTCTGCCTTGCTGTAACACGCATAGGATGCGTGCTGGGTTAGTTAAATAATACTTTGAATAAATATCACATGCAGATCAGAGGCATCGCTAATAGAATCGCAGAGCGGCACAATTGCAGAGAGTTGAAGTGGCATCACTATGAGGGGCAGGAGCCCAAACATTGCTTTAAATAGACACTGGAGTTGGCAGCAGCAGGAGCCCAAAAATTGGATGAATCACACCCTGGAGTTGGCAGCAGCAGCCCAAACATTACTTTATAGAGACACTGGGGTTGGCTTCAGGAGCCCAAAAATTGGATGATTCACACCCTGGAGCTGGCAGCAGCAGCAGCAGCAGCAGCAGGAGCCCAAACATTACTTTAAAGAGACACTGGGGTTGGCTTCAGGAGCCCAAAAATTGGATGAATCACACCCTGGAGTTGGCAGGAGTTGGCAGCAGCAGCAGCAGCAACAGGAGCCCAAACATTACTTTAAAGAGACACTGGGGTTGGCTTCAGGAGCCCAAAAATTGGATGAATCACACCCTGGAGTTGGCAGCAGCAGCAGCAGCAGCAGCAGGAGCCCAAACATTACTTTAAAGAGACACTTGGGTTGGCTTCAGGAGCCCAATAATTGGATGATTCACACCCTGGAGTTGGCAGCAGCAGCAGCAGCAGGAGCCCAAATATTACTTTAAAGAGACCCTGGGGTTGGCTTCAGGAGCCCAAAAATTGGATGATTCACACCCTGGAGTTGGCAGCAGCAGCAGCAGGAGCCCAAATATTACTTTAAAGAGACCCTGGGGTTGGCTTCAGGAGCCGAAAAATTGGATGATTCACACCCTGGAGTTGGCAGCAGCAGCAGGAGCCCAAATATTACTTTAAAGAGACACTGGGGTTGGCTTCAGGAGCCCAAAAATTGGATGATTCACACCCTGGAGTTGGCAGCAGCAGCAGCAGGAGCCCAAATATTACTTTAAAGAGACCCTGGGGTTGGCTTCAGGAGCCCAAAAATTGGACGATTCACACCCTGGAGTTGGTAGCAGCAGGAGCCCAAATATTACTTTAAAGAGACCCTGGGGTTGGCTTCAGGAGCCCAAGAATTGGATGAATCACACCCTGGAGTTGGCAGCAGCAGCAGGAGCCCAAACATTACTTTAAAGAGACACTGGGGTTGGCTTTAGTAGCCCAAACATTGGATGAATCACACCCTGGAGTTGGCAGCAGCAGCAGCAGGAGCCCAGATATTACTTTAAAGAGACCCTGGGGTTGGCTTCAGGAGCCCAAAAATTGGATGAATCACGCCCTGGAGTTGGCAGCAGCAGCAGCAGGAGCCAAAACATTACTTTAAAGAGACACTGGAGTTGGATTCAGGAGCCCAAAAATTGGATGATTCACACCCTGGAGTTGGCAGCAGCAGCAGCAGGAGCCCAAATATTACTTTAAAGAGACCCTGGGGTTGGCTTCAGGAGCCCAAAAATTGGATGAATCACACCCTGGAGTTGGCAGCAGCAGCAGGAGCCCAAACATTACTTTAAAGAGACACTGGGGTTGGCTTCAGGAGCCCAAAAATTGGATGAATCACACCCTGGAGTTGGCAGCAGCAGCAGCAGGAGCCCAAATATTACTTTAAAGAGACCCTGGGGTTGGCTTCAGGAGCCCAAAAATTGGATGAATCACACCCTGGAGTTGGCAGCAGCAGCAGCAGGAGCCCAAATATTACTTTAAAGAGACACTGGGGTTGGCTTTAGTAGCCCAAACATTGGATGAATCACACCCTGGAGTTGGCAGCAGCAGCAGCAGGAGCCCAGATATTACTTTAAAGAGACCCTGGGGTTGGCTTCAGGAGCCCAAAAATTGGATGAATCACGCCCTGGAGTTGGCAGCAGCAGCAGCAGGAGCCAAAACATTACTTTAAAGAGACACTGGAGTTGGCTTCAGGAGCCCAAAAATTGGATGATTCACACCCTGGAGTTGGCGGCAGCAGCAGCAGGAGCCCAAATATTACTTTAAAGAGACCCTGGGGTTGGCTTCAGGAGCCCAAAAATTGGATGAATCACACCCTGGAGTTGGCAGCAGCAGCAGCAGGAGCCCAAATATTACTTTAAAGAGACACTGGAGTTGGCTTCAGAAGCCCAAAAATTGGATGATTCACACCCTGGAGTTGGCATCAGCAGGAGCCCAAAAATTGGCCTAAAGACATAAATATGTTTTGCACCATTTGGAAAGTGTAAAACGTGGCACCATGCTGAATCTAGTGGCATGCATCAGGCATTGGTGGGTGGAAATCCTGGCTGATCCATCCCTGATTCATTTTGACAAAGGTGAGTCTCCACATTTTTAGTTGACAGACGAGTTCTCCTCGCCGCAACTATGGCCCCCGCCGCACTAAACACCCGCTCAGATGGCACGCTACTTGCCGGGCAGGACAGCTTTTCCAGGGCAAACTCTGCTAGTTGCGGCCACAAATCAAGTTTGGCTGCCCAGAAGTCCAGCGGATCCTCAAGGAGTGTTGGCATGGTCATGTCAAAGTATGACATGACCTGCTGGTTCAGGTCCTGCTCCAGGTCTTCCTGCTGCTCATGAGTAGCCTCACTATGCGGGTGTAGAAAGCTACTCATTAGCGACTGAAGACTGAGGCTGCTGCTGATGGAGCTGCTGCTGCTGCTCCTGCCAACCCCCCCAGCGGCCATGGCAGTGGAAGGTGAGCGCAGAGGTCCCCTCGAGTCAGACCTGCGAGAGTATGGACCATGGCGCTGATAGGCGTCGGCCAACTGCCTACGTAGAATGTCTTTGTAGTAGTTCAGTTTGTCCTCCCTCTCGGTGGGTTTAAAAAATGCCCCCATGTTGTGCCGGAAGCGAGGGTCCAATAAGGTGGACAGCCAGAAGTCATCCCGCCGACAGATGGAAACAATTCTGGGGTCACTACGCAAGCACCTGAGCATGCTTCCTGCCATTTGCGCAAGTGACTCGGATGGAATACCTGTCTCCATCTCCACTGCATACTGCCACGGTGTGCCCGGGTCCTCTGTCTCGCCTTCCTCAAAAACCTCTAGCTCCTCTGGCTGCTCCTGCTCCTCCTCTCCTGTCCGCTGACTAGATAAACCAGCCATTTCGCCAAGCCTAAACTGTGTTTCGCTGGGCAACTCCTCCTCCTCCTCTTCCTCCTCCTCCTCCAGTTCAGCTCCAACGGGGTTCATGTGGCCGTAAGATGTAAACGCCACGTCTTCAGTGCCCTGACCAGCCATGGTTTCTAACATGTGCTGTAGTACATGAAGCAGTGGAATCACGTTGTTCATCCCGTAATCCTGCCGACTGACAAATAAAGTGGCTTCCTCAAAGGGCCTGAGCAAACGGCAGGTGTCACGTATGAGCTGCCACTGGTTGACATTGAAGTTACACAGGGGAGTCCCCCTATCTGCTTGGATCATCAGGAAATCCGTGATGGCTTTTCTCTGTTCATATAATCGGTCCAACATGTGAAGGGTGGAATTCCAACGGGTGGAAACATCGCAAATCAGACTATGTTGGGGGATACCATTCTGACGCTGTAGCTCAAGAAGGGTGTGTTTGGCGGTGTATGAGTGGCTGAAGTGCATGCAAAGTTTCCTTGAAGTTGTTAGGATGTCTTGCAGATGGGGGGAACACTTCAGAAACCGCTTGACAACCAGATTGAAGACGTGAGCCATGCAGGGGGCATGGGTCAGGCTTCCTTGGCGCGGCGCAGACAAAATGTTCTTCCCATTGTCGGTAACCATGATTCCCATTTTAAGTTTTCTTGGAGTAAGCCATGTTTGGATTTCCTGATGAATACATTTAAGCAGTTCCTCCCCTGTGTGACTCCGTTCGCCAAGACAAACCATGTGAAGCACTGCGTGACACCTCCTTGCCCTGCACACATGGTAGACTGGAGGGGCACTGAGACTTGAGCCTACAGTGGAGGGTGAGGAGATGGCGGAGGATGAGGAGGCCGAGTCGCACGGTGTCACAGGCCCAACGGGCAGGGAGCGTGGAGGCCGAAGCGGCGTGACCTGTTCAAGTTGCTGCTGCTGCTGCTGCTGCAAAGGGACCACATTCACCCAGTGGGCCGTAAACGACATGTACTGTCCCTGACCGTAGTTACAGCTCCAGATGTCGGCGCTGCCATGCACTTTGCTACACACCGACAGGCTCAAGGACTGGCCCACCTTCTGTTCAACAAATGTGTGCAGCGCTGGTACTGCCTTCTTGGCAAAGAAATGACGGCTTGGGACTCTCCACCTCGGCTCAGCACAAGCCATCAGTTCTCTGAAAGGTGCAGATTCCACCACCTGAAAAGGGAGCGACTGCAGCACCAGCAACTTGGACAGGAGCACATTCAGCTTCTGCGCCGTAGGATGAGTGGGCGCAAACTGCTATCTCTTGGACATGGCTTCGCTGATGGATTGCTGGCGGGATGCATGACTTGGAGGAGGAGGAGGAGGAGCAGGAGCGACAGAGGATGGGTATGACGCACAGCTGCCTTCGGCTGAGGTGCTGGAGCCTTGGCTGGCAGAAATTGGGAGCGGCGTGCCACTTGGTGAGGAAGCAGACTGGACCACCCCTTGGGAGCCTCGGTTCTCCCAGGTCGCTTTATGGTGATGCATCATATGTTGACGCAGGGCCGTGGTGCCAACATTTGGACCCTGGCCACGCTTCACCTTTTGCCTACATATCTTGCATGTGGCCATGTTACCCTCCTGCGGATGCTTCAGGAAAAACTGCCACACTCCCGAGTAGCTACTTTTCCCACCCCCTGGCCTCACTGATTCACTGCTGCTGTTGCCAACTCCAGGAACCCCTGCTCCACTACCTCCCGATAAGGTAGACTGCCGCACAGCAGGTGCTCTACCCCGGCCGCGGCCGGCTCCAGCCTTTGGAATTGTGCCCCCATGCTGACTGCTACCACCTTGCTGCCTCAGCTGCTGACTCCGGGGCAACCTGCGCCCCTCTTCTCCTGATGATGACGATGAAGCCCCTTTATCACCCGGCTCCCAAGTGCGATCGGCTTCATCGTCATCATCATTTTCACCGAGTTGTGGCTGTACGTCACTGATGTTCGTGGATTCGTCAACAGTGTCTGGCGCAGGAGCTGGAACGCTCGCAGCACCCACGACACTGTCCACATCACTATTTGTCTGCCTAGCTAAAGAAGCCACCTCCATTTCTTGGCTGGGCACTAGCTGCTGACTGTCCTCTATCTGATCGTCCTCCTCACTAAAGAGTGGAGCTGAACCCAAAGCATAGGATACGTCGCTGGGGGAGGGAACGGCGTAGGACAGAGGCAATGGGAGGACAGGGACTGCTCTCGGGGCATGCCAACTCAGGGTTGTGTCAGAGGAACCTACCGACCCTAGACTGGGGGTCTCAGACGTAAGTTGTGATGATGTTGTTGATGAGCGCGTCAACCAATCTACCACGGCAGATGCGTTACTGGTGGAGACCCGACCGCTAGCAGATACTGGCAGATTAGGTCTCTCAGTGTGACTCCTGCTGCTACTGGCCCCCAGTCTGCTGCGAGCTCTGCCTGCGAAATCTTGGCCTCTGCCACTCCTCTTTTCACTTCCAGGCACTTGTCTGCCCGACATAGTCTAACTGGCGTGGTAGTAGGTGATATTTTAAGAACCCCCAGGCAGCGGTGGGTCTATATGAAACAGAATATAATGCACACCAAAAGGGAGCAGTAACACTCAGCCTCCAACAGGCCTGCCTAGTGTAAATAAGAGAGCTGCTTAGTGTAAATAAAGAGGGGTATGCTATGTTACAGAATGGGATGCCCCAACAGCCAGCAGTGCACCTGGCAGCAGTACTACTATGCACAGCAAAAGTGTCTTTATCAGGCCTAATTTCTATTAGAATAAGTGCAAATGGTTATGGTATTAAATAGAGGCTGGTGTAGTCACAGAATGGGATGCCCCAAAAACCAGAGAGCACCTGGCAGCACTAATACTATGCACAGCAAAAGTGTCTTTATCAGGCCTAATTTCTATTAGAATAAGTGTAAATGGTTATGGTATTAAATTGAGGCTGGTGTAGTCACAGAATGGGATGCCCCAAAAACCAGAGAGCACCTGGCAGCAGTAAGACTATGCACAGCAAAAGTGTCTTTATCAGGCCTAATTTCTATTAGAATAAGTGCAAATGGTTATGGTATTAAATAGAGGCTGGTGTAGTCACAGAATGGGATGCCCCAAAAACCAGAGAGCACCTGGCAGCAGTAAGACTATGCACAGCAAAAGTGTCTTTATCAGGCCTAATTTCTATTAGAATAAGTGCAAATGGTTATGGTATTAAATAGAGGCTGGTGTAGTCACAGAATGGGATGCCCCAAAAACCAGAGAGCACCTGGCAGCAGTAAGACTATGCACAGCAAAAGTGTCTTTATCAGGCCTAATTTCTATTAGAATAAGTGCAAATGGTTATGGTATTAAATAGAGGCTGGTGTAGTCACAGAATGGGATGCCCCAAAAACCAGAGAGCACCTGGCAGCAGTAAGACTATGCACAGCAAAAGTGTCTTTATCAGGCCTAATTTCTATTAGAATAAGTGCAAATGGTTATGGTATTAAATAGAGGCTGGTGTAGTCACAGAATGGGATGCCCCAAAAACCAGAGAGCACCTGGCAGCACTAATACTATGCACAGCAAAAGTGTCTTTATCAGGCCTAATTTCTATTAGAATAAGTGCAAATGGTTATGGTATTAAATAGAGGCTGGGGTAGTCACAGAATGGGATGCCCCAAAAACCAGAGAGCACCTGGCAGCAGTAATACTATGCACAGCAAAAGTGTCTTTATCAGGCCTAATTTCTATTAGAATAAGTGCAAATGGTTATGGTATTAAATAGAGGCTGGTGTAGTCACAGAATGGGATGCCCCAAAAACCAGAGAGCACCTGGCAGCAGTAAGGCTATGCACAGCAAAAGTGTCTTTATCAGGCCTAATTTCTATTAGAATAAGTGCAAATGGTTATGGTATTAAATAGAGGCTGGTGTAGTCACAGAATGGGATGCCCCAAAAACCAGAGAGCACCTGGCAGCACTAATACTATGCATAGCAAAAGTGTCTTTATCAGGCCTAATTTCTATTAGAATAAGTGCAAATGGTTATGGTATTAAATAGAGGCTGGTGTAGTCACAGAATGGGATGCCCCAAAAACCAGAGAGCACCTGGCAGCAGTAAGACTATGCACAGCAAAAGTGTCTTTATCAGGCCTAATTTCTATTAGAATAAGTGCAAATGGTTATGGTATTAAATAGAGGCTGGTGTAGTCACAGAATGGGATGCCCCAAAAACCAGAGAGCACCTGGCAGCAGTAAGACTATGCACAGCAAAAGTGTCTTTATCAGGCCTAATTTCTATTAGAATAAGTGCAAATGGTTATGGTATTAAATAGAGGCTGGTGTAGTCACAGAATGGGATGCCCCAAAAACCAGAGAGCACCTGGCAGCAGTAAGACTATGCACAGCAAAAGTGTCTTTATCAGGCCTACTTTCTATTAGAATAAGTGCAAATGGTTATGGTATTAAATAGAGGCTGGTGTAGTCACAGAATGGGATGCCCCAAAAACCAGAGAGCACCTGGCAGCAGTAAGACTATGCACAGCAAAAGTGTCTTTATCAGGCCTAATTTCTATTAGAATAAGTGCAAATGGTTATGGTATTAAATAGAGGCTGGTGTAGTCACAGAATGGGATGCCCCAAAAACCAGAGATCACCTGGCAGCAGTAAGACTATGCACAGCAAAAGTGTCTTTATCAGGCCTAATTTCTATTAGAATAAGTGCAAATGGTTATGGTATTAAATAGAGGCTGGTGTAGTCACAGAATGGGATGCCCCAAAAACCAGAGAGCACCTGGCAGCAGTAAGACTATGCACAGCAAAAGTGTCTTTATCAGGCCTAATTTCTATTAGAATAAGTGCAAATGGTTATGGTATTAAATAGAGGCTGGTGTAGTCACAGAATGGGATGCCCCAAAAAACAGAGAGCACCTGGCAGCAGTAAGACTATGCACAGCAAAAGTGTCTTTATCAGGCCTAATTTCTATTAGAAAAAGTGCAAATGGTTATGGTATTAAATAGAGGCTGGTGTAGTCACAGAATGGGATGCCCCAAAAACCAGAGAGCACCTGGCAGCAGTAAGACTATGCACAGCAAAAGTGTCTTTATCAGGCCAAATTTCTATTAGAATAAGTGCAAATGGTTATGGTATTAAATAGAGGCTGGTGTAGTCACAGAATGGGATGCCCCAAAAACCAGAGAGCACCTGGCAGCAGTAAGACTATGCACAGCAAAAGTGTCTTTATCAGGCCTAATTTCTATTAGAATAAGTGCAAATGGTTATGGTATTAAATAGAGGCTGGTGTAGTCACAGAATGGGATGCCCCAAAAACCAGAGAGCACCTGGCAGCAGTAAGACTATGCACAGCAAAAGTGTCTTTATCAGGCCTAATTTCTATTAGAATAAGTGCAAATGGTTATGGTATTAAATAGAGGCTGGTGTAGTCACAGAATGGGATGCCCCAAAAACCAGAGAGCACCTGGCAGCAGTAAGACTATGCACAGCAAAAGTGTCTTTATCAGGCCTAATTTCTATTAGAATAAGTGCAAATGGTTATGGTATTAAATAGAGGCTGGTGTAGTCACAGAATGGGATGCCACAAAAACCAGAGAGCACCTGGCAGCAGTAAGACTATGCACAGCAAAAGTGTCTTTATCAGGCCAAATTTCTATTAGAATAAGTGCAAATGGTTATGGTATTAAATAGAGGCTGGTGTAGTCACAGAATGGCATGCCTCACAGCAGACTTGAGATCAGTTCAGTATATATGCACAGTTAGTGTATAAGCAGCCTGAAAACGCTAACAAAGCCAGTCAGCCAGCCAGTAACACTCAGGCTGGATGAAAAAAAAAAATCTCCCTGTGACTGCCTCCGATTTTTCCTAACTTTCCCTGCTTTTCGCTGACTTTCTGTCTGTCTCCTGCCTGTCTCCTGCCTGTCTCCAGCCTGTCCCTGTCTGTCCCTGTCTGTCTAACTGTCTCTCCCTGCCTACAGCAGCGTCCTGTCTCTCACGAATGCAATAGAGAAATGAGGAAAAGCAAGATGTCCGCCGACTTAAATAGCGCTGTGACGTCACCGGGCTTGCTGGCTGTTGATAGGCTGCATGTGACTGTCCCAGCTTGCACTGGCGCGGGGTTGATGTCTAGACATGTCCCGTCCGCCATCTTAGAATGCCTGTAATGTAAATGAATGGATGTTAAAGGAAAACTTCGAGCGATCGAATCGCGGGGAAATTCGGATTCGATGCGAATCGAATTTTTCATGAAATTCGGATCGAATCCGGGTTCGTCCGGATCGATTCGCTCACCCCTAGTTGCCATGCTCAGAGCTGCTCCCCTTGATCGGTGATGTAGTGCTTAGCCTCCCTGCCAGTGTCATGGCTCCCTGGCACCTAGCATTGCTATATGAAGCACTGCACAGGCGGGAAATGGCATTGCAAGGTACACACAAACTTTGTTTCTCGGTCTCTTTGCCCCATCCAATCCTTTCTCCCCACCCCAGCTCAGCCCCATCTAACCCTGTCCCACCATCTCATCCAGCTCAGCCACATCTAACCCTGTCCCACCATCTCATCCAGCTCAGCCACATCTATTTCTGCCCCCCCTCAGCTTTGCCTCATCAATCCTATCTCCATCCATTCCTGCCCCCCAGCTCTGCCACATCCATCCCTGTTCCCTCAGCTCTGCCACATCCATCCCTGTCCCCTCAGCTCTGCCCCATCCATCCCTGTTACCTCAGCTCTGCCCCATCCAGCCAGTCTCTCGGCTTCATCCATTCCTGTCCTCCCAGTTTTGCCCATCCAATCCCCGGCCTCCCAGCTTTGCCAATCCATTACTCTATCTTCCAGCTCTGCCCATCTACCCCCCTCCCCCCAGCTCTGCCCATCCATTCCTGTCCTTCTAGTTCTACCCATACATCCATTCTCCCAGGTTTCTCTCCATCCCTCCCTGCCCTTCCTGTTCTGTCTATCTATCACTCTTCTTTACAATTTCTCTCCCATTCATCCCTCTCCCCCGAGCCCTATCTATGCATCCTTGTTAACAGACCTTATTGCCAGTAACATGTTGGGCCCAAGTCCAACACTGTACACGCCCTGCACATAAAACAAGGAAGGGGGGGTTAAAGCAGAGTAGTGTGCCATGGGCCAGAGCTGTAGGTTCTGTGGGGCGCAAAAAATAAAAGCTCATGTTTTCTCCTAGAGAGCCAATAGGATTTTTGGGGTGAAGTGGGGAGGCAAGTAGCATTTTTTTTAGTTTTGCCTGGGGAATCTATAGCCCCTTTCCCAGCCACAGCCCTTACCCCGGACCTTCAGAGTACCCCTGCCCTTGACCATGTTCTTTCCCAATGCTATAGCCCCGGAACTATGGCTGTGCCACATTATTTGAGCCCACACTACTAGTACCATAAAGTCAACCATATAAACCCCTGTTCACAACCTGTCCCTGCAATGCTATAGCTAAGGACTTGGAGTGCACTTGGGCTAACTGCAACGCGCCTCCATAGAAGTCTCTGAGGCTGATTCATCATTAGCGGCAGGTAGCGACTGATGAACGTCTGTAGCAGGCATTTTCAGAGCGCCCGCTAGTAGTCGCTGTGCTCAGCCGTGGGTCGCTAATTCATAGCGACTCAGTCGCTGTTCATTAATGTTGAATACATTGTGAGGAGTCGCTATTTGACCAGTACAGCGCTGTATGAGAGTGCATGTTAGCGACTGCTCATAGCGACCGATTCACACCATATTCAGCCAAAAAAAAGCCTTACTAATCTCTGGCGCAGAAAAATGCTTGTTTGAAGCCCAGAGTGCAGGAGGCGATATGTTTAAAGTGTGTTTTTCAACATCTATTCATTAGTAACAAAGCAAAAACATATGGAATTACATTGTAACAACATTATAACATGAACACTTTAATGCCAGACCTGTAATGTCATTTTTGCTGAAATATCTGAAAAATAAAAAATTTGTCTTAAAACTGCTTTTTCAATGCCAGAAGAGGTCCCAGCATTATTTGAGATTTTTGGATAAAAAGATAAAAAACAAAAACCCTGTTTAAAGAGAATAAAATGATCGTCCATTGAAATGTATGGGAGAGCGACAGGTAGCGAGAGGTCATACCTGGCGCTGTGCAAGACTGAACGCCGGCGCAGTTCGCTGAGGCTGTGAAAATGATGAATCATCCGCTACATGTCGCTATTCCAGTTGCTAAACAGATTCTGGTTGATAAATGTGGAATTACGTGCCGTGTCCGGCGTTGACCATTCGCTATCTGTCGCTACCTCTCATTAACCAGGCACTACCTGACGCTATCCTTTCTTAAATAACCCCCTATGTCTTATCCATTGGAAACTAAGGCCCTTATTTAACAAGGGATATCGACAGGTAGCGACTGGTGAGCGGCCGGTAATGACGGGCCCCGCCACGAGAACGCCGGCTCCCCACCACAATCACACATTTATCAAGCCAATCCTGCTTAGCGACTGAGATAGCGCCATATAGCGACTCATTCATCATTATTCCAGCCTCAGCCCACAGCGCCAGCGTCCGACCTTGAACAGCGACAGTTATGACCTCTTGCTACCTGGCGCTCTCCAATGCATTTCAATGGAACAATCTTTAAATATTCATAATTAATTGTTATGAATTTTTTTTTTTTTTTAAATGTGAAAAATTCTGTGACCACTTCTGCCATTTTAAATAATTTTTTTAAGTTAAAAAAGAAAAATATGGTTGTTTGGGGGGTTAAAAAAACTACTTTTAACCCATCGCCGCCAGCGCTCTGGGGTTTAAACATGCATTTTACAGCGCAAGAATTTTTTGAGCGTGATTTGTTAATAAATATGGTGGAAGCCGGTCGCTCTGACCAGTCGCTATCATGCGCTCCCATACAGCGCGGAACCTGTCAAATAGCGACTCCTCACCCAATATTCAACATTACGGCAAACCGAGTCGCTATCAACTACTGAACAACGGCCAAGCACAGCGACTACTAGCGGGCGCTCTGAAAATGCAGCTACAGTCGCTCAACTGTCGCTACCTGCCGCTGTTAATGAATCGGCCTCTAAGCTCATAAGGACTCTTTCTCCTATTGTGTCTGGTATTCCAAATATTCACCTTAAACTTGAACATTGCAATGTAACTCTTTAGAAATATAATTAAAGATATAATATTAGTAATAATCATGAGTGGGTGTCCATGTTGGGGGAATGAAAGGAAGACCCTAGTTTGATTATGCAATGTAAAAAGCCCCAAAGTACTTAAAGGTGAACAGTGACTATAAGCTGTATCCAAACATAATTTCTTTTAAAGAAATCAATCATTGTTCAAGAGGATCAAAACCTAGGACTTTATTGGTTTTTGGTTCAAATTAAAGAGGCAAATGCTTCTGGCAGTCTGCCCTTATGGCATGGGATCACCAGATTGAGGGGAGCTGATGGTAAAAAAAATTATTTTCACACAGTGGGGTATCTCAAATCGACTGTAACCTGGCTCTGGAGCCTTTTGGAAAGTAGAGACGGGTTACCTTCTTAAAATCTCAGCATAACTGCTTATTCATAGTAATATTACTTTGTTAAAAAGTGTAATGAAAACGTTCAGCACTACATATGTCCACCTCCGTTATCTTGGTGATATCATAATAGGTTTAAGCTCTCTGACATTATGGCGGTTCTTCAATAAGATTTGAAATGGCTCTCCACGTTAGCACTAAATTAAATTATAAATTATAAGTTTCTCCAATTCAATAATGTGCAAAAGCATACTATAAAATTCAGAGGAGAACAAAGGAGGGCAAATGATACATGTGGAGCTAGCACTAGTTAAACTTACCCACTGATTTGGGATTTTTTGGGGAGTTTGGGTTTAGAGAGGCAGTCAGAGCTTTCTCATTCAGCACACAATAAAGTGAAATAAAAAAAATGTTTTCTTTAGTTTAAAAATCTAAATTCCCTGTGCATGAGATAGGGCAGTTATATGGGTGTGGTGCAATTATTATTTACAATGGTGATACAGGTACCACTGGAATGATCTGTACCCCAACCGCATCTGCTATTATCTAAACTTTGCTCAAGCCGTATTTGCCACACGTGTAAAACTGCTCCAAAAGTTAATGAAAACTGCAAAAATCACTGGTGCTAAACCTGCGGTACACATACCAAAAGGGGTGCTCTGGGATGTTTGGGGGTGCACCAACTGCAGGGGTCTCATGGGTCTGGTATATTATTTTAACAGTAAAACATTATTCTTTCTTGCTTTAAAGTGGACCAAATCCCAGAATCAAGGGTGCCCGGCTACGTGAAACCCCCCAGAGATCGAGTATTAACTCACCTCACCCCGGTCCTACGGTGCATGCGCGACCGCTCGTTCAATCAGCGTGCTCGGAGCCGCTGAGCTATGGATGTCTAACCCGACGTCTTAGCTCAGCGCTCCGAGCGCACTGGCGGCCGCATCTCGGTCTTCTCTCTAACAGGGAGCGCGCCCGTGCCGGCCATTTCTGAAGGGAGATGTCCTCTCACTTAGCTGCTATAAAAGGCTCCATCTAGCCCTAGGAGTGAGAGCAGAAGCCAGAGTGAGGAGACAGTGATCAGGGATGGACCGAAGGTAAGTATACAAACAGGGCTGGTTCCAGGTTTATGTGGGCCCTTGGGTGGCATGGTCTCAGTGGGCCCCTTTGGGGTGGAGAGTCGCGGGTTGGGGTCTGGAAATTCCATGGCCAAAAGTTTAAAAAGTTATTTAACCACATTGTGCCAGCTGTCAGTGGGCCCCCGGCAGCTGACCAGCCTTGCCGGGTGCTGACGCCAGCCCTGTATACAAAGAACAATAATAAAATACTATACTGGGTCCCTTTGATTTTGGTCTGGGTTTTCACTGTACTCTATGGTAGTATTAGCTATTTTTTGTTTCTTAAAGCGGACCTTCACTCTAAATAAGAGTCTATCTTATATGTTTCCCACACCCTGTACATACAGATTGCTCACATTAAAAATCATCCTACCTGCATCTACTGCATGTTATGAGCCTTTAAACATCCAAGATGGCGGCTTATGGAAGCTGCCATTTTTGCAGGCAGCCTGCAAACAGGAAGTGCCTGCAAACAGGAAGTGACTGTGCTGCTCTGCATTCTGGGACTGCTGACCTTTCCCTGACCCCAGCTCTGCTCTGTCTGAGCAAAGCACAGCTATAACCCGCCCCCCCTGTACCTTATCCCACTCTCCTCTCCTCAGTAAGTGTGATGCTTCTGAGTCAAGATGGCGGCGCCCGTATCCTAAATTCCCGAACAGAGTTGCAGCCCAGTGGGGGAAAGTATAATAAATTAGTGACTAAACATGTAAAATATATTAATTTTAGATGCTGAGGAATTGTTTTTTAAGAGTTTGGGCTTTTCATTAAATCATGGTGAAGGTCCGGTTTAAGTCCTGTATTATTTTGTTACCTGAGGTCTTCTTTGGGGCCTCTACCACTTGCCCTGCAAATCGGGCCTCCACCAACCTTTGGATTTTGGTCTGATCCAGGAGGCTTATAGTCTTTGGTCTGACGGTGCCGCCGGAACAGCAACAAAGCTATCGCTGGCAGTGGGGGCCCCCTGCACCTGGACAAGCCTTTTTTCGTTTTTGCAAACCTGCAGCCAAATCCACCACAGGTCATGGCGGAGAGTCTAGAGCAGCAAAGCCGCCATCAGTAACGCTACAGTGATGGGTGCAGAGCTGTCACTGCACATAAGCCACCAAGCACAGCCGCTGGCAGCTCAATGCAGGAAACTGTTTTCTGCTGGATCAGCCGGGTGACTACACTACCCCCCACCCAGAATGGCAAAGCAGGAGTTCCCGAGCAGCACGCACCTACACAAGGGTGGCTCAAGGGACTCGATCTGACATTCCAGTAGGTAGGCGGGGCCAGACAACCACCAATCAGTTACTTGGCTGTACTTTAAAGAAAAAAAACTTACGGTATCTGGGGCCTCTACCACACCTCATCTGGCCCTGAATAAATGTAAATAATGTGGATGTATGGTATATATAGCTTATACAGTTAGTTTATTCTCTTCTTTAATGCTGATTTTAAGTCTTTATTGTTTAGACTGTAAATCAAAGGGTTCAGTATGGGCAGAGCAGCTGTATTAAACAATGAAAAAATCTTGTTGGAGTTGAAGTTTTCCATTGAGGATGGCCTTAGATACTGGCAAACCAGAGTGGAATAAAGCAGAACGACCACACTGAGATGTGAGGAACAGGTGTAAAAAGTTTTACGTCGGCCATAGCTAGAATTAATCCTTAATATGGTCACAATAATAGGTAGGTATGGGACAAACGTGAAGAAAAATGGGAAGGTGGCATTAAACATGGCATTTATAAAAATGAAAAGTTCCATATAGTCAATTTTATCACAAGCAAGTTTGATCAGGGGCATCATATCACAAAAAAAGTGATTGATCTCGTTGGATATGTAACAGGTACAGCCTGAAAGTACAATAACTATTGGAAGGACTTGAATAAAACCCACAGTCCAACATATGGTGGCCATCAGCGAACAGACTCTAGAACTCATTTTCATATGGTAATGTAATGGATTACAAATGGCTGCGTAGCGGTCAAAGCTCATGGCTGATAGTAAAAGAAGTTCATTGCTTGTTAAACCTGAAAAAATATACATTTGTGCCATACAAGCAGAGAAGGAAATCCTTTTATCACCTAACAGAAAGTTGATGAGCACCCTATGAAGAGTGCTGGTGGAGCAAGACAGGTCTAGGGTGGATAAGTTGGCCAGAAAGAAGTACATGGGAGTATGAAGGTGGTGGTAAAGGCAGACCAGTAACAGAATGATCATGTTAGCACCCAGGGTGGTAAGATAAAGAACTAGAACCAGCAAGAACATGAGAACCTGCAGTTGATCGTCATCTGAAATTCCTCTGAGAATAAAATAATTAATGGTGGTTTGATTCATATCTATATTTCTCAGTTTTCTGTAATTAAAGCAATCATAATTAAAGTTTGAGAGTTTACTGCATTAACATTGGCCAGGTTTAGGAGATTCTATGCAGAGCTAAAGCAAGCCATGTTTCAGTTGGCTCACAAATCTTCACTTTCCAGTAGATATCAAGAAGCCTCATATAAAATTCTGACATGATGGTACTATGTGCCGTCCAAGCTGTCTAGGATGTTCCCCTCCTCCACCCCTCTATGCTGGAGATGTTCACGGGCAAGGGGCTCATAGGTCCACATATTCTGGGAGTGTGGTGGCCTCGCTGGGTTCTGGGGCAATGGTCGTTAAATATTTTTACGCCTGACAGATATTGATTTGCTACCTCCTTAATTTCGCCCCCACCTCCATCCGGAGAAGGGGTAAGTTCCTATTGGCCGCTCTCCTGAATGTGGCAAGGACATGCATACCCACTTATTGGAAGTGTGTGTGTTGGTTTATGTGTCTTGTCCATTTGCTTTTGCATGCGGCATTATTTTTCCACTTTTGCAGATTATTTGAGGCTGCTGTGTTGCAGGTGCATCAGCGGTGCTACAGCTTCGAACAGCCTCCAAGTACATATTATTGCATCGGTCATATTCAGGGTGGTGTAATTAGTAGTATGAGTTGGCTTGGACGATTATATATGGATAGTTTGATACATTTTTACATTGAATTAATTTTCAATGTAGATTTAGATCTTAGGCTGTATAGCGGTGTATATTGATGTCCACCATTGTATTTTATTGTATAAACAGCATTGTATTATTGGGTACTGGAGTGTTCCCCTGGTGTAGGGTTGTTCTTGTTATATGTATTAACAGTTTGTTATATGTATTAACAGTAACAGTACTATATGTGTATCATTTGATTCATAATAATAAAATAAGGATGTTTTATTGGATTGAGAGCCTCTACATGTATATTTATGTTTGTTGTGTTGTTTTTTGCTAGTGTACTAGCTCTGTTTGGATGGTATAGTTATTATTGGAAGTAGTGGGAGACAACTGTCATGACTCATGAGCTCTGTTTACAAAGCGCCAAGGCTAGTATGAAACCCAGGGGCACTGCAGGTATCTAAGCTTTAAATAAAAGGCCATCACAAAGTGTATTTAGCAAATTTACACACCCTCTAGTATATGGGCTTATGCCAAGTGGATTCTTATAACCAGAGTACTTACCCCTAAACCATTGGATCACTTCATTTCTCATTTGGTAATAAAGTGGAACAAAACCCACAGAATTATTTCAGCCAAACCACTGCTGATAATTTCCTTTTAGGGTTTAGAACTGGAAATCAATATTTGCCAACCAAATTGCTGGAAAACTGAGGTGTTTATGGCCCCTCTCTATTGTTCATACGGCATCATTATACGCCTCCCTGTAGCCCCTGAGATGTACTATTAGCGTTGGCAATGTGAGATGACAGGTGACAGTCATTGCATAGGTGCAGCAATGAAATCACTTGACACTCACAGTGACAGCAGGGAGCAGAGTGAAGGAGGAGCATCAAAGATTGCCAAAAGGTACTCGTGGGGGGAGCAAAGGCTCAGGGGAAA
The DNA here is from genome assembly GCA_027917425.1 of Gastrophryne carolinensis. Taxonomy (NCBI): domain Eukaryota; kingdom Metazoa; phylum Chordata; class Amphibia; order Anura; family Microhylidae; genus Gastrophryne; species Gastrophryne carolinensis. The sequence continues at coordinate 40,117,117 of CM051235.1, read as the reverse complement.
CAAAGTAATGGTGCACCGAGACAGCAATTTGTATTATACTACGGTATATGTACTCTTTTGTTTTTTTCCTTATAGTACATTAAATGTAGAGATGAGCGAACTCCTTGAAAGTTCGATTCGAGCGATTCGCCGAATTTCCCCAAGAAATTCGGGTTCGCCTGAATCGAACTTTCACGTGTCGCTCCTGATTATTGAAATAAATACATCACAACATATGAAGTTGAGTGCCGGTGGACCCGCCCGCTGACAGCGTAGCTGGCCTGCCCGCTCCCACCACGCCGGCATTTGTTTAAAAAGCAAACACTTACCTGCATGGTCGGAGCGTGGAGGCCGGCGCTGCTCTCAGCTGTCATCAGAGGACGCGTCATCAGAGGGCGCGTCATCAGAGGGCACCTGAGAGCGGCGCCGGCCTCCATGCTCCAACCATGCAGGTAAGTGTTTGCTTTTTAAACAAATGCCGGCATGGTGGGAGCGGGCAGGCCGGCTGCGCTGTCAGCGGGCCGGCTTCCACCGCTCGCTGACAGCGTAGCCGGCCTGCCCGCTCCCACCATGCCGGCATTTTTTTTTTTTTATTTCAGGGAAAATTTGATCGGCACGAACCAAAAAAAATTCGGGTTCATGCCGAATCGAATTTTCCCTGAAATTCGGAGCGAATTCTGGTTCGTCCGAACCGGTTCGCTCATCCCTAATTAAATGTTTTACATTATGTAATTTTCTTTTTTTCTCCTAAATTGTACAAGCTTCCTTTCAATTACCAGGAACGGTAAAGGCAAAGTGCTAGATAAGATCCAGTCCAATGTCCTACCTGCCAGATGGTTGGTTTCTGGTCTGGTTTCAGAAGAGAATTGTTGGGATGATTTTTGTTGTTGTTATACAACCTTGGCAACGGTCGTGAGTCCGTCAGTTTTGATCTGTTTAGGTTTTAATACCAGGCTGGATGCACTATGCCAACACCGTGCATCACCAAAAGAACATGATAATCACAGTAAAGCATAGTGGATCAGAAGTATGCTTTGGGGTTGTTTTTTTTTGCAGCAGGAACTGAGGCTTTAGTAAAAGTGGAATATCAGTCACTTTTAGCACAAAACATTTAGGCCTTTGCTAAAAAGATGCAGAGGATTTTCACTTTTCGGCCTGACTTCCACCCAAAGTACTTCTACATCATTAAAATAATTACTAAGCCATAATAACAATGAAAAATATTCCAGCCAGAGCCTTGACCTAAACCCAACAGAAACTGTGGGGTGACCTGGAGAGGGCAGTACACGTGAGATGTACATGCAATCTGACAGATTTGGTGCATTTTTCCAAGTAAGAGTGGACAAACCAAATGTGGAACTGTAGAACATACTCGTTAAGATGCCTTTTATATGTTGTTTGGTGCAGTGGTGGTACAATAGTGCTGTAGTAAACAATATTCAAACAAAAAAGGGTCCACCGGCACTCGACTTCATATGATGTGATGTATTTATTTCAATAATCAGGTATTTCAGGACCTCAAGGGGCCCCTTCATTCGGGTACAAGCCAGACATACAAAAAGTATGTATGGGAGCACAAGGGGGCCCTTCATCCGGGTACAAGTCTAATACACAAAAAGTATGCATGGTTTGTACCCTGATGAAGGGACCCCTTGTGGTATAGCTATAGCCACCAAACAGATGCTATATGGCGCACATCATAAATAAGGCCCTAAGTGTACTAGTGTCCTGAGATGGAAACATTTACTTAATACTGGGTATGGCGGTTGAGCAGGTTTACCCAACTATGTCAATCCAGCGCAGGTTGGTGAATCCCAATCCCAGCGCAGCTTTAGTAAATCAACCCTGCTCTCACCTGCTCATGTAAGTGCCTCTCTGTAATGTGCTTGATCTCAATTCTAATATATTTATGTTTTGCTATCCTGAGATTTGTATATGTTCGGAGTCTTTAGAGATATAATCATATGAGGAAAAAAGAATGACATTTCCTCAGGGTAAACATAATTATAAAAAATAAAAAAGCAAAAAAATATATTCGTAAATATACCAGTATCCATATTGTTTCAAATCATTTCATTGTTGAAATTTATTTTAGCACATCTGTTTATAAAGCTAGAGGTCTCCTTAACATACATTACTGAAATAAATGTATTAAAAGGAGCTGTAATTTTACTAAAAAAGGTGTCTTCACTTTGTTGATTCTAACACTTAAAGTGGACCAACACCCAGGGGGGATCAGCCTGGGAATCTATAAGATTCCCGGGCCGATCCGATCCCTCCCCACGGGCATCCGAAATCGGGATGCCCCGCTGTGTGAAACCCCCCCGGACGTCCAGAAACCTTACCTTATCCCCGTTCCAACGGCGCATGCGTGGGCCACGGCTTGTGAATGGCCGGTGCGGGCGCGCTCCCTGTTAGAGGGAAGTGCGAAATGCGGCCTCCAGCGTGCTCAGAGCCGCTGTGGTTGTCCGTCGTTTGTCGGTACATACCGCAGTGGCTCTGAGCGCTTTGATTGGATGAGCGCTCTCGTAGGAGCGGGGTGAGGTGAGTTTTTTAGGGCGATCTGGGGGGTTTAACGCAGTGGGGCACCCCCGATCAGGGTGCCCCGCGGAAGTGGACCAAAACCCAGGATAGTGAAAATCCTGGGTGTTGGTCCACTTTAATGATACAATTTAGTTTGTAATTTCACATTGTAAAGATCCACGGAAGATGATGGCACTTTATAAATAAATATTATTATTATAATTATTATTATAATTATTATTATTCGTATTATCATTATTATTAATAAGGGCCCTGTAGCTTTACATCATAATTAAAAGTTAAAGCAGAAATATTATCTCACTGTGAAAATACCTAATTCTCTTAAAGGGGGCCTCCAACATTAACTGTGAAATTTTTTAAAGGGTAAAATGGACCAGCAATCAAAAATGACTTAAACGAGACCAATTCAACAAACAGTGCTCATATGCCCCCCTCCCCAGGGCAATTTACATTGCTGCACATAAAGAAAATCATTTACCTTTTTCTAACTCCTGCTGTAGTAAATTTTAGAAGCAAAATGGTGGTTCGTGGATCTGCAGGCCACCTGCAAACAGGAAATGCTGCCTGGTTACTGCGCATTGTCATTTATGTCAGTCGAATCCAGGCAGCAGCATGGCTGAGATGCTGGGAGAGGAAGATCCAAAATGGCCGCTACCTTTTTTTTGCCAACTGTGCCAGGCTGTTGGTCCAGTTTAAAGGGGTTTCTTCCACCTTTTTCTAATTTAAATCAATTGAGTGGCTAATGGTGACCTCTGCTACCATCTATTTTTCCCAAAGAAAAAGCTGGTTAAATTGGACCCAAATTTAGTCAATAACCTGTTTGGGCCGGTCTAAACTTTCGACCCAAATCCAAAGCCCAATACTATTTATAATCCCTAAAAAAATCTACTGCTCTTCCAAATAGGATCAAAGAAACAGTTTTTAACAATTTATAAAACATATAAATGAAAGATAATGTATAAAAAAGACTGTTGAAGTAGTAAAAAACATCCAATAATTCTCAAGCACCTTGTACATTGTGAACGCAGTAAAATCTCCATAGGAATGACTTATGGATATTTTCAATATTTTTAGAGAGGCTGAGTTTGGAGAGTCACTGGCAGGTTTGATTCCTGGGTGCTCTAATTAGGGCATGTGCACATTCACTCCATGGATGGGTTTAATATGGAGGAAGAATTCCTATGTGTGCACAAGCATAAAATGGCCACCCCCCCCTAAAAAAACACAAAAAGAGAAGGCACAAATTGCACTAACCATAGACCTAGTTCTAGGTATAGAGATGTTTTGGGATAGTAGTCAGTGAAATGATTTTGTGGTCCTGCTTAAAGCTAGATATGTATTTGAAGTGGACTAATATTGGAGAATGTACCAAATGAAGACCACGTAAATTATATCCCGAGTGTAATCTCTAATAAGAGAAGGGGGCAGCTGATTTATAACCAACTTTGGAGGTACAATGTTTGCAGCCACAACCCAAAGTAAAAGAGACGTGCTGGATAGGAAAAATACCAAAAAGTAAGCATAGGCGGAAATTACTATTACCAACCATATTGATAAAAACAAAGAGGCCGATTCATTAATAGCGCCAGGTAGCGACAGATGAGCGCCAGTAGCGTGATTTTCACAGCGCCCGCTAGTATTCGCTGCGCTTGGCCGTTGTTCGGTTGTTGACAGCGACTCAGTCGGTGTGCGGTAATGTTGAATACGGGGTTAGGAGTCGCTGTTTCACAGGTTCCGCGCTGTATGGGTGCGCCTGACAGCGAATGGCCAGAGCGAACGGCTCCCAGCATATTCATTAACAAATCACGCTCAAAAAATTATCGCGCTGTGAAATGCTTGTTTAAACCCCAGAGCTCTGGCGGCGATGGCTTAAAAGTAGTTTTTAACCCCCAAACAACCATATATTTTGATAAAAAAATTAAACAAGTTTTTCTAAACATTTTGTAATATGAATACATTAATATCAGACCTGTAATATCAATTCTACACAAATTTTTTTTTTTTTTTTTTACCTTAAAAAAAATATCCAACATTGCCGAAGTGGTCACAGAATTTTTGACATTTAAAAAAAAAAAAAAAAAAAAAAACATTAATATCAATTAATTATGAATATTTAAAGATTGCTCCATTGAAATGCATTGGAGAGCGCCAGGTAGCGAGAGGTCATACCTGGCGCTGTGATGGGATTAGCAGCGGCGCTGTTCGTTGCACTCCGCTACATGATGAACCCCGCGCTAGCTGACGCTCTCGCCGGCGCTAGCCTCATTTAGCGTGATAAATGCGTGATTGTGTCCGCCGCCTGGCGTTCTGGAGTCGGTAGCCGCCGATAGCTGGCACTACCTGGCGCTAGTGAGACACTACCTGGCGCTATCCTTGATAAATAAGGCCCATAATCTTTTATTAGTTAGCAAGCCACACATATTTGACCTAGACAAAACATATAAAGAAAATACAAAACAAAAAAAAAAAATATTAAAAGAATCAAAATGGAAGTCTTTTCCACCATACTATCTGACATAAAGGACTCCTAAATATAAATGCAAGTGCTATGGATAAATTAAGTACCGATGGGATAAAGTTGAAGAGCTCTTTTCCTTCACTGTTGATTGCAAAAGCATCGCTGGGGTAGACTTGCTACTAATCATGTTTAAAAAAAAAAAAGCTGAAGATGCTGCTATTTAGCTGCATCTATCCCATGCAACCATATCCTGGCATGCCCCGGCCTAGCATATAATATTTGAAGCCAGGGTTCTCAGGGACCGTACTAGATAGGAACCCAAACTTTCAGGGAACACAGAGAATAACTAAAACTAGCTGCATCTCACTTCACCAGTTCTGAACCTACTCCGGGTTATTAACGTAATGAATTCACTATTTTTATCCCTTTTGTAAATTTGTGGACATTACCCACAAATGTGACACTAACCAGTATTTATCTTTACCCACTGACGTTGATCCTCATTAAAATAATATCCACAGGTATTGTGATGCATTGTGCCTCAGATATTAAATATACACAGTTTGCAAAATATCTTATATAGGCCTTTGTCTCTTTGTCCAAAAAAAATTAACCCAAAAAAGAGAAAAATATGTAACTAAAAATCAAGGAAGACTATGAAATATCAGTAGTAATAAGTTTGTTGTTTCAATTGTCCAACATGTTATTGAGAGTTAATTTGTTTAAGATGGATTATGGCCCATAAATGTAAAACTGGCGTGATATTTCCCTTGATCGGTTTCTTCATGAACTCCTTCGGAAGGGTGTTGCAGTCTTTACCGAAATCTGACAAGGGGCCTGATTTCTCAAGCACTTCTGCCACACAGTGCCTTTTCAGTGCAAATTACAGTAGTGCAAAATATGATTATTTAATTTTTTAGCATGTTGCTGCATTGCTAGTGTTTTAGTAAATGCGCTTCTTGTAGTGCATCAACACGCGCAAGTGTGAAAAAAAATATTTTATTACATTTTATACTACTGTAATGTGGCACTGTCTGGCAGAAGGGCTTAATAAATCATGCCCAACATTTCTGTGAGGATGTCTTAGTAAAAATGTTTGAATCTAGTTGTTCCATTTTAAGATAAAACAGGGATGCGCCCACTCTCGCTCCCCATTCACACCAATCAGAGTTGCTTGGTGAATTATGTCACTTCAGTGAGCAGCTCTGATTGGACGAGAGCCTGCACAGGCGCCTTTGAAACCGGGAAGAGGTGAGTCTGCACACGTTGATCTGGTGGTTTTCACATGCAGGGTATCCCAAATCCTGATGGTCATGGCACCATAATGTTGTGATAAGGTGCTATCTTTCTTGGTGTTCTGCGATTGTAAAGGTTTTTCCAAAATAAACATGTAACTCACAATTAATAAAGAGCCAGGGGCTTGTATTTGAAAATTACAGACCTGAAGTGATGACAGATGATGACATGATAATAGATTTTTCCATAGATTCATTGATTCATCCCTCTCATAGTCACTAAAATTGCCGGCGCCCATTAGCACAACACTGCCTGTGCATGTTTTGAATTTCTGTTGAAAGGGGGTGCAACAATCATGGGGTGCAAATGAATACCAGGCAATGGGTTGTGCCCATTAGCATAACATTGCCTGTGCATGTTTTGAATTTTTGTTGAAAAGGGGGTTCCAAAATCAAGGGGTATCAATCGGGCAACGGGTAGAGTTATGTTTTTAGGCATATGAATATACTGTATGAGGAGTTAAATGTCACTTCACTTCACTACTATTGAGTACGTGCAAACCGCTGAAGACTACTGTATTGAAGCAGGGGAGGGGGTTGGGCGTCGAAGCATTCATGCTCCAATCCCCATCTCCCGCCAACCCTCATTCATTTTCAATGCCATACAAACCCCAACCCCCCTCAGGGAGGTAAGTTCAATGCCATTGCCACCTGGCTGCTACATTATTGAATTTATGCTGCTGTACAGGGCAGGGGAGCCCAGGGGCGGTTTACTCTCTCCCCGGAATACTGTCATACAGTACCTATGTGAGCCCGAGTGCACTGCACACTTTTTTTGGCATACAGTGTACATTGCAAGGTGGTCCCATCTAAAGTAAGGCCCATGCAATGCTTTGCTTTTTTTTATAACATGCAGCCGCAATGCGAGGTTTAGCCGACAGCACTCTTGCCTGGGCCCATTCTGGCCACTGCACCCATTGCAGCCACATAATTTCAGTAAAAGCGTGTGGGCCCAAGTGCCAGATCACTCTGTACACTATTATTGATGTACACTGCGAGGAGAGCACAACTGTGTCCTATGCAATGATGTGCACCCCGGCCCATCTCAGCATCCATCTCAGCACCACCTATCACGGGCACTGCGCCCAATGAGGCCACAGATTTTCTCTAAAAGCATGCAGGCCTGAGCACCAGATCATAACATAATATGCAGCTGCATGGCAGGTCTGACCGGGACTTGCACGCCGGCTGCGGCTATGCCTGTGTCAGCTCACTCCATTGTGGACATTACTGACAAGGGGAGATGTGCATTGCACCTTCCTGATCCCAACCGGAAGATGAGATGTGTTGGGTGGTGGGTTCCTCAATCAGGCTTAGCCAGACCTGGAGTGCACATCAATGACATTTAATAGAAATCATAGTATTATGACTCAACAAATCTCATATCAAGTTTAGAAATAAATGTATATGTCTCTATTTCTCCTAATGCTATACCTATGTGATCAGCTTTACCTATGCTTTAAACATTAAACAACTAGTTCATTTTCATGTATTTGTATGTCTGAAACACATGATCTGCCGCTACAAGAGATTCATTTTTCTAATTGGTTCGCTCCCCTGCAAGTACTTCAACCTGAATAGTTCTTAACTCTTTTATTATATCATAAAATCATACAGTAATAATGGTTTTCTCTCTAATTCTCATTCATGGCAGAGGGACACTTCTCACTCACTCACTCCACGCCATTTTGTATAGTGTAGTGCAGCTGTACAGCACTCTGCTAATGGGGCCAGGGGTCAGGCTGGACCACCTGAGGATCCTCTGGTCCCAGTACTGTTGTACGGGAGATATGTCTGCAGGGGGCCCGGCAGTAGTGTGTAGTTTAACTTTATTTTTTTAAGCTGACCTCCAGTCAAAATAACTACCAGCACTTAGGGCGGCCCCTTTTGCCCACATGATATAGAAAGAGTCTATCCACCCAAACCAACGACATTTGGGTCTAATTAGTGTGTGGGAACATGTTTGAAGATGATGGTAGTGAAAGGAAGCACCGTAACAGGCTTGTACAGGAACTCTTAAAGTACATTCACTGTGTCATGAACGATACTAGGGAAATCTAGGGGGCAATCCCTAAAGGGCATTTGCTGGCACCATGGATGATGAAGACATACCTATTGTAGCTATGTATGTAAGGTACCCTAGAGTTACTGTATTATTGTAGTGCTCATATGAGCAAGAGAAGGGCAATCAGATAATATTATGTCCTTGTTTAAATGTTCATATTTTAGGTTATTACTATCACATCTGTCACAAGTTTACTACAATATGTTAGCTAACAAAAAGATGTCACTGTGAAAGGTTCAGAGAAGGCCGCAAGACCAGAGAATTAAACAATTTCAGACAATCTGACCCCATTTGCGCTTCAATGCTTCTTTGACATTTTTATTTTTCAAGCTATAAATCAGAGGGTTCAGCATGGGGACAACTGCTGTATTAAGCAAAGAGTAATGCTTACTGGAGAGAACGCCACTCAATGGTTTTAAATACTGAGAACCAAGAGAAGTGTATAAAAGGATGACAACCGTGAGCTGTGAGGAACACATGTAGAAGGTTTTATGTCTTCCAGTGGATGAAGAGATCTTTGACTAAAAGAAGTTATGGGCTTCGGATCCACGCTGAAGCTCGATTCTACCCAGATCTTGATGTTTCATTCTGGCTTGCCCCATTATGTCACTGGACTGGAGGAACATTTAGGGAGATTCCCCAGGAAATCCCTCTCCATGCCCCACCCCTCTAGTGATGCCATTGGTCACATGAGGGAATTCTACAGAGGCTCCTCCTCTGCGGTATGAAAGGACAATCCGTCCCCATTTGCGCTTCAATGCTTCTTTGACATCTTTATTTTTCAAGCTATAAATCAGAGGGTTCAGCATGGGGACAACTGCTGTATTAAGCAAAGAGTAATGCTTACTGGAGAGAATGCCACTCAATGGTTTTAAATACTGAGAACCAAGAGAAGTGTATAAAAGGATGACAATCGTGAGCTGTGAGGAACATGTGTAGAAGGTTTTACGTCTTCCAGTGGCTGAAGAGATCTTTAGTATAGCATGAACAATATAAATATAAGAGATTAATGTAAAGAGTAATGGAAATGTTGAGAGGAAGCTGGCATTTACATATATTATAAGTTCCAAGGAAAAATCATGGTTACAGGGAAGTTTTGCCATATGGATAGTGTCACAGAAAAAATGGTTGATTCTGCTGGACTCAAAGCAAAGTATGTTTGAAAGTTTGACAACCAGTGGAAGAGCTTCTAAAAACCCAGTTACCCAGCTAATGGTGGCCAATGTTGCGCAGGTTTTGCGCCCCATGATCATGTTGTATTGTAATGGTCTACAGATGGCTACATACCGATCATAACTCATGGCTGTCAATAGCAACAGCTCATCGCAGGCTAAAGATGCAAAAACAAACATTTGACTCATGCAGGCCAGAAAAGATATTTCCTTATTACCTGTACTAAAATTCACAAAGACACGATGAAAAGTAACAGTGGTAAATAAAATGTCCAAGAAGGCCAAGTTACAAAGAAAGAAGTACATGGGTGTGTGCAGATGATGATCCAGGCATATGAGTATCGATATAGTCATGTTTCCACCTTGAATAATCAAATAGGCCAATAACATTGAAATGAATACAGGGAGCTGCATCTCTGGGGTTTCTGAAATACCCGCCAAAATAAAATACAAAGCTGTTGTCTTGTTTGCGGGATTCATACTGTATGTTTTTTTTTTAATCACTAAACGTATTTTTTTTTAAATTTCATCTCAACGAAACCATTAATGTTTAATGTTCATTTGATAAAAGAGCATCTTTTACAAAAATTGTACAATTCAATTATCATAGCATTTCATTTATTTTCTCATGTTTGCTTATCTAATAATATCTTTGTCACAAAACATCAACTCTATTGATGCGGTGATTACGTTTTCAAAAAAGCACGAGATCCTACTTTTACCAAAAAATGCCATTTTGTGTTTCTTTGTGCTGAACTGTAATTTGGAAGAAAATAATTATGGAAACACCGCTTTTGCCAACAAAACCTAAAGCCGAATGCTATAGAGACAGAGATGTGGAAAAAGTCCAAACTGATCTTAAGTGTCTAAAGAGAACACAACTTGTGCAACCCTCAAAGCACTAATAACACAACGCAGCCTTATATTCCTCAGCTCTTTAAAGTGGACCAACACCCAGGATTTTGACTATCCTGGGTATTGGTCCACTTCCCCGGGGCACCCCGATCGGGGGTGCCCCGCTGTGTGAAACCCCCCAGAAAGCCCCCAAAACTCACCTCTCCCCGCTCCCACGTGGCCGCACCGTCCAATCGGCGCCGACGGACAAGCTGATTGACAGCGACGGACAAGCAGCTTGCCCGTCGGCTCCTCCCGCGCGTCACTCTTGACGTGTGCGTGCCCGCGCCGGCCATTCAGAGACGGACGGCGCGGGCGCGCACACCTAGAGGGGCGCAAGGGAGGCGGCGGCGGCCGGCCGGCGCAGAAGACAAGGTAGGTGATTTGGGGTGTTTGGGGGGGTTCACCCCGCGGGACATCCCGATCTCGGATGTCCCGCGGTGTGTGAGGTGATCTTATAGATTCCCGGGCCGATCACCTCAGGGTGTTGGTCCACTTTAAAGTGGCTCGAAACTCACGCCCCAACGGCCCTGAAATCTAAAATATTCCAGGGCCGCTGAATTCCCTCCCCCTGGGGCATCCAGAATTAGGATGCGCGCTGTGTGAAACCCTCCAGGTTGCCCGGAAACTTACCTTTGTTCCTGGTCCAATTGTGCATGCTTAAGCTGCGGCCACATCCTCACTATCTCTTTAGCAGGGCGCGTGCTTGTGCCAGAGATTTGTGAATGTTAGAGGGTAGGGGGATGCGGCCACCATCTATTAGCTATGAGCTATTAGATGAAGGGGCGGCAGGGGATCTGAGCATGCTGATTGTATGAGAGGTCTGTGCATGTGCCTTAAGACCGGGGAAGGGTGAGTGAGATTGGGGGTCTCACATCGGGGTGCCCCAGGGGCAACGACCAAAGCCCAGGATAGTCAAAATCCTGAGTTTTTGGTTAACCCCATTTGGGGATTGTCTAACAATAATCCCGCTCATTCCTCCCCCAGGAGTGTAAAAATACTCACCTGGCCCTAGAAGTGCAGGACTGTGGTCTAAGTTTCAGAGAAAAACAAAGCCCCAGCCTGACCTGAGGAATTTTTTTGGTGGCACTCAGCAAGTTCCATCACAACAGGACAATACATTCTACTATGCCAGGGTTATTCCCTTGAGAGGTTGGGGATCACGGAACACGTGGGGCTTGCTTCCCATCATCCTGCTTCACTGAAGCTGAGTGTCTGCTGTGATGGTTATATTTCATACACTAAATTATCACACTTTGGATTTATTATGTGAATAATGAGATGTTTTTATATTTATTTATTTATTGCATTGAGACACATTATGTACTTTATTTATATAACAAAGAGTAATTATATACAAATTGTTTTTTGGGATTGCATGTATTTAGGACTATCATGAAAAAATGACCCAATAATAAAAATCCATATAAATTTGCTGGATAAATATAGGATCTCCTGCCAGGCTTTTTTTAATGGAAAGAAGAGGAAATCAGGGGTGCAGGTTCTATCTCTCCTAATACACTAAATTTTATTCCTACAAGGAGTTTTATTCAGATTGGGTGTAAAAGTGACCCCCTCCTCTCATTAGCTGATGTGTTTATATGGATTTTTATTATTTCACAATTTTACGATACACCTCCTTTTTTTACAGTATATTTGTCCAGCATAGTATTTATCTACTGTATTTTTGCTCTATAAGATGCAGGTTTTCTCCCCTAGAAGTGGGGGGAAATTTTAGTGCGTCAACAACACACCCAATTTTGCCTTTTTGGGGTGTTGTTCCTCCGTGCAGCGATATCCCAAATTAGGATGCCCCGCTGTGTGTATCCTCCTTACACTCTCCACGGTGCAGACTCAAGCATGAGCGCATGGCTGAACAGCCCGCTTAGTGAATCAGCACTTTCACTAGGCTCCGCTGACCTCTAAGCTGCCTGGAGGGGCTACAGAGGGGATGCCCCCGTGGCGCAGTGACATCGCAAGGGCTCAGGGAGATAGTATAGGTCTTTCTCTTCGGGACTTCCAGGGGATGTTTTGCACAGCGGGCCATCCCGCGATTGAGAGGTGATTTTGCACACTGTCTGTTATGGGGTGATTAGGAGAAGGGTATTTTAGCACACTATTTGGTTCAGAATATTTTTTTTTCCTATTTTCCTCCTCTAAACCCCAGGTGCATCTTATGGGCAGTTGCATCTTAAAAATAAATACAGTATTTACTGCATTTATTCACACAGGGCATGTTTTATCTGCGTACCATTTTAATAGCTTTTTGTGGGGTTGTATGTATTTTGTATTTTCTTGTAAAAAATATATATTTTGGATCATTTATTTCCTGTAGTATGTAGTTCTTTGTAATACGCCAGGCTTATGTGACACATTTTGGATCTGACTTAATTCTTAGGCATACCTTGTAGTAGGACTTCCTGTCCTGTCTTAATATATTTTAGTCTGGATAAGTAACATTTACCTTTTGCTTAGGTTTCCTTGAATGCTCCTAAGTTCCACTGCCTGAAGATAATGAGTGACAATCTTTTCATCCAAACATTGCAGCAGAAGTTGCCCTGATGCTGACTGTCACTTACGATCCCTAGAGACTATGAAGTGCTCAGTAACTAGAATGATGATGAGCGATATCTGGAGCCAGGTCAGTAGGGTGATCCCGTCAAACTCACCTTCTGTCTTTGGTGTCAAACAGGTGTTCAGAGAAGGACAAAACCTTAAAGGGGGTTGTGGATTTTGGTCCAGCTTTATGACTAGCAACACCTATGTTGGAGTTGAAAATATCAACTTCAGTTCAAGCAATCATTTCATGCTTTACTTCAGTCTCCTTTAACATTTGCAGTGCAGCTCAGTACACAATTGTGTGCTACATTGTACCTCGATCTGGCATTGTTCAGTGACAGCAGCAGAAGGCGGTGGGACCCAGAAACCTCCTCCAGTCCAGCAATTTTGCTATGGCCACCTTCTTGAGGTCCTTTAGATTTCTTTGCTCCAGCAAGGACTTAAAAGGACCTAAAGAATGTGGCAGCAGCAAACACCAGACTGGTGGCAGGAGACCAGCCTTCCCTCAGCGTTAATTATATTTCATAATCGGGCAAGAGTTTAAATGAGGTTTGATTCAGTAAAACACAAGTGCAACCAGAGTGGCTTGCCAGGCTCCCTCATGCTGGGAAGCTGATGGTCAGGGGAAGTCATGCAACCAAGAGGTCATAGGGGAATGGAACTGACAGGTGGGCTTTAGTGGAGCTACCGTATTATCACTGTTTCATTTGTAAAAATTGCAAGTTCTCAAGTTTTTTACTGAATCAATCCTCATTTAAACTCTTGCCTGATTATGAAATATAATTAAATAATATAATAGACCATTGTATTTAATTATAAAATGTATACTGTATTTTGTACCAGGAAATGCTGGTCAACCAAGATGGCAAGTTTGCCACATGAGATAAAGGCAGCTTGTCACACTCCACTATGAATTGGAGGACTTACCATATTTTGGTGAATTACCCCTTGGTAAAGCTCAATGGAAGCATACCGGGGTGTTTAGGAATATAACAGTCATGAGGAGTATATATTCCTCACCAGAAAAAACTGTAAATTTTCCCAATAAGATCTTCCCCAGCAGCCTGAGCTTGGACACCACAGTATCAGAGAGATACACAGTTGGCATGAAGGTGGATACAGAAATAAATCTGGAGTTTTTCTTGAATACATCGGGTAATATCTTTAAAATAGTGACTATACTGACATAACAAAAAATCTTTAGGCTTTGAGATAGCTATACACAAAAGAAGGTAGCAATCTGCTATAGATCTGGTGAGGCCAGTCAGGTAAAAAAGATCACTCAGATGTAAACTTCAGTTCACAGCCAAAGGTAAACTTGCTTCTCCAGATCTTTACCATGAATGACCCCAACCATGATGGTAACAATCTGCTTCAAGACAGGAAGTCCTGTGCTTGAAAATATCACCAATAACTTTACATAACAGTGTTTTAATTGAAATATACCTCAAGCCCCTCATTTCAAATAAATGATTAAACCTTAGATTTGTTTAATGTTAAATATGTTTTCTTCCATCTTACCAAATCATACAGATGTTTAGCTGCATCTCAGTTACCCTGTCCTTATAAATGAGAGGTCTGCTTGGCTGAGCTTACTCTGGCGGCTTTTCACCCTTTGGGACCATTAGAGGTTATGTTGATTAAAGAATAAAGACATGAGTATTGTGTTTTCTCAAGTGAAAAAAATACTAATGCTAAAAAAAAAATAAAAACAACGGGCAGAGACAGGATAAATACACCAAGAATAGTTGATATGATCTATGAATGAATTAACTCTTTGCCACAATTTAAATTTTTTTTAAGGGTAACTCGACCAAAAATAAAAAAACAAACATGCAATCACCTTCTCTCCCATGCAGCAGGTCCCGGGCTACAACACCACTCCGAAACCATCTGGTTATCGAGAAGGTAGCTCCTGGTCCCTCGTGTCTCTGAACAACACTGATTATTAAATGCAAAGGAGGGGGTTGTACACAAACACAGTGAGTGGTGGGAGCGGCGGAGCAATGACCTACAGCAGGCATTGGTCTTGGCCCAAAGAATTCTAGGGTGCATGCCCGCTGCCCTCTTTTACTTTGAAACCAAGAGGTTTCGGAGCTTTGGCTAACCGGCAGCTGGGGCGAGGAAGAGAAGGTACTGTAAGTGCATTTATTTTTTTTTGTTTAGTAACCCTTTAAGTCATCCTTATATATACGGAGGGTGGGGGCGTGGTTAAGATGGCCGCCTAGACGGACGTGTCTGCTAGGGGCTCCTCGGATATATCCTGATTACATTGCCTTTCTGGGCTGTTTGGGCAAGAAAAAGCACCTTAACTTCACTTAC
Source organism: Gastrophryne carolinensis (assembly GCA_027917425.1). Taxonomy (NCBI): domain Eukaryota; kingdom Metazoa; phylum Chordata; class Amphibia; order Anura; family Microhylidae; genus Gastrophryne; species Gastrophryne carolinensis. The sequence goes on along the minus strand of CM051235.1, from coordinate 40,101,829 downwards.
CTGGGCCGAGGGACTGAGCCAGCTGCTGAGAAGACCTGTGGTAGCGGCGGTGGAGGCGGCTCCCGTTAGTTCCCGGCGGCCTGTGCAGCCCGGGGCTGCGGTGGACTGGTGGCGGGACACGCGGCCTCCCAACCCCCCCCCCCCCCCCCGGCGAGTGGAGATCGAGTGACGGCGAGCGGAGCATCGGCCTTCTGAGAGATCCGGCGGCGGTGAGAGAGGGGAGGAGTGCCTGGAGATCGTGGCGACACCCCCCGTGGTGCTGCTGGTGACGGCGGAGCGGGCGGCGGCGGCCGGCGGTGAGGACGTGCGGTCTTCCTGTGAGTGGCGGGGTGACGGTGGAGGAGGGTCGGCCCCTGTGTGAGCTGGGCAGCGGCTGTGGTCACGGAGATTCCCCCGCCCCGGGAGCGCAGACATTTCCCCGCTGAGGACCGCAGCAGGTGGCGGTTTGGCGGGAAGCTGAAGGAGAGGCCGGCGCCATCTTGATAGTAAGGTGAGCTGCGGTGACGTGAAGTGAGGAGGAGGACAGCGGGACATATAGCAGATCCTGCTGCTGGGCCCTGCCAGCGAGGGAGTGTGAAGCCAGGGGGGATCTCTCAAGCTCCCTGACAGCACCGGAAGGCCCCCTCCCCATATACTGGAGCGGCTGGGTGGGTCCCTCGGGCTCCCCCGGGACGGCGCGGAGACTGGCCCTTTGTGCCCCATACTGCCAGGACACCCCTGACATCTCCACATCGTAATCATCCAGCGACAAGGGGCAGCAGCAATATCCCTGGAGCTGCCTGAGACGACTGACTGTGCAAGGGGGCTGCCTGTGACAGACAGCACAGACCCTCTCGCTGGGTCTGATCAGAGGAGGTGTGAAGCCAGAGGGAGATCCCCTAAAACTCCCTGGTGTAACTGGGAGGCCCCATCTCCATATATTGGTGTGACTGAAGTGGTCCCTCGGGCCCCCCCCCCCCGACGGGACGGCACGGAGGCTAGCCCCCCCCCTTCTTGAGCCCCATACAACCAAGGGGTCCCCTGCAACTGCAACTTATACATAAATCCGCCCGGCGACTTGGTGCGGCAACGGCAAGCCCTCCCAGAATCCCACGCCTGTGCGGTGTCTGCAGACGGCGCGTCCCCCCTCTCTGGGCAGCTGCGCGTGGCCCTCTGAAGCTACATTGGTGCTCCCCGGGCCCCCCCCCCCCCCCAACGCCTGTATATTATCTGCGGGACACATTGGACCCTATATCTGTGCAGCATATGAGCTCCTGAAATCCTATATCTGTGCTATATACCCTGCCTCCCTGGTATCTGTGTAGCAGGACAATCGCTAAACAAGCTCCCTGCCCCCATTTCTGTGCGGCATCCGAAAGCTCCCTGAATCCCGCGTCTGAACCGCCATACAAGTTTGTGGTCCCCCTGCGTTTGTGCGGCTTCTGAGTGCTCTTTGATCCCCACAACCGCGCAGCATCTGAGTGCTCCCTGAACCCTATATCTGTATATCTGGCACCCTGTACGCCTTTCCTTCCACGCATGTCAGGCAATAGGAAACGCAAATCTACAGTGGTCAGTTGTAGCACGCAAACGATGGAATCCCCAGGCGGAACTGGGCCGGAGCCCTCTAATCCGGACACAGCGGCGATCATGGCTGCCATAGCCTCTTGTCAAAACGTCCTTACAACTAAATTTGACACGCTTCAGGAGCAGTTCAACTATTTTCGCCACGACCTGGATAAGATCCGGGACCGCACGGGGGAGAATGAGAGGAGAATTGGGGAGGCGGAGGATCGATTGTCTGTGCAGGCCGGGGAGCTGGCTACCTTACGACGACAGGTGACTGTTCTATTGGGAAGGGCCGAGGACTCTGAAAACAGAAACAGGAGAAATAATGTGAGAATTCTGGGACTGCCTGAAAAAGCTGAGGGCTCCTCCCCGGAGGAGTTTGCTGAAAACCTCATACGGGATGCCCTTGCCCCCAGGAACCTAACCAAATTCTTCACTATAGAAAGAGCACACAGAATCCCGCTGAAATCCCCCCCGCCCGGGGCCCCGCCAAGACCATTTATATTTAAAGTTCTCCATTACAAGGACAGAGACGCTATGCTCGCCGCGGCCAGGACGAAAGGTGTGGTGTCCTATGAGAACGCCCGGCTGTCTTTTTACCCGGATTTCACATCGGAAGTTCAGAAATTGCGGCGCTCATTCAACGGGGTCAGAGAGAGACTTAGGAAGAAAAAGATCAAATACGCCATGCTCTTTCCGGCGCGACTGCGTGTTCAAGATGGAGAGTCTGTTAAATTCTTTACATCGGCTGAGGAAGCTGACATATGGCTGGACTCATTGCCGGGAGCCTGATGGACTGGGCCCCGATTGAAGAGTATAGTCTTACCATTTTCCTGACCAGCGTTAACTTGGTTGATGGTTTCCTTGCTTTTTTCCTCTTGGTGACGGGGGCCCGCCTCCGCTGATCCTATGGGAGCCCCACTGGGGGGCAATTTGGTGGAGCCCGAGTTGGTGCTTTGTTATGCATCTTGTTTACAGTTAACGTAGTTGTGTTGTTTCTTGTGATGCCTAAATAGCCAGTATATCCTGTCAGCAGCTGTTGTGGGGGAGCCTTGGCTCCGGATTCCCCGGGGCGCGACCGGGCCTCCTCCAACTCCCCTACCACCCATCCCACTAATGCCTTCCCTGCCCCCCTTCCCCCCCCCCCTCTTTCCCCCACTTCACATCCCCCCCCCCCGGTCCCCCCGATGACCCCCCTTTATGGGGAATCCCCCCCCTTTCCCTTTTTTCCTGGATCCCTCTCGCTGGCTCGGGGAACCCGCGGCGGATATTCCGCTGACCCGCAACTGTTTAGCAAGCCTGTTTATGCAGACCCCTAGGCAATGGGCCTGCGCGTTCCAATTGCACATAGTTAAACCAGTGTTGTGTTACTTCGTTTGGGTTATGATGCTCGCCAAGGTTGGGGGGTGGTGGAGCGGGGTGGGGGGTGGGTTTTGGGGTGGGGTACAGTTAAATTGTTGTATTATCTGTTATACTATCTGTTCTGTCTGTGGCTGTCTGTATGTGGGCTTGACTGTGATGTTTGTTTGCTGGACTCGGGGGATAGGAAGATCTTTGGAGGGGGGGAGGTGCCACCCGGGGGTGGCTATTGATAGTTACACTTTATGCGATAACAATGGGTGAGTGTAAATTTCTCTCCTGGAACGTTCGGGGGCTTAATGATAAGATCAAGAGGGCCACTGTCTTCCAGTTTATTAAGAAGTATAAACCGAATGTAGTTATTCTCCAAGAGACCCATTTGGTGGGCCAGAGGGTGCTGGCTTTGAAGAGGCCATGGATCCAGAGCTCCTTTCATGCCCCTTTTTCGGCCTACTCTAGAGGAGTTTCGGTGTTGATCTCGAAGGGTACCCCGTTTATGTTGCTCTCAGTTCACGTTGACCGGGAGGGTTGTTATGTTATTCTCCATGCTAAGTTGATGGACACTGTTATGATAATAGTCGGAGTATATGTTCCCCCACCATTTTCTGCTAGTATTCTAGATAAAATAATGGAGAAAGTGCTCTCTTACCCTCCGTCCCCGATACTGCTGCTAGGGGATTTTAACATGGTTTTGGATACGGCGCTGGATAGGATGAGTAAGAACCCTGGTCCCAGGACCCAATTGGCTAACTGGGCGGAAACGCTAGGGCTGCAGGAGCTTTGGAGGTGGAAACACCCCACCGACAAGGCGTTCTCCTGCCATTCGGTTACACACAAGTCTCTGTCTAGAATTGACCTGGCGTTCTCCTCGCCTGAAATTTTACCGAGAGTGACAACCTGTTGTTACCTCCCGAGAGGGGTTTCGGACCACTCGCCCCTACTGATCACAGCCGAGCTGTCACTAAGGCGGGAGAATTGGGTGGGATGGAACTTGAACCCTCTATGGTTGGAAGCCCCCGACATTATGAATAGTTTGAAATCCTCTGCTGAGGCGTTCTGGGACTGTAATACGGCGGAGACATCGGTGGAGGTCAGCTGGGATGCCTTCAAAGCTGTTACCAGGGGTGCGGCCATTAGTGCCATAGCTGCTGCTAGGAAAAAGAAAGGGAGTGAAGTGGCAGATCTTGAATGTAAGCTGGCACGGGCAGAGGAGAAGTTCAGTGCGAGCTCAGATAGCAGAGACCATTCAGCACTGCTGGCATTAAAGAGGGAATATAACCTGCTTCTGACCGATTCGGCTAGAAAATTACTGCTATATAAGCAGGCAACAATTTTTGATAAAGGGGATAAGAATGGTAAGACCCTGGCCTATCTAGCGAGAGCCGAAAGCCAGCCCAATCACATTGCTGAAATTCTGGATAATGGTGCGAGGGTGACGGATGGGGAGGAGATTGCTCAGAGGTTTCTGGAATACTACTCGGCCTTATACTCCTCGAGGGTGAGTTATGGGACGTCTGAGCTGGATAACTATCTGGACCAGATCTCCTTTCCTAGGTTGGCTGTGGAGGACCAGGAGGCTTTGAACTCCCCTATCACCATGGACGAGGTCTCCGGCGCAATTAGGATGCTCTCTAGCAGAAGGGCACCGGGGCCTGATGGAATACCGGCCGAGTGGTATAAACAGGACCTTGAACAAGTGACCCCTAGGCTGTGGGAAGTGCTGAAACAAGCGCTTGATAGTGAGCGCCTTCCGGCCTCTTTTTATGAGGCACACGTGGTCCTTATTTATAAGGAGGGGAGACCCCCTGATTCTTGTGCGTCCTACCGCCCCATATCCCTATTGAATCAGGATGTAAAAATACTTGCCAAGATACTGGCCACTAGGCTAAATAAAGTTATACTACATTTGATTGGGCCGGATCAGTCGGGGTTTATGCCTGGGCGTACCACGTGTGTGAATCTCCGCAGATTGATGTCCAATCTGCAAATTATACATGATAACCATGGGGAACGGGTGGTCATATCATTAGATAATGAAAAGGCCTTCGACTCGGTAGAATGGGATTATCTCTGGGCAGTACTAGAAAGATTTGGATTCCCTCCCAGCTTCATTACGTACGTCAAACTGTTATATAAACAACCTACGGCCCGGATACGGGTCAATGGGTGTTACTCTAACTCATTCGCTTTGCATAGGGGGACAAGACAGGGGTGCCCACTATCACCGGTGCTTTTTGCCTTGGCTATCGAGCCCTTGGCTATTATTGTCCGGAATTCCCCGGATATCTCTGGATGGAAGCTGGGGGCAGTAGAGGAAAAGATATCCCTATATGCGGATGACACACTGCTATACCTGGCAGACGGCCGCGGGTGTCTGGACGCAGCTTTGGACGCTATTGGGGTGTTTGGGAGGTTCTCAGGATTGAAGATTAATTGGGATAAATCCAGCCTAATGTTAGTGGACGAGCTTGCTGCCCCTGACATCTCTCCGAGGTCCCAATTAAAAATAGTCCAGCATTTTAAATACCTGGGGATCATGGTTAGTAGGCAACCAAGTGAGTTCTTGACTCTGAATATTTCCCCTGTCGTGTCAAGGTTGAGGCAGCGGATTGCTCAATGGGCAAACCTGCCCCTGTCAGTCATGGGCAGAATCAATATTTACAAAATGATATTCCTTCCTAAATTTCTGTACATATATCAGGCCTCGCCAGTGTTGCTGCCCATCTCCCACTTTAAGATGTTGGACTCAATTCTGTTTGGCTTTATCTGGGGACAGTCTCCACCTAGGCTTAACAGACAAATTATGAAAGCACAGGTGGTGGAGGGGGGTCTAGCGGTCCCACATATGCTGATGTATTTCTACTCCACGCAGCTCCTGTTTGTGCACTGGTGGATCTGTCAACCGCAAAACAACCCAGTGGTGAGTCTGGAAGCGGCGGTGCTAGGTTCTGCTGAGAGACTATCACTCTTGGTGTATAGGGGGGTTCGGGGGGTCCGGGAGGCTACCGGATGCATGCGGGTAGTGTGCAACATATGGGGAAGGGTAGCCAAGCTGATCGAGAATCCGGACGAGGTCCAGTATTGGTCCCCCTTCACTCCTCTCTGGAATAATCCCAAGCTCCCTGAGTTGATTTCAATGCAGGACCCGCAGTTCTGGGATGGGAGGGGCCTCCGGACGCTGGGCCAGGTGTACAGGGAGGGAGTGCTTATGGCGTTTGATCAGGTCCGAGAGACCTTTCGAGTTTCCCACCGAGATTTCTTCCGATACCTGCAACTCAGGCACGCTCTGCAAAGTCAGTTCCACAGGATCAGTCCGAACTTTTCGGTGTCCCCGGTGGAGAATGCAGTGAGAGGGATGGACTTGAGGAAACCTGTCTCTACGTTGTACAGGTGCCTGGTTGCTGGGTTGGAATCCCCTAGGGGGAGGATTGAAAGCAGGTGGCGGGCCCTGGACCAAACCCTGGATCGAGACGACTGGGAGGAAATTTTAGATAACCTACACTCATCGGTCATAGAAGCCAGAGACAGATTTATCCAGACCAAATGGATACACCAAGCTTACATTACACCGGTACGGTTGCATAAGATGGGACTACTGGCTAGTGACTTATGCCCCAGGTGTGAGAGGGAAACTGGTACATGGGAACATGTGACCTGGTCCTGTGAGGTTCTGGTGGGATACTGGGGTGAGGTAATGGACTTGATTGGCGAAGTGGTGGGCATCCGCATCCGGATCACCGGATCACCGGCTCGATTTCATTATGTCTTCTAGGGGTGGTCGAATCACTGTCGCTATCGAGCCCGCTGAAATCATTATTCAGGCTGCTGCTCTTCTATGCCAGGAAATGTGTTCTGCTTAATTGGAGACACCCGGCCAAACCATCAGTGCGGGCGTGGAGGTCTCTAATTAACCAGAAACTCACTATGTACAAACTGACATATACGGCCAGGGGGGTGCCCGATAAGTTTGAGAAGATATGGGGTGCAAAGCCAAGATACAGCCTCAGAGGATGATTAGGACGGGTTCAGATCCATATAAAAGGCATAGCTGCTTACCCAGGTAGCTTGTGGTATTGAGTAAGGGAAGGTGGCACTAAGGAGATGAGAGTAGCATCCTGGAGAAGGGCTCCCCCGATTGGCCCTCCCATCCCGGTGAATATCTGATTAGACATTCGAGTCCAGAAGTGTGTGTGAATGTGGTGTGTGAATGGTGTCGTGTCTATATGTTAATTGAAACTATGCTACTGAGCTGGGTGCCTGCGTCACCCCCATGTGATATGTGACTTGTATTTGTATCTAATGTTTGTTTAATTGCAGTTGCAAATAAAAAGAAACTTTTAAAAAAAATATATACGGAGGGTAATTATGATTTATGAGGGTATCAATTGATTTTAAAGATGTAGTTTAATTAGTTTAGTCATGTTTATAAATAATTGATTAAACTAGCATTAAATGGAGTAGGCATGCTTCATTCACTGAAGGGGTGGACATCTGTCTTGGAGGAGGTGGCGATTCCCCCTTGTAATTAATGCTGGACAGTGAGTTGGCACATACTGAAACAGCTGGAGTGGAACAAAAGCTGAATATAGCTTTTTTGGACAGACTCTTTAATGATTTTTAAGTTAGATTTGTTTAAATTTGTAACATTTTTGCTGAATTCTTTTATGAATTTTCCTTACAGAACTCAGATGAGAGCTGCCAGGGGGGCAAGAAGCTCCCTACTTTCATTTATCCCTCCAACTGAGGTGATCGCTCTCTTGTATCTGAAGCCAAGCGTCTCATTTATGGGTTCCAACTGACTGGCTTTCACCCAACAATGCCAGGTCATTACCATTCAGGTCTGCTTTAGTGAATGTGACAAAAAAGTATTTCCTAATTGATGAAAATAATATTTCTTACTTTCTCAATATCTGTACATCAGGTGGGTTTCTCTGGAAAGCCACACATCCACTACAATATTGTACAGTATTTGTATTTATTGTTTTGTGTTTGGTTACGCATGAACTTGGAAGTCAAACCATTTATGGACTACTTTATTTTTCGTTCCATAAGACACCCAATTCCTGCCAATAGCTGTAGGAAAATGACTGTGTGTCTTATGAAGCGAATGTTTGACAAAAAAAAAACGATGCTCCCGGTGACACAGACACCTTACTGCCTGCTGGCCAGCCACCGACACTGCTACTGACACACACTCACGCTGACACACACATGTGCTGGCACACACACACCTTACCGGCGGCCGGACAGCGCTGACGTACACCCTGACACACTGACACACACATGTGCTGACAAACACACATCTTACCTCTGGTCACCGCCACTGCCACCCACACAACTTTGCAGCCTGAATCCAGCACTAAAAGCCAGGATGATATGTGTGTGGCAACAGCAGGGACCGGTAAGATTTGTGTGTGTCTGTGTCTATATATGGGTGTATGGGAGGGTGCGAAAAACTGCCTTGAATTGGAGGGTGGTGTAACGGTAGTTATTAGGGTTAACCAGCAGAAGTCACAGTCAGCTTTAAATTGTAATCCAAATACCACAGTGTCAACTCATCTCAAGCAATGTCACAGCACACGGGTATGGTAGCCGAGGGTAAGTGTTAAAGGGACCACAGCATGGGGAGATGACAAGATGGTATCTCAGCAAACAGCAAACACTCAACGGCAAGCAAGATAAGTCACGGTCAAATTCAGGAAAATTAGGTATTGCGGTGGTCTGCTGGTCAAGTAAAGACATGATAGGATACAAAAGTGTCTTTCTTATATATTGACTTCTAACGGTCATATTTTTAGGTGTTTGCTTGAATTGTTTACCAGCCATTGTATTGTTAGATGAGAGTCTTCTGTCTAAGACTCAGAAACCATTGGAACTTGGGTGATATGTTCAAGTCTGGTCCTTGAAACTGGATTTGTTGCCTATTAACATATTCCCTGTGATCTAACACTTTATACTTGCAACAGGAAGAGGTTGTGATGTGCTCCTCTTTAAAATAGGACAGAGTGGAGGGAAATAGGCACTGTAGCAGACTGGTACCAGAGACATCACTGCATATTGTCTAGACCAGTGGCTCTCAAGCTTTATACTCCAAGTGCCCCCTAGAGACACAACATTGTAACAGAGTACTCCCAAGGAGGGGATCAGTTATTAATGTTACCAAAATAAGTAGGCCACAGGCCGCGTAGAACCTTTAAAGCAAGAAAAAACAATAATATACCAGACCCCTCAGACAACTGCTGTTGGTGCATCCTCAAACATCCCTACATAACCCCTGGGACATGTGTACTGCAGTTGAGAAACAGCAGCCCAGAGTGCATTCACTGTACAGCATCCCAAAAGAAAGCAATCAGTATATTATGTATAACTTGCAATCACTGTGTCCAATGTCAACAATTACTGTGTTTTGTCCAGAATCTAGATGTTCTGTCCCTGTGCTCAATAACAACATGTAGATGCAACAACCTCACCACTCTCCATAGCCACCCACCACCCACTCTCTTTATTGAAAAGCCAATTGCTTTGTCTCTTCCAAAACCTATTCTCAAAGCCTTAATTTATAACCAAGAAACCCTACTTGGGTTTTATTTTTGTTTATAACACTACTCAAAGCATTTTCTACTCTTGTCAAACAATAAATAACAAGAATTTTAGTTTTTTTTTTTCTGTTATTTGCGCAAGAATAAAAATAAAGGCTATCATTTTAATTAGTTATTTTAAAAAATCCAAGTGTCCTCCTCATAGATGATTTAACTTCTTTATTTTTTAAACTATAAATCAGTGGATTGAGCATGGGAACGATAGCTGTGTTAAATAATGAGAAAATCTTCTTGGATTCCAAATCGCTTGTTGAGTTTGGGGTCAGATACTGACTGGCCAAGGTTGTGTAGAGCAGCAAAACAACAAGAAGATGTGAGGAACATGTGTAAAAGGCTTTGCGTCTACCAAAACTGGAACGGATCCTCAGTATAACCACCATGATAAAAATATATGGCACAAAAGTTAGGACAAAAGGTGCAATGGTCATCAGTAAGAGACCTTGTATGAAGAAGAGCTTTTCTAGAACCGTTGTGTCGCTGCAGGTTAGTTTCAACATAGGGACAATGTCACAAAAAAAGTTATTGATTTCATTAGATGAGTAACAGGTAAAACTACCCATTATTGCTACCAGAGATATTGTTTGGATAAAACCCAAAATCCAGCAGAATGACGTTAAAATAGCACATGTCCTGCGATTCATGACCATATGATAATTCAGGGGGTTACATATGGCCACATAGCGGTCAAAGCTCATCGCTGTTAATATAAACAGTTCATGGCCTGCCAGCGAGCCAAACATGTAGGTCTGAAACATACACTCGAGAAAAGGGACTCTTTTATCTCCTGTAAGGAAACTTAACAGAATTTTATGTAGGGTAATAGTGGAGCATGACATATCCACAACAGATAAATTGGCCAAGAAAAAGTACATGGGAGTGTGGAGATGGCGATCTATGCAGACAAGGAAAAGAATGGTCATGTTACCTCCAAGGGTGATGAAATAGATCAGAAGAACCAAAAGGAAAATTGGAACTTGAAGCTCTGGCTTGTCTGAAATACCAGTAACAATGAAATATGTTATAAATGTCTGGTTGGTATTCATCTGGCTGACTGCAATCCTAGGATGATACAGGAAAACCTCATAAAACTTTTTGTGTAGAATAAAGTAATGTATTCGTATTATATATATATATATATATATATATATATATATATATATATATATATATTGCACATCTAAATATTAAGAATAAAGTTAATTAAAGTGGACCAACACCCAGGATTTTGACTATCCTGGGTCTTGGTCCACTTCGGTGGGGCACCCCCGATCGGGGTGCCCCGCTGTGTGAAACCCCCCCTAACCCCCCGAAAAACTCACCTCTCCCCGCTCCCAGCGCCGACGTACAAGCGAGGATCAGGAACGTCTAAGCGGCAGCCGCCGCCGCCGCCTCCCTCGCGTCACTTTTGACGCGCGCGCGCCCGCACCGGCCATTCGCAGACGGCCGGCGCGGGCGCGCGCACGCCTACGGGAGCGCGAGGGAGGCGGAGGCGGCCGGCCGCCGCCGAAGATAAGGTAAGGAGTTTGGGGTGTTTGGGGGGGTTTCACCCCGCGGGACATCCCGATCTCGGATGTCCCGCGGGGTGGGGGGTGATCGGCCCGGGAATCTTATAGATTCCCGGGCCGATCACCCGTGGGTGTTGGTCCACTTTAAGTACTAAAAGTAAAAAAGTACAAAAACATTTTGGATAATGATTGCTGGGATACATACAACCTTCTACCTTTGTAAATTCCCCATCTTTTGGTTAATGGGAAGGCAAAACAAACATCTTCCAATTATGCCTGAGGAAGGGGGAAATCATTGTCCCCTGGAATTTTTGACCCCTGAGTGTAGTCAGATCAGATTCCTGGACCAAAAAATGCTGAAAATATGAAAGATGTGTATTGGTATATATGTTGAGGGGTTATTAATCAACATTAAAAGAGCCTTCAGGCATTTTTGATAGCCTCTCTAATATCTGATAAAACCTAATTTTGAGTAGACCAATTCAGTAGACCATAAAGTGTAAAAAAAACCTCTATATGATTGGGTGATGGATAAACTGACCTAGCATCCCAACTTTTCAGTTGGACAGTCTCCCTCTGAGGCTTGTTTACCCACTGTCCTCCCCAAAGCTCAGGGGATGCTTAAATGTCCCACAGACATTTACGTATTGGCTAAGCATTAGGTCAATCACCAACATCCTTTATGAACCAGAGATATACAAGTTGTGCTTAAACTGGACCTGCAGCATCATTTAATGAAAAGCCCAAACCCTTAAAAAAACTATTCCCCAGCATCTACAATTAATACATTTTAGTCACTTTTTATTCTTTTCCAAACTGGGCTGCAACTCTGTTCAGGACTTTAGGATACGGGCACTGCCATCTTGCCTCAGAAGCAACACATATTGAGGAGAGAAAAGGGTAAAAAATGCAGGGGGCTGTGTTATAGCTGTGTTTTGCACAGACAGAGCAGAGTTAGGGTCAGGAAAGGGACAACATAATTCGGAGCGGCACAGTTAGATGACACTTCCTGTTTGCAGGCAGCCTGAGATTCCATGTGCCGCCATCTTGGATTTTGAAAGGCTCAGAAAATGCAGTAGATGCAGGTAGGATGCATTTGAATGTGTGTGTACAGGATGGGGTAAACATATAGGCTCTTATTCAGGGTGATGGGGCTACACCTACTTACACACAGATATACAGCAACAATGGGGGCCCACACTCTCCAAAAGGACCACACCCCAATAACCCAGTGGCACCACTAAATTTTCAATACAACTATATAAACTTTATTAACAATTCATATATACGCAATGCAAAGGATTTTTTAAAACCATTTAAAAAACACAGACACAATAATAATCAGAGGGAAGGGCTGGGAGAGGGGGAAATGGAGGGAACAAATCGATGGAACATACAGTGCTCCCTCCATATTAAGCCAGGCTTGTTTCTTTTATTTTAATGGAAGGAAAAGGACAGCCGGGGTGACAGGCTCTGTCACCCCTCATAGACTAAACCTGTCATCCCTGGATTTTGTTCCTACCATGTGAGAATAAACCACAAGCTTGGTGGAAGTTTTATTCAGTTCGGGTATATAAGGGACTTGTCCTCTCATTAACCAATGTGTTTATATGGATTTTTAACATTACACAATTTCGCGGTAGTGCCCCTTTAAGAATGGATAGCGCCAGGTAGTACCTTGTAGCGGCAGGCAGCATCTGGTGAATGTTGGCCGCTGTACGCAAAATCACTCTTTAAGAAAGCGAATCTGGTGAGCGTCTCTAACAGCGCCATGTAGCATCACATGTATTATTACAGAAAGCTCAGTGTATAGCGCCGGCGCTCTAGGCTCAGGAGCGCCATGTAGTACCTGCCGATCTCCCATACATTTCAATGGGTTTCATTAGTTGTGTATAAATAGCATGTTTCCCTTTTTTTTTTTTTGCTCAAACCATTGTGTGACCTTTCCTGGCTGCAAACAAACATTTTTATAATTTTTTTTTAATAAATTTTTATGCAGAATTATATGTACAGGTCTGGCACTGAAGTGTTATTGTCACAGTGTTATAACAATGTCATTCCATGTGTTTTCGCTTTGTTACTGGTGGATATGTGTTCAAAAATAAACTTTAATCACACAGCATCTGGCACTCTATGCTACGGCGCCCAGCTTTAGAGCGCCAACGCTGTGTGTGTGTAGTTTTTTCTTAAATATGATGTAGAGCGCTGAGTGGCGGATGCACTGAGCTGGTGCTACCACTTGCTCGCTCGCTGCAGCACTGTACTTTTATTAGAGCGCCCTACACACATCATATTTAGGGATGAGCGAACCGGTTCGGCCGAACCGGAATTCGCTCCGAATTTCAGGGAAAATTCGATTCGGCACGAACCCAAATTTTTTTTGGTTCGTGCCGATCGAATTTTCCCTGAAATAAAAAAAAAAATGCCGGCATAGTGGGAGCGGGCAGGCCGGCTACGCTGTCAGCAGGCGGCGGAAGCCGGCCCGCTGACAGCGCACGCGGCCTGCCCGCTCCCACCATGCCGGCATTTTTTAAAAAAGCAAACACTTACCTGCATGGTTGGAGCGTGGAGGCCGGTGCCGCTCTCAGCTGTCATCAGAGGACGCGTCATCAGAGGGCGCCTGAGAGCAGCGCCGGCCTCCACGCTCCGACCATTGTAAGTGTTTGCTTTTTAAAAAAATGCCGGCATGGTGGGAGCGGGCAGGCCGGCTACGCTGTCAGCGGGCTGGCGGCGGCCCGCTGACAGGCGTAGCCGGCCTGCCCGCTCCCACCATGCCGGCATTTTTTTTTTCAGATGAGCGATTCGTGAAAGTTCGATTCGGGCGAACCCGAATTTCTTGGGGAAATTCGGCGAATCGCCCAAATCGAACTTTCAAGAAGTTCGCTCATCTCTAATCATATTCATCAATGCCGGCCAGGTTAATACAGCGACCAAGATGCTCAGTTACAGCGCCCGATACCCGCTTACAGCGTCTACTAGCGGTCCCTCTAAGCGCCACTATACAGACGCTCATCTGCCGATACCTGCCGTTAGTAGTGAATCAGCCTCGCCATTTTTTTTATATATAGTTGGAGTGCTGGCTCTGCTGTTCTCCTGGACTTTGTGGTGCCTCCGCCGGCCATTGCATCCACCTGGATTATTCATGGTAAGAGTGCTCCTGTTACTATGGTTTAAACTTTCCAGAAAAATACAAATCATTCAGATAAGTCCTCATGGTGAGAATTAACCACTCATACGGATAACCAAGCCTAAATACTACTAGGCTACCCTGAACTCCAACAGGGCTCTTGTTACTGTAATTTTATTTAAATGATAAAACGTTACTTAAAAGCAAACTACATATCTCTGTACATATCAATGAAAGCCAACCTATTACTTACACAGTTCCAGGGCTCTGTTAATATCAAGATGTTAAAGTCTGTGTCTGTGCTCACCCGGTAATTCTTCACTTTAATTTTCCAGTAAAATATGAAGTTTCACACTTTTGGCAGCATATATATATATATATATATATATATATATATTAGTATCTGGCTAAGCAGCATTAATTAACTCCCTTGGGTCATAACCGGGCCAGTCTTGGTTCAGCTTTAGTTAGTTAAACTTAATTATTGACACACACACACATTTGCATACAAAGCATCTCCTTATCACGCATGTCTAAGGCCCCTGAATAGATCTATCTCTTGAGATCTGAAAAATAAATCATTTCGATTTTTAACCAATAGATATTTATTTTAAGAAAAACAAATCTAAAAAGTCCACAACATATAATAAGTAAATGAAATATTCTATCTTCTCTATATCCTACTCTACCGAACTTAAACTAGCGATTCCCCCGTATAAATGTTAAAGTGGAGTCACAAATGACTTAAACCGGACCAAAGCAACAAACAGTGCTCATATCCCCCCCCCCCCCCAGGGCAATTTAGATTGCTGCACATAAAAATTCATTCATCTTTTTGTAACTCCAGCTGTGGTAAATTTTAGAAACAAAATGGTGGAGGTCATCTGCAAACAGGAAGTGCTGCTGGGTTTCCTGTTACAGTGTATTGTCAGTTATGTCACTTGAATCCAGCAGCATGGCTTAGATGCTGGGAGAGGAAGCTCCAAAATGGCTGCTCCCACTAGAAAATCTGTGAGATGACGTTTCAGCTTTGAGTGGATGCAGGAGCAAAAGTGCTGACAATGATTCAGTATCTTGTGTGCAGGTGGGGCAAGGGAGTTTTGGGGAGTTTTCTTTTCCAACTGTGCCAGGCTATTGGTTCGGTTTAACTCCGGTTTAACTATAAATCCTGTAACACAAGTGTTGGGCGAACCTGAACCGCAAAGCTTAGGTTCGAACTGAACTTTGCAGGCTCAGGGTCCCAAACCCAAACATCAGCCAGAAGTCCTTATTCAAGTTCGGCTTTCGGCCCTAAAACGAAAAAGCTGCCGAGCAGCCCATAAACTAGCTTCACCTAAAGGGTGCAGCAGCAGGCAGCACTACTTACCTGAGCCCGGATCCAGTCCCCGGTGGTCGCCGGCGTTCCTTTTAAATGGCCTACGGCCGGGGCCACAGATAGGTGGACACTGCTCCCATAAGTGAGGACACTTCTAGTACCAGCTGGCACTAGGAGTGTGCTCAGTCATGGGACCGGTGGCATCTTTCTGTGGCTCCAGCACAAAATGCTGGCTCATAGATTTTCTTCTGGTCGCAGCAATTTTGGAGCTGCTTCCTGGATTCAACTAACATAACCCACAATGCACAGCGGCTGGAAACCCAGCAGCACTTCCTCTTTGCAGAAAGCCTGCAGCTCCATTTCGGTTATAAAATTGACCCCACAGAAGTTACAAAAAGGTAAATACATTTTAATGTCCAGCAATCTGAATTGTCCTGGGGAGGGATGCAGATGATCACTGTTTCTTCTAAGTTTCTTCCAGTTTAACCCTTTAAATGCCAAACATGTAGAGTCCCAATGTCATATAGATCCACTCACCTGCTCACATTTCAGCAAGCTGACCATTGCCCATACAACACAATGTTCTCCTCCTCCCACATCCCCAGCATCTCCCCTTCTCACAAGTCCTTTATACCCTCTGGCAGCCAAAGTAAGGACTAAAATGGTCCAATAGGCCCCAACGTTTGTTTATGGCCTCTAAGACTTTAAGTGCTGTGGTCTAATAAACCGTGGTGTTGTTACTGGGCCAATGAGCTCTACGTTGCCCCCAGGCAATCCGCTGCATTCTAGCCCTATTTAAGTGTCCCTAGTACCCTAGTCCCTAGTAGTGCCCATGATAGCGGTAGCTTGGGGTGTGCATTGGATTGGCCTTAGGCCTATTTTGTGTCCCAACAAAAACGGTCTTGTCTAAAGGTGAATACTCAGGCCCTTATTTATGAAGGAATAGCGACAGGTAGCGACTGGTGAGCGGCCGGTAATGACGGGCACCACCACATGAACGCCGGCTCCCCACCACAATCACACATTTATCAAGCTGATCCTGCTTAGCGACTGAGATAGCGCCATATAGCCACTCATTCATCATTATTCCAGCCTCAGCCCACAGCGCCAGCGTCCGACCTTGAACAGCGACAGGTATGACCTCTCGCTACCTGGCGCTCTCCAATGCATTTCAATGGAACAACCTTTAAATATTCATAATTAATTGTTATTAATGTTTAATTTTTTTTTTTTTTTTTTTTTAAATGTGAAAAATTCTGTGACCACTTCTGCCATGTTAGATATTTTTTTAAGGAAAAAAAAAAATTGTGCAGAATTGATATTACAGGTCTGATATTAATGTATTCATATTACTAAATTATTTAAAAAACTTGTTTTTTTTGCTTTCCAAAAATATGGTTGTTTGGGGGTTAAAACTACTTTTAACCCATCTCCGCCAGCGCTCTGGGGTTTAAGCATGCATTTCACAGCGCAATAATTTTTTGAGTGTGATTTGTTAATGAATATGGTGGGAGCCGGTCGCTATGGCCAGTCACTATCATGCGCTCCCATACAGCGTGGAACCTGTCAAATAGCGACTCCTCACCCAATATTCAACATTACTGCACACCGACTGAGTCGCTATCAACTACCGAACAATGGCCAAGCACAGCGACTACTAGCGGGCGCTGTGAAAATACTGCTACAGTCGCTCAACTGTCGCTACCTGCCGCTATTAATGAATCGGCCTCTTATTTGTTACTGGTCTGGTCTACAATGTTGCCTGCTTTGTCAAGCAAGGAGTCTTCTCCTAAAGACTAAGGTGGTCCTCATTAGGTATTATGGTGTTAGACCCTTCAGCCTTAGCTTCAATTACATGATCTATCCCTACTGCATGAGCCTCGGCTTACAGAAAGTTCTTTGGTAATTTAATTGCTGTTTTGCCTAGATTCATATCTCATATTGTGACAAAGCACTGAGTAATATATATTATGCATGGGCGTACAAGAGGTTACTTTTGTGGTGTGGACACTGCTACAATTCCTCCATGTAGTCTATCTATGATAGGTCTCGTACTGCATAACTTTTGTAACTTTTAAAATATTTTTATTGATGGGAATTTTTTGTAACCCGGAAAGAATAGTGGGGTACTATCTTTTTAAATATTAGGACTAGGGATGAGCGAATCGGTTCTAACGAACCTGAATTCGCTCCGAATTTCAGGGAAAATTCGATTCAGCACGAACCCGAATTTTTAGTGGTTCGTGCTGACCGAATTTTCCCTGAAATAAAAAAATAAAATGCCGACATGGTGGGAGCGGGGAGGCCGGCTGCGCTGTCAGCTGTCATCAGAGGACGCGTCATCAGAGGAAGCCGCTTCTCTGATGACGCGTCCTCTGATGACAGCTGCCGGCCTCCCCGCTCCCACCATGCCAGCATTTTTTTTTTCCATTTCAGGGCTTGGTGGGAGCGGGGAGGCCGGCTGCGCTGTCAGCGGGCGGCGGAAGCCGGCTTCCGCCGCCCGCTGACAGCGCACCCGGCCTCCCCGCTCCCACCCGAGATGAGCGATTCGGTTAAGTTCGATTCGGACGAACTCGAATTTCTTTGAGGAATTCAGCGAATCGCCCGAATCGAATTTTTGAGAAGTGTACTCATCTCTAATTAGGACATCTAGGTATTGGATAACATTCATCCTTAATATATACCACAATTTCTCAACTACTTGATTAGATTTCTTTTTCAAATTTACGATGTATTTACTGGAACTTTAAAACATGCAAAGTACAACATCAGTGAAAAACTGTAACCACCAGGCAACTATCAAGCAAAATAACATAGCCATTAAATAAACAAATTTAGGTCT
Source organism: Gastrophryne carolinensis (assembly GCA_027917425.1). Taxonomy (NCBI): domain Eukaryota; kingdom Metazoa; phylum Chordata; class Amphibia; order Anura; family Microhylidae; genus Gastrophryne; species Gastrophryne carolinensis. The sequence goes on along the minus strand of CM051235.1, from coordinate 40,083,534 downwards.
GTCAGACGCTTAGGGAATTATTTACAGATGCAGATGAGTATCTTATTTACCTTCAGTTTTCAGAAAATTAGTATAATTAGTCTAATATCCCAAGAGATTTTTGAAAGCGCTAACTAGACCTACCAGAGGAGCGAGCTATTTTATTGGTCCCCAGACATTTACATAAAAATATTTACTATGATATGCAATACAAGCCATCTCAAGAGAATAGACATTGACAACATTCACAATATCATTTATGTTTGCTAATTAAGCATAGCATAACTAATAACTGGGAATAAGGGACTCAGTATAATTAATTTCCCAATCATACAGTAGATGTATCTAGTATCGCAAAATCTCTTTAGGTCATAATTGTGACTCATTTACATACACACGGGCTGCCAAATAAACATTATCCACTATTATTTCAACAGGATAAAAATATAATTATAGTATATAAAACAAAAAGGCAAAAGTGGTCCATTAGTTTTTTGGACATCATAGCTCTGTCGAATATTCCAATGCCCTCTTAGGCCAATCTGAGAGTTTTGGTGGGCAGCCCTCTCCTGGCAGTTTTGGTGTGTCACCATGTTCTTTGCATTTGATAAAATGGATTTGAAGGTAATCTTGGGGATCATCAGAAATTTGGATATTTCTTTTTATAACACAACCTTGACTTCACTAAGCATTTGACTTCTTAAGGAAGTTGGTTGCATCAGGACATTTTAGGGGCAAAAGGGTGAATGCATAAGCACATGAAAATTTCCTTTTTTTTAATTCCCAAAAAGTTTAATGTTTATATATTTCTCTTCTCCAAATTAGGCTATTTTGTGCAAATGCATTACGATTAAAAAAAAAAAATTAAAGGGATACAGCAGGCAAAGGTAATTGTTAGACCATGGTGTCGTGCTACGTTTGGCACTGTCCTAAACCATTTTCAAATTGAAGAGCTAATGGCCAAGATATCCAGGTTTACAGTTTCACCATATGATTTATTTTCTGAATGTAGCACACGGGTACCTGAGGGGTTTAGCTCTTCAGGTGTGTGTGGAGTGGGTTCTTTGTTAATGGGCTTGGGGGGACCTCCCAATGTGGGCTGCATCCAGTAACTCCAAATGAGACTGACTTTATAAAAAGGGCACTTACTTTATTAGCAGGACTTCAAGTACCATTGATGGTTCACAGCAGGTCATACAGTCATAATCCACATTAGTTCCATTAGCAGTTTCCATAGCACATCATTACATCCAGGTGGACTTTAACGGGTGATGTGCACACATTCTGGGGACCAGAATACTAAATACTGAAACTGAATACTGAGGCCTTAGCTTCCTCCATCAGCATCTCGGGTGGAATGGTTCACCTTTCCTGTGGTCACTTGTTAGGTATAAATGTGGCTCTTCTGCTCTCTCCTACACCAGGGACTGCTGACTGCGACCAGTTGACTCTGCTGGTACCTTCCTCACTGCTGGTTACTACAATAAAGAGAACACTCTCTAAACCATGACCTCCCTATATAGATTCCCTCCAGTTGTCTTCTAGAACCTTCTTGTCAGAAATCCCAATTGTAAAAAGTGACCAGAAATTGAGACTGAGAGGCAGAAATGGATATGGGGCAAACCGTGTTTAATAGTGAAAAAACAGTGGTAACTACACATCAACACACTACAATCAAACTGCTGTACAGATTACAAAGGGGAACATATAAGTGCAAGGGAACTATACATATATACAGGTGAGATTAACACGCTCTGGCTGAACTATACACCTACAGGTGAAACCAACACGCTCTGGCTGTACATACACAAGATGGACTCCGGAAACAAGTATGCATAGGGATCAAAGGAAAGTCCCAATTCCAAGGCGGAAACACGGCTGAGATAGGGGGAGCAAACACAAGAGCTGAGGCAGGAGCCCTGGGTGCAGGGTTCAGATTTCAGGGTACCTGGGATCTAGGTACAGCATTCTGGGATCAAGCTGACAAGACACAATGCTAATTCGCTGCCTGAATGGGCTGATCAGCTTATATAGGCTGAGGAGTCACAGGTGCTGGCTGATTGCCAGCACCTCTGCAGTACAGAGCCATCTCCTGGTGGATCAACATATTGCAGGGGATGTTCCAGAGAAAGAGCCAGCCAGAAGCAGTATTAACAAGCGGCACACTCTGAAGCTTAAGGAGGAACTCCAACCCTGACACTTCTCTCTAGTGTTACGCACCTCAACCAATGGCAGCTCAGCTGTATTCCTATGTGGTTAGGTTATAGCCAAGGTATGGTAGACCTGCAGTGTCACAATCCATTCATTATCCAACAGTGCCATCTTGTTTTGATGTAGCGCAACTGCAGGACAGATATGAACCATCACACTGAAGAACCACAAAGATAATGGTTGACCACTTTATGCCGGCCACATGAAGCAAGTGGGAAGGAAGCAAGGGAAAACCCTGTAGGAGCATTTTATCTCCTAGTTAAGCAGAAGCTTTGCTACAGGTTACAGTGGAAACTGGACCATGATGACTGAGTGCATATGAATGGCCTTTCCGGGATCTAATGATTTAAAATGCTAATATTGTGTATTCCCTCACAATCCCCTAATATTCTTTTTTTTCCCTATTAAGAGAAAGGGCATGTGTGCTTAGTGGTGTTTCCCCCAAAGAAGCCTAAAAGTGGAATGCAGCATTGGGAAGATCAATTAAAGAGAGGCAACCACCAACCATCTTCTATAAGACTAGAGGTGGCAGTCTCAAAGGTACACTCACTTTTTCCCCCATAGCTATGCTGTATCTTCAGACTTCTTTTTCCGAATGGCTGAAGTGGGCACGTCCACAGCTAGAGGTGAGTGTATATGCAGCCAGTGGTGTGCTCTGCATTCAGCTCTCCTTGATGCCCTGAGCTTAGAGCGGCATATAAGATCTGAATCAAAAGTGTGCCGCTGATAGGCTGAGCTGCCTGCCCATGCGCAGTGGGAATGAACGAAGCTTGCCATTACTGGCAATCCCAGGGGATACACACAGCGGGGTATCCCAAATCAGGATGCCTCCAGCAGGAGAAACAGAACCTAAGTAAAAATATTGGGTTTTGTTTCTCATTTAAGACATTGCTTGAAGACTCCTTGAGTCAGAGAGTATAGCTTTGTTCAGTAAGTGGACAGTTTTAACTGTTTCTAACTGCAATGTGAAACTTGAAGATTAAAGGAGAATTTTTGTTACTAGGGGATGAGCAAGTGGTAGGAATTGTTGCGGAAAACCAGTCGGGACACAAATAGTCTTCAAGAAGGTCAATGTTTTTTGTCGGTCGACCGGGGGCTTGCATACCGCAGCCAACACCTGATATGCCCCTAAACCATTTTCAAATTGAAGAGATAATGGCCAAGATATCCAGGTTTACAGTTTCACCATATGATTTATTTTCTGAATGTAGCACAAGGGTACCTGAGGGGTTTAGCTCTTCAGGTGTGTGTGGAGTGGGTTCTTTGTTAATGGGCTTGGGGGGACCTCTCAATGTGGGCTGCATCCAGTAACTCCAAATGAGACTGACTTTATAAAAAGGGCACTTACTTTATTAGCAGGACTTCAAGTACCATTGATGGTTCACAGCTGGTCATACAGTCATAATCCACATTAGTTCCATTAGCAGTTTCCATAGCACATCATTACATCCAGGTGGACTTTAACGGGTGGTGTGCACACATTCTGGGGACCAGAATACTGATGACGCGCCCTCTGATGACCAACCTCTGATGACAGCTGAGAGCGGCGCCGGCCTCCACGCTCCGACCATGCAGGTAAGTGTTTGCTTTTTAAACAAATGCCGGCATGGTGGGAGCGGGCAGGCCGGCTGGGCTGTCAGCAGGCAGGCGGCGGCCCGCTGACAGCGTAGCCGGCCTGCCTGCTGCCACCATGCCGGCATTTTTTTTTTTCAGATTCGTGAAAATTCGATCCGGGCGAACCCGAATTTCTTGGGGAAATTCGGCGAATCGCCCGAATCGAACTTTCAAGAAGTTCGCTCATCTCTAATTGTTACTGCTGTGTAGGTATAACCTCTCTTATTAAGCTTTGAAAATGAACTGAAAGAAAAAGGGAATGGTCATAAATACATTTCGTATTAATGAGCACATTTCCGGCCCAGTCGAGACTATTTTTGTTTAACTATCTGTGAACTCATTAGGACTGATCAGCAGACAGGTTGTTCCTGCAACACCCCTTCCATATATATGATTTTTGGTTGCAGAACCCATTCATCTTTTGGTCAGCAGAGCAATGCAGAAGCTCATATGCACATTTAGAATTGTATATTGTGCCGTATATATGGAATTAGATTGATATAGAAACATAGAAGGTTGATGGCAGAAGGAGACCATCTAGTTTGCCCTTATGTATATACTGTATGTTCTCTTTATCTTATGGATTTATCTTAGGATAGATGTGTGCTTATCCCAGGCATGTTTACATTCACTTACTGTCCATTTTTCAACTACCTCTGCTGGAAGTTAATAGAGATGAGCGAGTAGTGAAATATTCGAAATTTCGAATTTCGATTCGAATAGACCGCGTTACTCGACTACTCGACCGAATATCGAATCCCATTATAGTCTATGCGAAAAAAATGCTCGACACTTGGAAATCTCAATTCGACCACTTGGAGGTCACCAAGTCCACCCTGAAACATCAGAAAATGATGCCAACACTGCTGGAATGCAACTGGGACAGCAGGGGAAGCATGTCTGGGTGCATATAATGCGCCCAAGTCGCACTATTACGCCACTATCACAGCCTCTCAACAATACACTCCAAACACAATATTACTTCTACGTAAAGTGAGACAAGACAAGGAAACCTTCTTTCCTCTACATTGCCATGGACCCCAAGCCAAACTGTACAAAAAAGAAGAACAAAATTCTGCACCCCTTAAAATCACGTTGCCTAATGTCAGGGAAGCTTACAGGAGGAGGTTTGTTACAGTGTGTCACCCCAGCAGTAAGGGAAGCTTAGAGCTGAGACCTCTTAAAAATTGTGTGGAGGCCCAAGATCTGAGACCTCTTAAAAATTGTGTGGAGGCCCAAGAGCTGAGACCTCTCAAACATTGTGTGGAGTCCCACGAGCTGAGACCTTTTAAAAATTGTGTGGAGGCCCAAGAGCTGAGACCTCTCAAACATTGTGTGGAGTCCCAAGAGCTGAGACCTTTTAAAAATTGTGTGGAGGCCCAAGAGCTGAGACCTCTTAAAAATTGTGTGGAGGCCCAAGAGCTGAGACCTTTTAAAAATTGTGTGGAGTCCCAAGAGCTGAGACCTTTTAAAAATTGTGTGGAGGCCCAAGAGCTGAGACCTTTTAAAAATTGTGTGGAGGCCCAAGAGCTGAGACCTTTTAAAAATTGTGTGGAGGTCCAAGAGCTGAGACCTTTTAAAAATTGTGTGGAGTCCCAAGAGCTGAGACCTTTTAAAAATTGTGTGGAGGCCCAAGAGCTGAGACCTCTTAAAAATTGTGTGGAGGCCCAAGAGCTGAGACCTTTTTAAAATTGTGTGGAGGCCCAAGAGCTGAGACCTTTTAAAAATTGTGTGGAGGCCCAAGAGCTGAGACCTCTTAAAAATTGTGTGGAGGCCCAAGAGCTGAGACCTCTCAAACATTGTGTGGAGGCCCAAGAGCTGAGACCTTTTAAAAATTGTGTGGAGGCCCAAGAGCTGAGACCTCTCAAACATTGTGTGGAGGCCCAAGAGCTGAGACCTTTTAAAAATTGTGTGGAGGCCCAAGAGCTGAGACCTTTTAAAAATTGTGTGGAGGCCCAAGAGCTGAGACCTTTTAAAAATTGTGTGGAGGCCCACGAGCTGAGACCTCTCAAACATTGTGTGGAGTCCCACGAGCTGAGACCTTTTAAAAATTGTGTGGAGGCCCAAGAGCTGAGACCTCTCAAACATTGTGTGGAGGCCCAAGAGCTGAGACCTCTTAAAAATTGTGTGGAGGCCCAAGAGCTGAGACCTTTTAAAAATTGTGTGGAGGCCCAAGAGCTGAGACCTCTCAAACATTGTGTGGAGGCCCAAGAGCTGAGACCTTTTAAAAATTGTGTGGAGGCCCAAGAGCTGAGACCTCTCAAACACTGTGTGGAGGCCCAAGAGCTGAGCACTTATTAGTGCTGCAGCTACGGCTGCTTTAGTGAGGGGTAGCTGCTGCTGCTGGAATAGGGACAGAAAGACTTCAGTGGTGTATTAGCACCTATATACAAAACTATATACACTCTGCTCAAAATGGCTGCTTTAGTGAGGGGTAGCTGCTGATGCTGGAATAGGGACAGAAAGACTTCAGTGGTGTATTAGCACCTATATACAAAACTATATTTTGCACTACTGTTTTGTGTCCTCTGTGCCAACAAAACACTGTTTTATACACGGTGCGTATAGGCACCATTTCACCTTCTGGCAGTATACGGCTGTATAGCCAGGTGTTTTTCTTAAAAATATTTTTTATATTTGGCACTACTGTTTTGTGTCCTCTTTACCAACAAAACCTTGTTATATACCCGGTGCGTATAGGCACCATTTCACCTTCTGGCAGTATACGGCTGTATAGCCAGGTGTTCTTCTTAAAAATATTTTTATATTTGGCATAACGCGTGGCCAAAAAAGTAAAACGTCTGAAATGCGGAGGGCTAGCGCAAAGGGACGTGGACGAGGACGGGGGCGCGGAAATGCTGGTGGGGGCACAAACCGCGTTGAAGCCAGTGGGGATACAATGCGTGCTGGTGAGGGGCAGCCAGCATTACGCTCATCCAGCTTCCCTGCCTTTATGGGACAGTTATGCGGGGGGCGGGGTACACCTCTGTTAAAGCCTGAGCAGCGTGAACAGGTGGTGCAATGGATGGCCGATAACGCTTCCAGTCACTTGTCCACCACCCAGTCATCCACACAGTCTCACTCTGACCCTCCTTCCTCCCAACCTGGCCAACAGAGTCAGCCCACCCTTGACCCCTCCCAGGACCTCTTTTCGGGTCCTTTTCCAGATGTGCTGCAAGAATCCCAGGAGCTAGCAGAGGAATTTGTTTGTAGTGATGCCCAAACACTTGAGTATCCGCCATCTGCTAGTGATGTGGACCCGGAACCAGCATCTGCTATCATGAGCGATGATGATGATGAGACGCAGTTGCCATCAAGGGAGGCTGTTGGAATGTCCAGTGGGCAGGAGGAGGAGCAGAGAGAGGAAGTGGAAGAGGAGGTGGTGGACGACGAAATGACCGACCCCACTTGGACAGGGGTGATGTCCAGCGGGGAAAGCAGTGGAGATGCGGTCTGCGCATCACCGAATAAGGCAGCAAGAGGCAGAGGACAGTCCAGAGGCAGAGGACAGTCCAGACAGAGAAGGCAGGCCACAGCCAGCAGGGCCGAAGCTCTTCCCGGCAGCAGGCAGTCGCGCGAAGCTCCCCCATCGAGGCCTCGTACTTCTGTGGTGTGGAGATTTTTTAATGTTTGCGCGGATGACAAACTGAGCGCGGTTTGCGCAATCTGCCACTCAAAACTGAGTAGGGGCTCTGAGAAGAGCAATCTGACCACCTCAGGCATGCGCCGTCACTTGGAATTCAAGCACTGGGCTGAGTGGGAGAGAGCAAACGCAATACAACCTGCGCCCCGTCTTGCTGCCACTGCCTCTTCCCCTTTGTTGTGTGCTGCCACTGCGGTCCAGACCTCCAGCCAGGACACCTCCACATCTGCCTCTGCCTCGGCTACTTTGGGGCCTTCTCCTTCAGCCCCCCCTTCCCCCGCATCTTCGTCTGCACCTTCCATCTCCTCGTCCCATCAACTGTCCATCTCGCAGGCGTTCAACCGCAGGCGGAAGTACGCCTCCAGTCACCCCCAAGCCCAAGCCTTAACCTGCCTCATCTCCAAACTGCTGGCCCTGGAGATGTTGCCGTTTTGGCTTGTGGAGACGCAGGCCTTCCGCGACCTGATGGCGGCTGCCGCACCTCGCTATTCCGTCCCTAGCCGCCACTATTTTTCCCGGTGTGGCGTCCCCGCCCTGCACCAGCACGTGTCGCGTAACATCAGGCGGACCCTGAGGTACGCAGTCAGCGCAAAGGTCCACTTGACCACCGACTCGTGGACAAGCGCTTGCGGCCAAGGACGCTACATCTCTTTGACGGCACACTGGGTGAATGTTGTGGAAGCGGGGACGGGGTCGCAAACAGGGACGGCCTACATACCACCCCCGCCCAAGATTGCCAGCACAGGTTCTGATAGACCCCCCTCCTCTTCCTCCTCCTCCTCCTCCTCCTCCTCCTCCTCCTCCTCCTCTGCCTTAACATCGCCCTCAGCCCCTAGCTGGATGCGTTGCAGCACTGGCACGGGGAGACGTCAGCAGGCGGTGCTTAAGCTCATCAGCTTGGGCGACAGGAAGCACAGCGCCGCAGAGGTGAGGCACGCCATATTGCAGCAGACAGAGATGTGGCTGTCGCCGCTGCAGCTAGGACCAGGCATGGTCGTGTGCGATAACGGCCGTAACCTGGTGGCGGCTCTGGAGCTTGCAGAACTCAATCACGTACCATGCCTGGCCCACGTTTTTAATTTGGTAGTACAAAAGTTTCTAAAGACTTACCCCAACCTGGCAGAGCTACTGGTCAAAGTGCGGCGCTTGTGCGCTCACTTTCGGAAGTCAACTGTAGCTGCTGCTAGCTTAAAAAAAAATCCAGCAACGCCTCCATTTGCCTCAACATCGGCTGTTGTGCGACCTGCCCACTCGCTGGAATTCCACCTATTGCATGTTGGCCAGAGTGTGTGAGCAGCAGAAAGCATTGATGGAGTACCAGATGATGCATCCACGCGTGCCTCCAACTCAGCTCCCTCAGTTTGCCAACCACGAGTGGCCATGGATGGCAGACATATGCGATGTATTGCGTATCTTTGAGGAGTCCACTAAGAAGGTCAGCAGCGAGGACGCTATAGTGAGCGTAACCATCCCGCTCCTAGGCGTCCTTAAAGAATCGCTCATCGCAATAAGGGAGAACGCATTGCACACAGAGGAGATGGGGGTAGGAGGAGACGCAACGCAGGTAGACAGTCAGACCACACTTTTGTCTGCTGCTCGGTGGCAGTTGCAGGAGGAGGATGAGGAGGAGGAGGACAACGTGGAGGTGGCTGTGGAAGAGGATGCTGGCGGCGAGGGTAGCAGTCAGGCTGTGTGCGTCCCATTGGTTCAGCGCGGATGGGGCGGAGAGGAGGAGGAAGAGGAGGAAATGGAAAATGATCCTTCTGGTGGGGGCAGTGAGGTCATGCCTACTCAGAGTCTGGCACACATGGCTGACTTCATGCTGGGCTGCTTTTCCCGGGACATACGTGTTGTCCGGATATTGGAGAACAAACTATACTGGGTCTTCGCACTCCTGGACCCCCGGTATAAAGATAACTTCTCCTCTTTTATTCCGGTAGAGGAGAGGACGAATCGATTACTGGAATACCAGAGGGAACTCTTGCAGAACATGATGCAGATTTTCCCACCCAGCATCGCTGGCGGCAGAGAGGAGAGTGTCTCCCAGAGTCTGACAACATCGATCAGGCCCACAGCCACCAGGGGAACACTCTCCAAGGTGTGGGACACGTTCATGTCACCCCCTCGTGCAACTTCCATCACTGCGGGGCCCGCTATCAGCAGGAGGGACAAGTATCGGCGGATGTTGCGGGACTACCTGGCAGACCACACCCCTGTCCTCCCCGATCCCTCGGCGACCTACACTTACTGGGTCTCCAAGTTGGACACGTGGCTGGAACTGTCCCTGTACGCCTTGGAGGTGCTTGCCTGCCCTGCCGCCAGCGTGCTATCAGAAAGGGTGTGTTCAGCGCAGCCGGGGGCATTATAACCGATAAGCGCAGCCGCCTGTCAACCGACAGTGCCGACAGGCTGACGCTAATCAAAATGAACAGCAAGTGGATTGACCCGGACTTTGCTTGTACAACAGTGGAAAGCAGCCAAGAGTGAAGTGCCATCTGTATGAAGTGCCATTTCCTCCTCCTCCTCCTCCTCCTCCTTAACCGCCGTAGAATTGCTGTATTAATGAAAAAAATTATGGCTCACCTCTTAGGCTTAATACAATCAATTTTTAAGAGGTCTCAACTCTTGGGCCTCCACACAATTTTTAAGAGGTCTCAGCTCTTGGGCCTCCACACAATTTTTAAAAGGTCTCAGCTCTTGGGCCTCCACACAATTTTTAAGAGGTCTCAGCTCGTGGGCCTCCACACAATTTTTAAAAGGTCTCAGCTCTTGGGCCTCCACACAATTTTTAAAAGGTCTCAGCTCTTGGGCCTCCACACAATTTTTAAAAGGTCTCAGCTCTTGGGCCTCCACACAATGTTTGAGAGGTCTCAGCTCTTGGGCCTCCACACAATTTTTAAAAGGTCTCAGCTCTTGGGCCTCCACACAATTTTTAAAAGGTCTCAGCTCTTGGGCCTCCACACAATTTTTAAAAGGTCTCAGCTCTTGGGCCTCCACACAATGTTTGAGAGGTCTCAGCTCTTGGGCCTCCACACAATTTTTAAAACATAGCAGCCCTCTCTTCTGGTAGCTGGTATATATGGTGGTAAATGCGATATTCTGAGCTTCTGGGGCCCTGCCTGACTACATAGGATATGAGCTATATACTGTTCAACATAGTAGCCCTAATAAGGGCTCTTAAGGACTCTCTTGTCTTCTGGTAGCTGGTATATATGGTGGTAAAAGGTATATTCTGAGCTTCTGGGGCCCTGCCTGACTACATAGAAAATGAGCTATATACTGTTCAACATAGCAGCACTAATAAGGGATTAAGGACTCTCTTGTCTTCTGGTAGCTGGTATATATGGTGGTAAAAGGTATATTCTGAGCTTCTGGGGCCCTGCCTGCCTACATATGAGCTATATACTGTTCAGCATAGTAGCCCTAATAAGGGCTCTCAATGACTCTCTTGTCTTCTGGTAGCTGGTATATATGGTGGTAAATGCGATATTCTGAGCTTCTGGGGCCCTGCCTGACTACATAGGATATGAGCTATATACTGTTCAACATAGTAGCCCTAATAAGGGCTCTTAAGGACTCTCTTGTCTTCTGGTAGCTGGTATATATGGTGGTAAAAGGTATATTCTGAGCTTCTGGGGCCCTGCCTGACTACATAGAAAATGAGCTATATACTGTTCAACATAGCAGCACTAATAAGGGATTAAGGACTCTCTTGTCTTCTGGTAGCTGGTATATATGGTGGTAAAAGGTATATTCTGAGCTTCTGGGGCCCTGCCTGACTACATATGAGCTATATACTGTTCAGCATAGTAGCCCTAATAAGGGCTCTCAATGACTCTCTTGTCTTCTGGTAGCTGGTATATATGGTGGTAAAAGGTATATTCTGAGCTTCTGGGGCCCTGCCTGACTACATAGAAAATAAGCTATATACTGTTCAACATAGCAGCACTAATAAGGGATTAAGGACTCTCTTGTCTTCTGGTAGCTGGTATATATGGTGGTAAAAGGTATATTCTGAGCTTCTGGGGCCCTGCCTGACTACATAGAAAATGAGCTATATACTGTTCAACATAGCAGCACTAATAAGGGATTAAGGACTCTCTTGTCTTCTGGTAGCTGGTATATATGGTGGTAAAAGGTATATTCTGAGCTTCTGGGGCCCTGCCTGACTACATAGAAAATGAGCTATATACTGTTCAACATAGCAGCACTAATAAGGGATTAAGGACTGTCTTGTCTTCTGGTAGCTGGTATATATGGTGGTAAAAGGTATATTCTGAGCTTCTGGGGCCCTGCCTGACTACATAGAAAATGAGCTATATACTGTTCAACATAGTAGCCCTAATAAGGGCTCTTAAGGACTCTCTTGTCTTCTGGTAGCTGGCATATATGGTGGTAAAAGGTATATTCTGAGCTTCTGGGGCCCTGCCTGACTACATAGGATATGAGATATATACTGTTCAACATAGTAGCCCTAATAAGGGCTCTTAAGGACTCTCTTGTCTTCTGGTAGCTGGTATATATGGTGGTAAAAGGTATATTCTGAGCTTCTGGGGCCCTGCCTGACTACATAGGATATGAGATATATACTGTTCAACATAGTAGCCCTAATAAGGGCTCTTAAGGACTCTCTTGTCTTCTGGTAGCTGGTATATATGGTGGTAAAAGGTATATTCTGAGCTTCTGGGGCCCTGCCTGACTACATAGGATATGAAATATATACTGTTCAACATAGTAGCCCTAATAAGGGCTCTTAAGGACTCTCTTGTCTTCTGGTAGCTGGTATATATGGTGGTAAAAGGTATATTCTGAGCTTCTGGGGCCCTGCCTGACTACATAGAAAATGAGCTATATACTGTTCAACATAGCAGCACTAATAAGGGATTAAGGACTCTCTTGTCTTCTGGTAGCTGGTATATATGGTGGTAAAAGGTATATTCTGAGCTTCTGGGGCCCTGCCTGACTACATAGAAAATGAGCTATATACTGTTTAACATAGTAGCCCTAATAAGGGCTCTTAAGGACTCTCTTGTCTTCTGGTAGCTGGTATATATGGTGGTAAAAGGTATATTCTGAGCTTCTGGGGCCCTGCCTGACTACATAGGATATGAGATATATACTGTTCAACATAGTAGCCCTAATAAGGGCTCTTAAGGACTCTCTTGTCTTCTGGTAGCTGGTATATATGGTGGTAAAAGGTATATTCTGAGCTTCTGGGGCCCTGCCTGCCTACATATGAGCTATATACTGTTCAGCATAGTAGCCCTAATAAGGGCTCTCAATGACTCTCTTGTCTTCTGGTAGCTGGTATATATGGTGGTAAAAGGTATATTCTGAGCTTCTGGGGCCCTGCCTGACTACATAGGATATGAGCTATATACTGTTCAACATAGTAGCCCTAATAAGGGCTCTTAAGGACTCTCTTGTCTTCTGGTAGCTGGTATATATGGTGGTAAAAGGTATATTCTGAGCTTCTGGGGCCCTGCCTGACTACATAGAAAATGAGCTATATACTGTTCAACATAGTAGCCCTAATAAGGGCTCTTAAGGACTCTCTTGTCTTCTGGTAGCTGGTATATATGGTGGTAAAAGGTATATTCTGAGCTTCTGGGGCCCTGCCTGACTACATAGGATATGAGATATATACTGTTCAACATAGTAGCCCTAATAAGGGCTCTTAAGGACTCTCTTGTCTTCTGGTAGCTGGTATATATGGTGGTAAAAGGTATATTCTGAGCTTCTGGGGCCCTGCCTGACTACATAGGATATGAGATATATACTGTTCAACATAGTAGCCCTAATAAGGGCTCTTAAGGACTCTCTTGTCTTCTGGTAGCTGGTATATATGGTGGTAAAAGGTATATTCTGAGCTTCTGGGGCCCTGCCTGACTACATAGAAAATGAGCTATATACTGTTCAACATAGCAGCACTAATAAGGGATTAAGGACTCTCTTGTCTTCTGGTAGCTGGTATATATGGTGGTAAAAGGTATATTCTGAGCTTCTGGGGCCCTGCCTGACTACATAGAAAATGAGCTATATACTGTTCAACATAGTAGCCCTAATAAGGGCTCTTAAGGACTCTCTTGTCTTCTGGTAGCTGGTATATATGGTGGTAAAAGGTATATTCTGAGCTTCTGGGGCCCTGCCTGACTACATAGGATATGAGATATATACTGTTCAACATAGTAGCCCTAATAAGGGCTCTTAAGGACTCTCTTGTCTTCTGGTAGCTGGTATATATGGTGGTAAAAGGTATATTCTGAGCTTCTGGGGCCCTGCCTGACTACATAGAAAATGAGCTATATACTGTTCAACATAGCAGCACTAATAAGGGATTAAGGACTGTCTTGTCTTCTGGTAGCTGGTATATATGGTGGTAAAAGGTATATTCTGAGCTTCTGGGGCCCTGCCTGACTACATAGAAAATGAGCTATATACTGTTCAACATAGTAGCCCTAATAAGGGCTCTTAAGGACTCTCTTGTCTTCTGGTAGCTGGTATATATGGTGGTAAAAGGTATATTCTGAGCTTCTGGGGCCCTGCCTGACTACATAGAAAATGAGCTATATACTGTTCAACATAGTAGCCCTAATAAGGGCTCTTAAGGACTCTCTTGTCTTCTGGTAGCTGGTATATATGGTGGTAAAAGGTATATTCTGAGCTTCTGGGGCCCTGCCTGACTACATAGGATATGAGATATATACTGTTCAACATAGTAGCCCTAATAAGGGCTCTTAAGGACTCTCTTGTCTTCTGGTAGCTGGTATATATGGTGGTAAAAGGTATATTCTGAGCTTCTGGGGCCCTGCCTGACTACATAGAAAATGAGCTATATACTGTTCAACATAGCAGCACTAATAAGGGATTAAGGACTGTCTTGTCTTCTGGTAGCTGGTATATATGGTGGTAAAAGGTATATTCTGAGCTTCTGGGGCCCTGCCTGACTACATAGAAAATGAGCTATATACTGTTCAACATAGTAGCCCTAATAAGGGCTCTTAAGGACTCTCTTGTCTTCTGGTAGCTGGTATATATGGTGGTAAAAGGTATATTCTGAGCTTCTGGGGCCCTGCCTGACTACATAGGATATGAGCTATATACTGTTCAACATAGTAGCCCTAATAAGGGCTCTTAAGGACTCTCTTGTCTTCTGGTAGCTGGTATATATGGTGGTAAAAGGTATATTCTGAGCTTCTGGGGCCCTGCCTGACTACATAGGATATGAGATATATACTGTTCAACATAGTAGCCCTAATAAGGGCTCTTAAGGACTCTCTTGTCTTCTGGTAGCTGGTATATATGGTGGTAAAAGGTATATTCTGAGCTTCTGGGGCCCTGCCTGACTACATAGAAAATGAGCTATATACTGTTCAGCGTAGTAGCCCTAATAAGGGCTCTTAAGGACTCTCTTGTCTTCTGGTAGCTGGTATATATGGTGGTAAAAGGTATATTCTGAGCTTCTGGGGCCCTGCCTGACTACATAGGATATGAGATATATACTGTTCAACATAGTAGCCCTAATAAGGGCTCTTAAGGACTCTCTTGTCTTCTGGTAGCTGGTATATATGGTGGTAAAAGGT
Source organism: Gastrophryne carolinensis (assembly GCA_027917425.1). Taxonomy (NCBI): domain Eukaryota; kingdom Metazoa; phylum Chordata; class Amphibia; order Anura; family Microhylidae; genus Gastrophryne; species Gastrophryne carolinensis. The sequence continues at coordinate 40,068,504 of CM051235.1, read as the reverse complement.
ATATTCTGAGCTTCTGGGGCCCTGCCTGACTACATAGAAAATGAGCTATATACTGTTCAGCGTAGTAGCCCTAATAAGGGCTCTTAAGGACTGTCTTGTCTTCTGGTAGCTGGTATATATGGTGGTAAAAGGTATATTCTGAGCTTCTGGGGCCCTGCCTGACTACATAGAAAATGAGCTATATACTGTTCAGCGTAGTAGCCCTAATAAGGGCTCTTAAGGGCTGTCTTGTCTTCTGGTAGCTGGTATATATGGTGGTAAAAGGTATATTCTGAGCTTCTGGGGCCCTGCCTGCCAACATATGAGCCATATACCGTTCAGCGTAGTAGCCCTAATAAGGGCTCTTAATGACTCTCTTGTCTTCTGGTAGCTGGTATAGATGGTGGTAAAAGCGATATTCCGAGCTTCTGGGGCCCTGCCAGCGACAGCCTGTCTTTCCCTGCTGTGAGCGTCTGTCCCTCACTAAGTTCAAGCTGCTAATGCTGACGAAGAGGAAGTGCTGAGTTTTGTATATTCGAGGTCACATGGTTTTTCCAGCCAATGCGTGTAGACGCCGTTTTCGCGATGCCAGCGTCCTCCCAGGACCTGTCCCACCCCCCCTGCATGGTGATTGGTGTAAAAAACGCGCCAGGGAAGGTGGGAGGGGAAACGAATTGTGAGTGCGCCATCGCCGCTGTACTCGATCGAAATCGAGTATGACAAACAGCGTAGTATTCGATCGAATACCGGCTCGGTCGAATACTACTCGCTCATCACTAGAAGTTAAGGCTCAATTCAGAGAGACAAAAAAAAACTTTCATTTTAGTGCCGATCTGTTTTTTTTTTTTTTTAAATGTTTCCATTCTCCATTCTCGTATGAGTGTACGAGCGATTCTATGCATGCATTGCAATCCTTCTGTAAAGTTTCCATCCGTTCGTACGGCAGATTACGAATGTCATTTTCCAGGGTGACTTTTCCGTTTCATTTTCACATGTTACAACGTAGGCTTCTTTCATTTTTGCCCTTTTCCCATCGTATCCTCCCATGAATCCTTTACGTTTCCCGTTAGATTCTGTTTCCCTTTTTCAATAAACATTCGTCCAGACGGAAATCCTTACGATCTTGCGCCTGCGCACTACAAACTTAACTCATTAAAGTGCTCGCCTACATATTTGCCACCCTCACTTCTACTACAATGTTGAGCTAAATCACTTAGCACTATCCTCCATCTTCCCTTTTGGACCCTTAAAGCTCACCCAAACCACTTAGCACTATCCTCCATCTTCCCTTTTGGACCCTTCTCGGTCATGTGAATATTCACCTTAAAATATTTCTGGGCCGTTAGTTTTGTCTTAATGTATTTTGTAAATGAAATGAAACTGTAACATTTTTTTTTATTCCATCATAAAATATAACATTTTAAAAAATTTTGAAAATTTCAAATTTTTACAACTATAAAAAACAAAATACATAGCAATGGCAGGCCACATAACATTATTCTTCATCTGTGGTCCCCAACGAGTTGCGCAGCTCCTGCATCTCGCCCACCAACTGAAGGACCCTGACCCTCAGTTGTGCCACTCTGGCACGTGTGGTCCCTGTTAAAAACATAAATTAAAATATTGGTATAACCTTGTTGGGGTCATACTGCATGCAGTGCCCCCCCCCCCCTGTATGGTCCAAACACCTAAATCTGGACTTCAAAAGCCAGAGGGCCCTCGCCACCACGGCCCGGGTTTTGCATAGTGCTCGATAATAGAGCCCCTGGCCCGCATTCTGCAGGCAAAGAACGGGCATCAGGAGCAAGGGCAGGGGTGGATATCCAGAATCCCCTGAAAGAATTTAAAAATACTAACATAAAATACACATTCTAAGCTACAATATTGTTTAACATGTCATCAAGGGCTAAAAACAGCCATAGGTTAAGACATGAGTCATCAACTATATTCATTGCCATACAGTGAAAATGGATTGATGGAATGTGAGCAAACTTACCCTGGAGCCATCCACCAGATAATTCTCCTGACTCAAACTGACGAAATTAGCTGGAGCTCTGCAATATATAATCATCATGGGATGACCCTGGATGCCCTGCAAGAACACTGAGGAATCGCATAGCTGGACCAAACACTGCTTGTATGTTGTGTGAGTGGCACATCTTGCGGTTCCTGCAACCAAATATAAAATAATTACACAAAGCAAAGGTAACCAACTAAAACAAGAACTCCTACAACAAATTAAGATTCAAGTTCAACAATCCAAATATAATTCACAAAGGACATAAGTCTAAAAAAATATAGCAATTATATGGATGTTTGGGAAAATAAATGTTTACATGCTAAGGACTAATTAAGGTCAGTATTAAAATGCATCTCTAAGGCATACATGAAATGTATTGATTCAGGTGCATTGCTATACAATTTATGGCCTCGGCCATGCTGATACATGCAATGCCTTGGTGCTAAAGGCACGCAGACTCCTCCACATAGCCGCAAAACATGTTCAACAATAGCAATCCGAGGCCTCAAAGGTCCCGTAAGTGGATCGGAAATGAAACGGATTTATAGGGTGGTGGTCCATCGGAAATGAGCTCTCTGAATCAGACGTAAGCCCATCCCAACAACGTAAGTTATCTGAAGGAACGAAAAATGTTCCGAACTAACGGAAATGATCCGATTTGCTTCCGTTCATTGAAAGCGCATATACACATTTTCCCGAACATTCATACGAATGAAAAATGAACGAAAAAAAGCAAAAAAAAGACTAACACCCACTAAAACTTTCACAGACAGCTGCGGAAGTGCAGACGAATGTGTCTTTGAATCAAGGCTTTAGTTCAAAGCATCTACTACTCTTTCTGTAAAATAATATTTTCTAACATTTGCTCCTTATCTTCCCCCCGACTAACTTCAGGTTGTGCCCCCTTGTTCCATCATTAAGTTTCTTCTTAAAAATACTTCCCTCCTGAACCTTATTCAATAATTTCACATATTTAAAAGTCTCCATCATGTCCCCTCTCTCCCTTCTTTCCTCCAGACTGTACAAATTAAGTTCTTCAAGTCTCTCCTGATAAGCTTTAAGTTTGTTTAAGTCCTTCCACCATTTTTGTTGCCGGCCTTTGAACCCGATTTATTTGAATAATGTCTTTTTGCAGGTAAGGTCTCTAGAACTGCACACAGTATTCCAGCTGAGGCCTCACCAGGGCTCTATACAGTGGCATCACAACCTCCCTCTTCCTACTGGTGATGCCTCGAGCTATGCATCCGAGCATCCTGCTTGCTTTTCCCACTGCCTGGCTACACTGTCCACTCATCTTGCAGCTATCAGTAATCAGTATCTCTAAATCTCTCTCCTCCGAGGTCCTGGATAACACAGTACTGCCCATACAGTACTCAGAGCAGGGATTCCTTCCACCCAAGTGCATGATTTTACATTTGGAGACATTCCCCTCGATTCAAAGAGCAAAAGTTAATTGATTTCGTATCGAGAATCGTAAGTTTGGGTGGGTGTTTGTCATTTTTTCTTGTTTTTTTGCCCATTTCGTATTCGCACGATCGTTCGCGCATAGACGTATATGAACATACGCATTTCGTACGAGAATCGTATAATTTGCATTAGTTCGTGTGTTTTTCCCGTCCAAATCGTATTATTTGCGTCCGATCCTATTTTTTACGTCCTTCACATGGGCTTGCGACCAATTCAGAGAGGTGATTGCTAATTGTTTGGAAGCCCATTAAAGAGCTGCTTTACGAAATGTTTGCCGGCAGCTATTTGGCCTCGGGAGTAGGATGGAGCGGAGCGAGTTTGTGGCACATCAAGGGCTTATGCTTTTTGGCATTGAGTTGATCGAGATGTCTGAGAGCAGATTGCCCCTGCGTCGTCGCATGAACATCGATAGCATGAATGATGTTGAGCTGTTTGAGCTGACCAGGCTTAATCGCGCTTCCCTCCATAAATTATATAGTGAGCTGCGGCCATGGTTAGCCCGCACCACAAGGAAGGGGCATGCAATTTCAGGTATGACCAAGATGCTTGGCTGCCTGCAATTTTTGGCGAACGGCTCGTTCCAGAGGCTGGGTGCCCTCTCCGTGGGGATGTCACAGCCTACGCTGAGCCGCGCACTCTCTAAATTTTTGGAAGGCATGGCTGCCATAACTCCAAAATATATTTATTTTCCGGATGATATGGCAGCCAGAAACGCCATTAAGCTTGGGTTTTATAATGTGGCCGACATGCCCAACGTTATTGGTGCTATTGACTGCACACATGTGGCACTCGTACCTAGAGCAGCCGACGAGTATATATATAGGTATTGAGATTGGTTATTATGTTGGCCAACGTGTCATGTAACCTGTTTTCCTTTGCGGCAGCATATTTGTTTATCCCTCATTTGTGTAGCTGCTTTATCTAGGCTTTTCATTAGTATTTCCCAATAGAGTGCAGACATGTTTTGTTGTTAATTTTTTATTTTGGGTCAAATATCAATTACCCTTTTTGTATGTTTTTGACTTAAGGAATCGTAAAATGGGACACTCCCTTAATGTCCAGGCCGTGGTTGGTCCGGACATGCGGTTTATGAGTGTCCTTGCCGGCTACCCAGGATCGTCCCACGACTCCTATATCCTCAGGCGATCTGGGTTGTTTCGGAGATTTGAGGCAGGTGAATTTTCGGGGGCATGGCTGCTTGGTAAGTGTGTCCTATTTGTGTGTTATTAAATGTTGCATTAATCTTGTATTTGTTGATATGTTTGTATTTGAATTCTTTACATAAGCGTCTTTTTCTTGGGTCATATATTATGAACTTCCAAAAAAAATGCTTGCCTCGCTTTGTCCTTCAGAATGTTTTCCCTTTAGTTAGGATGTCTGTAAGTTCCTTTTCCCTAAATATATTGGTTTGGAGTTTAGACCCAAGGATCTTTGAGCTTTGGCTCCTTTTGTACTATTGGTCTTTAAATGTCAAAGTGGACTTAAACTGCATACATTGTAGTTTCCAGATAAATGTGGATAGCCCCTCAGCAGCATCCTAATTGTAACATGTCTGAAAACTAAAAATATATTTAAATTCCAAATACCCTTGGGCGTGCAGATGTTTGTTATTTAATTGGTATATTGAAGTGCCATTTTTAAATAGGTAATACATTAGTGGAAAGATTTATTTGGCTAATGTGCCCTGTTTTTTTTTTTGGCCACTTTACCTTACATCATTATGATATATGTTAAATTTTTTTTGTTTGTTGTGTTGCCTTTTTAATTTTGATTACATTTAATTCTCTGTTTAAGGTGATTCCGGGTACCCACTTCTACCCTGGCTCATGACGCCTGTGCTGCGGCCCCAGGATGCCTCTCAGGAAGCGTACAACCGTGCGCATCGCAAGACCCGGGCTGTTGTGGAGAGGGCCTTTGGGCTGCTGAAGACACGTTTTCGTTGCCTTGACCATACTGGGGGCGCCCTGCAATATGATCCCAAGAAAGTGATCGACATTATCATGGCATGTGCTGTTTTGCACAATTTTGCCATCCTGGAACGTGTACCACGTTATGTGGACAGCCTGCCCTCTTCAGCCATAGAGGATGAAGTCGAGAATTTTGTGGGGCCCCCCAGTGAGTCTGGCCAATCTGTTAGAGCCAACCTGATCATGCAGCATTTTACTTAATTTTTTTCCCTGTCTCAACATTCTGTGTGTCTGTGTTATCCTTTTTGTTAAATATGTTGTTTTGCCGTAATGTGGCATTACCTCAAAGTAAAACATTTAGACCTTAATTGTTGCCTAATGTATTTCATGTAGTTTCCTTAGCTTTAGATTTGCATTGTTACACCTCTTCAAACAAAAATTATCTGGTTTAGCCCAAGCTGTTTAAAATGTGTTCCCACTAAAAACGCCACAAGTATTGTAAGTGAGATTTTTTTTTTTACTTAGAAAAGGAAAAATTATAGTGCTTAACAGAAAACATTCCACATACATCTGTGGTTACAAATGGATAACATTACAAAAAAAACATCGAGCACATCTACACCTGGAAGTGAGTGGCACAACCAAACAAGGACACCCAGTCCAAAGGCCAGCCTAGTCCAGTCATTAATATTGCCTGTGCCCAGGGATATTTGGGCATGGCCATAATGTCACACAAACATGTCTGCAAACAGGAGGAGCACCAACCAAATCCATATTTAAAGCCATAAGTGGCCAGATACCCTCCACATAGACCTATGGCATTGGCTAGTGGCCTTAAGCATTACTCTAAGGAGCTATATGGGAGCAAATACAAAACACAACCTGCATGAGCAACACAAAATGGATTGTTTGAAACCTCAAAGGACAAGTAAATACAGTGGGGGTTAAGAGAAAAGATGTCCCACACACCCATGGCTTAATAGGGTGGCTGCCCATAATACCCAGGTGGAGGTCCAGGTGGAGGTCCATGTGAATGGGACCTAGCCTGGGCCATGGCAGCATTGTGAATTTGAAACTGCTCCACAATGTTTCTCTGCATATTGGTCATCTCAGCCATGGCTGACTGGATGCCATTACTTGCATTGACCACGTTGCTGTTGAGGGTACGCAACTCCGCGAGGATGCCCTGTAGACTGGTATGGATGTTGACCATGTCGGCATGCCTTTGCTCACGCTCTGTAACGAGCTGTGCGTCATAAGAGTCCCTTTGTTGGGTCCATAATTGAAGCAGGGCACTCTGCCTCCCCTGGGAAATTGTGGGGCGGCGTAATGGAGTCCGCCGCACAATTACCCTGGCTCTTGGGCGTGCCCTGCCGCGTGGTGTCGTCCCCTCAACAGCAACAGGCCTGCTTTGCAAATCCTCAGCAGCAGAGTGAACACTGGGGACTGTAGTGTCAATCTCCCCATGTGCATGCACAATGGATGGAGATTCACTCTGCTGCTGAGGATTGGCCAGAGAAACATTATGGAGCAGTTCCAAATTGGGACCCAGGGGGAGGTCATCCGACGTGCCCTGCATGGAGACATCATCATCTTCCTCCATGTCCTGGATCTCTTCCATGAGTGTGCGGGTCTGTAGGGACATATAAAAAAAAAAGTGTAAGTTGGCGTCCAAATTTGGGATTCCAACAGTTTAACACATTCTTAAGCACTTGGTAGTATTTATGGTACTAAATTAACTTACCGGAAATCTCTGATCTGGGCTCCTATGCTGTACGGACCTGGTAGGCATAACCAAACTGGGGGGTGAGTTTACCCTTGCTGAGGGATCATGCTGGGCTGAAGAAGAGAAAAACAAACCACGTAAACACACACATAACCATTTTTGGGATAGGTAATCAAATATAGCTCTATTTGTAATATTAATCAACTCTAGAGCAATGGGGACATTTGTTCAAAGACACGCAAGTTTAGATAGGTGCAATGGCTCGCGAAAACTGCTAACTGACCTCAGTTCTAAGTCAGGAAGTGTACCCAGTCAGCATACAACTTTAAACGCACATTTTTGGATTTAGACTACCATTCGCTAGGTCCGGGGTACTCAAACAATTGTTGGAAAGGCCCATTTAAAGGTATGTGGTGAGAGGTGAATGTCTGGCCATGGTGCTGACGCAGGGGGTGTCTAGTTAGAAATAAACACACTGGTGGAGGGGCTGGAGATTTCAAAGTGCAAACTAATAAAGGCTGCTTGCCCTTGCTGGGCTGGATGGGGCAGAGCTGAGGGGACAGGGATTGGATGGCTAAAGGGGGGAGTTAACGTATTGATGGTGATGGGATGGATGGAGCAAATCTGTTACAAATGTATGGGGCTTATGTGGGGGGGGGGTCATGGGGGGACTGTGGCAGATGGGCCAGAGCAGGGGCAGCGGGACACGATTGTGCCAAGAGAAAGTTTTACCAAGTTACTGTGTACCTTGCAATGCCACTTCCTGTGCAGTACTTCATATTGCAATGCTATGTTTCAGGGAGCCATCACATTGGGCAGGAGAACAACCACTACATCGCCGATCAAGGGGGCAGCTCTGAGCACGTCAACACAGAAGTAACTGAGTGCAGGGCTGTCTGGGCAGGGGTCCTGGAATCTGGTGCCAAGGTCCGCATTGGGACCCCGGGCCGCCAGTTGAGTCTCGCTGCTCTAGGTCAGATATGTTTGGGGGTGGCTAATGACATTGTTATCTCAAACACAACTCACACAACAAAAAGGCAACCCATACATAATGATGTGTGTTTTGTGATTGATTCCAAATATATCACTTTTCTGGATAAACTTCATGACTTTAACAATCCAATTGGAAATTTGATCTTTGCCATAATGGCTGTGGGCCTAAATGTGTGATTCCCAGGGACCAAAAGAGGACACAAACAGGCACAGTAGTGCGAGGCCAAGCAAGGCAAACCATAGGGGCATCCCGTTATCTTGTTACTAGTGAACTGTAGATTATTTAGCAAACAGGCAAACATGCAGATTTAAGAGTACTCACCGTGGGTACGGGTCGGTGAGTCTGTGTCCCTTAGACCAGCATGTCCACCGACCGCGACCGGATGGAGAAGTCCAAGCACAATCTCCTCAGCAGGGGTAAACTCCAATTTTGAAGGAAAGCCACCTCCAGTTTTCAGGCTGAAAAGAGAAAATCGTTTGGTACTCAGAAAAGGTGCATACAGTACATCCTAAACATTATATTTAGAGAAAACATTTATTTACCTGTAATTATGCCTTTTAATTTCTTTTTGCCGTACAGCATACTTCAGATCAGAGATTTTCTTCTGAATTTGGGACACATCTTTCCTCTCTTCCCCCGCTGCATTTACTTGTCGGAGGATGGTTTCAAACAATTCCATCTTGCGCTGCTTTGTGGTGTGTTTTGATTTGCTCCCATAGAGCTCGTCATAGTATAATGTAAGGCCACTAGCCAATGCCATATTTTGGTCATGGGAGAATCTCCCACTCAACTGGCCGCGGCGCAATGTGCGGCCAGATGGTTGGCTTGGCTGCTCCTCCATGTGTGCAGACACATGTGGTGACATTATGGCCTGGGGCTGGGTAGGGGAATGGCCGGATTGGTGGCTTCCCAATGACTGGACTGGACTGGCCAAGGGACTGGGTGTTCTGGCGTGGCTGGCCACCGAACTTCCAGGTGTAGATGTGGTCATGGTTGCAATTCTGGGCCCTCTTGGGGGGCTATGTTCCCGGCTGGTGCCAGGTCGGGGGCTCTGTTCCCGGCTGGTGCCAGGTCGGGGGCTTCTGGCCCTGGATGGGGTTCTTCGGGCCCTGTAGGGGCTTCTGGCCCTGGATGGGGTTCTTCGGGCCCTGTAGGGGCTTCTGGCCCTGGATGGGGTTCGGCGGGCCCTGTAGGGGCTTCTGGCCCTGGATGGGGTTTGGCGGGCCCTGTAGGGGCTTCTGGCCCTGGATGGGGTTCGGCGGCCTCTGGCTGGGCTTCTGGCCCTGGATGGGGTTCGGCGGCCTCTGGCTGGGCTTCGGGCCCTGGATGGGGTTCGGCGGCCTCTGGCTGGGCTTCTGGCCCTGGATGGGGTTCGGCGGCCTCTGGCTGGGCTTCTGGCCCTGGATGGGGTTCGGCGGGCCCTGTAGGGGCTTCTGGCCCTGGATGGGGTTCGGCGGCCTCTGGCTGGGCTTCTGGCCCTGGATGGGGTTCGGCGGCCTCTGGCTGGGCTTCTGGCCCTGGATGGGGTTCGGTGGCCTCTGGCTGGGCTTCGGGCCCTGGATGGGGTTCGGCGGCCTCTGGCTGGGCTTCGGGCCCTGGATGGGGTTCGGCGGCCTCTGGCTGGGCTTCGGGCCCTGGATGGGCTTCTGGCCCTGGATGGGGTTCGGGCCCTGCTGCGGGGCCTGGGTTGCCGAACTGCCCTACTTGAAGCCATGGCCGGTGTGGGCTCCCTTGTGCGGCCTCTTCTGGGGGCAGAGGTGGTGGGTGCTGCAGTTGGCTGCTTTTTGGCTGCAGGGGCACGTGGCTTGGGGCCCCTTTTTTGGGTTCCTGAGGGTCCAGGGTCCCTTGGTGGGGCCGAGGTGGTAGTCTTGCCTCTCAGCTTTCTCCTACCTTGCTGGGACCTTGTTGTTGGGCCCTCCGCGGTCTTGCTTTGCTGGGGTCGCTTGCTCATAGGCTTTTTAGGTGCCATCTTACACAAATGCTCAAAGAGAATGAGCTTTGGGTGCAGGGACCTTTAAATAATGAGCCCAGCGTGTGACGCCTATGCGCACGACTACGCGCTCGTACGAACGTACGTTCGAGCGGAACCAGGAAACCGCTGGGGTTTCACTTATCTGCTGCCTTGAAGAAGCATAAAGATGGCGCCCACTATCTTCACCCGTCAACAGGAAGAGATCCTCATGCTGGTAAGTGGCTGCCTGTGCATTTTAATCTAATAGTCAATGATGGCCTAAATGTAAATGATGCGTTTGTAACTAGTTTTGGGTCTCTTAATGTTTAATCACTGGCTCCTCACACTTCATCCTCAAGGGCCGAGCCTGGCCACGTTTTCACCTGTCTATGCTGATGTCCTAATTCGGCCAATTGCTCCGGCTTAGCAACAGTTAATTAACCTGTGGAGTAGCGGGGCTAGCTGGCAAACCTGGGCTGTCTCGGACCTTGATGCGGATGTTTGAGGAACACTGTTTTCCTAAGCCATAAAAACACAATGGGAAGCCACACACGTGGTCCAAAAGCCTAAGCATTAGCCTACATCTTGGATGTTTAAACCATCCTAACATGCCATAGATGCAGGTGGGCTGATTCTTGATGTTGGCTATTATCTGTATGTACATGGTGTGTGATACATATAACATAAGACCAGACTCTCATTCACAGTCAACGTCCTCTTTAAGGCACTCCCCAAAAATGGCTGCCACTCGAAATGTGTGTGTTAATGACATGAAATTCTCAACTTGTGATGCAACACATATGTGTGTGTGTGTAAAAGTAAAATCTCTGTGTCCATTATGTTTTTCAGATCATGCTTCAGCGCCGGTATGACTTCGCGCCCAATGTGTGCGAGAAAAGGGACATCGCCCGGGAGATCATCGCGGAGATACACCGTGTGACTAGCACCACCTTCACTCACACCCAGATAATGCAGCATTGGTCGGACCTGAAACGTCTGCACATGCCCCGGGTGCGGAGGTTTTTTGGAATCCATTTCCCAAGTAAGTACAAAGCAATTGCATGGTATATGTTCCAAATGTATAAGTTATGCCTTTATTTATAATGACTTTTCTTTGGTAGTGTTGGAAATGGATTTCAGAATTCGCCGCACCCGGAGGCGTACAGGCCGACCAGTGCTGCATGAGTCTGCATCTGTGAGTGAAGGTGGTGGATCTCCCGGGCGACGGACCTACCCCTCCTCTGTGGCCTCCTCAGACCAGCCCCTGGACCTTACCACAGAGGAGGGGCCAAACCGCGTGGGCGTGGAGTCATACCCGGCCAGGCATGGGGAAGGCTCTGGTATGTCCCTCTTCATGTATAGGCACAAAGATATACATGGCAGGCCAAAAACTAAGTTATCCTTTATTATGTATTTGTAGAAGCTTCTGGTGCGGGTGAAATAGTGGAGGAGGAGGCAGCAGAGATGCTGGAAGTCGATCCTGGCGAAGGTGAGTGATGTCAGCCAGACTGGGAGCCAGATATGTTGGGAATAGTGATTCTCTACATGTACTAACCAAATGTCACATGTTTCTCCAGGGACTTCTTCACAGCAGAGCCAGGACCAAGGGCAGCCTGTTGGCCCCAACCAGCCATCTGTCGGCCACCAACTCCGTAAGTCTCCATGCCATTATTCATATTAATGTTTGGTTAGCTAATAACACACACATAACTAAAGGCGTAGCCAATGTGTAGTTCACACTTTCATGTGGGCACTTCGTTAGCTTAAAGAGGACCCTAACTTGTATTAAGAACCAAAGAATTAGCCATCACACTGTACCTACAGATTAGAAACATGGAAAAACACCCTTCACCCATCTAATGCATGTTATTAGACTGAACCAAACCAATATTGGGGAATATGGAATGCGCAATATTTACAGGCAGCATGGGATACAGATTGAAAAAAGGAAGGTGCTGCCATGCATTGTGTGAGTGATGACCTTTCCCTCAACCCAGCTATGCTCGGGATTCCCAACGCACCACTGTAACCTACTCCCCTGTACTTTATCCAACTCTCCACTCCTCATTAAGTGTTATGCTTCAGAGTCCAGATGGCGGCGCTGTAATCCCAAAAAAACCCTAATTAACTTTGAGGTGGTGCAGAATCATTTGTGAATAGTTATTGGTTTTCATTAAATAATGTGGAAGGTCCGGTTTAAGGAGTTTAAACACTTACCTGTGGGAAATGCATTAACTGTATCCCTTGGAAGAATGACATATGTCATGCATTTACATGTATTTGATTAACCCTAAATCTATTTCCAGCATACAAACCGGTCTGGGACTCCTATTTATGTTTCTTTCTCTATTGGTTACAGGGATGATCCCCCAAACATTGGCGGGCAAAAAAAAAAGAATGAAGGAGTTGGTGGCCGAGCTGCTGGCCATACAGGCGACGTTGGGGCCAACAGATGAAGAAGAGGATGATGAATAGTGCCCTTGGTCCTGGCTCCTTTGTTTAACTTGTTTTTAAAGTTTTTACCATTTTAAAAAGGGTTTTATGGATTTTTTAAAAATCCAAAAAATATGTTTTTAACAAAAACCCAAAACAAAAAAAAAATATGTGTTTTACTGTTAAAAAAAAAAAAACATTTATATGTGTTTTACTGTTAAAAACAAAAAAAAAAATGATATGTGTTTTACTGTTCAAAAAAAAAAAAAAATTTATATGTGTTTTACCGAGACAAAAAAAAAAAAAAAGTTTTAAAAAAAACAACCAAAAAAAAAAAAGAGGTTTTGAAAATTAGTTAAAACAAAACCAAGCAAATAATTTAAATAAATTAGATTTTAAGCCTTCCTAAATGTGTCTTTTCTAATATGCACACACCCAAAAAATTACACAAACCAGAAACAACACGCTTAGAAACATATAGACATATGTACATTATGTGATTTTCTTACGTTTTAGGGACCGAGAAAGGAAGTTGGATGCAGGCGCTAAGGGGTTTAGGTAAGTTTGAGGGACCGAGAAATGAAGTTGGATGCAGCCGCTAAGGGGTTTAGGTAAGTTTGAGGGACCGAGAAATGAAGTTGGATGCAAGCGCTAAGAGGTTTAGGTAAGTTTGAGGGACCGAGAAATGAAGTTGGATGCAGCCGCTAAGGGGTTTAGGTAAGTTTGAGGGACCGAGAAATGAAGTTGGATGCAGCCGCTAAGGGGTTTAGGTAAGTTTGAGGGACCGAGAAATGAAGTTGGATGCAGCCGCTAAGGGGTTTAGGTAAGTTTGAGGGACCGAGAAATGAAGTTGGATGCAGCCGCTAAGGGGTTTAGGTAAGTTTGAGGGACCGAGAAATGAAGTTGGATGCAGCCGCTAAGGGGTTTAGGTAAGTTTGAGGGACCGAGAAATGAAGTTGGATGCAGCCGCTAAGGGGTTTAGGTAAGTTTGAGGGACCGAGAAATGAAGTTGGATGCAGCCGCTAAGGGGTTTAGGTAAGTTTGAGGGACCGAGAAATGAAGTTGGATGCAGCCACTAAGGGGTTTAGGTAAGTTTGAGGGACCGAGAAATGAAGTTGGATGCAGCCGCTAAGGGGTTTAGGTAAGTTTGAGGGACCGAGAAATGAAGTTGGATGCAAGCGCTAAGAGGTTTAGGTAAGTTTCTGGTTGAGGGTGCGCATGCGCAAGATCTTATAAACATACGAACGCACGAATCTAAGAGGCCAAAAACCAATGAAAGCCAGAGGCAAACGCAAGTAATTGGAAGAGGTTGACGATGGAAGCAGCCGAAAAAACAGGCTGCCGCCGCAACAGGTGAGCACATGAACGTGATTTTTACGATTGCCAACTGACTGAGGCAAGTTCGGGAGATATCATACGAACGGACGTATCTTTTAGGATAGAAACGTATTTGCTTATTGAATCACTCGCAAGTTCATACGAACGCACGAGCGGACGTGAAAAATAGGATGATCGTGACCCAAATCCAAGCTGTTACATGTTTCTTTGAATCAACCCAATTAACTCCAGTTTTCACAGTTTTGACCATCTATCCAGTAAAACTAAATCATTTTCCATGTTGCAGACACCTCCAGGAATATCCACCCTATTACTAACCTTTGTACCATCAGCAAACAGGCAAACTTTTCCTACCAAGCCTTCTCCTATGTCACTTACAAATATATTAAAAAGAATGGGACCCAGGACAGAGCCTTGTGGCACACCACTTGTACCTCACCTTTGTTCAGCTTGCACGCCATTAACAACAACTCCCTGATATTGATCCTTCAGCCAGCTGGAAATCCACTGAACTATCTTATCTATGAGCTCTTTATGTGGTAGAGTGTCAAAGGATTTGCTTAAATCCAGACAGGGGACATCCACAGCACCACCTTCATCTAACACTTTAGTGACATTGTCAAAGAAATCAATAAGATTGGTTTGACATGATCGGCCCTCAGTAAAGCCGGGCTGTTTTGGGTCCAACAGGTTTTTAATTTTTAGATGGGAAATTATCTGTTTTTTTAAGCGAGTTTTCATTAGGTTTACCACTATAGATGTTGAACTAACTGGCCTGTAATTACTGACTTCTCCTCTATTGCCTCTCCTTGCCGATTGATACGACATTGGCCATTCTCCAATAATCTGAAACCTCACCAGTTGAAAGGGGATGGTTTAGTAAATCAGTCAGAGGGGCTGCAATCACAAATCCCTTAGAACACTGGGGCAGATTCCATCTGGACCCATCGCCTTACTTACCTTTAGACGTGCCAGTTCGGCTAAGACATCAACCTCCAAAAACCCTGGAGCAGGACCCTCCCAGCTGGATGCTATGATAAGGCCATACCTGCTATGGGTTTGAAAGCCACTATCTGAAAACATTAAATAAAAGTAGCTATTCAGATGGTCAGCCACAACCTTATCTCCGTCAATATAATTATTTTTCCTATTTCTAATTTTTGCATTGTTTTTCTTCGTCCGGCCACCACTATATCAGAAAAAGGTTTTTATCTCCTCTCTTCACAGATTTGGCCATTTCTTCCTCCTTTAGCAGCATTTATAATCAGTTTTGCTTCCCTATGTTTAATGGTATACGCCTCTCTGTCAAGTACACTTCCACTTTCTTTATACTTCTTATAGGCAGACTTCTTTTATTTACAATAGTGCTGACTTCCCTAGTAAACCATAGCAGTTTCTTCTTCCTTTTATTCTTTTTATTATATATGATATATGACAACTATTACTGTTCACCAGCAGAGGGCCTCCCTGCTTTTTTCTAATAGATTCTGTATCTTATTAGAACAGTGTTACAGCGATGTGTTCAGGCCAGCTTGTTATATAATGTGTTATATATGTGCAGCAAACTAAATTGCCCTGGGGAGGGATGAATCTGAGTATTGTTTCTTGTAGGGCGGTTGGTCCAGCTTAAGCCTAACATGAGTCTTCCCTTAGTGGCTTGATCCCTTTGTTACGGTGCTCTTGACCTTACATATTAACTAGTAATGATTTGCATGCCTACTGCTAAAAATCATGGAAATTCATGTTGGTCTGCATGTGCCAACTAAAAACTTTTTGTTTGTTTTGAGTTGTTTCAAGTGATATTTACTTTATATCATGGTCTTGATATATTAGGTAATGAAATGTATTTACAATTTAAATGGGGTCTAGGATGTATACAGCAGCAATAATAGATACCTCCGGTATTATATACTGTGTTACACAGCTAATTTATTGTGTATCATTTTTGTATACTTAATGAATATTTACAGGATAGCAACATGTTATATCTTGCAAAGAAAGCAGAGGCCTTGATTGTATACAATTGTAAACGCAGGTGAAGATGTTCCAAGCCTCATTATAGCGGGCCAACACCCTCCATGGTGAGGTTGTTGGTGGCCAACGACGCAATAGCAGAGACTGGGGGCATCCAGAATGTTGCAGCCCCCCCCGAACATAACCCCCCCAGTATGCCCGTAACCTTTACCTTATACTCGCTCCCACACCAGGAATTGCACACCACGATTGCCCATCCAGCGCACATGCGGACAGTGATAGTGCCGTGGCTGCATTTGGCGACCGGAACTTCACTGCCCATGTGAGGGCCGGGCAGCCAATCACAGCACGGGATATCCAATGGGGGAAGAAGGATAAGGTAATGATTACGGGTGTGCTGGGGGATTATGCTTGGGGGGCTGCTACATTGTTGCATCGTGAGCTCTCAAGATGTTTTCGACTACAGTCTTTAAAGAGGTACAACACCCATTTTCAAGTAACAGGCGTTGGGGGGAGCATCCAGATTACTAGAGCCCCCCCCACATACACCCCCAGCAACTCCATGATCTAGAGTGAAAATGCGGCCGCCAGTGGTCACATTGTTTTTTTGGCAACCAACTGTGGAACTGCATTTCCACAAGGGATGACGGTGCAGATGAGCCAAACTGAAAGTTGCCGTGTGTATGCGTGGAGGGGCTCCAGCATTCTGCCCCCCAAGCCAGTCACTTTGTAGCCCAGAAGTGTTGAACTGATTTAATGAATTAAGTTCTTAGTTTTTTTGTACAAAGTGTAAGTCATATTTCATACATATAGTACAGTTCCTCAAAAAGATGATGGCTCTTCAGAAATAAAAAAAAAATAATTAAATTAAAAATAATAAATATTTAGCATGACTTTACTGATAATCCTGCTGTCATTCTGGTTGCCCATTGAATGTGGTATATTCAAAACTAAACAAAAACTTAAAAAAGGTGTACCACATAAAAACAGAAATTAGTACAAAGAATAATAAAGTATAAGAGCATCATAATCATAAATTCCAGAAGAAAGAAAGTTTCTTAGCACATTGTTTAGTTAATTGGTTAATGATGTGTCTTTTTCAGATCTGAAGATGTTGCATCACAGTTTACCTGTACACAAATCTTTGGTTTTATACAAGTCATTCCTCTAATAGTCATGATGGCTAAAATCTCTTGTTTCTCATCAAATGAAATCAACCACTTCTACTGCGACGTTGTTCCAATCATGGAAATAGCCTGCAGTGATATTTCAGTTGCAAGAGCTGTGTCTTTTATCCAAGGGGTAGTTGTATTTGTTGTAGTTCCATTTTGTCTTACTTTTGCTTCTAACCTTTTAACAAAGAAAGTTTCTTAGCACATTGTTTAGTTAATTGGTTAATGATGTGTCTTTTTCAGATCTGAAGATGTTGCATCACAGTTTACCTGTACACAAATCTGCTAAAATATAAATAGCAAAGTTAAAGAAATTAAAACGTGGACATCAAAATGAAGTTCAATCACACGTCAGCTACATTTTTCATTATTAAAGGGATATCAGACATTCCGAAGTTGCAGGTTCCTATTTTCCTTCTGGTGCTGCAGATTTATCTCATCACTCTGGCTGGTAATATGACCATATTTCTCCTGGTCTGCTTGGACCACCACCTCCATATACCCATGTACTTCTTCCTGGCCAACCTGTCCTTTGTGGACATGTCTAGCTCTACAGTCACTCTACATAGGATCCTTCTAAACTTCATCACAAAGGACAATACAGTTGGATTCCCTACTTTGATTACACAATTGTATATTTTTGGGGCATTATCTGGTCATGAATTGTTCATTTTGACAGCCATGAGTTACGATCGGTACGTGGCCATTTGTAAGCCTTTGAACTATCATATGATGATGAACTTTAGGACCAGCGTGAGCTTAGCTGTATTTTGTTGGAGCTTTGGTTTTATACAAGTCATTCCTCTAATAGTCATGATGGCTAAAATCTCTTGTTTCTCATCAAATGAAATCAACCACTTCTACTGTGACGTTGTTCCAATCATGGAAATAGCCTGCAGTGATATTTCAGTTGCAAGAGCTGTGTCTTTTATCCAAGGGGTAGTTGTATTTGTTGTAGTTCCATTTTGTCTTACTTTTGCTTCTTACCTTTTAATAATTAGCACTATACTAAAGATACCTTCTATAGCTGGTAGATGGAAAGTTTTCCATACGTGTTCCTCACACCTCACGGTCATCCTATTGCTTTACTTGACTCTCACCTTACAGTATCTCGTTCTAAATAACAGATCAAGTTTAAAAAAATAAAGATGTGAAAGCAGCTCTGGCTGTTACAATTTATATATATATTCCACCAGCACAGCAGAATTCCTTGCAGGTTTTTTCTTGTTTATTAGATCAAAAAAGCAGATATACTCGCTGGTACAACATAACACAGCAAAGAGCTGGCTGTTTGCAGTTTAACAGCAGGACTCTGTCTACATCAAGATCAACGCTTTTCAGAGCTTTGGCGCTCACTTATGTCAATGACGGCATCTTTTGGTAAAACAAACATCTTTTGGCAAACAATTGCCATGCGTTTGGCTTTTACAATGTAACACTACAGGAAGATGACTAGCTCTTTGCAGTGTAACAGTAGGACAGTAGAAGCGTAACATCAGCATGATTTTACAATTTTCTAGTCTGAGTTTTTTGACAGAGAGAACCTTTGCTTTTGTAGATGTATGCAGCTGTAGTGCCCACCTCCAGCCAGAAAAATATCTCAAGTAGGGACATCAAACAACCTTGTTACAAAAAAATTTGACAAATATTAATATATAGACTTTACAAATTAATAATTATTGTCATTACTAGAAGAAGGTTTTTGTTGGTTTACTTCCCGTCTCCATTCTCCACTCAACAAAGCATCTGCATACTAAAGATCTAACGGCAAAAGTTCAGTTTCAGTTTAACCAGATTTCCCAGATCTGCCTTCGACTTCAAACAACTTTAGAGTCAGTATAACATTGTAATTAATTATCATTTCAAGTAAAAAATCACTATGCTCTGCCTCACTTGCATTAGCAGTGACTTATGCTTTTACTGGCTTTGGCTCTGACACCTTGCTGGCTGCTATCACACCTTCTGTCGGAGTCAGAGCCCGTCTTATATTGAAAGTGCCCAGTGCAAAACTCCACCACCCCCCACCCTCCAGGCAAAACAGACTGTGCACCTTTACTTCTAATAATTAAATTTGGCACAGGTCACTGTCAGAGACACTGTCTGCACGCAAGTGAATCACCCTTACTCCCAAAAAGCAACCTATCAGAGCCCGAGCTGAGAAAGTGGTGCCCTCTTGACTCCACCCCGACCAGACGCCACTGGTCCAAAAAAAAAGAAGTAACGTAATCTGGCGTCCAAACGGTGCCAAAACGATTTTGGCGCCCTGTGCAGTTGTTTTATATGATTACTCCAGAGGCCATCCATGGTTAATGCACTTAGCAAATAGTATGGAGATGTTGTACTGTGGAGAGAAAGTTGTAGACAAAACCTAGTTAAAGTGATTCAGCAGCCAAATAAAAAAACAAAAGGCGCTCATCTTTTGTCCCACGCAGCTGATCAGTGCTAGTTCAGCAATTAGCAACTCACCTGATCACTGAATCTGAGCCCACGCTGCAGCCCTCGCTTCCTGTGGTGCCCTGACCCTGAACTTGATTCACCAGTATTTCCATGCCGGCAATCTGTCCTCAATCACAGGGGCACAGTAAGGTCCTCTCCATGAACTACAATAGAGGGAGCATGTCAGGTCTCATCACCCCTCCATTGCAATGAATGGAGAGGGTGTGGCAGCACTCCTGTGACTTATGACGGGTCACAAGCCCGGCACTCCACCAATCCCGACCCAATTTTCGAGCCCTGGACGGTCGGGAAGCAAGTGTGAGAGCACGTGCTCTGACCCTAGTGATCAGGTGAGTTGCTGATTGCCAGACTGCCAGAATGATCAGCTGCGAAGGACAAAAGGTAAGTACACTTTTGTTTTTCTTTGGTTGCTGAATCACTTTAATTTCAATATGATTTGCAGATGCAAGACAATACAATACATAATAAACAACATCAAATAAACAGGGTATCCATTTGCCTTATGATAAGTGGTTATTTTGGGGCAGTTATGGCCTAGAGGTAGGGAAACAGGCTTGGCACCAGAAGGTGGCAGGTTCAATTCCCAACAATAGGGCATGACGGAAGTACCCCTGAGCATGGCACCTAACCCCCAATTGCTCCCCGGGTGCTGAGTTCTGGGCAGCCCACCGCTCCAGACATGCGTGTAATTCACTTGTGTTTAGTCTCTTGCATGGTGTTTATTCACTGGTGTAATTCACCTGTGTGTAGTCACTAATATGGTGTTTATTAACTGGTGCATTCACAGAGATGTGTTCACATGTGCACAGATGGGTAAATGTGGAGGAAGAATTCCTTGTGTGCACACAGTGGCCACTATTATTATAGTTGAAAAATCCTCTTTACTGAGATATAATTTAGAAGGCAACTATATACCAGCCTAATATTGTATTCATTTATCTATGCTATAATATCTATGCTATATGTATTATGTGTTTCTTACTTTGCTTGTCTTAATAATATAATTAACTACTCTAAACTTGTGTCCATCCTTTTTTTTTACTCCTATTAATCTGCACATCATCCTCACAAACACAAGCTTTTTGGTAACAGTCATGATCCTCAGACTAGTACTTCTAACAAATTTCTAGCTTTTTCAATCTAATGTAGTTGAAATATTAAAGTGGACCAAAACCCACCCTGGACTCCTATGAGACGCCAGAGCAGACATACGCGTTACCCTGGGGCATCCAGAAATGAAGTGGGGACAAAAATTATCCAATGATCCAATACACTTTGATTAATGTACTATCTAAAATGCATTTACCCGGGAATGAGGAGACCAAACTTTAATAGAAACCTCCACTTTTGTCAGGATTTAGGTGCTCTGCCTTATTTTAATCCTCTTTTGGAACGTAAAATTAACATTTGGGTTGGTATTGTGCCCCATACCTGAGAATGACTGTGGCTCTGAGTTGCTAAATCGGACATGGCTTTTCTAACCTTGAGAAAAGCACTTAGAATAGCTGCTGCCTATAAATCCCAGCAGCCTTCCACTGTCAAAGGTGAAGTCAGCAACACCTCACCTCCCCTACAAAGCAGAGACTGGAAAAATTTAGGAGAAAGGACAGAACATTTTACCAGGTGAGAACCCTGCCACTATCCCTTTAGCTTTACTGGAACACAAGATTTTGATTCCCTCATCTGAAGAGGCTGACTTAAAATAGGAGCCGTTAAACCTTTGAGCTCAAGTGTGGAATCATCTTTGCCTAAACCAGATGAAATCCGATGAATATGAAGCTAGAGTCAGGAAGTCCATGCTCTGTTAAACAAACACACACAAATATTGGTGTATGGTCGTTAACGTAACCACATTGTTGCCAGAGTAAACTGTTTCCTGAGTTGTAAACTAAAAGATAATGAAAAAACAAATGCAGGTAACCACGGCACCTTTAGAATCACAGTAATCGGCACTTTTAAAAATGTAATCAAAAGGGAAGCCTGCATAGTCTTGAGGTCTAGCTAAAAGTAGACCAAAACTCCAAAAATATCCTGGGTTTTGGCCCTTTTCCCTGGGGCACCCTGCTGTGTTAAACCCCCCAGATCGCCAATGCCAACTCACCTCTTCCCATGGCTGCTCGTCCAATCAGCGCTCTCAGAGCCGCTGACACTATGCTGTCTAAGCTTCGTCTATGGCCAGAGGCTCCGAGTGCACTGGCGGCTGCATCACCTGCTTCCCTCTAACAGGGAGTGTGCCCTCGCCAGGCATTCACATGCACCCTGCTAGAGGGATAGCAGAGATGCAGCCGCTGCACACACATACACCGTTGGACTGGGAAACAAGTGTATGGGGCGACCTGGGGGGGTTTCACACAGCGGGGTATCCCGATCCTGGGTTTTGGTCCACTTTAGGCTAGACCTCAAGACTATGCAGAGTTCACTTTTATGACATTTTTAAAAGTGATGATTACTGTGCGACTAAAGGTGCCGTGCTTACTTGCATTTTTTTTTTTGTTATCTTTTTTTTTTACAACTGAGGAAACTGTTTACTCTAGCAACAATGTGGTTACGTTAGCAACCATACACCAATATTTGTGTGTGTTTGGTTTACAGAGCACGGACTTCCTGACTTCCTAGCTTGATATTCATCTGATTTCATCTGGCTTAGGCAGAGGTGATGTCACACTTGAGCTCAAAGGTTTAACTCACTTTAAGTCAGCCTCTTCAGACGAGGGAATCAAAATCTTGTGTTCCAGTAAAGCTAAAGGGATAGTGCCAGGGTTCTCACCTGGTAAAATTTTCTGTCCTTTCTCCTGATTTTTTTGGATGCCCCAGGGGGAGGGAATCGGTCGGCCCGGAAATCTTATAGGTTCCCTAGCCAACCGACGTGAGTTTTGGTCCACTTTTAGTGGTGTGAGAAGTGAAAGTGGATGTACAAATGCAGCATTCTTCAGAGTGATCTCTGCAGCCTTTCTGCATTGTCCATGAACATTGTGGGAACTCCCCAAGGCCCAAAGCTGTACAGTGTTGCACAGGAAAAAGTCCCATGCTAAACTCAAACATATATGCTTAGTAGCATGCAGGCACACATCCCAAGAGCTGATGCAGGCTCTAGAGTATCAGTTTGAGATATGGATGACCCGGGCACAATCCAGACAAGGTCATGTGTGACAATGGTCCAACCTGCTAGCAGCCCTTCGCCTTGGAGTTCTTACCCATGTACCTTGCCTGGCTTATGTGCTGAACCTGGTGGTTCCACATTTTTTCATTACCTATCCAGGTGCTGCTGGAGAAGGCCAGAAGAGCATGTGCACAATTTCAGTATTCTCACCCATCTGCCTCCTGTTTAGCAGTGATTAAGCAGCAAAACCTGTTGCCTGTCGACTGCTTCCTTTTTGATCTGTCGACACATTGGGATTTCACCCAATACATGCTGTAAAGGCTATGTCAACGAAAAAGAGCCACAGTGTAGTAGCTGTTGGCATGTGCCACTGTCTTGCAGGAGATCACCGCTTCACACCTGGGGAATCTGGATGCTGCTTGCTCCAGCGAAGGGGCCAGCTGATGTTCACTGATGATCACTTAGAGCGGAGCACAGATTGGCTCTCCGCGGCAAGGACGCCACTGGTAGCCGGGCAGGATTCCGGGCCCGACTGACGGGGAAGCATTCCCTGAGTGCAGACGGAGAGTGACAACACGGGTTGCCTAGCAACCCGCCCGTTGAGGGATTGGCAGTGGCAGAAGCCCTGCTCAACATTATTATGTATGAGCAGGGCAGAAGAGGGATGTATACCAACTGGGAACATCAGCACCACACAGGACAAGAAGTTATTTTTTTTTTTTGTGATTGGACACTGACCTGCTGACGTCACTGATGATGTAAGGCGGTATTTTGGCAACCTTTACAGGTCAAATAGTAATGGAATGTGTTAATCTGCTTGACTTTGTTCTTGTGTGTCCCTGCTGAAGATGTATCAAAAACCCCGAAACGTTGGACGTATGGATGCATATTGGCGCAAACTAGTGGATGGAATTTGATTACTGCATGTATATATTTTTTGCACAATACAAGCAAATCTGGTAATGAGGAGTGCTGGCTTTCATTGACACCTGGGGAATGCAGACAGATGTAGCATGTATGTGCCAATCTATCCTCCTTTGAGGATGACAACGCATTCATCAATAAAACCCTGCCTCTTGTGTGCCTGCTAAAAAAACACATTTGCAGTTCTCGGCCAGGCGGGAGAGCCAGAGGACACTTTAGTCACCCCACAGTTAGAGGAGCATGAGAACTTAGAGGTGAGCACATTACAGCACATGAGTGCCTTTCCAAATGGACCCCCACCCACAATCCACATCAACAAAAGGACCATTACTGGATAGTCACCCTCCTTGATCTGTGCTACAACGCCAAAACAACAGAACTCTTGACGCCGGTCATGAGAGTAGTCAGAATGGGTGTGAATAAGAATATAAATTATATATATATTTATGAAACCTATTGTGGGCAATCTGCTGGCTATGGTGTTCCTTTGGCCACATCTGGGTTTGAAGTGGCCTAATTTTTGGACTGAGGGAACCTTTCAGGGCACTCTACATGTTCATCCTCTAATGTAAAATGAATAAAACACTATGTGGCCAATATAATGATTTCTGTGACTTCTGCCTTTGCCTGGGAGGTAGGTAGGCTCATTTTGGACTGGGGAAACCCTGCCAGTGTCCTCTGCACTTTCAAGAGGCTGAAAATAGGCCTACAGCAACATTTAAGCTGTCCTGCATCCATTTTCTACTTAAAGCGGACCTTCACTCTAAATAAGAGTCTATCTTATATGTTTCCCACACCCTGTACATACAGATTGCTCACATTAAAAATCATCCTACCTGCATCTACTGCATTTTATAAGCCTTTAAACATCCAAGATGGCGGCTTATGGAAGCTGCCATTTTTGCAGGCAGCCTGCAAACAGGAAGTTCCTGCAAACAGGAAGTGACTGTGCTGCTCTGCATTCTGGGACTGCTGACCTTTCCCTGACCCCAGCTCTGCTCTGTCTGAGCAAAGCACAGCTATAACCCGCCCCCCTGTACCTTATCCCACTCTCCTCTCCTCAGTAAGTGTGATGCTTCTGAGTCAAGATGGCGGCGCCCGTATCCTAAATTCCCGAACAGAGTTGCAGCCCAGTGGGGGAAAGTATAATAAATTAGTGACTAAATATGTAAAATATATTAATTTTAGATGCTGAGGAATTGTTTTTTAAGAGTTTGGGCTTTTCATTAAATCATGGTAAAGGTCCGGTTTAATGGGTGTGGGGCCGCATCCAGATATCAGGAGCCCCTTTGGGCATAGACCCCCACAATCCCCTGCTCTCATGTACCTGCACGTCAATCCCCTAGGAAAATGTGGCCCCACTATTCAGCCGCCGAAGGTCAAATTGCCCATGTTTCAACCGATGGCTGGAAAAGGCAGAAGTGACCTGGACAACATGACCGGTGGTGGCCAATCACAGGGTCACATTACACCGAGGGATCGAGGTGTAGGTAAGTGAGAGCGGGAGATTGCAGGGGTCTATGCCCAGGGAGCTCCAGCAATTTCTATGCCCCCCCCCCAAGTCTGTTACTTACTACAGTATATTTCTATACTTATCTGTTGAACTATTAAGTAGATAATAAAAAAAGAAAAAAAAAACATCCAAGCCCACCATTCAAAACACCTCCACATCCAAAAAAAGGATGGCTTCACCAGAAGAAGGTCGAAGTTTTATATTGGTCCAGCCAGATCTCTAACCTGAATCCACCTGAATGGGACTCTAGGAATACAGAAATGCACTTGTAAAGAGGCAGCCATCTCAGGTGGCGGCAATCGCCGGCCCTGTTTTTTGCTATTGTTGATTATTTTTTCCCCTAAATCATTATTGGTTCAGAGCAGATTGGGAGGTGCTGCTGTACACTGCCATATTGTTTGTTTTATTACATACAGTCAGTCATTGGTGGTGCAGCAGCCATGACCCCACCACCTGAGCTAAGCTGCCTGACTTTATATGACATAAGGGTCCTTGTCATAGAAAGCAGCCAGGCAGCTCAGCCCACTGCTCTATGGAGTGGAGCTGTACATCCCGAATTGCCACTTTTTTATAGTTCTCCTCAGGCAGCAGAGAGGCTAGCTTCACCCCTAATTGCCCACACAATCTGATAGATTTGGATTATTTTGCAGGGAAGGGTGAGAGTAGGCTTAGACTGGTCCACTGGGTTGCCAGGGCATGGGGAAGTTCAGGTGGGCCCCTGAACTTCGGTCTCTTTGAAGGCCCGATCCTCAAAGGTAATGTTTAGCTATGTGCAGGGTCGGAATGGCTCACCGGAGAATTGGAGGTTCCACGTTGCCAGCGCCGTACTGGAGCAGTGGGATTCAAGATAGCAGAATAAGGAGATGGCCAGGTATTAAAAAGAGCAGGGCCACGCTGCCTGCCTGGGAACTATTTTTTCTTTTTCGGACGGGGGAGTGGAGTGATCTGACTGCACAGAGGAGGTACAGGGCCAGGCCGGTGAGCGAGGATGTGATCCCGGCTCAGCGCTCTTTACTATGGACCTATAGGGGGCCATGCCACATGGTAGGTGGAGGAATGCAAGGAGGATTGCAGCCAGCCTGACAAGTCCAGAAAATCATCCAAGCACCCCGGATAACAGGTTAGGCTGGGACTGCAAAGTAATAAAAAAATGTAATTCACGTTCCGCAGGGGGTGGGGGCATTTATAAGAGGGAGTTACCAAAACGTCTAATAGACCAATAAACTGCACAGGCGTGAGATCCTGGGAGCGGCGCAGTGTATTCTGGGAAGAAAAGATGGAACGGATGAGAGCAGAAGGAAGGGCAAAAGACAAGTGAGTAGTATTATTCAATTGTTAGATTGGAGTTTTAAAAGGAACAGAGGGTGAAGTTTGGGGAGTTTTTGAGAACTCCGCAGACTGTCCTATGTTCCTCTTTAACCCCTTAAATTTTAAATCCCTTCCAACATCAGTTCATCTCCCACAGGAGAACCCACTGCCGCAGAAGCTTCTGAGACCAGCTCTTCATACACCAGTCCTCCTGTTCCTCGGTGCCCAGGTAACCCTGTTTCACCTTTAGGGAAACCCCGACTCGAGGTAGCATGGTAGCCATCAACATGCTCAGGACCCCAACCAGGTACCTTATAGACAGACTTCAATGGGGAGCAAGAGCGAGCACATCCTCAATAGCATACGTGCTGCTGGCCCAGCCTTTCTGAATGGCTAGGATGGGAGCGAGCGCACAGCTCGAGGATGCAGGGGATGCGGCAGCTCTTGCTCCCTATCGCAAACAATCAGAGCTGTTTGCTGAATGACTAAGGCATAATAACCTTAGTGTACAAAGCACTCTACAATCAGGCTCCTGTCTACATTTCTTCGCTTATCAACAAATGCCAACCAAGACACCATCTTCACTCTGACCAGGACCTCCTCCTGTCCTCAACCCTAATGACCTACTCCCACTCCATCCAGGCCCTCCCCTCTACAATTTAACACTCCCCAAGCTTTCAAGCCTTTAAGGGTGTCCTCAAAACCCACCTATTCAGACGAGCATATCACTTGGCCTAAAAAAAGACAGCCCGAGCCATTTCAGATCGCTTGCCATCATACTAAGTATATACTACTTGTGACCTACCCTTTCTCTCCATCCCTTATCCTTTAGATTGCAAGCCCACAAGAGCAGGACCATCTCTCCTAGTATATTTCAGTATGACTGTGTATCTGTGCTTTTCTGTCATGTAATGTGACTATGACTATGGAAAGGGTGCAGAGGAGAGCCACCATAATAATAAGAGGAATGAAGGATCTTAGTTATGAGGAAATATTATGAGAATTAAATCTGTTTAGTTTCGAGGGGAGACGACTGAAGGGGGGACATGATTAACTTGTATAAATATATAAATGGCCCATACAAAGAATATAGGGGAACACTATTTCAGGTAAAATCCTCTCTAAAGATAAGGGGGCACTCCCTTCGACTGGATAAAAATAAATTTAGTCCCCGGAGGCAATAATCGTTTTTTAACCATAAGAACTATAAATCTATGGAATAGCCTCCCACAGAAGCTTGTTACAGCATTAACCGCCGACAGCTTCAAAAAAGGATTGAAGCTTATTTAGAAGAAAATAACATTAACAGTTACTATTAGCGGCTATAATTAAAAAATAAATAAATAAATAATTTCCGCCTATAAAATAAAATAAAAAATAACTTCCCCTACCCCAACACCCTTGGTTGAACTTGATGGACATATGTCTTATTTCAACCGTATTAACTACGTAACGTAAATCAGTTGTTTTACCCTGTTTGTAATTTCACATTATACAGCGCCATGGAAGATGATGGGGCTTTTTTAAATAAACATTAATAATAATAATCATTTTTCTATGCTTGGAATAGTAGGTAATGCTGCATGTAGCTATTCTATGGCAGGAGAACACATGGTTTCTCCTTCAACACACTATAGTTAGACATAAGCCCTAAATATAAGCAGGGAATAAATGCATGTAACTGTAGGTTGGGTCCTTGGAGTCAGTTTTACTAGTGAGCCCTGGGAGTCTCTTTCACTGGTAAATTGTGGGCCCAGGCACTCCAGTTCGATACCGAGTGAGAGAGTAGAGCAGAAAGCTCTCTATGCAGGATGCAGCAGTTGGCTGTATTTCATTGCCACAAAGGGAACCCAGAATTAGGTGAGTATTTAATCCGATCTTCGGCTTTCTGTAAACATATACACCATGGGGATGCCCCCTTAGTGGTACTAAATGATCATTTGATTTAAAGTCCCTGCCCAGGTACACACTACCTCCCACCTTACCCCCCCTTAGGAACAATGTAAACTAAGGCCCTTATTTATGAAGGAATAGCGACAGGTAGCGACTGGTGATGACGGGCACCGCCACGAAAACGCCGGCTCCCCACCACAATCACACATTTATCAAGCCGATCCTGCTTAGCGACTGAGATAGCGCCATATAGCGACTCATTCATCATTATTCCAGCCTCAGCCCACAGCGCCAGCGACCGACCTTGAACAGCGACAGGTATGACCTCTCGCTACCTGGCGCTCTCCTATGCATTTCAATGGAACAATCTTTAAATATTAATAATTAATTTTTATTAATTTTTTTAGTTTTTTTTTGTTTTTAAATGTGAAAAATTCTGTGACCACTTCTGCCATGTTAGATAATTTTTTTAAGGGAAAAAAAAATTGTGCAGAATTGATATTACAGGTCTGATATTATTGTATTCATATTACTAAATTATTTAAAAATTATTTTTTTTTGGGTTTCCAAAAATATGGTGGTTTGGGGGTTAAAAAACTACTTTTAGCACATCGCCTCCAGCGCTCTGGGGTTTAAACATGCATTTCACAGCGCTTGAATTCTCTGAGCCTGATTTTTTGATGAATATGGTGGGAGCCGGTCTCTCTGACCAGTCGCTATCATGCGCACCCATACATCGCGGAACCTGTCAAATAGCAACTCGTCACCTTGTATTCAACATTACTGCAAACCGACTGAGTCGCTGTCAACAACCGAACAACGGCCAAGCACAGCGACTACTAGCGGGCGCTGTGAAAATACCGCTACAGTCGCTCAACTGTCGCTACATGTCGCTATTAATAAATCAGCCTCTAAGCAATTATCAAGCATCTTGAAATCTCTGACTATAAAGAAACACCTTATGTATTCTAAGTGAAACTGTTTCCTTTCTTAAATTGCTGTTTTATATCTGAACTGGTAAGGGCATGCCATTATGCAGCTTTATGAGTCATGCGCATGCTCAGCTGTAGTCAGGGACAGCTGCGGGACCACTGATGCTTGCCAGACTCACTCATGCTGAGAGCTGTTAGACCACTATTTTTGCGTGGTCCTGGAGAAATGAAATTGAAAAGATTTGGAGCCCTACAACTGCGCTGCAGCAAATGGAGTGCCATGGGACAGGCATCAAATGTGCTGCTTGCTTATTGTCTTATTATAGCTTTTTGGGGGTTAACAATACATTTAAGATCACTTTAACGTTTCTGTCCAGACAGGGGCCCATAACTTTATGCCATGGTCAAAGCTTAAACTGGATCTTCAGCATCATTTAATGAAAAGCCCAGACCCTTAAAAAACTATTTTCCAGCATCTAAAATTAATATATTTTAAGTTTTTAGTCACTTACATATTAGTAATTCCCCAGCTGGGCCTCAACTCTAGGATTCTAGGATACAGGTGCCGCCATCTTGCCTTTGAAGCATCACATATTGAGGAGAGGATAGAGTTGAAAATTGCAGGGGGTGAGGTTATAGCTGTGCACAGACAGAGCAGAGCTGGGGTCAGGGAAAGGACAGCAATCCCAGATTGCAGAGTGGCCTAGCCCTTTAAATGCCAAGCACGTAGTTTCTACGTGGTTGCTTCTCCTACCGTTAAGTGGCAAGCACGTAGAAACTATGTGCCTGGCATTTCCCCCAAATAGTTAAAAAATATTTTAAAAAAAACACTTACCTTTAGTATGGATATGTAGCTGGGGGTCCCCTCTTCCTCCGGGGGGCACCCGATCCCTCCCCCGTCGTCCTCAGTCTTCAGGAGGGGGCCTGAAACCGCCCCCCCTCCCCCGTTCCCAGCGCTGACAGTGGCTGTAAAAAAAAATAAAAATAAAAGTGTAATTTACCCACCTGTGCGCCCGATCCTTCTTCCTCCGGTCTCCGCTGGTCTCCTCTTCACCGGGGGGGGGGGGGGTCCGATCCCCCCCCCCCCCCCCCCCCCGGGCTGCTCAGCCTTCAGGTGAGGACCCTCTTCCGGGTCCTCACCGCTTCTAATGGCTGCCGCCCCCTAGCCTGGTACGCCTGGAAAGCCTGAGGTGTGTACTTCCAGAGAATATATAGTTTGTCGGGGGTATTTCAAATGTAAAGGGTTGTTTTTCTTGAAAAACTGCAAGGTGCGCATAGCACATATCGCAGTTGTATTTTTTCTGAAAATCCCCTAAAGCGCTGTTTCAGTTTGGGGGAGTCTCCTGGGCAGGAAAGGGTGTCTACCTATACATATGTCTGGGAGAAATTGGGATTTCACACGCAATAAGATTTTATTGACAAACTTACATTTTTTATTACAAAAAAACACTACAAATTGTAAAAACTGATTTTTTTTATTTTTTTGCACAATTTTCACCCAAAAATATTTAGAATACACCTAAAAAATGACAAGCAAGACATTTCATGTTAAAGCCCAGACTATGCTGAAAAAAACAACATATCATTTTCCTGGGAAATCCCTGGAAATCCCTTCAAAAATCACATTTGAACATGGGGAGCGCAAAATAGTGCAAAATAGTCTGGCAACAAAGGATGACAAAAACTCCAGGTAGGCTGGCACTTAAAGGGCTAGTCAGAAGACACTTCCTGTCTGTAGGCAGCCTGTGACTCCATGAGCTGCCATCTTGGATGTTTAACGGCTAAAATAGTGCAATAGGTCCAAGTAGGATGATTTTTAATGTGGGCAATCTGTATGTAGGGGGTGGGGGAAACATACAAGATAGGATCTTATTCCAGGTGAAAGTCTGCTTTAAGCAAACTAATTAGCAGTAGTCTATGAACATCTATTGTCAGGGGATTCCATTACGGTAACAAGCTTTAGTATATATACCTTTAGAATCCTATTCAGTATTATTCATTGGTTGCAGAGAAAACACAGACCATCTTTTATGAACCTAAGCTTTTGCTCTGCTGCATTTGCAAACTCCAGCAGGTAAGTGTAACTACACGCTGACACTTGCCAGAACTAAGGGTTAACACAGGGGTGTTTCACATTGTCACTGCTGTTCACACATACTTCTCCCTTAAACTTATTTAGTTTGGATGAGACAGGAAACACATTTTCTATATTCATCAGAAATGAATGTCGGTGACCAATAGACAGGAGGTTCCTGTGCCAGTGACACCTCTGCTGCATTTGATATCCGTTGTTTTTTTTTTAGGAAACAATACTATTCATTTTGGGCACCAGAGACAGGGGCAGTCCTGACCCAGAAATCAATTCAAAGATTTTGCCAGAGATAGGATTTTAGTAATGTCAAGCTGTCATCTGATAAGCAAAATAGGGTCCTGGATTCAAGTCATGTTTCGGACACACATCATTATTATTTACATGGAGTTTAAGGCCTCAGTTAAGTAAACTTTCCTTAATATAGCTCATAAAAAGAAAAAAAACCTATAAAAATAAGGAGCATTTTATGCCTTATTTCAGAATAAGGCCAGGGATTAAATAAGGCGTGATTTCAGGAAGAGAGAAGATTACAGGAATTCATAATTGTTAAAAAAATTCACATATGTTAATTATTACGGTAACACTAGTGATGAGGGAACCGATTGACAAATTGGAATTCACTCTGAATTTCCCATGAAAGCCTTAAAAGAAAACCCAACAAACTTACTGTCAATCACTTACCTGGATGGTGGCTCCCCTTTTGCTACCATCCGATGGCTAGCAGCCGGAGGCACCGGCATGCAGGTAAGTGGCTGACCTCCTCCCGTCGTGATGAGACGTGATGGTGAGAGCCCACAGCAGGGCGGAGGATCTGTGTCCTTCCCCCCGATACATAGAGTTGTGGCACATAGAGAGGAAAATGTAAATTCTCTAAAAATGCAATCTGAGTGGACCCAAGTTATTTTTTTAATTCATCAAATCTGCCAAATTAAATTCTTAGGAGGTTCACTCGTCTCTAATTAACATCTAAAAGTTCTACCTTTGGGCAGTAAATAAGATCCACTGACTGTAAATATTTAAAGGAGCACTATCGCGAAATTGTGTAATATTAAAAATTCTTATAAACATGTCGGCTAATGAGAGGAGGGGTCACTTATATACCCGAACTGAAGAAAAGTCCTGCCAAGCTTGTGGTTTATTGTCTCATGGTAGGAATAAAATCCAGGGTTGACAGGTTTAGTCTATGAGGGGTGACAGAGCCTGTCACCCCGGATTTCCTCTTTCTTCCATTAAAATAAGAAAAACAAGCCTGGCTGGATTTTTCTTGACGTGGGGTGTATAAGTGACTCCACCTCTGGCCATCCAGCATATTTATATGAATTTTAGTCATTGGGCCATTTTTTTGCGATAGTGCTTCTTTAAGATTAACTGAAGTTTTACTTTTAAAAGCAAATACGTTGTTATATTGCTCTAGTAAAAGAAGTAGTAGTAAAAACCTCATCCCTTTAGTGAATCACACATATTTTAATATGCCACGCCTTATTTTAAGAAAAAGCATTTCTCATTTTCCGTCTAGTTTACTAAATCAAGACCTAGGTTTTATTGCTAGTGTATGCAAAAGTTCCCACGGGATGTTCTGTACTGGCAGTTGAGTTGGTGCCTGATTAAATTAGATTCAGTGATTATACCTAGGGATGAGCGAATCGGTTCTAACGAACCTGAATTCGCTCTGAATTTCAGGGAAAATTCGATTCAGCACGAATCCGAATTTTTAGTGGTTCGTGCTGACCGAATTTTCCCTGAAATGAAAAAAAAAAATGCCGGCATGGTGGGAGCGGGGAGGCCGGCTGCGCTGTCAGCTGTCATCAGAGGACGCGTCATCAGATTCTTGTAAAGATATTGGGTTGGTTAAATTATATATTCTAATATATGAGAGATGATTTGCATAGACCACACCTACTATACCTACATGGGCAAATCCTGGGATTCTTGCTCTGTATGTGGCTTCCGCCACCCGCTGACAGCGCAGCCGGCCTCCCCGCTCCCACCAGAGATGAGCGATTCGCTAAAGTTCGATTCGGACGAACACGAATTTCTTTGAGAAATTCGGTGAATCGCCCGAATCGAATTTTTGAAAAGTTCGCTCATCTCTAATTATACCATTCACTACAGACATTAGATATTGAACTCTTTAGAGAAACATGAATGAACAGGAGCCAGTCAGATATAGAGGATCACAGCACTTTAGCATAAATTGTCCAGATGTCCAGGTTTTGGTGGTAAAGTCCTACTTTAAGGCATGTTGTTCCTCTGTCCTCCAGAAAATTCTGGGAATGCCTAGTTCCCCCACTTTGCTGACATTTTGGGAAAGACTGTCCCCCCAAATGCTGGATACCTGGGCGGTTTATAACTGTTCTGACTTTTTGGCTGAATGGCAGTGCTCGAATGCATGGATTGGCTGAGCATTGGCTCAATCACTAACTAATCTTATGAACAAGGACAGAATTACACCTACTTACAAACATGAGTAGCCTAGAATGCTGTGGGTATATAATATTCGAGGGCCGCTGGATTCCCTCTCCCTGGGGCATCCAGAATCAGGATGGCCTGCTGTGGGAAACCCCCCAGGTCGCCCGGAAACTCACTTTATTTCCCGGTCCAATGGTGCATGTGCGTGCAGTGGCTGCATCCCCACTATCCCTTTAGCAGGGCGTGTGCCCACTCCAGGCATTTGTGAGTGGCGGCACAGGCACGCTCCATGTTAAAGGGTAACGAGGGATGCAACCGCTAGACCTGCTGCTGCCTGGACTTAACTGATATAACGTACAATGCAAAGGGGGGGGGGGGGGAATCAACCACGGCATACAAAAAGATAAATTAATTTTTGGTATTTAGAAATGTTAACACCACGTAGTGTCCGGTGGCTGTCAGGTCCCAGTCAAAAAGGTGTAGTTATTAAGTGAAAATCCAGAGTGCCTGTGATAGTGCCAGATAGATAGTGTCCCATCTATCATCATCACTGGCACTGTAACCCCTTCCCTACAGTGCCAGATAGGACCAGATGCTCACCCTGCACTGTGTGCCCTAATCCCATAGATTTCAGTGGGCTGGTTATAATTTTTTGTGCTACTTTTTTTTATTTATTTATTTTTGCTGTGTCATGTCTTTCAAGTGACCCCAATGCAATTCCCATTTTTTTTAATATAAAACTTCCCTGACCCTAAAAAATAAAAAAGTGGAAACAGGCACTGTGTGCCTGGAACCCCATTTTTTTAGCGCCTCTGCGAGTGCTACATATTTCTTTGATAAATTTTCACTACTTGTGGCACTAGGTGTCTCTATCGCATAGGCACATATAAGCCGTGCGCAGCGAACACTGCCTGGCCAGGAAAGCTACAGCTGATAGCATCAGTAGGCTGAAGCCATTGGTATAGCCGACTTTATGGTGTGGGCGCTGCCGAGCGCAGGACCAGCCCTTAGCCACGGTATTATTTTACAGTTGTCCTGAACCACCGAATGCTGGGTGTTGTGTGCAGACCCACTCATGGTTGGCCTCAGCAATAGGGAATGATCAGCAACATTGGAGAAGGTGGCATGGAATGGAGGGCAATTGATGGAAGCTCAGAAAGTGGCTGGCGGGTGATTGGTGGCAGTAGAGAATTCAATAAGGACTAGAGAACGATTGGCGACAAGAGGGAAGGCAATAAGGACTAGAGGACGATTGGCGACAAGAGGGAAGGCAATAAGGACTAGAGGACGATTGTCGACAAGAGGGAAGGCAATAAGGACTAGAGGATGATTGGCGGCTATAGGGAAGGCAATAAGGACTAGAGGATGACTGGCAGCTATAGGGAAGGCAATAAGGACTAGAGGACAATTGGTGGCTATAGGGAAGGCAATAAGGACTAGAGGATGATTGGTGGCTATAGGGAAGGCAATAAGGACTAGAGGACGATTGGTGGCTATA
Source organism: Gastrophryne carolinensis (assembly GCA_027917425.1). NCBI lineage: Eukaryota > Metazoa > Chordata > Amphibia > Anura > Microhylidae > Gastrophryne > Gastrophryne carolinensis. The sequence goes on along the minus strand of CM051235.1, from coordinate 40,033,417 downwards.
GGGAAGGCAATAAGGACTAGAGGACGATTGGTGGCTATAGGGAAGGCAATTAGGATGGGAGGGTGATTGGCGGCTATAGGGAAGGCAATAAGGACTAGAGGATGATTGGTGGCTATAGGGAAGGCAGCAGCAGAAGATGACCCATTTGTGGCAGCAGAGCTGAAAGGTTACATCATGTGGCTCACTACTTTGGGGCCCACTTAGACTCTCCTGCCCATGGGCCCCCACAAACCTAAAGCCGGCCCTGGCCGAGGGTCTCGGTCAAGGCGCTCAAGTGCCGCCGCACATTTGATAATAAATTACCCTCTTAATGTTCACAAATCTGACTTGTGCATATGAGCACAAATTCTTGTAAAGATATTGGGTTGGTTAAATCATATATTCTAATATATGAGAGATGATTTGCATAGACCAGACCTACTATACCTACATGGGCAAATCCTGGGATTCTTGCTCTGTATGTGCAATATAAATTCTTTAGAGCTCTTTACCTTGTGCCCTTAACATTTGTTCTCTTATAGCCCGCTATATGAAGCCTAACAGGGGTCTTCTCCTCTGTCCTCTGTTACAGTGCTCTCAAGCCTTAGCAGCCATACAGCCATCACTTGAGCCACTAGCCATGGCCTGTATGTGCACGTGAATACTTTTTTAAAAATGTTTTTTACTGCAAGAAATGGCTCCAACGATTTAATATAATAGATAAACTAAATTCACCTTGGCCAGTGCTTAAAACTTCATCATTCCCCTGTATGGCAATCAAGTGGCCATTGGTGACTAATCAGGTTTACTTGGTGAGCTTGTATTTCAAACCTGAATGGTTGGCATTAGTCATGTGATTGAAGGCCATACAGAGTGATAGAAGGCCATACAGAGTGATAGAAGGCCATACAGAGTGATAGTGTTAAGCCTTAGCTTTCTTTCAAACTATTTGGGTACATTTTTTAGACAAGACAAGAAAGAATAACATAGTAATGTATCAGGTTTTGCATAATGCAATACAAACGTAGCCATACAAGGTTGATTGTAACAGGAACATATCTCCTACCTTGTTTCCCTGATAATAAGGCCCTTATTTATGAAGGAATAGCGACAGGTAGCGACTGGTGAGCGGCCGGTAATGACGGGCCCCGCCTTGAGAACGCCGGCTCCCCACCACAATCACACATTTATCAAGCCAATCCTGCTTAGCGACTGAGATAGCGCCATATAGCGACTCATTCATCATTATTCCAGCCTCAGCCCACAGCGCCAGCGTCCGACCTTGAACAGCGACAGGTATGACCTCTCGCTACCTGGCGCGCTCCAATGCATTTCAATGGAACAATCTTTAAATATTCATAATTAATTATTAATTGTTTTTTTTTTAGCGTGATTTGTTAATGAATATGGTGGGAGCCGGTCGCTAGGGCCAGTCGCTATCATGCGCTCCCATACAGCGCGGAACCTGTCAAATAGCGACTCCTCACCCAATATTCAACATTACGGCAAACCGACTGAGTCGCTACTACAGAACAACGGGCAAGCACAGCAACTACTAGCGGGCGCTCTGAAAATGCCGCTACAGTCGCTCAACTGTCGCTACCTGCCGCTATTAATGAATCGGCCTCTAAGACTGGGTCTTACATCAATTCTTGCGCCAATAGATGTATTAGGGCTTATTTTCAGGGTATGTCTTTCTTTTCCATAAACAACAATCTACATTAATTCACAAAGATAGATCTTTATCCCTGGCCTCTGCATGGCTGCACAATATGTCACAGGCTGTTGCGCCGATGCTGGGAGAGCCGCATGCAGGAGCCAGAAAGTACACATGGTGCCCCGCACTGGACGCAAGCCCTTTATGGGCACAGTAGCACCCATAGCAAACAGTAAGGTTTTATGAAGCGGTACCCATCAGAAACATCAGGGGTAGTGCCGGCTGCTATAGAGCTGGGGTACGTGATACCCAGGGCATTACACTTTCCTACCCGGGGTCCTGACAGGGACCTTCTGGTCCTATTTGCCCCTTGCCTCACAAAACCTTTTTTGTTTTGGATCTTGTGGATTTTTTTTTTTTATATGAACAGTACCTAGAGCTTATTGGGGTAGGACTTATATTTTAAGAGGAGCTTTGCAGGGCCACTGGAATTCCAGTCCTTGGGGCATCCCGAATGGGAATGCTTTGCTGTATAAAAGCCCCCTAAGCCCCGATACACCCATCTTCTCCCAGAGCCCTCGCCTTATCTCTGCGCCATGGCAGCATTCGAGCTCACTCTTAGCCGGATGCACCCCCGCCCTGCATTTTCGAATGGGCAGCGCGGCCACGCCATGACAAGCAGGTGAGCCGGGGATGCAGCTTGCTACGGAAGGCCGCTCAGCCAATCAGCGGGATCGTTCTCAGCCAATTCTGTACTGTGGGAGCGACAGGATGCATAGAGGAACAACCGCCCCGAAATGTCAAAATTGGAGGTGTTGTTCCTCTTTAAAGCATTGTGGTATACAATGTACAGCTAGAGAGGATTACAAGGTTATTTAGAGAATTGGGGGAAAATTACAGTTAAACCGGACCGTCAGCATCTTTTAATGAAAAGCCCAAACCCTAAAAAAATGATTCCCCAGCATCTAAAATTAATATATTTAACATTTTAATCACTTACTTTTTATTCTTTTCCCCACTGGCCTGCAACTCTGTTCAGCACTCTAGGATACGGGCGCTGCCATCTTGGCTCAGTAGCATCACATACTGAGGAGAGGAGAGGGTGCAAAAGTGCAGGGGGCGGGGTTATAGCTGTGCTTTGCACAGACAAAGCAGAGCTGGCATCAGGAGAAGGTCAGCAATCCCAGAATGCAGAGCGGCACAATCAGAAGACACTTCCTGTTTGCAGGCAGCCTGAAACTTCATGGGCCACCATCTTTTATGTTTAAAGCTCAGAAAATGCAGTAGATGCAGGTAGGATGGTTTGTCATGTGAGCAATCTGTATGTATAGCGTGGGGGAAACATATAAGATATATTCTTATTCAGAGTGAAGGTCCGGTTTAAGAAGCACTATGAAAGGGGCATTAGAGAAAAATGATACTTTATGGAACATTTGGTCCCCACATTCAATTTGTTTTCTGTGCCTTTCCCCCTTTTTGTCTCTCTCCCTCTTTCTTTCTTACATTTTTTTCCTTTTTTCTCCCTTCTTCTCTTTCTATCTTTTGGTCTCCTTAGTCCCCCCTATCAAGTGGCTAATGTTTAGCCTTATGAATCAGATGAATAATGCTATTGTATGTACACATTAATATAATATATACAATGTTGCCAAATAGAGCCAATAATATACCATGTTCCAAAGATGTAACCCCTAGGAGAGATGCTGATGTGTCGTCCCAGCCCTGTTTATGCCACTTTGCTAATTATAATAATGAACGCCCTGCGTATGCATCATTAAAGCCTTGAATGCGGATGGACAGTTCTGACCTGAATATTACTATATTACTAAACTATATAAGTAGATTGCCTATCGGATAATGCTATTAAACTGAATGCGGATCGCCGACAATATGGCGCCGCGAATAAAGACAGTTCTAAGAAAATGAACATAAAACCCCAGCAAAATGGAGGAATGAATAAAAAACGTACAACAAAATGGCGGATCGCCGACAAAATGGCGCCGTCAATGCAGACATTCAGGTCAGTCCAGCGGCGTGTTGCATCACTTCCGGCTGAAGCCAAGAGTGAGGGCAGAACAAAGAGCGCCGCTGGAGCGATGGTCGTGTTCTTCCATCCTATGAAGGAATGATTGTTTCAAGGTACTATTAAGACTCTAAACATAAGAATACAGTAATTAGCATATTAATTGTACTAATGGGAGATTATTTATTCATTGCATGTACAGGGCATTGAGAAAGCCAAATTAGGCGAAACATGCCGCGCCCTAATGTCTTCAGAGGGGACGATGAAACGCGAAAATTTGTATATACTAATATTCTGATCATGTTACGACAGCGTTGATTTTATAAGTACATGTAATGTTGTGATACATTTTGAAAAATCCACATGTTTTAAGACAATATAACAATAAAAAAAACTTTTCTATATGCTTCTTATAAAAAATATTAAGGTGTGGTCATAGTTTTAAGCCCAGAGGGGACCTAACCTTGGGTGAAGCTACAGATATTGAAAAGAAGGGCAGATCTAGGAACCAACCTGCCTCACCATTATAAATATAGGGGTTTGTGGTCGCATCATAGGACCAGCTTACATGGTCTTCAAGAGTGCTTCCCCCTATATTAAGCCCAATATGGGTCTCTGCGCATGGTGGTTTGCGAATGTATTTTGGTACTAATCAAGTTTCACCCGCCTATACAGCCAAATACTTCCAGCCTTGTGCTGACGAGGATCACTTGATTGTCCATGAGTGAGAGTTTGGCTGTGTAAATTTAAGCTAATCCTTGACATTTCACACTCAGCGGCACTCGAATGACTTGGATGTAAAGACGTAAAGAGATGGTTTGCATCATGCATGGTTACTTCTACTGCATAGAGTCATTGGGCAATTCTTGTGTTGGGCACTTTGCTAATATTTTCTGTTCTAGGAAAGTGTCTATTTTCCATTATAATTGATGATGAGTGGAATAGGTTTAATAAATGTTTATTTAGGTGTTTCTTCAAAAGTAAAAGGCTATAAATAAATATGATAGCTTTATATTGGCCTTGTATTGGGTACTGTGCAAATACTTTCTGTTCAAGAAAAGCTCCTCTCTTCCTTTACCTAAGTAGAGGGTTTTTGATCTATTTAGCCCCCCTATATTAAGCCTAACATGGGTCTCTCCACATACTGGCTTGCGACTCTGTTTTGGTACTCACGGGCAGGCTGATTCATCATTAGCGGCAGATAGCGACAGATGAGCGTCTGTAGCAGGCATTTTCAGAGCGCCCGCTAGTAGTCGCAGTGCTCGGCCGTGAGTGGCTAGTTTAGAGCGACTCAGTCGCTGTTCAGTAATGTTGAATACATTGTGAGGAGTCGCTATTTGATCAGTACAGCGCTGTATGGGAGCGCATGTTAGCGACTGCTCATAGCGACCGACTCACACCATATTCAGCAAAAAAAACAGCCTCACAAATATCTGGCGCTGAAAAATGCTTGTTTGAAGCCCAGAGCGCAGGAGGCGGTGTGTTTAAAGTCTGTTTTCAAGCATCTATCCACTAGTAACAAAGCGAAAACATATGGAATTACATTGTAACAACATTGTAACATGAACACTTTAATGGCAGACCTGTAATGTCATTTCTGAAGAAATATATAAAAAATAAAAAAATGAGAAAAAACTGCTAATTCAATGCCAGGAGAGGTCACAGAATTATTTGAGATTTAAAAACAAAAACAAAAAAACAAAAACACAGTTTAAAGAGAAGGAAAGGATCGTCCATTGAAATGTATGGGAGAGCGTCAGGTAGCGAGAGGTCATACCTGGCGCTGTGCAAGGCTGAACGCCGGCGCTGTTCGCTGAGGCTGGGAAAATGATGAATCAGACGCTACATGGCGTTATCCCAGTCGCTAAACAGATTCTGCTTGGTAAATGTGTAATTGTGCGCCGTGTTCGGCGTTCACCAGTCGCTACCTGTCGCTACCTCTCATTAACCAGCCACTACCTGACGCTATCCCTTCATGAATAAGGGCCCAAGTCTCACTCCTCATAGAGCCAGAAACATCCGCCCAATTGCTGATGAGAACCTAAAGCTCGAAACACGTGTCCTCTAGTTGGATGTGTTTGGCTGTGTAAATTTAAAGCTAATCCTTGGTATTGCACCCTTAGTGTTTTTTAAGGCCTTGGATGGCACAGAGACATAAAGAGATGATTTGCATAGCTCAGCCTGCTGCAAGGGTAGATGGGTAATGCTATCTGTCCTTGTATTGGGTTCTGTGCAAATACTTTCCCTTCTAGGAAAGCTCTTCTCTGCCTATTGGTAACATAGAAACCTTTAAAACACAGAATGGTTATTTAGTTTATTGGATTTATATTTCAGGTTTCTGTGGTGTAGACTTTCGGAACAATCACCAGCGGAACTTCCATCACCAAGTGACCCGCCCCGCCAGGCTACCCTGGCACTAAAGCAGGATGGGGGGGGTTACAAAGGAAAAAAAAACTTTACTTTATCCAGGGGCCTGTGCCGCTTCTCTGGCGATGCCATCTTGAATGACAACACATAACCGTTTACCCCAGCTCAGGTGAATTTGCGGCGGGAGCACGTGCGGACCCAGGGGATGCGACTTTGTGTCGATCGCTGCGTCCACCGCACAGACCGACGGTGGCCCTAGGATACGTGGCCCTTTGTATCCCCCGGTCCTGCCTGTGCACCAGGGTAGCATGGCAGGGCGACAGGGGGGTTACTTGATGACTGAAGTTCCTCTTTAACTGTTGTTATGTTGACCTACAATGATTGAGATGTAGAATCAGTACCATTCTATCAATATCTGATGTAATGTTTTAACGATAATGCGATTGAGTGACCTAAAAATAAATAATAATATTATTAAAAATAATAAAATATTTTATATCCCATATTCACCTTATTGTTTAATACATTAGAGTACACATGAGACCTAAAACAGTGTTATCTAACTTGCTATGGTGGATTGGAACCAGATCCCCTGATCCAAGCTTGACCAAACTGTATAAGAAAATAAAAATAAAAGGAAGAAAAAGAAGGGAAAAGCAGGAAAAGAAGACCGAAAGAAAGTGACCCCCAACCCTAGAACTATCCATCCTCCCAAGCCCCAAGGATTAGACATTAAAGCGGTCTCACACCTATTTTGTACATAATAGGCGTGGGGCTTCATTGTGACAGGCTCGGGGGGGAGAAGCCTTCAGATTGCTGGAGTCCCCTCTATTCATAGACCCCAGAAACTCCCTGTAATCCTTCCCTGTTCCCTGATCCGCCAGCAAAATGAGGCTACACTATTGGCCACCGGCATTTCGCTCGAGGATTAAGATCCAGTACAAATTTCATTGTCAGTAAAAAAATACCAAATTCTCATGCTAGTGAGATAGTGAGGAGACACATTTACAAAGACATGTAGAGGCATGGAACTTCCCTCACTTTCACTGTGTAAATGGAACATGCCTATATTCTTTCTCGCCCAGCTCAAGGAAGCTGCCGTATGGCTGTATAGCAGGGGATAGGAAGTTACCCCAACAATCTTGTGAGATATCAATGATCTGGGCATGCAGGATTTCATCTAATCATCTGCCTTTACTGTTCCTTTAATGATGTATCTTTTTTTTTAGATCTGAAGATGTTGCAGCAGTTTCATTGGCTGTGAATGTACTAAATCTAAATACCAAATTGTCAAAACACAGTGAAAACATGGTCATCAAAATGAGAGTCAATCACACATCAACTGCCTTTTTCATCATTAAAGGGATATCAGACATTCCTGAGCTGCAGGTTCCTATCTTCGTCCTGGTTCTGCAGATTTATCTCATCACTCTGGCTGGTAATATGACCATATTTCTCCTGGTCTGCTTGGACCACCACCTACATATACCCATGTACTTCTTCCTGGCCAACCTGTCCATTGTGGACATGTCTAGTTCTACAGTCACTCTACATAGGAGCCTTCTTAACTTTATCACAAAGGACAATACAGTGGGATTCTCTACTTTGATGGCACAGTGTTATTTTTTTGGATCGTTATCTGGTCATGAATTGTTCATCTTGACGGCCATGAGTTACGATCGGTACGTGGCCATTTGTAAGCCTTTGAACTATCATATGATGATGAACTTTAGGACCAGCTTTGGCCTAGCTTTATTTTGTTGGATGTTTGGTTTTATACAAGTCATTCATTTTACGGTCATGATGGCTAACATCTCTTGTTTTTCTTCCAATGAAATCAACCACTTCTACTGTGATATTGTTCCAATCATGGACATAGCCTGCAGTGATATTTCGGTTTTAAAAGCTGTGTCTTTTATCCAAGGGGTAGTTTTATTTGTCATAGTTCCATTTTGCCTTACTTTTGCTTCTTACCTTTTGATAATTATCACTATACTAAAGATACCTTCTAGAGTTGGTAGATGGAAAGTTTTCCATACGTGTTCCTCACACCTGACAGTCATCATTTTGCTTTATATGACTCTCACCTTACAGTATCTCATTTTAAATAACCAATTAGGTTTAACTAAGCTTTTCTCTTTGATTAATACAGCAGTTGTCCCCATGCTCAATCCGATTATATACAGTCTAAAAAATAAAGACGTGAAAGCAGCTCTAAGAAGAAAAAAATTGACAGCCTCTAAATATTGCTGTTTTGGACCTACAGATGCAGCATTCTTCTGAGTGATTCCTTTTTTACCTCCATTCTCTGGCACTTCCATGCCGGACCACACCCCCCCTGCCATCAGTCACAGGGGCTGTGGCCACGCCCCCTCCATTCAATAGAATAGAGGGGGGCGTCAAGCATCGTCCTACTACTTCTATTGCAATGGAGAAGGCATGGCAACGCACCTGTGATTGATGCTGAGCTGTGAGCCCATCCCTCAATCAAACCCATACCCATGGTTACCCTAGGTCATCCTGGGAGCGTGGATCGTGCGATATTTGTGGTTAATATACAGTAATATTGAGTGCAGTAAATGGGAGTGCATCAGACAATAGTTAAAAAGCAAGTCAAGTCAGCCAATGCTTACAGCCCAGGACTGATGAAAGCCAAATTGTGAGCCAGTTGGCAATGTTCAATGACCTGCATGGCTCCATGTACACCTGGCAAACATCAATGGCCACAAAAGGTGATGTGGGCTAGTGGAGCACATGTGGTCCCAAATCTCAAATGTGGTATGCGGGGTCAGACAATGTGTGGTGAGGGCCCCTGGGCAAAAATCAGGTGGATGAACCTGATAAGTATTTTTCTGTTTAATGTAATAGTCCTCTGATTGCCTCTCCACTCTGAACACATCTGCTATGGTGCCACCTGCCATCTGTCTTTCACTCAGTCTGTGCCAATCTAGGGAATCCTGCTGTGCTAGCCACCAAACCTCTTCTTTTCAACCTCTGTTGGACTCGGGTATCGACCTCAGCTCCAATCCTTGCCACCACTGCTCCAGGTCTTCTGCCTCTGGCTGAAGAGATTCTAGTAGGTTGTTTTCGGTGCGCCCTCTATGGGAGTAGGGGGAAACAAGCTACCAGGGTTTTTGTCCACCCTGCAGAGTCCACATTCCTGGCATCCTGCACAAAAGGCCTTGCCCGGGCCAGGCAGCCCCCACTGACACTGTTTCTGGCCCAGTCATTGCTGTCAGGACTGATTAAGCTGCTGTACAATGGAAGCCATTCCAGGAGCAAAAGCAGAGCCCCTTCCTGTCTTTGTTGTCAGACTGATATTAACTGTTTTGCTGATGCGGTCCTGGCCTTCCTATGACCTTAAAGAGCAAGTAGCGGAGGCCCCCTTGAAAAGTATATGGTGGAGGCCCTAGGGCACATATTCCTCAGGCCCTGCCTAAAATATAGCTCTGCCTGGGGAGGGGGGGGGGTTCAGACAAAGAAGACAAAACAATGCTAATCCACCGGCTGCAGGGGTGGATCAGCGTAAAAAGGGAAGAAAGTAGCACAGGTGCTGGCTGATCACCAGCACCTCGGCAGGAGAGGACCTCCTGCTGGTGGAGCAGCATATGGCAGGGCAAAACCCAGGAAATGGAGTCGGCCAAAGGCAATACAGGGCAGATGCACGCTCCCATATTGAACTCCAGACCTCACAGCTCTCTCCACTGACATACGAGGGGATTATTCTTTGTAAGAGCAGTGAGACAATGGAACTCGCTGCCAGAGGAGGTAGTTATGGATGCCACTTGCATGTAACATTTCCAGCTATGGCTACTAGACCACTGGAAGGAGATAAACAGGCTGAAACTATGTTACTAAGAGTGCCTGTGAATCAGTACCCGCTATTATAGTTGTATATTTGAGAGTAAAGCTCCTAAATTTCTCTTTACAGCGTTCAGAGAATCAGCCAAGTTATTTATTTACATATCAATTAGTACAATTAAAAAATAGAAAAGGTCCTAAACTTTTCTTTAAATCAGCCAGGTTACTATGATTGCATTATGCTTAAAAAAAGAAGCCTAGTTTGCTTTAAAGCTTTCAATCTATTAATTTAGCCAATACATTTACTATAGAAATAGATTTTGAATCATAGTCGTAACTTGTTTAACATTTTTTTTTACTTTATTAAAATTGTGGCCTCTTTTACAAATTGATTTTTTAGTGTACTGTGCAAGATACATGATAAATATTAACATAAGTCAGCCACATATCTGTGAACATGACATTTCAGAAACCTGTTATTTACAGTTAGTTTACATGTGTTACAGGTCAATAAAGCATGCCAAGGGGGATAAATAGGACTAATGAGCTGTGTAATAAATATCTCCTGACACTCGTCAGATACTGAATTGCACCTAAAGGAAATGTGCAATTTGTTTTAAAAGTTTATTCGGTATACTATATGGAACTCAACAAATTAAAATGCTGTTACATTTTGCAAAAGCTTATGCCAACAACCCATAATTAATGTTATTCTAAAATGTAAATTGCTACCACAAAATGTTTTTTAATTGTAAAAATGTTTTAAACTTAAACTTAACTTTTTTTTATCAAGGGCTTGAGCACCAAGAGTTTCTTTTAAATTACTTATTTGTCATCTTCACACTCCAATGTACTACTTTCTGAGCAACTTGTCTATAGTAGATATGTCATGTTCAACCATCACCTTGCATCCTAGATCCTTACTAGCTTTGTTACGCATAATAAGACAGGACATGAGATTCTGATCTTGACAGCCATGAGTTATGATTGCTATGTGGCCATTTGCAACCCTTTACACTATCACCTGGTAATGAATGCTATGTGCCCTGCTGGAATCTGCTTGTTGGCTGGTGGGGTTTTTGCAGGTTATTCCCCCTGTTGGGATACTCTATAGCTTTTCCTGCTATTACTCTATTGAGGTTAATCACTTCTTCTGTGATATGATACCATTGATGAATATTTCCTGCAATGATACTTCCTTTTTGAAGACATTCATAGAGGTTTCCTCCTAAATCTTACTCCGTTTGTTCTTACTTTAATATCTTACATTTTTATTATACCCACCATCCTGAAGATAAAGTCTAACCCTAAAGACATAATGCCTTTTACACGTGTTCATCTTACCTTACAATGATCATCCTGCTTTATATAATTGTCAGCCAATATCTCACACCAAACCTTAGCCGTTCTTTAGAATCCAAAAAACTCTTTGCTTTGTTTAACACGGCAGCTGTGCCAATGCTCAACCCGCTAATCTACAGTCTGAAAAATAGGGATGTAAAAAAAGTGAATCTTATGAAGACACGTCTAAGACTTTGCAATGCATCAAGAATAGGATTTAGAAATATGGCCTACAGTCGTCAAGATAAGGAATTCTGTTGTTTATGTTTAGAAATATTTTACTTTCCGGGGGCGTGGCCGGCGATGAGAGTGTGAGGACGTGCACCCTGTGAGCTCCCCTCGGCCGACCTATCTAACCTCACTTTTCAGGGCTATTAACCACCCAATCGCGACCCAAAGTGCCATGGCCAAGGGTCGGAAGCTGCGGACCAGAGCTTCCCCCCCACACAGGAAGATCAGCACTTACCTGGCCCCGGGCCGTCCGGGAGGAGGAGGTGAGGGGACGTCCAATATGGCGGCGGCGGCGGCGGCGGCGAGTGGAGAGGCCGCACGTGGCGACTCCGGGGAGCGGACGGGAGACGCGGCGGTTCCAGCGGTTCCAGCGCCGGTGAGCGTGCCGGGGAAGGAGGGGAGAGCCCGGCTTCTGGAGGGGGGACCCGGTCCCCGCGACTTCCCCCATGTCGGCGAGGCAGGAGGCGCCCGTGGACAGCAATGGCGCGCGCTGCCGACAGAGGACACAGCAGCAGCAGCAGACGAGGAGGAGGACGGGGGGCGACGTCGACCGGAGTGGCGTCCCTCAGGCAGCAGCAGCTGCTCTGCACAGGTGAGCCTTCGCGAGCTCTGCGCTCCCCCGCCGGCTGCGAGAGCAGAGGCGCCTGACAGCTTCCCCCCGACTCACACCCAGGGAAGGGGAAACATTCCACCATCCCCAGCGCCACACACCATCACAGAGGAGAGAGGGCAGAAGAGCCCATATAACACAAGCCATGCAGCAGCTCCCAGGCATCCAGTAAATGCATGCCTGGCACCCTCCACGTCAGCTTGCCCCAGCCCTGATCCACCACCATCGCCCAGTTGTTCGGGGGACCTGGCTGATGAGGGGCGGGTGGTCATCTCCCCGGATATCTCCCCTATGGCCACCCCATCCCCGCTAACATGGAGGGGGCCCACCGAGAGGGATTCCAGCCCTGGCCCAGCACTGGGGTCCATGATGGAGCTCCCCCAACTCCAGAACACGCCGGCCCAAGCTGGCACTTCGCCGGGCGTAAACGTGCCGCCTATCTCGCCCCCCCTGTCCGGTGCATGGTTCACTAAAGGGGCCTCGCCTGGCCTGCCTTCATCCCCTACGTGGCGGGGGAGGGGCGACTCTTCGTCATCCACCTGGCCTCGTGCTGATGCCCCGACGGAGGGGAGTGTGGCTTGCTCGGCTCGCTCCTCCGCACCCGCGGATTTGGGATGCCCCCGAGACCGGACGCCGTTCGGCTCCTCGGCCGCTACGGGAGTGATGCCGTCTTTAGAGACTCCTTCACGACCCCTGCACGACCCTACAGCACTGACGCACCCTTCTCTTGACCCCATCCTCACAGCTTTAAAGGCAGAGCTGAAAATGCTGCCCACCAGGGACGATCTGGAATCCTTCATTCATAGGGTCGAGAGCTCGTTTAAGAAAGACATTTCTGATCTGCAGCAGTCAGTGGGCGATCTTGACGCCAGAGTCGACTTACTGGAGCAGTCCCGCGCCACGACCACCCAGAGATTGGAGGCACTTGAACGCGATCTGGCCCAGCAGAAGGCTGTCACCCAGATGACGGTCCTGCACTTGGACGATCTTGAAAACAGGAGTCGTCGCAATAATATTCGTATCAGGGGCCTGCCAGAGGCGACGGGTCCTGACCAGCTCCGGCCGACCATTACCGGCATCTTCAACGATCTGCTTCATCGACCTCCGGATACTGAGATAGCGATCGATCGGGTCCATAGGGCCCTGGGCCCCAGGTCTCCCGACCCTGCTCGTCCGCGCGACGTCGTGTGCCGTTTGCATCATTATACCATGAAGGAGGACATCCTGGCGAAAGCTTGGGCGCACGGCCAGATCAACTTCGACGGAGCACCTCTGCAGCTGTACCCGGATGTCTCGCGTAGGTCACTTTTGATGAGGCGAGTCATGAGGCCCCTGCTGTCCAGGATCCGGGAATGTGGCGGCTCATACCGCTGGGGGTACCCTTTTCATCTAGTGGTCCGCAAGAACCAGCGCACCTATACTGTGAAAACCCAAGCGGACCTTCCGGACCTCTTCACCTTCCTGGACTCTCCCCCGGTGGAGATCCCAGACTGGCGAGATGCTTCTCTCTCCTTTGGTCCTCCGCGGCCTCTCGGGGGACGGCCGCAGAGGACCCGCCGGTCGGGGTCGGGGGCCCGCCGGTCGGGGTCCGCTGCCGGGACCCGCGGAGGGCGTGGCGACGGTCTGGTGAGAGATCCCCGTCGCTCGAACAACGAGGACTAGACGTGCTTCATGATCCCTGGCGGTATTTTCATTTACTGATCTTGTATGCTGCTTGCTGTTTGCTAACCGTTCTTTGACCTATGTTAGATTGACCGTTGCGGTGGGGACTCGCCGGGCTGATCCTTCACACCTTACTCGGCATACCTTCTGGGGATGTCCCCTTGGAGGTCCTTGCTGAGATGTGTGTACTTCCCTCTTGACTGGCCCCCTACACTGGACTTCTGCCCACGTGTGGTGGGACTTTTTGCTTTGGATCGGCTCCCGGCGACCTCCGAGCCCCGCTATATATTTATATATTTACCTGTTTTTCCTTATTTACTGGTCTCCTTTTAAACTGGATCGGTTGTGCTGTTTGCCAAATGTTCTTTAAACTGCGTTAGATTGACTGTTGCGGTCGGGGCTCGCCGGGTTGCTCCATCGCACCTCACTCGGCAGGCCTTCTGGGGTTTCCCCCTTGGAGGTTCTCGCTGAGATGTTAGTACCTCCCTCTTGACTGGCCCCCTGCGTTGGGCTTCTGCCCACGGGTGGTGGGACCTCTCGATTGGGATGGGCACCCGGCGACCCCCGAGCCCCGTTATATAGTTATATATTTACATATTTACATATTTACCTGTTTATCTTCATTTACTTGTTTCTCTTTAAACTGAATCGGTTGTGCTGTTTGCTAAATGCTCTTTAAACTACGTTATATTGACTGTTGCGGTCGGGACTCGCCGGGCTGGTCCGTCGCACCTTGCTCGGCGGGCCTTCTGGGGTTTTTCCCTTGGAGGTTCTTGCTGAGATGTTCGTGCCTCCCTCTTGGCTGGCCCCCTGCGCTGGGCTTCTGCTCATGTGTGGTGGGACTTTTTGCCTGGGATTGGTACCCGGCGACCTCCGAGCCCCGTTAAATATATATTTACCTGTTTCTCCTTATTTGCTTTTCTACTTGTTTCTCTTTAAACTGGACCGGTTGTGGCGGTCGGGACTCGTCGGGCTGATCCCCCTCTCATGTTGCAGCTTGCCTCGTGGGCCTGTGCCCCGGGGGCTCCCGCTGAAGTGCCTTGCGCCTCCCCCCTTGACTGGCCCCCCGCGCTGAGCTTCCGTGCCGGCGTGCTGGGGCCCATTATGTGGGGTCGGCCTCCGACGAGCTCCGAACCCTGCTAATTATGTATTAGCCTCCCCCCGTGCCGTGGGTGGTGGTTAGCTGCGGGGGGCCTCGCCGGGCTGTTCCCCCTCACTATACTTGATGAGCCCCATGGGTCTTGCCCCGGAGGCTCCTACTGGGGTGATTTGTGCCTCTTCCTCCGGCTGGCCCCCCGCACTGGCCCCCCGCTCGTGCGGCTTGGGACGCTCCACACGGGATCGGCCTTCGGGGAACCCCGAGCGCTGCTATGTACTTATGTACCCGTGCCCGCTGTTCATGCCCCCCCGGTTTGCGGTTGGTTAAGGAGCTGCAGAACATGGTTATATGTCTTACCTTACTGTACAAATGGAGGCCTGTACTGTATACACTGGATCCGTGGGCTTCGGGCTCGCGGGGCCGTTGCCCCCCCTCTTGTTTTCTCCCTCGCTTGCCCCGCTCTCCGCGCGGGGGGGAGGACATGGAGCGGCACGATGTTCACCCTTGGGCCCCCGTCCTGCGGGAGGCCTCCTGGTGTCTGGGGGGTCATCCCGGGGTGATGGCTCTGGCGACTCTCGAACCTCTTAGATTTTTGACTAGGGCCATGGCTGGCCCTTACTTCAATTTCCCTCTCTGATATTACAAACTTTGGGTGGCCGCCCTACAGACAATCTGATCTGGGGTCGGCCGGGGGGTCCTCCTCTATCTCTCGGACCCGTCTCGCTCCCGCCCTAGGCCGGGACCTTGTGGCCCTCCGGGCTGGCTTTCCTTTTTGCTAGCCTCGGGTGCCCGAGTTTCCTTCTTGGGACAGGAAAACTTCCTTCCCACTTAGACTCCCTGTAGTTCTAGTTCTCCCTTTACGTTAGTTCCTATCCCGTCGGTCCTAGTGTATTGTGAGCCTATTCCTCTTGTGCTGCCCCCCCCTGTGACTGCTTCCCCTGCCGCTTGGTGCTTTTTCGGTTTCCCCCATCTTTCTCCCTCAACTGATCCCTCCCCTGCTTCCTTCCTTTGCCCTGGCCGCAGCCGGAGAATCCACGTTCTCCTGTATCCTCTATTCTTGGGACAAGAACCGTTAACCTCCACACGACTATGTCCAAAGTCCAGTTCACTTCATTAAATGTCAAGGGCTTGAACTCTCCTGTAAAGCGAGCTTCAGTTCTGGCGGAGCTGAAGCGCCTAGGAACGGGGATCGCCTTTCTCCAAGAAACCCATCTTAAGGAGGGGCGGGTGCATAACTTATCGAGCCGCTATTTTAGGCACCAGTACCATGGCCTATCCCCGGACTCCAAGTCCCGAGGGGTGTCCATTGTCCTGGCGGGATACTTACCTTGGATACTGGAGGAGGTGGTCCACGATGGGGAGGGGAGGTACCTATTTGTCAGGGGAACCCTTTACTCGCAGAGGGTGACGCTTGCGACCTGCTACTGTCCCAGTGTGAATCAGGTTAGCTTCTTGAGATCAACCTTGGAGAAGCTGGCAGAATTTTCTGCTGGTATTCTTCTCTTGGGAGGGGATTTTAATTGCGTTCTTGACCCTCAGATTGACACCTCTAGGGGGACCTCTAGCGTTCCTTACTCGGCTATAAGGAGGATTAAGGCTCTTCTGTTCGACCACCAGCTCCTAGACGTGTGGAGGATTGCCAACCCCCGAGACAGGGATTACACTTACTTTTCACCCCCTCATAACACTTATTCACGTATAGACTGGCTCCTGGTTCCCCATAGATTTATGCATCTTTTCTCGCGACCGCGCATAGGCTCGATCTCGATCTCCGACCACGCTCCTATCTTTGTCACCCTGTCGGTTCCGGACTCTCCCCCCCCTTCGGGACATTGGAGGCTCAATAGCTCCCTCCTACAAGACCCGGCGTTCAAGGCAGAGATACAGTCGGCAATCACCGAGTTCTTCTCGGTGAACAACACTCCTGATGTAACGCGTATGACTCAGTGGGAGGCCCACAAATGTGTGATCCGGGGCCTCCTAATTAGACGAGGTGCCCACCTCAAAAAAGAAAGGGAAAAACAAACGGCCCTCCTGCTCCAGGAACTCCGGAGCCTTGAGACCAGACACAAACAAACCCTAGACCCCACGCTATCTGCTAAATTGATTAAACTGCGCGAGACCCTCCGAGACTTAAGCTTTGTACAGGTCAGGGGCCAGATTGCGAGAAGTCGTAGGTTCTTCTACGAGCTCAGCAACAAAAGTGGTAAGGCCCTGGCTAGAGCTCTGAGGGGGCAGAGATCGAGGAATTACATTCCCAGCATCCTTGACCCCGAAGGCACCAGACATTACAAAATAGGGGACATAGCTAAAACTTTCAGGGATTTTTATGACGCCCTATATAACCTACCGCAAAATAAGTCCCAGGCACACCGGCAAAAGGTGAGAGCCTACATTCAGAGATCGGACCTTCCCCGGCTTGGGCGGGGCGTGATGGCGGCCCTGGAGGAGGAGATTGATGCGGGGGAGTTTGTGAGGGCCATCAAGAGCATGAAACCCGGGAGGGCACCTGGCCCGGATGGATACGGCTTGGAATATTACAAGGAACTAGCGGACACCTTGGGTCCGCATTTTGTCTCCTCTTTCGGATCTTTGAGTGATGGCCATCCACCCCCCCGGGACACTCTGCGGGCTAACATTACTGTTATCCCCAAGCCGGGCAAGGACCCTGCCCAGTGTGGTAGCTATAGGCCCATATCCCTGCTGAACTGCGACCTCAAGATATATAATAAAATTTTGGCGGACAGAATTGCCCCCCTTCTCCCGGATCTCATTCATTGGGACCAGGTGGGCTTCGTCCCGAATCGCGAGGGGAGGGATAACACCACTAGAGTCATGAACGTGGTTCACCACGCCCGACGGATGGGGGAGGCTGCGTTGCTCCTCTCCACGGACGCCGAGAAGGCATTTGACAGGGTGAGCTGGGTTTTCCTCGAGGAGACCTTGCGTCACATAGGGTTGGGTGACAGGATGCTTAATAGGGTCTTGGCCTCATATACCTGCCCCTCGGCGTCCGTGGTGGTGAATGGCCTGCCTTCCCAGGCCTTTAACTTATTTAACGGGACGCGTCAGGGATGCCCGCTCTCCCCCCTGATCTTCATCCTCTCGCTGGAGCCATTCTTACGCTTAATTAGACGGAACACAGATGTCTCGGGAGTGAGGGTGGGCGGAATTGAGCACAAGGTGGCGGCGTACGCTGACGATTTGATGTTTTTCGTTTCAAAGCCGGAGATCACCTTGCCCAACCTCCTTGCCGAGCTTAGGAGCTTCCAGGAGGTCTCTAATTACAAAATCAACTATCAGAAGTCCTCCGCCCTGAACATCAATATTAATGCGGAACGCTTGCGACGCGTCGCGGAGAATTTCCATTTCAAATGGGAGCCAGAGGCCATCACCTACCTGGGCACACGCATCCCTTCCAATCTCACGGGAACGTACGCCCTAAACTTTCCCCCACTATTGAAGAAACTGGAAGAAGACCTCCTTAAATGGAACAAGGGGATTTATTCTTGGTTTGGAAGGGTTAGTGTCATCAAAATGAACGTCCTCCCCAGGGTACTGTACCTTTTTCAGGCCCTCCCGATAGATATCCCCCACACCTTCTTTAAACAGCTTACGGGTCTATGTACCAGATTCGTTTGGGCCGGACGCTCCCATCGTTTGGCGGCCTCCCTACTGACGGTCCCCAAACTTAGAGGGGGACTGGGTCTCCCAGACTGGCGACGTTACCACGCCGCAGCTCACATGAGTCGAGTTATTGACTGGTGTCGACACTCTGCCCAGAAGCAATGGGTTGGATTGGAGCAGGCCGCTTCCCCGTGCCCCCTCCCTGGCCTGCCTTGGATACCTCTAAATAGACTCCCACAGCTGAACACGCACCCTACGGTCGGCCCGACCAGGAGAGCGGTGGACGGGTTCGTGACTGGGACGGGCCTCTCCCCTTCCCCATCCCCCCTGATTCCCGTCTTGGGGCACCCTGACTTCCCGGTGGAGATAGAGGGCGGCCCCTTCAGAGCCTGGATCAGGCAGAACTGCTATAGGAGACTTCACATGCAGAGTGGGGATACGTGGAGAAGACCGGAGACCCTGGTCGCAGATCTCGCACTCAGACCTCTCACGCTGCTGCAGTCTCTTCAACTCCAGCACTATCAGCGATCTGTCGGATGCGTGGCGTCCAGGCAGTTAACGCAATTTGAGCATACCTGCCTGGACTCTGGTCATTTTAAGAGCGCCCTGTCATACTCCTACTCGCTGTTGATGGAGCCTCCGGAGGACTTTGTCCCCACATACGTGAGGGGATGGGAGAGGGAACTCGGTAGGACCTTTACGGATGAGCAACGACTGGCTATGATCCAGTTGGCTCATAAGAGCTCCATCTCCTGTAAGTACCAGGAAACTAACTTCAAGATTCTGACGCGCTGGTACCGGGTCCCGGTAGTGTTAGCTAAGATGTTCCCCTCCTCTTCCCCTCTCTGCTGGAGGTGCTCGCGGGCCAGGGGGACTATGACCCACATCTTTTGGGAGTGCGAGAAACTCTCTAGCTTTTGGGCAGGAGTTAGAGAGATTGTCAGGAAACTGACAGACGTTGACCTGGGTGATGACCCCATATGCTACCTGCTTAACCTGGCGCCGGTCTCTTTGAGTTCCAGGCGGCGATCCCTCCTCGCCCCCCTCTTGTGTGCTGCTAGAACTTGCGTTCCGGCGAGGTGGAGATCCCCGGAGCCCCCCACGGTAGCACAATGGTTGGCCGTTGTCCGAGATATCTGCAGGATGGAGGAGCTCACCGCCTCCCTGAAAGGAACTTTTGAAAAACATAGGAGAACCTGGCAGATTTGGGATAGTTTCACTTTCTCCCCCGACTTCCTCCATTACACGTAGACAGATCCTCTCGACCTCTGGTGGATTGGACCGTCCCTCTGGCCATCCTTCATCCTCCTGCACCTTCCCCTTCCCCCCCTTCCTCATCATCTCTCTTTTTTCTTTTTCCTTCCCCTCATAACTCTCCCCTGTTGTGTCCGTCCTGTCTCTCCCTCTCCTCCCCCCTTCCCCTTATGTTATTCGTTATCCAGTGGTTAAGTTTGTGTTCATCCCTATTCTCTTTCCCGTATATAAAAGTTTGGGGACAAGGGTTGCAGCTGCCGCATCAGGGGGCTACATGGAACGGCAGTCTAGATTATCCGGAATAAGGCCCAAAGTTGCCGTTCCTTTCCTATAGTCACCCTTCTACAAGCCTGAGATTGATGACACTTGTTTATGAAGATTACTATGTTTTGTAATGGCTGTAATCCATGCATCTCTTCTATTTCTTGGCACTGCGTTGCCAGGCGCTGTATCCATTGTTCCCTCAATAAAAACTTTTAATTAAAAAAAAAAAGAAATATTTTACTTTCCATGCGCCTGGATGAAAATAATTAGTGAAACATTTGATTTTTCATAAAATGTTTTATAATTTACTTGCATAGCATAAATGAGTAACTTACTGAGTAACTGATTTATTTTTTGGGGATAATACAGTTGCATGCTAGGAAGGACTGGGGTCAAAAATCATTCCAGGATTTTGCTGGCCTTAGCCAGCCTATGGCCAACTCACAAGCTGCTAAGTACCACCCCTTTTGTGCTTCCCAGCAGGTCAATGACTGCATTCCCATTTCAGGGTGACATCTGGTTCAGGAGTGTCTGTAAGTAAGACTTTGTATTGAAGGGGAAGATACTTTGGCAGGGGTGGGCCATGATACAGAGGCTATAGCATCAAAGGTGCAGAACATATTGGGATGCCTTGGTTGGAAGTTACAGTGGGGTGGGGGGAAGGGAAGAAAGTTTTTGGGAAAGGTTTGGAAGGCAAGAAGTGAGGTGGTTGTTAGAAGAATAAGTGAATATTTGCTGTGGGTAATGGGGGATACATGCCAGAGTCCACATCATGCCCAGCTGGCCCCAAAGCATTGCACACCAGTAATTCAATATGTGCTCCCTATTGCCAGCCCACCCCTGGTTGCATGAATAAAATAAGTTAAAGGGAACTTGCCAACAAATCAAAGCTTAATTAATTGCTCCCCTAAGACCCTCTCTCCCAATAAGTGATGTAAGCTATTTTAGAGGGCCTAACCCCATGCAGATTGTGTTCAATAGCATGCAGAAGCAGCGCCTCTGAACTGTATGGGAGCTGCCATCTTGCTGCACACCTGATTGCATCACTTCTTAATGACCCTGTTCCACAGTCAAAATTGCCATAAATCTCACTGCAATTATCCCTTATCTCTAGCCAAAAGTGTAAAGCCATCACTTGCAATGACTCATAATTGCTCTGATCACTACAGAAAGCCTCTAGATATATTGTTTCCACTGCAATCCTCCATGACTGCAGCCCCATTAAGATAAATAGAGATACATAGTTACAAAGCTTTTCTCACACACACAGAATTTCTTCCTCCAGCAGCTCTCTATTTAGTGTGTGTGCAGTATGACATAGCTTCTTTCACATGGTTCTGAGGCATATATCTCTCTTAATTTCGTTTAAGAAAGACTGTCAAGTGGGTAGCAAGATGGCCATTCCCATGTAGTCCAGGAGCGCAGCATCTGCATGCTATTCCACAGCAGCTTCATGGGGTTAAGCCTGCTTACCATGGGGGGTTACGAGAGCAATTTACTAAACTCTCCTTTTTGACTGGAGGTCTGCTTTAACTAATAGCTAATACATATGGTTTGCTTGTTGTCTACATTGCAAAAATAGACAGGCACAATTCAATTAAATGACACAGTCAAAGTCAAGTTTATTGGTCACATGCACACCTATATGACAGTAAGGATCAACAATACAGTTTAGTAACATCCTCAGGAGTACCTAAATATAGTCCTGCATTTACTTACTAATGAAATGTGTTCTAGAGAGAGAAAATCATAAGAAGGACACCTATGTCAGAATCCTATTAGTCGACTTCAGGCAGGCCGAAACTGCTTGTAGAGAAAATGTCTAAGTTAGATCCCTCCCAACATATGCGCATGAAAAAGCAGCTTCCTAACAGGAAGATAACAACAGGTCAAGCTAGGCCCATTTATGTCCAGTGTCAGGGTCACAAACATGGGGGCACCCCATCTTTCTCCGCTCCTCTTCTCCAAAAAAGACTTTGCCGATGACAAAGGCAGACAGGCATAGGACCAATTAAGAATGGGGAGGAGGCTCTCCGGCCATCATTGCCCCCACTATCCCTCAATGGGGTAGAGATACAAAAGGCCAAGGGTACAAAGTTCCTGAAAATTACTATATCGGACAATCTAAAATGGGACACAAACATCTCCAATGTCCTAATGAAGTTGTAGCAGCTGCGTTTTACGGTTACTGAAAAGGGCCCATTTTCCACAAGGACCCTGGCCATGTTCTTCAAGACAGTGATTGCCCCTGTCCAGGGATTCTCCATCTCCTGCTGGTTCGAGGGTGCAAACAAGAGAGACAAGGTTAGACTCCAGCAGATCATCAGAACCGCTGAGAAGATCATTGGTTGCCACTACAGGGTACCACCATGCAGAATCTCCAGATCCAAAAGGGGCTTCTACTCCTCTGCAATCTACCTGCTGAATGGCGCTGAACAAAAAATAGACACACTACTGATCTTACCTTCCCTCTTTATCAGGTACCTAACAAATTGACATAATGTATACACAGAGATCCATCAAACCCTCAGTAGTCACTAATTTACTCCATTCCTGAAGAAGTCTCACCATTGGTTAGGGCGAAACATGTTGAGTTAATACACCATCTCGTTACTTTTAAGAAGAGGAGACGCATACCCATACATCCTACGAAGGGATAGGACTGCCATGTTTATAAGTAGCAATCCTTGCACTGTACTGTTATCACTGTAATGTCAACAATATACTTACATTTATATATGAACACATGTTACAAATTTAGGCATAATTTCCTATATTTCAGAGAAATGTCTTCTAATTTACTGTACAATTACAGAGAAAGATGCAATAAACTAATAACACTTAAAGAGTTGCACTGTTTATGTAATTAATTGAGCACATGACATAGTAAGTGATTGCTTAGAATGTAAATACTAATTTAGCAGCAACCTATTTGCATTCCAAGATGATTTTTCCATGCAATCAGTTTATAAATATTACCCAGGAGCTTTGCATGCACATCTCTCCTCAGGCCATACCACTGTATCTGAATTAAATGCAATTCTTTA
This sequence comes from Gastrophryne carolinensis, assembly GCA_027917425.1. Lineage (NCBI taxonomy): Eukaryota > Metazoa > Chordata > Amphibia > Anura > Microhylidae > Gastrophryne > Gastrophryne carolinensis. The sequence goes on along the minus strand of CM051235.1, from coordinate 40,010,458 downwards.
ATCAATTTGCTTAATTACTTTGGAAACGTGTCTCCTCATCTGCTGGTCATGGACTGCTGACCTTACACCTTTGATACACCTTAAAATGTTTTGTTGCCTTAAGACATTCAGGCCCAAACTATAATGCTCCTTCCTCCATGCTTTACTGCTAGGATGTGGTTTTGTGTTGGTTCACAGGCATTGTTTTGCTTCAAATGCAGTATTTAATTTATTATAAACCTCTTTTTCTTAACTGTCCATTGACCATTTTCCCAGAAGCACTGTGGAATATCCAAATGGTCTAGAGAGGCAAACTTAAGATAGGCCGTGAAGTTTTTTTCTTCCTTCCTTCATTTTTTTATGCTTTTATTGTTTAGTTTTATCTAATGGTAAGCGCATGGGCAGGAGGCTTTGCAGACTTTTTGCTGTTGCCCTTAAGTTCTTTTTTGAATGTTCCACTGAGCTCTTGAAGAGATCATTGTACCAGAAGTACAATTAAAGCTGACCCAGCCGCATCCCTCCCCTGCCCAAGTGGAATCCTGATTGGGTTTTAAACAAAACCAATGCACATCTGACCAGCGCTGATGCCTTTTTGCTCATTGTTCAACGACTGACACAGACTGCTATTAAGGTCTCCAGAACTGCACACAGTATTCCAGCTGTGGCCTCAGCAGAATTCTATACAGAGACATCACAACTGTCTTCTTCCTCCTGGTTATGCCTTGAGCTATGCAGTCGAGCATCCTGCTTGCTTTCGCCACTGCTTGTCTACATTGTCCACTTATCTTGCAGCTTTCAGTAGTGTAGATAACAGTCACATTATATAGTAATAGAGATGAATGATTTTCTGGGAAACAAATTCAAAAATCTGAATTTCTTGTAATTTGTGCCAGCTGAATCTTTCCCTGAATATAAAAAGTAAAAAAAAATGTAAAAACTCACCTTCTTTCTCATTGTCCTCCAGTCACTGGCCTGCACTGCTCTCCGCAGCAACCATAGCCTCGCCACAGGAAGGGGCTTTTTTTTTACAAACGAGTGAGCTGATGGCTGTCAGAAGCAGATCGACTGGAGTTAAGGAGGGGGGTTAATAAAAGAATTAATAAAATAATAAATTTTTGCTGCATGTGATTTTTTACATTTAACCCTTTGTGAACTGGTAAGGGGCCCTTGATACAAGTTCACAGGGCAGGAGGAGCTGGCAAGTCACCTGCACACTGGTGACTTGCCATAACCCCCTGCCCCATTACCTGCATTCCCAAACCCCAGGGGGTTGCAGAAGAGCTTGAGGCACATAAGGGCTATGCGGACTGGTAGCCCTCAGTCTCAAGTGTTAAACCCTTTAAAATGTACGCGGGGTCCCCCCTATCCAAGTAAAACCAGCCCAGGCACCAGCTATGGGGACTGGTAGACCATGGTGTGGTGTCCTGAAGGCTACCAGTCTACACAGCCCATATGGGCCTCAGACTAAAGCATCTGCTGATGCCCAGGCATTTTGCTCCCACACTTGGGAGCCAAGCGTGGGTCAGAGGATGTGAGTCCACTGTCCTGTTGAAGACACTGCGGCTGGTCAGAGGATGAGAATGTCACCCAGCACGGGAAAGAGGTAAGCTTATTTTTTATTGTTTTGTGAGCGAGTTTGTTAAATGTTCAAGACGTTTGTTAAATGTTAGGACGACCTGAATTTGTTGAGGAAATTCGCTGAATTGCCTGAATTGAAGTTTTCTCATCTCTTTTTAGTAAGTAGTGCAGAAAACCTGCGTATTACAAAGCATTTACCAACATTTTCTTTTATCTGTAAGTGGACCTGTCTTAAACCTCATTAAATAGATTTATTTTATATTGCTGTTATTTCTGTAGTATTATGTGAAGGAGGAAATGGAGGAATTTCCTCAGCCCCTTGAGCAGCAACTAGTATGTGTGGTTTCAAATCTCTTCAGAGCTGTTCAAAATATGGAGGAGCACTAGACAGGGAACATAGAAACATAAATGTGCTTTGTTTTCAGAGGATCTGCTCTTATTTTTAACTAAGCATAAAATATCGTTACCTAAAATAAATTTTACATAACTTTGCGGAGGTCTCCGGTCTAAAAGTAAACGAAAAAAAAAATCATAAAATCATGGACAATTAATGGTAATTCAGACCTGGAAGCTCTTGAAATTCTCAAAACAAGTTTAATTCCCAATGGTCTAATTTAGAAATAGAATTTTTAGGTATTATGTTGACCTCACATTAGAATGAATTGTACAAAGCAAACTATCCTGTACTCTTTAGGAGAATGAGGGAAACACTAGAGTCATGAAAAACACATCCTCTGTTGTGGATGGGAAGAATTGCAGCTTGTAAAATGGACTTTCGTTCAAAACTCCTGTATGCTTTTAGAGCGTTACCAGTAGGGGTTCAACCTAAAAGAAATAGAAAAGCTCCAAAATGATATAGTGAGCTTTATATGGAATAGCGGTAAAAAAAGGAGACTTAACAAAAAAGTTTTGCTAATTCCAAGTAATCAAAGAGGGTTGGAGGCTCCAAACCTGAAACTCTATTTCTATGCATCTAGAGCAGCGCAAATGTCAGAAGTATTCAAGAGACAAGAGAAACCCAGGTGGTCTAACAAGAGTAGTTCTGGTAGCCATCAGAACTACTCTTGTTAGAAGGTAAAATAACCATTCAGGAGTGTCCATTGCCTCCTGAAACTATAAGAATATGGGACAGGGCGCAAACAATAGTCAGACTATCTGCTAAACATTCACATCCTGGCCTCGATTTAATAAGAGTTAAAAAAAATTCTCATGGTAGTAAAAAATTCAATTCATGAGAAAAAAGCCTGAGAAATGTCACTGTTATTGAATCACCAGATAGGAAAACGATGAAAGTCAATGGCAGCTTTTACTACAGTGTAGAAAGGAGTGAACAGTTCTCTGCTTAGGAGTAAAAATGTGTCATTGACTTTCATTGTCTTCCTATCTGGTGATTCAATAACAGTGACATTCTCAGGCTTTTTTTCTCATTAATTGAAATTTTTACTACCATGAGAATTTTTTTTAACTCCTATTGAATCAAGGCCATAGTGCCTGTTTTGGGAAACTCCAAAATGAATCGGAGTTCAAAAGCAGGGTTTGGCTGCTTTTGCTTTTTGAAGTAGTGGATTTCTATCCCTCTGCACAATTTCTGTCATGTTGGGAGTTGAGGGAAAAGTTGACTCCCTGTGTGCAATAATATTATAGAGGCAACAAAGGGGGGTGGGAGCAGTTCAATCACTATTTATACAAAATTATCAACATTATTATTCAGGGCCTGGGAACTAATTTACCGCCCAGTTTAACCCTCTCATCAACTAAATATCAAGCAACAAACATGTCTAGCTATGTGGAAAGACAGAGATTTGGTTGCATATATCTGCAGATACATGTGAAAGCCACACTGCCCCGGCAAGGCACTCTGTGTTTAGTGTGGTCCCTACTCTTAATTCTGAGTCCCCAAAGTTGGGACATGCAATGCAGACTAATATCTGAAAGCTACTCACCTGGGAAGCTGCCAGCCTCCCTTTAGAACACTTCACAGGGAGAAATCCATATTGACTGAATTCCTCCCTGCTTGTGCTCATGGCAATTCAAATGAACAAAGGGGGGTGGGAGCAGTTCAATCACTATTTATACAAAATTATCAACATTATTATTCAGGGCCTGGGAACTAATTTACCGCCCAGTTTAACCCTCTCATCAACTAAATATCAGGCAACAAACATGTCTAGCTATGTGGAAAGACAGAGATTTGGTTTGTGGCTTCCACATGTATCTGCAGATATATGCAACCAAATCTCTGTCTTTCCACACAGCTAGACATGTTTGTTGCTTGATATTTAGTTGATGAGAGGGTAAAACTGGGTGGTAAATTAGTTCCCAGGCCCTGAATAATAATAATAATTTTGTATAAATAATAGTGATTGAGCTGCTCCCACCCCCCTTTGTTCATTTGAATTTCCATGAGCACAAGCAGGGAGGAATTCAGCTAATATGGATTTCTCCCTGTGAAGTGTTCTAAAGGGAGGCTGGCTGCTTCCCAGGTGAGTAGCTCTCAGTTATTTGTCTGCATTGCATGTCCCAACTTTGGGGACTCAGAATTAAGAGTAGGGACCACACTAAACACAGAGTGCCTTGCCGGGGCAGTGTGGCTTCCACATGTATCTGCAGATATATGCAACCAAATCTCTGTCTTTCCACACAGCTAGACATGTTTGTTGCTTGATATTTAGTTGATGAGAGGGTTAAACTGGGCGGTAAAATAGTTCCCAGGCCCTGAATAATAATAATAATTTTGTATAAATAATAGTGATTGAGCTGCTCCCACCCCCCTTTGTTCATGTGTATTATAGAGGCAACCAGATATTTCAATTTCTAGGAACAGAGAGACATAACAGGGGGAACATAAGAGTAGTAACGGAATTTGAGAAATATGCTTTAACAAAACCAGGTCAAGCAGGTGGCATCTCTACTATCTACAATGCCCTACACAAAGCAGGAAGTAAATATCTATACAATGGGAAAAAGATCTTTTAGAAGAATACTCAATAGAGTGGTGGGTGCACTAATTAAAAAAAGCGGGGAAAATGAATACATCTCTGAAAGAAGCAAACCTCAAAATAGCAACAAGATGGTATTTAGTTCCCCAGAAAATAGCTTTTATTTCAAATTCATTTATTTTGCAATTTTATAAGTATATTTTAAGTAGTAATGGATTAGCCAAGATGTTCCCTGACCACAAACTAATTATTTTAGGAGTTGATTTAAAGTCTTGTAGGGGAGGGGGAGGGCTTTAATTCAAATACAATATACTTGCATAAAGTTGAATTAACTGATAAAGTAAATTAAAGTGGTCATGGTTGAGCCAAGATGCTTCCTGACCACACACCAATTTTCTCAGGAGTGGATTGAAAGGCATTTAGGGGAGGAGGAGGCATTTAATTCCAATTCATTTACTTTTCAAAGTTATGCAAGTGTATTTTAAGTAGTCATGGTTGAGCCATGACTCTCCCTGACCACCGACCAATTATCTCAGGAGTGGATTGAAAGGCTTGAAGGGGAGGAGGAGGCATTTAATTCAAATACCATATACTTGCATTAATTTGAAAAGTAAATGAAAGTGGTCACGGTTGAGCCAAGATGCTCCCTGCCCACAGGAAACTTATTTCAGGAGTGGATTGGAAGGCTTGTAGGGGAGAAGGAGGCTTTCAATTTAAATACCTATACTTTTCAATTTAATGCAAGTATATTTTAAGAAGTCATGGTTGAGCCACGATGCTCCCTGACCACAGACCATTATCACAGGAGTGGATTGAAAGGCTTGTAGGGGAGGAGGAGGCCTTTATTTCAAATTCATTTACTTTTCAACTAGCAAGTAGATTGTAAGTGGTCATGGTTGCACCATGATGCTCCCTGACCACAGACATGGAATGTTAATGAAGTTCTTGCTACTGTTGCTAATGTTCAGCAAGCATCAGTGATGCACTGACCACCATTCACCATCCATGGGACCCCTTACCAGTTTAAGGCCAAACTGAAACAAAAAAAAAAAAAAACTGTTTTATTAAAAAATAATGTAATGTTCTTAATTACCTGATACTTACATTCCCCCGGCAGCCAGTCCAAAACATTGCAACCAAAATATTTTTTGGACAACTTGAGGTCCCTGACATTTAAGGTCTACAGTCTTGTCTCATTGTGGTTGTGGTGTACCTCACCTGGTACACACTCCAGGGTTTCATCACAGCACAGTTTCTGTTCCTCAAGGCCATGGGAACTTGTCAGGCTCAGCATCTTTCCACAGTGCTTCTAGAGTGGAGAGAGTCTTGACACCTAAAATCCTTCACATGAGCAGTCTGGGGTGTCACCACCACACCCCACAGCAGTATCTACCAGAGCTCACCACTGCTCTGACATCCTGCTTTTCAAAATAAACGTATACACTCAGGAACCGATCAACAGCAAGAGACGGGTCCTTCCCTATTCAGTAAAGCAAGGGTGACATCTAGTGTCTAAAACTGTTGCTGTTGCTGTCCCTACATTAAGACCTAAAAAACTACTTAGAGGTTGGTGGGGCACCATAAAAGCAGGAAAGCTACAGCATCAACCATTGTACTATAGGGCTAAACTGACCAATGTCATCAGTTGTGGAAATAAAGATGAAGGGGAAAACTTGAGATGTGAGATGGACTCAACAACACATTCAGCCCGATAATAGGGCATAATGCTAATTTGAGATGAACAAGTGCGCAAGTGTGACAGAAAGGAGAGATGCAGCACAACAAAGGCATAGTAAAAACAAGCATGAATGGCTTGAAGCATGATCAACATAATGTAGCATGGACATTAAAAAGCGTTGCCAGCTGAAAAGAAGTCAAAGCAGGTTGGATGGTGATGGCAGCTGAGTAAGACAATATGATCTGCATATAATCTGGTTGACACTATGAAGATCTGGAGAGCAGCCTAATGGCATCAGGAGAAGGTTGAAATGACACCATGGGCTTTCTTGCGTTCTAAGAATATAAAGAAGCAACTGTTGTGTCACCAGAAAGGGTCATTTTTTTACTGAGTATTTCTGTTATACACTCAGCATCAGGCTTACCTAACTGGCCTGAAGTCCTAAAACAATCAATAAAGAATGGGGAGGCCGATTCATTAATAGCGCCAGGTAGCGACAGATGAGCGACTGTAGCGTGATTTTTACAGCGCCAGCCAGTATTCGCTGTGCTTGGCCGGCGTTTGCTTGATGACAGCGACTCAGTCGGTGTGCGGTAATGTTGAATACGGGCTTAGGGGTCGCTGTTTCACAGGTTCAGCGTTGTATGTGAACGCCTGACAACGAATGGCCAGAGCGAACGGCTTGCTTCATATTCATTAAAAAATCACGCTCCGAATTTGCTGGCGCTGTCCATTCCTTGTTTAAACCCCAGTGCGCTGGCGGCGATGTGTGTTAACTAGTTTTTAACCCCTAAACAACCATATTTTTTGATTGTTACATTATACATGTTTTTTGAATCATTTAGTAATATGAATACATTAATATCAGACCTGTTAGATCAATTCTGCACAAATTGTTTTTTTTATTTTTTTTTACTTTAAAAAAAAAACCGAACATTGCAGAAGTGGTCTCAGAATTTTTGACATTAAAAAAAAAAAAAAGAAAAATATTACCAATTAATTATGATTAATTATACATTGCTCCATTGAAATGCATTGGACAATGCCAGGGAGCGACAGGTCATACCTGGCGCTGTGAAGGAATTTGCAGCGGCGCTGTTCGTTCCAGGCGGCTTCATGATGAATCCCGCGCTAGCTGACGCTCTCGCCGACGCTAGCCTCATTTAGCTTGATAAATGCGTCACTGTGACCGCCGCCGGGCGTACTTGAGTCGGTAGCCGCCGATAGCTGGCGGTACCTGGCGCTCATCAGACACTACCTGGCGCTAGCCCGTGATAAATAAGGCCCATAGTGTATGTAGTCCAGTGTAGTCATCAGTGCCCACACTACGAAATAGTAACATGAATGTATGACCCAACTTAAAAGGGACGGTTTTACCCTTTTGTACTCTGGGGACAGTGGTGTTCAAATCTTTGGCAGAGAGAAGAACTTGTTTCATTGAGCCACATTTTTACACTGCACTTTAACTAGAAGAAGTTTTAACACTTGTCTATGTCTCTGTGTTTCATTTTATTTTGTGTGTTATGTGCACAAATACCATAGGAATTTTTTCTCCACATTTAACCCATCCATTTTTGTGAGACAAACAAAAGCAGTGAGTGCACACGTACTTGCTCAAGAGTACTCCAGACATGTCCTGCCTGGGATTCAAACCTGCAACCCTCCAGTCATAAGACTGATTCCCTACCACAAAGCAATGATTGCCCTGTGTTTCATAACACATCACTCCTCAAGTAATGTTTATGCAAGGCTGGAATCCCCATTAGGCAACCCTAGTCCGGTTGTCAATGCCTTAATGCCCAATGAGTGCACCCCTAACCACAGAAAGACACAGTATGTGTGTGGTGGGGGAGGACACAAGGGGTTAAACACAGTCCACAGCAAGAGCTCTGGCTGTCAATAGAACCCTATTTCACTGCCAACACTGCTGTGGTCATGTGACCACAGTATATTGTCATCTGCGATCTGCTAAAACTGGCTTATTGCTCAATGTATCTCTTTAACTGCTACCTGAGACTACGGCCGGCATGCTGGTCAAGTCTATCTATATCAAGATTTCAAAGACATACCATTAAGTTCTATTAAGGGCAGGGGGCATTACAAACATAGAGAAAAAACATGTTCTTCAAAGCGGGCCTGAGTCAAAACAGCTTGCATGGTCATTCAGAGCCAGGTGAATTAAGAGAGAAAACTGCCATTGACTTTTAATGTCTATTGGGTGTAAATTTTCATTTTCATTTTCAAGGTAGACAATGAAAGTCAATGGCAGTTTTCTTCCCCTAAAAAAAGGAGTGAGAATACTCACCTAGCTCTGAATTGACCTCTATCTTGCCCACCCCCTGGGATAGGGATAGCCATCCACTTAAAAAGGCCCAAACATTGCCCTGGGTCACCAGCAGCTGCAACTCCTTGCTCACAAAACCCCAGGGCACTAGTAGGGTTGTAGCGGTCAATCGGAACACAATCAAGATGCGCTAGGGATGCAAGAGCCAAGGGCTTTTTCACATGCTGGAGGTCTGATTTAAAGGCCACTGCTTAATTTCTCCCTGCACTTCTTTATATGAGTGCCCAAAGGTTTAGAAATACAATACAAGAGTAGTAAAATATGTAAACAATCAAAAGACCCTTCTGTATAACCACATGTGCTATTTTCTTGTTATGTGTCACACTTGGAACCAATTAATAACATACTATTAATGAGTACAGCAGATTAGCTGCAGTATGTCTACCTCTCTGTGGAGCCCAGGGAATTAATTGTCAGAAATAACCCCAAACTTCTGCTATATAAATACAGCACAGATCTAATTACATGTACAGTAACTTAATGCAGCCATCCTAGAACTACTGCTTTATAGATGAGTAAAAAAAAACACATCTTAGGAAAAGGAAGAGGTAAGTGAAAGCCTTTATGCTCAGTTGTCCCAAAACATTTAATTTTAGGTGGCCATCCACATGTACATTTTAATTTTAATTATAAGTGAAACATTTGTAATGCTGTAGATAGTGGAGTCTTCTTTAGTGATCGTCTTAATGTTATTTACTAAGAGAAATTTACAGTCTCAAACCTACTTCCAAGAATCATGGGTAAATCCTGTAATGTTGGTATGTATGTGCCATGTAAATACTTTCTGTCTTAAAGGAGCACTATCACACTAACGCAAAATTGTGTAATATTAGAAATCCATATTAACACGTTGGCTAATAAGAGGAAGTGTTCACTTATACATCCAAACTGAATAAAACTTCCACCAAGCTTGTAGTTTATTCTCTCATGGTAGGAATAGAATCCAGTGACTGAACCTTTCACCCCAGATTTCCTCTTCCTTCTATTGAAATTTAAAAAAAAGATGCCTGGCTGGATTTTTCTTGATGTTGGGCATATAAGTGACACCATCCTGCTGCCATCCAGCAAGTTTATATGTTTTTTTTTTATCACTGGTCATTTTTCGCCAGGGCTCCTTTAAGGAAAAAGAAAGTTACAGTCCTCCCAAGAATTACCCACCATACAGCCATCACTTCCAGCCTTGTCCTGACATGGACCACTAGCCCAAAACATGTGTCCACAACACAAGCAGGAAGTGGTGACTGTGTATGGAATATACATGGCCTGGACACTTGACACATTTTCTGTCCACTTGACATATCAAAAGGGGAAAACTGATGATTTCCATGGCCTTGCCTACTCCTAGTTATGGTCTGTATGAGCCATGTAAATACTTTACCCTGAACCCCCCTCAATAACGTCAAACACTTCATTGAATTCACTAAGTTCAGGCATTTGTCCCTGATTGTTGGGGGGGTATATTAACTAAAATCTAGACTTGCAACTTTTCTACCTCAATGGAGACACTACTTTAGTAGAAACACAATTTTGCATAGGTTGATTAATAAAGTTTTGCATCCTTACCTCCCTCACTGGAAATCTTCTGCAACTTGCCTGGAAAATTTCTCCACCTCAAAACTCCATTGGGTGCAAGGGATAAAACATTTTGCCACACTCAAGTAAATAACCTTTGGATGTCGGAAGTGGGAGAACTCTCCTGATTTGGACTTTTTTTGCCTTAGGACCTGATTTACTGGGGTTACTGTTAGTACCTTTATAGCTATATCCACAGTCCCACTAAAGAACAGTCCCCCCTCTTTCTGTTACTTCTGAGTGTTTGAAGAACTCTTCACACATGATTGGAGTGCTGAGATAAATAAGTTCTTCAAATTATTTATTTGTTATTTAATGATCTTATTATCACAAACATATCCAAGGCAGCATGTGTATTGACCACTGCGGCCAATTCACCCCCCACAAAGCCAAAGGATACACACAACACCATCCACAGACCTACCACTTTTTTTGCCTGATTTACTGTAGTAACTGTTAGTACCTTTATAGCTATATCCACAGTCCCACTAAAGAACAGTCCCCCCTCTTTCTGTTACTACTGAATGTTTGAAGAACTCTTCACACATGATTGGAGTGCTGAGATAAATAAGTTCTTCAAATTATTCATTTCTTATTTAATGATGTAATTATCACAAACATATCCAAGGCAACATGTGTATTGACCACTGCGGCCAATTCACCCCCCACAAAGCCAAAAGATAGACACAACACCATCCACAGACCTACCACTCTCCCTGCATTGTTGGCTACTAAACCAACTGTTACCCTGCAGCTAAAATAGTCTTTCTTTACTAATCCATTTAGGTCTTTTTGATGATGGCCCAAAATTATTTGAGCCACACGTCACAATATTGCACTGTTTTATATTACTTTGCAATTGTTTATAAGAACTTGGTGTGTATTCACAAAAAAAAAGTTTTGAATAAATCAGCTGACCTGTTAAATTCTTCTCTCTTTAGGTCCTAGAAACAAATACAGATGTATGTGAATCAAACCTCAATTGCGTTCTTCATAATAAAAGGAATTTCGGATGTTCCTGAAATAGAAACCATAGCCTTTATATTAGTTCTTTTGGTGTATATCCTAACTCTCTTTGGTAACATGACCATCCTACTACTAGTCTGCATGGACTCTCAACTTCACACTCCCATGTACTTCCTTCTAGCTAACCTTTCTCTGGCAGACATGTCTTGCACTACTTCCTCCTTACATAAGATCCTTACTAGCTTTGTTACTAGAGATAAAACAATTTCCTTTGAGGGCTGTATGGTGCAGACTTTTATGTCAGGATGTTTTACGGTCCATCAACTGTTTATATTAACAGTGATGAGCTATGATCGATATGTCGCCATCTGTAATCCTCTGAAATACCATTTGGTTATGAACTCCAGGACATGTGGCCTACTGGCCTCTATTTGTTGGGTGTTGGGTTTCCTGCTGGTTGTTCCTCTTGTGAGTATACTGTCTAGTTTCTCTTGCTTCTCTTCAGCTGAAGTCAACCACTTCCTCTGTGATATTGTCCCTTTAATGAAAATCACCTGTAATGACACCACATTGCTGGATATTTTGTTCTTCATTGAAGGTCTCTTTTTTTTCACTCTGGTCCCATTTTTTCTGACCTTCATTCCTTATATTTTTATAATAGTGGCTATACTGAAGATCCGCACAAGCACTGGGAGACGTAAAGCCTTCTACACATGTTCTTCGCATCTAACGGTGATCACACTGCTCTATACAATTCTTGCCAGTCAGTACCTGACACCAAGTTCATCTAGTACATTAGACAAAAGGAAGCTCTATGCCCTGTTTAATATGGCAGCAGTACCTCTACTTAACCCTCTAATTTATAGCTTGAAAAATAAAGATGTGAATGCCGCTTTAAAAAGAAGATTATGGAAGATGACAACGTAATTCCATTTTAGATTTCTTCTCTTTGCCTATATTGCAAAATTAAAATGATGGTAGACAAAGTAGTATGGCGACAAATGGATTGGGAGAAATATATGAGAAAAAAGCACTGTAATAAGAATGTTTGCATTGCATCAGACAAATGCCTGGGGGTTATTTACAAGTGTCACCCCAGAATGTGAGAGCAGTGTGGAGAAATAAATAAATTAATTTGAAACATCAAATAAGGTGCAAAACATGTTTTTACAAGAAAGATCACTCCGGTTCCAATAACTTGACAAAACTGGTCAAAAGCAAAAAACTTGCACCAAAGAAATGTACAATATTGCAAAAGGGAATGGATGAGCAACCCAGAAAGCCCACCAACCGCGATCAGTTGGACTTTTACTTTTCCGTCATTGTGCTCTATGGCTTTACCACCACTTATGACTAACATAGCTTATACAACAGCACATAGATTGGTACAATGATCAAGCCATCGACGCAAAATGGTGCAGAAGCTTCTTAAAACAGACCCATAATCACAACACCATAGCATTTACATTTTCTAAAAAAATGTTTGATTTATAATGTTTGATTCAATAATTGCCTATTATATAAACATAATATCTGTATATAAAATCTGTATTTATCATTTAACAAATCTTTATTAGATCATTTACCGTATATACTCGAGTATAAGCCGAGTTTTTCAGCCCACTTTTTGGGCTGAAAAAAGCCACCTCGGCTTATACTCGAGTCAATACGGCGCCGTCAGCCGCTCCCGCCGCCTGCACTTCCAGGCTGCTGCGTGCAGGTCGTCGGTGGGCGTGCGTCATATGGCCGGCGTCCAATGAAAACATTGGACGCCGGCCATATGGGGCACGCCCACCGACGACCAGCGCGCAACAGCCAGGAAGGGCTGGCGGCGGCGGGAGCGGCTGACGGCGGAGGGAGCGGATGACGGCGACGGCGGCGGCGGATGATGGCGGCTGGCGGCGGAGGGAGCGGCTGAAGGCGGAGGCGACGGCGGCGGCTGGCGGCGGCGGGAGCGGCTGACGGCAACGGCGGCGGAGGGAGCGGCTGAAGGCTGGAGGCGGATGACGGCGGCGGGAGCGGCAGCGCTGAATGGAGAGAGCGACCGGCTGGAGGAGGAGGTTGGTGGCGGCAGCAGCAGCAGGTACCGTTTGTGTGTGTGTGAGTGTGTGTGTGCGTGCACGCTGGTTCATGCTGACCTCCCTCTCATCTCTATGCCCAGTCCTTTAGAGCAGGGGCAGGGCCAAAAAATGTGCCTTTCCTGTCCACAGCAGCATTAACCCTGCCTGTCCCTGCTTTCCCCCCAAGAATGTTTAATGCCTCGGCTTATACTCGAGTCAATAGCTTGTTCCACTTTTTTGGGGTAAAATTAGGTGCCTCGGCTTATACACGGATCGGCCTATACTCGAGTATATACGGTAATTAGAGGCAACTAATGAGAAAAAGTTGTAACAAATGCTAAACATATTTTATATAATAGAAGTACATGAATTGTTGTTTTTCTAATTTTAGATTAGATACTATAAAACATTACCAGATCTATGCTTATTTAACTTATAACATCTATTTATCCTTGTTGGTATTAGGTGGAGTTTCAAGCATCAAGGCACCAGGCATATCTAGTGCCCAAGGTTTGGTTATGCTAATTAGTTGGGTGCATTCACAACCCACAATAGATTTTTCCTGTTTTATTTTAGTTTTTTTTTAGAAATTAGGTGATAAGGTTTGGCTCAATTAAGTAATAAGTAAGGAAATGTTGTGGTCCCATCTATAAACCAAGAAACAACAGAATGCAAAACTACTTGTAAGGAACTTACCTGGCTCTGGGGCCCTGTCCCGCAGCGCCTCTGTAAGGCCGCGGCCGGCTCCGGTCTTCCAGCGGGCACGCCAGGCGGGTGCTTCCACGTCTTCTGTGGGGCTTCAGCCTCTGCCGCCCCCTCTACATCGGCGGCAGCAGCTGGGGTCGCCGGCATTGTGGGCGCCTCCTCCGCTTCCTCAGGCGGCTCCTCCGCCTCTTCGGCTGGTGCGGGGTCCCCTCCCCTCCTCTCGGGGAGTGCGCCCGGCTTGTTGTCACGTGCTCGCGCGTGGGCGCAAGCACATTCCTCATATGCCCCCCGGTGGCGCTGCTCCCAGCAGTCATGCCCTGGGATTTGGGGTGGGATGAACCCAGGGACTGGACAGCCTGACTGGCCAGGGCAGTCCAGTCCCTGGGGCTGCTCCTATAGGAAACCAGATCTTAGTTGCACCAATCACCTTCACAGTTGCAACAATCACTCATTCCCCCTCCTATTGGTCAGTTCCCCTTTAAATATGTTCTCGCCCGGTCCACCAGTGCCCGTTATAGCTAGGGATGAGCAAATCGATTCGGACGAACCCGAATTCATTCCGAATTTAAGGAAATATTCGATTCTGAACGAATCCGAATTTCCCCGCGATTCGATCGATCGAAGTTTTCCTTTAAACTCAATTTACTTCAATTACAGGCATTGCAAAATGGTGGATGGACATGTCTGGACATTTCCCCTGAGGCAAGTTATCATGGGAAGGTCACATGCAGCCTATCAGCAGCCAGGAAGCCCGGTGACGTCACCGTGCTATATAAAGCGGCGGCCATCATGCTTGTGCGCATTTCAGACTTGCATTCGTGAGACAGCGGTGGTTGCTGCAGACAGGGACAGACAGTTAGCGATAGGTAGGGAGAGTTACAGATAGGTAGGGAGATTTACAGATAGGTAGGATGATTTAGAGAGGCAGACAGAGCCAGGGAAAGATAGTGGAAAACCGGAAAAACAATCCAGGGACAGCATAAAAGTGACAGTGACAGGGTGATTTGCCTGATCAGTTTTCAATTCAATTTGATTTCTTTGTGCTGTAAACCGTAATCTGCCTTGCCACTGTGCATGCCATCTATGCAGTGCCTTATGTAACCCTTTCTGTTATACTAAATAAGCGTTGTTCAGCATCAGCTTTATTAAGCTATTGGATTTTGCATAGGTTTTTGTCCTGCTGTCAATACACCAGGCCGCAGGGTATCCCAAACCACCACGTGGCACCCTATCTGTTATACTAAACAAGCGTTGTTCAGCATCAGCTTTATTAAGCTATTGCATTTTGCATTGGTTTTTGTCCTGCTGTCAATACACCAGGCCGCAGGGTATCCCAAACCACCACGTGGCACCCTATCTGTTATACTAAATAAGCGTCTACAGCTTCAGCTTTATTAAGTTATTGCATTTTGAATTGGTTTTGGTCTGCTTTAAATACACCAGGCCGCAGGGTATCCCAAACCTGCACGTTGCACCCTATCTGTTATACTAAATAAGCGTTGTTCAGCATCAGCTTTATTAAGCTATTGCATTTTGCATTGGTTTTTGTCCTGCTGTCAATACACCAGGTCGCAGGGTATCCCAAACCACCACGTGGCACCCTATCTGTTATACTAAATAATCGTTGTTCAGCATCAGCTTTATTAAGCTATTGCATTTTACATAGGTTTTTGTCCTGCTGTCAATACACCAGGTCGCAGGGTATCCCAAACCACGACGTGGCACCCTATCTGTTATACTAAATAAGCGTTGTTCAGCATCAGCTTTATTAAGCTATTGCATTTTGCATTGGTTTTTGTCCTGCTCTCAATACACCAGGCCGCAGGGTATCCCAAACCACCATGTGGCACCCTATCTGTTATACTAAATAAGCGTCTACAGCCTCAGCTTTATTAAGTTATTGCATTTTGAATAGGTTTTTGTCCTGCTGTCAATACACCAGGCCACAGGGTATCCCAACCCACCACGTTGCACCCTATGTGTTATACTAAATAAGCATTGTTCAGCATCAGCTTTATTAAGCTATTGCATTTTGCATTGGTTTTTGTCCTGCTGCCAAAACACTAGGCCGCAGGGTATCCCAAACCTGCAAGTAGCACCCTATCTGTTATACTAAATACCCTTGTTCATCCTCAGCTTAATCAAGCTATTGCATTTTGAATTGGTTTTTGTCCTGCTGCCAATACACTAGGCTGCAGGGTATCACAAACCTGCACGTAGCACCCTATCTGTTATACTAAATACCCTTGTTCATCCTCAGCTTAATCAAGCTATTGCATTTTGAATTGGTTTTTGTCCTGCTGCCAAAACACCAGGCCGCAGGGTATCCCAAACCTGCACATTTGACCCTATCTGTTACACTAAAGCAGCTTTAAAAGGCTATTTCTCATAAATATATTGCAGTTTGAATTGTTTTTGTGTGTGCTGTAAAGACACCAGGCCGCAGAGTATCCCAAACCTGCACATTTTACCCTATCTGTTACACTAAAGCAGCTTTTAAAGGCTATTTCTCATAAATATATTGCAGTTTGAATTGTTTTTGTGTGTGCTGTAAAAAAAAAAACAGGCCTCAGGGTATCCCAAACCTGCACATTTTACCCTATCGGTTACACTAAAGCAGCTTTTAAAGGCTATTTCTCATAAATATATTGCAGTTTGAATTGTTTTTGTGTGTGCTGTAAAAAAAACAGGCCTCAGGATATCCCAATTAGCACATTTGACCCTATCTGTTACACTAAAGCAGTTTTTAAAGGCTATTTCTCATAAATATATCTCAGTTTGAATTGTTTCTATGTCAGCTGTAAAAACCCCAGCCCACATGGGCATCCCAAAAACTAGCATAAATATCTCAAGACTACCTGTCTAATAACTGCTTGCATTTTATAATTAACATCACTTTTCCACAACCAAGGGAGGCCTCCTTTGTATGTGAGGAGGGGGCATCCCAAACACTGGCAGCAATATTTTAAGAGTACCTGTCTATTAACTGGTTGCATTTTGTAAAGAAAGTCACTTTGTCAAATTTCCAGCAGCCATTGCTTTAACCGGGGGGCATCCCAAATATGCTAGCATGCGTCTTTTAAGAGTGCTCACATTGGAGTTGGCAGCAGCAGCCTTAGGAGCCCATATATTGCCTGAAAGACACACATATGAGCTGGCAGCAGCAGCATAGGAAGCCTATATATTGCCTGAAAGACACACCCAGGAGTTGGCAGCAGCATAGGGAGCCCATATATTGTCTGAAAGACACACCCAGGAGTTGGCAGCAGCATAGGGAGCCCATATATTGCCTGAAAGACACACCCTGGAGTTGGCAGCAGCATAAGGAGCTACCATGCATCAGCTACTACCATGGATCAGCCATTGTTGGCTAGAAATCCTGGTTGAACCATGCCTGATTTATCTTCACAAAGGTGAGTCTCTCCACATTATTCGTGGACAGACAAGTTCTCCTTGGCATGACTATGGCCCCCGCCGCACTAAACACCCGCTCAGATGGCACGCTACTGGCCGGGCAGGACAGCTTTTCCAGGGCAAACTCTGCTAGTTGCGGCCACAAGTCAAGTTTGGCTGCCCAGAAGTCCAGCGGATCCTCAAGGTGTGTTGGCATGGTCATGTCAAGGTATGACACGACCTGCTGGTTGAGGCCCTGCTCCAGGTCTTCCTGCTGCTCATGAGTAGACTCACTATGCGGGTGTAGAAAGCTACTCATTTGTGACTGAAGACTGAGGCTGCTGCTGATGGAGCTGCTGCTGCTTCTCCTTCCACCCCCCCAGCAGCCATGGCAGTGGAAGGTGATCGCAGAGGTCCCCCCCAAGTCAGACCTGCGAGACCATGGCACAGATAGGCATCGGCCAACTGACTACGTAGAATGTCTTTGTAGTAGGTCAGTTTGTCCTCCCTCTCGGCGGGTTTAAAAAATGCCCCCATTTTGTGCCGGTTCAGTTCCAACACGGCTTGATCGACCATTCTTGTCTGCTGCCTGTACTGACCTCTGCTTTGTCTGACCACGAAGCTGCCTGCGCCTCTGGATACCCCGCAATCTCTGACCTCCTGGCTTGACCCTTTGGCTACTTCTGACTACGCACCTGTCTCATCCCTGTACTCTGATTGACTACCTGTGAACGAGCTCTGCTTCGGGATACCCTTGTGGTTCATCGTCCTTCACCGTAAGCAGCCATCCTTTGTGCCTATTAAGACCTGGGGGCAACCGTTTCCGGTGAGGTGTACCTAGCGTCCCGGCAAACAGGGGCTTGACTATAGTCAGAAGCGGCGGTGGAGATTGGGGGTTGCCTTCTTACAGAAGGCTGGTGTCCCGCTGGGCATCACAGTATGGACCATGGCGCAGATAGGCATCGCCCAACTGACTACGTAGGATGTCTCTGTAGTAGGTCAGTTTGTCCTCCCTCTCAGTGGGTGTAAAAAATGCCCCCATTTTGTGCCGGAAGCGAGGGTCCAATTAGGTGGAGAGCCAGAAGTCATCCTGCTGACAAATGGAGACAATTCTGCGGTCACTACGCAAGCACGTGAGCATGCATCGTGCCATTTGTGCAAGTGACTCGGAGGGACTACCTGTCTCCATCTCCACTGCAAACTGCCACGGTGTGTCTGGGTCCTCTGTCTCACCTTCCTCACAACCCTCTAGCTCCTGTGGCTGCTCCTGCTCCTCCTCTCCTGTCAGATGACTAGATAAAATGGCCATTTTGTCAAACCTGTGCCCCTCCTCCTCCTCCACTTCAGCCCCCACAGGCTTCATGTGGCTGTGAAATGTATGCGCCATGTCTCCAGTGCCCTGACCAGCCATGGTTTCCAACATGTGTTGTAGTACATGAAGCAGTGGAATCACATCGTTCATCTCATAGTCCTGGCGACTGACTAATAAAGTAGCTTCCTCAAAGGGCCTGAGCAAACGGCAGGTGTCACATATGAGCTGCCACTGGTTTACATTGAAGTTACACAGGGGAGTCCCCCTATCCGTTTGGATCATCAAGAAATCCATGATGGCTTTTCTCTGTTCCTATAGTCGATCCTGCATATGGAGGGTGGAATTCCAACAGGTGGAAACATCGCAAATCAGACTATGTTTGGGGATACCGTTCTGACGTTGAAGCTCAAGAAGGGTGTGCTTGACGGTGTAGGAGTGGCTGAAGTGCATGCAAAGTTTCCTTCCCATTGTTAGGATGTCTTGCAGATGGGAGGAAGACTTCAGAAAATGCTTGACAACTAGATTGAACACGTGTGCCGTGGCAGGACGCATGGCTCAGGCTTCCTTGTCGCAGCGCAGACAAGATGTTCTTCCCAGTGTCAGTCACCATGGGTCCCATTTGCAGTTTTCGTGGAGTAAGCCATGGTTTAATTTATTTAAGTTCTAATTTTTAACAGTTCCTCCCATGTGTGGCTCTGTGGCTCAAGGCAAACCATGTGAAGAACAGCGTGAAACCACCGTGTCCTGCACACATGGTAGGCTGGAAGGGCACTGGGGAAAAAAATATTTAGAAAAAACAAAATACAAAAATAAAAAATAAAAAATGAAATAAAAAATTGGTACAAAAATTCACAAAATATTAAAAAAAGACAATGGAAAAAAAAATATTAAAAAAAAATTCAAAAAAAAAAAAAAAAAGATATATATATATATATATATATATATTGTGGTAAGGTTGAAGGGGCCGTTATTGACGGCAGGTATGTAGCACCAATGTACCTGGCATTGGTGCAGTAAAGCCGTATAGCTTGTTTTCCAGCATCAGCTGCTGGTGGCATTTTGCTGCTGATGATTTAGAATAGCCGAAAGGCTAACCTGGGACGGCTTTACTGGGATGGAGTAGAGCAGGGTGGGACTCCATCCCACTACCCAGGTCCGGGTTTTGCGGGCTGTTTAAATAGCCTGGGGAATCAGCTGTGCTCTGGCCTTTGTCTAGAGCTCACATGGGAGTGAGACTCTGTGAGCCTGGCTGAAATCTCCTGTGGAGGCTGTTTCATGCGGACCTGAGGCCTATTTGGACTGTAAACAGGACGTTTGCTCGAGGACTAAAAGCTGTTTGCCTGATTGAATCATTTATGCTGCTCTTTCCTGAAAAGGTGATGTAACCTGTATGGACATATGCTTTTGTGGATTTATGTGTGAAATAAACACAGACTTTACTTTGAACTGTTTGCCTCCGCCTCTATACTGCTGACACCCGGTCGCCTACCACAGCTAATCTCCACATTTGGTGGAGGATGCGGGCACAGCAGTGAGGCCGTTGCTAGGAGCAACCGACGAAAAAGTTTTTTGTTGTGCATGTCCTATATTAAACCTGCCAGGCTGCTACCTGGGACTGCAGACAAAATGGAGGCGGTCGTGAAAGCGCTCGTGGAGGCCAACAGGCAGCAGCATGGGACCAACCAGCTGTTTTTGCAACATATGATGGCGCAGCAAGCTGCAGGTGCGCCCAAAAGTATTCCTGATGCCCGGAAAGCTGTCCGCTCGGCGCTCACAAAAATGACCCCTTCAGATGACGTTGAGACTTACCTGGCGGTGTTTGAAAAGGTGGCTGCAAGGGAGAAGTTGCCGCATGACCAGTGGGCTGATGTCATGGCTCCATTTCTGGCGTCTGGACCCCAGCAGGTGTTGTTTGATCTCCCAGAGGACCAAGCCGCTGACTACCCGACTCTGAAGGGTGAGATACTGGCGAGACTGGGGGTCAATGTGTGGGTTCGGGCTCAGCGGGTGCATCAGTGGAGCTACCAGTCGGCAGAGCCCGCCCGACCCCAGTATTATAAAATGCTGCACCTGCTGCAAAAATGGCTGCAGCCGGAGTTGTTAAGCCCCACTGCCATGTTGGACCGCTTGCTGGCGGACATGTTTTGGAGGGCTTTACCGCACCCTCTTCAGCACTGGGTTGGCCAGGAATCCCCTGACAACGCACTAGGGATGGTGGACCTAGTGGAGCGATATGAGGCCACCAGGAACTTGCAAGGCGGCTCTATGAGGAGGGATTCGGGGGAAACCCCGGAGGTCCCCGCCCCAGCTCAGGCGAGTGGTGTCCCCTAAACCCTCTCAGGACCTACCCCCCAAAGTCCCTGCCCAAGTGTTGTGTTGGGGATGTAAGGAGCTGGGACATATCAGAGCCAATTGTCCCCACCAGGGGGAGCCCATGGACGTGAACTTTGGTTACCGCCCTTCCATGTATGCCAGGAGGCTGTGTGCTGCCGGTGTCCCTGAGCTTGTGGGGCAAAGTCACCTCTGTCAGGTGAAAGTGGGAGACACCCTGGCTGTGGCCCTTTTGGACTCGGGGAGTATGGTTACCCTGGCAAGACCCGCCTTAGTACTGCCCGATGAGTACACTGGGCGGAAAACCGGGGTTTTGTGCATTCATGGGGACTTGAGAGACTATGCCACAGCACAAGTGTCTCTCACCACCGTCTCCGGCAGCTGGAAACATGAAGTCGCTGTCGCCGCTAAACTCCCGTATGAACTGATTATTGGGAGAGACTTTCCAGGGTTCAGGTCACTGTGGGCCAAGCTGGCAGTTCCGGAAACCCGCGAGGCGGGTGTGTCCCCAATAAACTGGCCCTACTCAGGGGAGACCCCGGTGCCCTGGGAACCGGAATCAGGAGGCACCGTGGAAGAGGTGCCCGTCCCTAAAATGGAAGAGGGGGAGTCAACCCCACTAAATGTTATGGTTGGAGATGTGGAAGAGTTGGCAAAAGGTCCAGAGTTGGCAGATCTCCATGTCTCCACAACTAACTTTGGTACCGCTCAACACCAGGACCCGACCCTGTCTCGGGCCTGGGAGAATGTTCTTGAGGTGGAAGGTGAACCACAACAGCCAGGGGCGGAGTTAAAGTTTCCTCGCTTTGTGGTTCACCAGGAAATGTTGTACCGAGTAAACAAGGTACGTGAAGAGGTGGTGGAACAATTGGTGGTACCCAATCCATATCGCAAATTGGTGTTGGATTTGGCCCACCAACATGTTCTGGGTGGACACCTAGGCCAGCAGAAAACACTGGACCGCGTTTTACAATGATTCTACTGGCCCAGTGTGTACAAGGAGGTGGAGAGATATTGTGAGTCCTGCCCAACATGTCAGATGACCAGCCCTCAGCCTCATTACCGTGGTCCCTTAGTTCCTCTCCCAGTTATTGAGGTACCCTTTGAGCGGATTGCCATGAATCTAGTGGGTCCAGTGCCAAAATCCGCTAGAGGGCACCAACATATTCTGGTGATCTTGGACTATGCCACGCGGTACCCTGAGGCAGTGCCCCTGCGTCACACCTCTGCCAAGCTCATTGCTAAGGAGCTTATGGAAATGTTTTCCAGAGTAGGTCTGCCTAAAGAGGTCCTGACCGATCAAGGTACCCCGTTTATGTCGAAAGTAATGAAAGAGCTCTGTAAACTGCTGCAGGTGAAACAGTTGCGGACATCCGTTTACCACCCGCAAACAGACGGCCTAGTAGAATGGTTTAATCAAACTTTAAAGACCATGTTAAAAAGGGTGGTCGCCAAGGATGGGAAGAATTGGGACTTGCTGCTGCCCTATCTGATGTTCGCAGTGCGAGAGGTGCCCCAGGCCTCTACGGGGTTCTCGCCCTTCGAACTCTTATACGGTCGACATCCACGGGGCCTGTTGGATATAGCCAAGGAGGCCTGGGAACAGCAACCCACACCCCACAAAAGTGTGGTAGAGTACGTGACTCACCTACAGGAACGGATAGAGACCGTCTTGCCGCTTGTCAGAGAACACATGGAGGCAGCGCAGCGGGCCCAAAGCAGGGTTTATAATCGGCAAGCCAGGGTACGGAGCTTTAACCCCGGTGACAGAGTTGTGGTTCTGGTACCCACGGTGGACAGTAAATTTCTAGCTAGGTGGCAGGGTCCCTATGAGGTCATTAAAAAAGTTGAGGAAGTGACTTACAAGGTACATCAGCCTGGGCGGAGGAAGCCCGAGCAGGTGTACCATGTAAACCTGCTGAAACTATGGAAAGACAGGGAGACCCCTGGGGGTGACAGTCCCCGACCAGGTATGGTGGGGGTGGAGCTTCCCATTCCTCGGTCTGTTATTAGAGAAGCAGTAGTCGAGGTGAAAACTGGCGACAACCTCTCCTCTAAACAGACTCAGGAAGCCAGGGAGTTTATTAGCAGAAACACGGACGTGTTTCAGAACTCCCTGGGCGCACTTCGGTCATCCAACATGATGTTGTCACAGAACCTCAGGTCAAGGTCCGGTTGAGGCCTTACCGGGTACCTGAGTCCCGGCGACAAGCTATCGCGGAGGAAGTGCAGCAAATGCTCCGGTTAGACGTGATTGAAGAATCAAAGAGTGAGTGGGCCAGCCCCATAGTCTTGATTCCCAAGCCCGATGGTACGTTGCGGTTCTGTAACGATTTCCGCAAACTTAATGAAGTTTCCAAGTTTGATGCCTACCCTATGCCCCGGGTAGATGAACTCATTGAGAAGCTAGGCCAAGCCAGGTACTTTTCGGTTTTGGACCTCACAAAAGGGTACTGGCAGGTGCCCTTGACTGAGGCTACCAAGGAGAAAACAGCCTTTATTACACCAGAGGGACTGTTCCAATACAAGGTATTACCCTTTGGGTTACATGGCGCTCCCGCTACGTTCCAAAGGTTAATGGATATTGTCCTCAGGCCACATCGTCGGTATGCTTCGGCATATCTGGACGATATAATTATCCATAGCACGGATTGGGAAAGTCACCTACCCAAAGTCCAGGCCGTAGTGGATTCCTTCAGGAAGGCTGGGTTGACAGCAAACCCGAAAAAATGTGCTTTAGGCCTAGAAGAAACAAAATACCTGGGCTATGTGATTGGACGAGGAGTGGTCAAGCCCCAGGTGAACAAACTAGAAGCCATCCGTAACTGGCCCCGGCCTAACACCACCCGCCAGGTAAAGTCATTTCTGGGGTTGGTGGGATATTATATGCGGTTCATTCCCAATTTTGCCACCCTAGCGGCACCATTGACAGACCTGTTAAAGGGACGCAAGTCTGTCATGGTGAAGTGGAATGAACAGGCCGAAAAAGCGTTCTCCGCTTTGAAGTCTGCCCTGTGTGGGTCTCCGGTGTTGGTGACACCCAACTTTAAGAGGGAGTTCATAGTGCAGACCGATGCCTCCGAGGTAGGTCTCGGTGCTGTACTGTCTCAGGAAGTCAACGGGGAGGAGCACCCCGTTGTCTACATGAGTCGCAAATTAACACCCGCGGAGACCCGGTATAGTATAGTGGAGAGGGAGTGTTTGGCCATTAAATGGGCCCTGGAGTCTCTTTGCTACTACTTGCTGGGGAGAAGGTTCCGGCTGATTACGGACCACTCTCCCCTCAAGTGGATGTGCCAGGCTAAGGACAGAAATGCCAGGGTCACCCGATGGTTCTTGTCATTACAAAACTTCAAGTTTACAGTAGAGCACAGAGCAGGACGATTATTGGGTAATGCGGATGCCCTGTCCCGAGCACATTGTTTGGCATGTGTCCACCCCCTCAGGGTTGAACAAAGGGGGGGGGTATGTGGTAAGGTGCAAGGGGCCGTTATTGACGGCAGGTATGTAGCACCAATGTACCTGGCATTGGTGCAGTAAAGCCGTATAGCTTGTTTTCCAGCATCAGCTGCTGGTGGCAGTTTGCTGCTGATGATTTTGAATAGCCGAAAGGCTAACCTGGGACGGCTTTACTGGGATGGAGTAGAGCAGGGTGGGACTCCATCCCACTACCCAGGTCCGGGTTTTGCGGGCTGTTTAAATAGCCTGGGGAATCAGCTGTGCTCTGGCCTTTGTCTAGAGCTCACATGGGAGTGAGACTCTGTGAGCCTGGCTGAAATCTCCTGTGGAGGCTGTTTCATGCGGACCTGAGGCCTATTTGGACTGTAAACAGGACGTTTGCTTGAGGACTAAAAGCTGTTTGCCTGATTGAATCATTTATGCTGCTGTTTCCTGAAAAGGTGATGTAACCTGTATGGACATATGCTTTTGTGGATTTATGTGTGAAATAAACACAGACTTTACTTTGAACTGTTTGCCTCCGCCTCTATACTGCTGACACCCGGTCGCCTACCAGAGCTAATCTCCACAATATATATATATATATATATATATATATATATATATATATATATATATGTGTGTGTGTTTTTAAAAAATACAAAATATGAAAAAAAATTAAAAAAAAATATCCACAAAAGAAAAAAATATTTGATACATTTTATATGTTACTGTTATTATGTTAGATGTTATTGTTGCTATGTTATATGTTATTATATGTTATTATAAATATGTTCAGATAAGATAAATGTTAACTATTAATATGTAATTGACAATTAGCCACTTTTTTCTGTGACACCATTGCTAAGTGCAAGTGCACTGTCACAGGCACAAAGGCCTAGGAGCGTGGAGGCCACAGCGGAGGGACCTGTCCAAGTTGCTGTTGTGGTTGTGCAGGAACCACAATCACCCAGTGGGCCTAAAAGAATATGTATTGTCCCTGACCGTAGTTACAGCTCCAGATGTAGGCACTGCTTTGCACTTTGGTACACACTGACAGGCTAAAGGACTGGCCCACCTTCTGTTCAATAAAATTGTACAGGGCTGGTACTGCCTTCTTCGCAAAGAAATGACAGCATGGGACTCTCCACCTCGGCTCGGTACAAGCCATCAGTTGTCTGAAAGGTCCACCAACTCAAAAGGGAGGGACTTCAGCGCCTACAACTTATACAGGAGCACATTTAGCTTCTGCACGTTGGGTGGGCACATACTGTTGTCTCTTGGACATGGCTTGGCCAATGGATTGCTGGCGGAATGACTGACTCGGATTAAGAGGAGGAGGAGCATCTGGAGTGACAGAGGATGGGTATGACACACAGGAGGTGGTGGAGCTTTGGCTGGCTGGAACAGAGAGCGACGTGCCACTGGGTAATGCAGCAGGCTGGACCACCACTTTGGAGCCAACTCTCCCAGGCCGCTTGATGGTGACGCTGCAAATGTTGACGCAGGGCTGTGGGTCCAACATTGGAACCCTGGCCACACTTCACCTTCTGCCTACACATCTTTCATATAGCCATGTTAACCTCCTGCGGATGCTTGATGAAGAACTGCCACATGGCCTTGTAGCTCATATTTCCTACCAACAGTCCACACTAATTCACTGCTGCTGCCGCCGCCGCCGCCAATTCCAGGGACCCTCTTCCACTACCTCCTGGGAAGATAGCCTGCCGCGCAAGTGGTCTACCCCGAGCACATTTGCCTCCATACTTTCCCCTTCTGCCACCATGCTGGCCGCTAAATCTGTCACTCTCCATCACTCCAAGCCTTTAAAAGTGCCCTCAAAACTCACTGATGTCCTCCTCAGGTTTCTCAACAGTGTCTGCTTAAGAAGCTAAAATGCTTGCAACACCGCCTCCCATGCCACTCTCTTCATCACTACTTGCCCGCCTAGTGGAAGAAGCGGCGAGTGTCTCCTGCACTTCTTGGCTGGGCAGTAGCTGCTGATTTTTCTGATTATCAGATCGTTCTCACTGAATAGTGGAGCTGAACCCTAAACATAAGACATAACCGACAGTTGACTGGGGGTGTCAGATGTCACTTGCGATGCAGTGGATGATCGTGTTAACCAATGGATGATGGCAGATGGGTTGCTGGTCAAGACACGACCGCTAGCTGATCCCGGGAGATCAGTCCTCTCACTGAGACTCCTGCTGCCACTCACCCCTAGTCTGCTGCAACCTCTGATTGATGAATTTAGGCCTCTGCAACTTCTCTGTGCCCATCCTGCCACTTCTCTGCCTGACATACTTAGTGCGTATATGAGGGGAGGACAAAACGCTACACGACACTTAAAACAGGATTTGTCGATAAGAGCAGCAGGTGTGTAACTATCTATGGTCTTTCACTAAGTAGTAACTAGGCCCTGAAGACTTTAACATGAACAAAGTGATGAAACTCTTAGATGTGCATGTCAGGACTGTACCAAACACCCGTCTGTCTTGAGCTGGTATCCCCCAATCTCCGCCGCCGCTTCTGCCTATAGACAAGCCCCCGCTTGTAGGAGACACGGGTAATGCCTCTCCCAGTCGGTTGCCCCCAGGACTTATAAGGCGCAAAGGATACCGGCTTAAGATGCAGAAAGATGTTTGGCAGGGAATCCCGAATAAGGATGCCGGATGGCAGAAGTCCGAAATACAGGCCGAGGTCAAACCAGGAGGTCACGGGGCGTGGTATCCGAAGGAGGTAACGAAGGGGTGGTCAAGGCTAGCCGAGGTCAAATCCAGGAGGTCACGGAGCGAGGTATCAGAAGGGTCAGGCAAAGGCGTGGTCAGGCAAAGCGAAAGGTCAGGGCAGGCAGCAAGCAAGGGTAGTCGAAGTCCAATAGCCAAATGATCACAAGAGGACACTGCAACGCACATCCAGAACCCAGAGGCTATAACGGGCACTGGGATGAAGGAGCAGAAAAACCTTATAGGGAATGCTGGCCAATAGGGAAGGGCGCAATTGGGGGGAAAGTCTATGATTGGTGCATACAAACTAAAATGGGATCGGTCCCAGGAGCTGGACGGCCCAGGCC
The DNA here is from genome assembly GCA_027917425.1 of Gastrophryne carolinensis. Lineage (NCBI taxonomy): Eukaryota > Metazoa > Chordata > Amphibia > Anura > Microhylidae > Gastrophryne > Gastrophryne carolinensis. The sequence goes on along the minus strand of CM051235.1, from coordinate 39,983,087 downwards.
AGACAGGCCGACCAGTCCCTGAGTCCGATCCCAGGATCCAGCTGCGAGCACGACGTGAGACAGGCGCGCCCCCGCCCGGAGGAGGCAGCGTCACGCCACCCGGAAGCCCGGCAGGCCGGCGCAGCCGCGCGGAGCGGGCTGCGACGCGGCCATCAGCCGCGTCCTGTGCCGACAGCCCCTGGACCCCACAGGGGTGCCGAGGGGACGGACGAGCCGGGGACCGCCGAGCAGAGGCCCGCTGGGGCCCACGCAACAGTGCGCCGCGGGACCCGGAACGACGAGCAGGTAAGAGTCTAACATTACCCCCCCCCCTGAGGAGGGGCCACTGGACCCTCCAAGCTGGGTTTCAATGGATTCTCCTTATGAAATCTCTTCACCAGATTCTGCGCATGAACCTCTCTGGCTGGAACACAAGATCTTTCTTCCGGGCCGTACCCCTTCCAGTCAATTAAATACTGAAGAGAGTTCCTAAAAAGGCGGGAGTCAAGAATTCGGGCGACTTCAAATTCCTGATGACCATCGACTAACACAGGACTGGGGAACCTATCGGGTTCATGGTTTCTAGCAGATTTAAGAAGAGAAACATGAAAAGACCTACAAATCTTCATGGACGAAGGGAGGGCTAACTGAAACGTGACCTGATTAATTTTCCGTACTATGGGGAAGGGACCAATAAATTTAGGTCCTAACTTAGCGGAGGGCTGGCGTAGTGCCAAGTTCTTAGTTGAAAGCCAAACCCAGTCTCCCACCTTATAACTAGGGTTAGAGGAACGTTTGCGATCTGAAAATTTTTTCTGCTGAAGAGCGGCCTTAGTTAGATGTTGTTGGATCTTATTCCATTCCTCTGGCCATTTGGAAACCCATTCATCCACGGAGGGAACTCTAGAGGGTTGGTCCGGAAGGGCAGAAAGCTTCAGGTCTTTGCCATAAACACAATGGAAGGGAGAAACCCCCGTGGAAGAATGTGCAGCGTTGTTAAATGCAAACTCCGCAAATGGTAAGAAGAAGGCCCAGTCAGTTTGGGTATCAGCCGTAAAACAGCGCAAATACTGTTCCAAGGACTGATTCGTTCTCTCGGTTTGTCCATTCGACTGAGGATGGAAAGCCGAGGAAAGGGAGACAGTGAAACCCAACTTAGCACAGAAAGCCCTCCAAAACCGGGAGACAAACTGGACCCCCCTATCCGAAACAATATCTATGGGAATACCATGGATTCTAAAAATGTGAGTGATGAAGAGTTGAGCTAATGTTTGGGCTGAGGGGAGTTTCTTTAAAGGAATGAAATGAGCCATCTTGCTAAAGCGGTCCACAATTACCCAAATAACAGTATATCCCTGGGAAGGGGGAAGGTCAGTAACAAAGTCCATGGCCAGATGGGTCCACGGAGAGGCGGGAATGGATAATGGAAGGAGTGGGCCTTCAGGAGAATGCCTTAAGGATTTACTTCGGGCACAGACTTTACAGGTGGAGACAAATTTTTGAACGTCCCTCCTGAGAGAGGGCCACCAAACTTGGCGCGTTAATAAAGCAATGGTTTTCTTGACCCCTGGATGACCCGCTGTTTTGGTATCATGAAAATGGGACAAAAAGACAGTCCGGTAAGTAGAAGGCACGAACTGGGTTGAGTCAGGTTTTCCAGGAGGAGCTTGGGCCTGGAACTGAGTAAGGTCAGGAAGTTGGGGTTGGATAGCGGCTACCACTAGGGAGTGCGGTAAAATGGGAGAAACCAACCTTTCAGGTAAGTCAGGAGCGGAAAAACTCAGAGACAGGGCATCTGCTTTAATGTTTTTGGATCCGGGCTTATAGGTTATAGAAAAGTTAAATCGAGAAAAGAATAAGGACCAGCGAGCCTGTCTAGGAGTTAATCTCTTAGCAGATTGAATGTATTCTAGATTTTTATGATCCGTAAAGACCGTGACTGGATACTGAGCCCCCTCCAGCCAGTGTCTCCATTCCTGAAAGGCTAACTTGATGGCCAATAATTCTCTATTGCCGATATCGTAATTTCTTTCGGCCGCTGAGAATTTCTTGGAAAAGAAGGCACATGGATGGAGGCGTTCAGGTGACCCGTAATACTGTGACAAGACCGCCCCAACTGCGACTTCAGAAGCATCTACTTCCACAAGGAAGGGTCGTTGCTCATCAGGGTGGACTAGGACGGGAGCGGCACTAAACATCCTTTTAAGATTCTCGAAGGCCTGGACAGCTTGAACAGGCCATACTGAGGGGTACCCGCTTTTCTTGGTCAGATTGGTTAATGGTGTAACAAGGGCAGAAAAATTTTTAATGAACCTCCTATAGAAATTAGCAAAGCCCAGGAACCTTTGCAGGCCCTTCAAATCCCTGGGCTGCTCCCATTCTAAGACTGCCTTCACCTTAGATTGATCCATGGATAGACCAGATTTAGAGATAATGTAACCGAGAAACGGAACCTCTGACACTTCAAATTGACATTTCTTCAACTTAGCATATAAACAGTTTTCTCTAAGTTTTTGCAAGACCAAACACACATGTTTGCGATGTTCATCAAGGGACGAAGAAAAAATTAAAATGTCGTCTAAATAAACGACCACAAAACAGCCAAGATAGTCCCTAAAAATGTTGTTAACGAAACTTTGAAAGACCGCGGGGGCATTGCACAGGCCGAAAGGCATTACTAGATACTCATAATGCCCTTCAAGGGTATTGAAGGCCGTCTTCCACTCGTCCCCCTGCCTAATTCTAATGAGGTTATAGGCCCCCCGGAGATCGAGTTTAGAAAAGACCTGCGCCCCAACCACCTGTGTAAATAGTCCCTCAATAAGTGGTAGGGGATACTTATTCTTTACCGTGATGTTATTTAAACCCCGATAATCAATACAGGGGCGGAGTCCCCCATCTTTCTTCTCCACGAAAAAAAACCCTGCCCCTGCCGGGGAAGATGAAGGCCGGATAAACCCCTTCTCTAAGTTCTCGGCAATATATTCCCGCATGGCGAGGGTTTCAGTTCGGGTCAAGTTAAATATTCTCCCTCTGGGAGGCATGGTACCGGGGAGATACCTTACAGCCTAGGAGGGCCCCCTCGAAACCCCCTAGGCTCTGGAGTTTCCCGACGGCTTCTTTGGGCAAAGTCTGACCATATGGCCGGTTCCACCACAATACAGACAAAGCCCCTCGGATAAACGTCGTTGCCTTTCGCCTTCAGTGAGCCTTGTGGCACCTAGTTGCATGGGCTCTTCCGAAGGTTGTACGACTGGGACCTCAGACCTTGAAGCAGTCTCTGCATGCAACCCTTTTTCTTGGCGCCTCTCCCGAAGCCGACGATCAATGCGGATGGCAAGGTGCATTAATTCGTCTAGGGTCTGAGGTTCCGGGTAATTCACCAAGGTGTCCTTGATGGTATCAGCCAATCCTAGCCGGAATTGGCCGCAGAGGGCAGGATTGTTCCAACGAGAATCTACCGCCCAGCGACGGAATTCTGAGCAGTAGTCTTCGGCTGGACGGCGTCCCTGGCGAAGAGTACGTAACTTGGCATCAGCTGTGGCCCCTTTGTCGGGATCATCATAAAGAACTTCCATCGCAGAAAAAAAACTATCCACAGAGAGACGGATTGGGTCCTGAGCTGATAAGGTGAAGGCCCAGGATTGAGGATCTCCTTGAAGAAGGGAAACAATCAAGCCGACCCTTTGCTCTTGTGACCCTGAGGAGACAGGACTGAGCTGGAAGTACAATTTACAAGAGTCCCGGAAGTTGGCAAATTTTGCCCTGTCGCCGTGGAATTTTTCAGGAAGTGGGATCTTAGGTTCCACGAACATTGCGGCCGGGGTCCCCTGAGGACTGGGGACGTTAGGAGCAGGACGGTTCTCCTGGGCCGCAACCCGATGAGCCAGGTGCTCCACCGCCGCTGTTAAGGCTTGCACCTGTTCCAGGATTTGGTCCATTCTTTCTGGCCCGTTATAATGTCAGGACTGTACCAAACACCCGTCTGTCTTGAGCTGGTATCCCCCAATCTCCGCCGCCGCTTCTGCCTATAGACAAGCCCCCGCTTGTAGGAGACACGGGTAATGCCTCTCCCAGTCGGTTGCCCCCAGGACTTATAAGGCGCAAAGGATACCGGCTTAAGGTGCAGAAAGATGTTTGGCAGGGAATCCCGAATAAGGATGCCGGATGGCAGAAGTCCGAAATACAGGCCGAGGTCAAACCAGGAGGTCACGGGGCGTGGTATCCGAAGGAGGTAACGAAGGGGTGGTCAAGGCTAGCCGAGGTCAAATCCAGGAGGTCACGGAGCGAGGTATCAGAAGGGTCAGGCAAAGGCGTGGTCAGGCAAAGCGAAAGGTCAGGGCAGGCAGCAAGCAAGGGTAGTCGAAGTCCAATAGCCAAATGATCACAAGAGGACACTGCAACGCACATCCAGAACCCAGAGGCTATAACGGGCACTGGGATGAAGGAGCAGAAAAACCTTATAGGGAATGCTGGCCAATAGGGAAGGGTGCAATTGGGGGGAAAGTCTATGATTGGTGCATACAAACTAAAATGGGATCGGTCCCAGGAGCTGGACGGCCCAGGCCAGACAGGCCGACCAGTCCCTGAGTCCGATCCCAGGATCCAGCTGCCGATAGGTCACTTTAACACTCGCCCCCGGCGGGCGCGCTGGAGGAAGCGCCGCCGGGAGGCATAAGAGAGACGTGCTCGCGCGCGCGCGCGCGAGCACGACGTGAGACAGGCGCGCCCCCGCCCGGAGGAGGCAGCGTCACGCCACTCGGAAGCCCAGCAGGCCGGCGCAGCCGCGCGGAGCGGGCTGCGACGCGGCCATCAGCCGCGTCCTGTGCCGACAGCCCCTGGACCCCACAGGGGTGCCGAGGGGACGGACGAGCCGGGGACCGCCGAGCAGAGGCCCGCTGGGGCCCACGCAACAGTGCGCCGCGGGACCCGGAACGGCGAGCAGGTAAGAGTCTAACAGTGCGTAAGTGATGCTCTGATGAGAGCAATTCAGTGTGCTCCAGTATGCTTCAAAAATTTTTTTTTTTTCAGAGACTGGCATGCGTGGAAATGAATCGGGCATGGATCAGCCAAGATTTCCACCCACCAATGCCTGATGCATTAGAGTAGATTGATCATGGGGCCAGACCAACACTAAAGAAATATGGATTGTGCAAAACAGATTTAAGGCGCTGCTCTCCATTTACAGACATTCCTCCGCATCAGACAACAAGTAATTATTGAGAAATTGCTTTTACGTTACTTTTTATTAATATTCTTCGGATAAGATATCTGTGCCGAAAATCTGTATATGTTCTCCTGCCAACTCCAGGGTGTGTCTTTCTGGCAATTTTGGGCTCCTGCTGCTGCTGCTTGCAACTCCAGTGTGTCTTTAGGACAATTTGTGGGCTCCTGCTGCCAACTCCAGTGTGTCTTTCAAGCAATGTTTGGGCTCCTGCTGCTCCTGCTGCCAACTCCAGTGTGTCTTTCAAGCAATGTTTGGGCTCCTGCTGCTGCCAACTCCAGTGTGTCTTTCAAGCAATTTTGGCCTCCTGCTGCTGCTGCCAACTCCAGTGTCTCTTTTAAGCAATGTTTGGGCTCCTGCTGCTGCTGTTTGCAACTCCAGGGTGTCATTCAGCCAATTTTTGGGCTCCTGCTGCTTATGCTGCCAACTCCAGTGTGTCTTTCAATCAATGTTTGGGCTCCTGCTGCTCCTGCTGCCAACTCCAGTGTGTCTTTCAAGCAATGTTTGGGCTCCTGCTGCTGCTGCCAACTCCAGTGTGTCTTTTAAGCAATTTTGTCCTCCTGCTGCTGCTGCCAACTCCAGTGTCTCTTTTAAGCAATGTTTGGGCTCCTGCTGCTGCTGCTTGCAACTCCAGGGTGTCATTCAGCCAATTTTTTGGAGCCATTGGGCTCCTGCTGCCAACTCCAGTGTCTCTTTGAGCCAATGTTTGGGCTGCTGCTGCTGCTGCTGCCAACTCCAGTGTGTCTTTCAAGCAATGTTTGGGCTCCTGCTGCCAACTCCAGTGTGTCTTTCAAGCAATGTTTGGGCTCCTGCTGCTGCCAACTCCAGTGTGTCTTTCAAGCAATGTTTGGGCTCCTGCTGCTCCTGCTGCCAACTCCAGTGTGTCTTTCAAGCAATGTTTGGGCTCCTGCTGCTCCTGCTGCCAACTCCAGTGTGTCTTTCAAGCAATGTTTGGGCTCCTGCTGCTCCTGCTGCCAACTCCAGTGTCTCTTTCAAGCAATGTTTGGACTCCTGCTGCTGCTGCTTGTAACTCCAGGGTGTGTCTCTCAGTAATTTTTTGGGCTCCTGCTGCTGCTGCCAACTCCAGTGTCTCTTTCAGCCAATGTTTGGGCTCCTGCTGCTGCTAACTCCAGTGTGTCTTTAGGCCAATTTTTGGGCTCCTGCTGCCAACTCCAGTGTCTCATTCAGCCAATGTTTGGGCTCCTGCTGCTGCTGGCAACTCCAGTGTCTCTTTCGGCCAATTTTTGGGCTCCTGCTGCCAATTCCAGTGTGTGTCTTCCGGCCAATTTTTGGGCTCCTGTTGCCAACCCCAGGATGTTTTTCAGCCAATATATGGGCTCCTGCTGCTCCAGGGTGTGTTTTTCAGGCAATATAGGGGCCCCTCATAGTGATGCCACCTCAAATCTCTGTAATTGTGCCGCTCTGCGATTCTAATAGCGATGCCTCTGATCTGCATGTCATAATTATTTACACTATTATTTCACTAACCCAGCACGCATCCTATGCGTGTTACAGCAAGGCAGAATGGTTTACAACCCTATTGAGGCTCTAGGAAGCTCAGAAATAGCCGTTTTTAATAGCAATTCATTGTGAATAAATTCGGGCCGAAACAAATTTTGTCGGAAAATTCGGCGAATCGGCCGAATCTAATTTTTCAAAAGTTCGCTCATCTCTAGTTATAGCCATTATTTGCTTGGGTGTGCTGATGGAATTGCGTTTAGTGTGTTTTGATCCGGCTTCGTCTTTGACCACTCCTGTCCGCTGCCTGTCTGACCTTGCTTCTGCTTATCCCCTTGGATACTGCACTTCTGTGACCTCCCGGCTTTGACCCCTGCTTGTCTTGACCATTCTCTGCCTAACCCCTTGGATTGACCTTTTGGACTTTGTTCGCTTTAACCCCTGATTTGGGATACCCCGCAGTTCACCCGTCACCATAAGCCAGCAATCTTTGCGCCAATAAGTCCTGGGGGCAACCGAGTCTGGAGAGGCATAACCCATGTCTCCAGCGAGCGGGGGCTTGACTATAGGCACAAGAGGCGGTGGAGATTGGGGATTGTTGGCTCATGCGAGAAGGGTGTCCGGCAATCTCTGACACTACTTTAAGTCTCTTGGAGATTTTTAAGGCCCTTTCACACCTTTCCTTTTCATTGTGTGTGGGGTAAATATACTCCATCACAAGAAAAGTGGGTAAAAATTTCTGACTATCTAAATAAATGGTCTTTTTCTCATATATGTGCTTTTTTTGTCTGCAGCACAAGGGCAACACCCTTAAAAGTCTATTTACACTGCAGGTAATGTGCATGCATTATGCTTTTCCTTGTGCTGCAATGCTGTACAGTTAAAGGGACCACTGTGTCCTTCTGCCTCACACCTTATTTATTTGTGTCATCCGTGGGGGTTCTGCTGCAGATGCTGCTGCCCTGTCCTACTGCTGGCATTTCTGCCATCCCCTTTCCACGTTCTCTCTTCTTCGGCCTGGGGGACCTAGAAAATAACACAGACTGATGGAAAGCCAGGAGATGCTGTTGCAGTGCTTTTTTTCACACAGATACTATTCTCTGCACTAGCGTTTACTGCGCTTGGGAGAAGGCCTCTAATAATCTAAACCCTTTTTAAGTCTGGAAAGTGTCTGGATCAAGGCATATCTAGCTAACAGAAAATCGGGATATGCTTTGTTTCGTTCCAAAAGACATGTCACCACCATATTACAAACACATAACCAGTGCTAGGAAAGCATGTCAGGAGTAAACCATCTGGTTAATTGTCTAATTGATATGTATTACTCTTAAAGGAGCAGTATCGCTAATTTTTCTTGGTGACTTATATTTTAATGGTACTTTGAATGTAGGTAAGTGTTGGAGTAAGAATTACAAATTTAGAAAGGAATGATGTCTGTGCTGAACAGCTGGAGACTAATAGCTCATGTTTATGTCTTCTGAGTGTCGGAGCCCGACACTCTGGCCTGTTCCACGCTGAGGAGAGGGGTGAAACAATGTATCAAAGTATCAGCTGTTCAAGATAACAACATTGCAACATTGCCTGGCCAGAACTTATATATCTAAAACAGAGAGAAAAGATCTAGAAGTCATTTAGCTGATTTTGACAGTTTTCCCTTCATGTTGGCTCTGCTGCAAAATCTTTCAGTTTACTATTTTCTCTCTCTTTTCTCAACACATTTTTCCATATGATCTTTCTTTCAGCTTTGTGTGTTTTGAGCAAAGCCCAACCCAGGATTTTCACTATCTGGAGTTTTGTTTTGTGCCCCTAGGGGCATCCCGACTTGGGATGCCCTGATATGTGAAATCCCCAAGTTCGCCTGTGAAAACGTACCTTTCCCTGTCCCACAGCGCATGCGCGGGCTCTCATCCAATCAGCTCTGTTTGCACACAGATGGGGAGCCTGAGCAGTAACCTTCCTGGCCGCCCGGCCTGTCTAAATGACTATCTGCGTGAGCGCGCCAGAAAAATGGGGGGATCTGTGGTTATCCAGGGGTTGTTTCACACAGTGGGCATCCTGATTTAGAATGCCCAAGGGGGAAGGTCAATGGCCGGGTCTTATAGACTTCAGGATCGGCAACTCAGGGTTTTGTTCCACTTTAATACCTTTAGATTTTCCTACACAGTTATTCAAAGAAGAATTTCAGTTATTTTCAGTCAGTTTAGTTTATTTTGTATAGATTTTACACATTTGAGTCACCTGGTCTCATAACAAAAGCAGCACTTCACACACACACAGCCGTTACCACTGATTACAGTATCAGCCTCTGAGGTAAAGTGTTGCTAGGAGACCAGTGGGCTAAATGAAGCAGCTCACTAAAAACAACCCAGCAGATCCCCCTATTCAGCAAATGGACTGAGCCATTGTAATTATACAATTTAAAAGAAAGGCATATATTTTTCCCTTTTCTATCGCCAGATTATTTATACACATGTTAGAAGCTATTGTGTGGCTATTTAATTATTTATCTTTTTGATTGCAAATTTTGCGATACTGCTCCTTTAATTTATAACTGGCGTTGTTCTGGTGGTCATTCTTGGTGGTACTCTTGGGCTTGGCTGCACCATACAAGCAGTACACCGTCCATGACTGCCTGGCGGCACATGGCATTACTGGCATCCCCCCTCCCTGGAATGGGCCGTGGTCCACACCTCATATGTCCTGTAGCAGCACTGCACAACTGGGCAGCCACAAGGGCAATTCAAAGTTGACCTAGTCCTACTTTACCTTGTATCTGATAGTGCTCAGTCATAAGGGTGTGCTGTTGGCTGTCATGTCCTGAACCAACTTTTACGTGTACCTGAATCATGTACTGAGTCTCTTCTGTGTGAAGCTTGATGGACTATGTTCTTGCTTATGACTTTAACTAGCCACCTGACCTGTCTCTTGTGTACCCCTTGATAATGTTAGTATATTTTTTGTGGGTTCAGATTACATTATTTGTTCACTGTTACAATTCAGTTGTGTCCTGGAGCAACATAAAGTTGAACCTTTTGATACTAAGCAGGGGATAAACTCGATAAATTGCAGATCTAGATTGGGGGTTCGATGGCTGAACAAGGCCATTGGTTGGTTGAGCTTTTGTTAAACTAGTCCACTTCTGTCTCCAAAATATGTATCTGGGTATTCTTAACTGCCTGTCAGTCGGGTCTTGACCAAAGGGGTTTAACCTTACTCTGTGTAGGCTTGGTAGTCTTTCCTCATCTCAGCACAGTTCTAGTCTAGATACACTCATGTTTTTAGGGCCCACTGAGCTGTTTTCTCTCTTTAGCCTTTGTGCTAGTTATTATTTTGTTTGCAAAGTTTTAGATCACAATCGAGGATTTATGCTAAGGAACTTTAGCAGCATAGATAATCTTAGTGAAATTTAATCCAAACAATTTGGTGGATATTTTTTCAACATGACTTGCCTGTTATTCAGCATCAGATCTTCTGCAATACATGGAACCGTGCAGAAGGTTCAAGCACACGCCCATTGCACTAAATGACATGCGTGAAGTGCGATTGCAAGTTCCCAAATCAAACTTTTGCATTGTGCCTCAAATGCAGCTCTTTTTATGTGGAAAGGGCCATCCTCCTTGCGCATTGTGCAGGCTAAGACAAAGTTCTCTATGGCCCCCATGTCTCCCCATCTTTACTTAAGCATTGGTGAATTTGTCTCTCCAATTACTGTGTCATGGGTGAATTTCTACTCTCCAATCTGTATTGTTTGCTTCGTGGCATGTGTCTTCTCCGTGTTTTTAGAGGGCGACATTCTGATTAGGTTGTCCTCCAGTGTTGTGTTTCCCAATATTTTGTCCCAGATTTTATCTGTATCCATCCCTTCTGTGATTTTGGTGGGGTGTATTTGTGCTTAATAATTGCATTATTAATGTATTGTTTCTTCAGGTTTTTTCTTTTGTGGTCAAATGTCCACCTTTTTTGGGTTTCTTGCTTTAAACAATATAAAAACTTGAAATTTTTTATAACATGTTTGTTCTCAAAATTGTAAAAAATAGCAGGAAAAAATATCTAGCAGATGGCACCATTCATAAAAAACATGCCGGCTATTTCCAGCATGTGTTAAATGAATGAAATTAGCATGTCATTTAGTGAAGTCAACATTTTCCACCTGTTTTTTGCTGGAGGAAATTATGCCTGAAAAAAACACATTTTCTCACACTTTTCACCCCTCTAAACAATCCCTAAATCGCAAGCAAATGTACCTTTTGAGTATTTTTATTTATCCATTGTAAGTTATAATATGTGTAGCAAACAATCAAGAACTAGACTGATTACAGCAACAGAATATAATTCGGGAGATATTTGTATAGTATTCAGAATTGAGAAAGCAAGGTGGATTTCTAGGGAAACATATTTAAAGGAAAAGACAAAGTGTTACATTAGCCTGCTTACAGCTTGCCCCATGCTGGTTGACAGGGGCAGCATTTTTCATTAACTAGCACTTTGCATTCGCTGATTGCTATTGAACTTGAGCCTTTCTGCTGGCTCAATTTTCAGGGTTGATGACCAGTATGAGAGGCCCAGAAAAGGGGAGCAGAAATCAGGCTAAATTAAACTTTCGCCCGGAATGTGCCTTTAAGAGAAATACATACAGTTGCCTTCACATATTACTACAGAAAAACAATGATCTGCTTGAATGGGAACCCTCCTAGATGTGTATGTTAGGATGTCTATATGAAATGTCAAATAGAAAGATAAAAGAGCATCTGGGCAAACACTTTGTAATACTCAGGTTTTCTGCAATAGTTACTAAATAGAGAAAAACAAACTTCTTAAAAGTTTGATTTGGGCGATTCAGCAAATTTTCCCAAGAAATTTAGGTTCGCTTTAACCAAACTTGTAACAGAATTGCTCATAAAACAATAAAAAATAAGCTTACCTCAGTTCCCATTCCAGTGCTGGGCAATGTTCTCATCCTCTGACCAGCTGCGGTGTCTTCAGTGGGACAGTGGACCCACATCCTCCGGCCAGCGCTGGTCTCCCTGCATCCTGATTGAGTGGGAGTGAGATGCCGGATGATCGGCAGCAGCTTATGCTATGTCTCTGGCTTTCAGAAGCAGTAGCAGATGGTGAGGGACATCAGCGATGGATCGGAGGTAGGTGTGAGGGGCAATCAAATATTTTTTTGGGTGTGTTTGTTTGGTGTGATTTTTTTACATTTAACACTTTGTGAACTGGTAAGGAGGCCTTGAGACACCTATGTGCAGGACACCACAGTGCAGGAGGGACTGGCAAGTCACCTGCCAGCGCTGGTCTCCCTGCATCCTGATTGAGTGGGAGTGAGATGCCAGATGACTCCCATCTTGAAGGCTACCAGTCCACATAGCCCTCACATGCCATGGGCTCTTCTGCACCTCCATGGGAATGCATGTAATGGGGCAGGGGGCTATGGCAAGTCACCAGTGTGCAGTGTGCCAGCTCCTCCTGCCCTGCAAACTAGTATAGGGCTCTCAAGGGCCCCTTACCAGTTCACAAAGGGTTACATGTAAAAAAGCAGACACACACGTGTGTGCCATGACTCTGGTCAATCGTCAATGTCCCGTGTCGACCATTGCTGCTTCTGACAGCCTGAGAGATCAGCGTCTGCTCACTCGCCTGTAAAAATAGCCCCTTCCTGTGATGAGGCTGAGGATGCTACAGAGAGCGGCGCTGGACAGTGACCAGAGAGCAAAGTGGGTCAGTGACTGGAGGACAATGAGAAAGCAGGTGAATTTTTACTTTTTATTCAGGGAAAGATTCGTGCCAAATCGAATTTTCCCTGAAATTTAGAGGTTCTCTAATGTGACTGTTATCTACGCTACTGAAAGCTACAAGATGGACAATGTAGACAAGCAGTGGGGAAAGCAACCATAATGTGTGGCTACATAGCTTGAGGCATTACCAGAAGGAAGAAGGCAGTTGTGAGGTCTATATATAGAGCTCTACTGAGGCCACAGCTGGAATACCGTGTCCAATTTTGGAAACTTTAATAGCAGTTAGTCTGTGACTGTCACTGAAAAATGAACAAAAAGGAATCAGCGCCCATCAGATGAGCATTGATTTTGTTTAACCCTTTAAGTGCCTACCTAAAGTTTTTGTCACCATTTCCCTATTTTGCACTACACATGTTCAACTGTGATTTTTGAAAGGATTTCCCAGAAAAAATTATATATTGTTTTTTTCTGCAGTCTGGGCTTTAACATGGAATGTCTTGTTTTAATTTTTAAGTGTATTCTCAATGTTTTTAGGTGAAATATGTGCAAAAATATAAAAAAATACAATTTCTTGTGTTTTTTTTAAAAAAAATTTAGGTTTTTCAATAAAATCTTATTGCGTGTAAAAGTCCCATTTCTCCCAGTTACAGCGGTACCACAAATGTATTGGTAGATACCCTTGCCTGCTCAGGAGACTCCCCCAAAATGAAACAGCTCTTTAGGAGATTATTCAGATAAAATACAACAGCTATGCGCACCTTGCAGTTTTTCAAGAAAAACAGCCCTTTAAATTTGAAATACCCCCAACAAACTTTATATTCTCTGTAAGTACACACCTCATGCTTTCTAGGTGTACCAGGCTTGTTGACATGGGCACAATTTTTTGGATGTTCTCCTTCGATAAATTCTTTGGTTGCACAGGGTTTCCCTAAAAAAGCCACATTTACCTAAAAAAATGCAAAACAGAACAAAACCCAACATGCATAGGTACTGTTAAAGAAAGAGTTGCCAAACACCCCAAATGAAGGAAGCATTGTCAACTCTGTAGACAAAGTGCGCACCTTGCAATTTTTCAACTAAAACAGCCCTTACATTTGGAATACAAACCATATATTTCCTACCATAAGTACACACACTAGGCTTTCTAGGCATAGCCAGCTTTTTTTCTGTAATTATTTGGTTGCACAGGGTTGCACAGCGCAAGGTCCCCAGAGCAGAACAATAGCCAACATGCATTTACAAGCCAACATACAAGGGACATGCAGTATCTTTAACCCTTTTAACTGTCAGCCTACTTGATGTTTTGTCACCCTCTGTTGACAGGTCATTTTCATCATTTTTTACTCATTCATCATGTTTTACTGTGATTTTTGCTGGAATTTCCAGGACTCCAGTTAAAAACCCTTAAACCCCCCCCAAAAATGACATGGGGTCCCCCTACCCAGCATAACCAGCCTGGAGACCATCTATGCATGGCTTGTAGAACAGGGAGCAAGGGCCAGCCTAGGTGGCCCCCCACTCTGCAGGCTAGAAGCCCGCACAGCCCCTTGTGTCCAACCATCTCGGCCGAACCACTGAGGATCTTCAGGCAGATGCAGGATGATGTCACCGGATGACGTCATCTGCCCGCCCACAAAAGGCAGGGCTAGCGGCGCATCAGTGGAAGGGGTGAGAGGGCCTATTTTGGCCCCTCATATCACTGCAGAGGCCCCCCAGGTCAAGAGGAGATCGGGCAGGAGGGATCGCGATTGCAAGTGAGTAAATGTTATTATTATTTTATTTTCAGTTGTCAGTGGCAGCGGTGGCAGGGTCTTTCGGGCCCTCTCCTGAAGCTGGAAGAGCTCCGAGGGGGGATCGGATGCCCCCAGGGGGAAGAGAAGACCTAGCCGGATCAATCAAGGACTCAGGTGAGTTTTTTCCTGCTTTTTTTGGCCACAAGTAGGGGTTAATGCCAGGCCCATACATTTTACGTGGCTGGCACTTAAGGGCTGGAGAGGCAACCACATGAAATGTACTTGGACGGTTAAAGAGTTAAAACCCAAATAAGGCTTCACTCGGGCAGGGGAGGGTTGCGGCTGGGGCCAGCTGTGATTGAACTTAAGGGTAACAGCAAAAAGTTAACAATAGACTTAGAATAGGTCCCACCAGGAAATGCTAGAAAATTATAAGAAGGATACAATCGAGTGGCCTGAACTTAGTGCAATTCAATTATGCCTAAGTTTGTAACATGTGTTCATATATAAATGTAAGTATATTGTTGATATTACAGTAATAACAGTACAGTGCATTGATACTTATGGTACTTATGGTACTTATAAACATGGCAGTCCTATTCCTTCATAGGATGTACAGGTATGCGTCTTCCCTTCTTAATGTTAACGAGATGATGAATTAACTTACGGTAACGTGTTTTGTCCTAAGCAACGGTGGAACTTCTTCATGAGTGGAGTACATTAGTGACTGATAAGGGTTTGACGGATCTGTGTATACATTATGTCAAATTGTTAGGTACAAGTAGAGATAATGCCTCGGTCCAAAAACACTTGTTCTCAGGATACATACCTGCGTGGTTTGGAGAGAGTAAGGCAAGTGTCAGACAGCTTTTTTGCTGGCTTGTAAATGTAAAGGTAAAATACCTGGTAAAAAGGGGAGGTAAGATCAGTAGTGTGTCTAGTTTTTGTTCAACGCCATTCAGCAGATGGATTGCAAAGGGCTAGAAGACACTTTTGGATCTGGAGGTTCTGCATGGTGGTACCCTGTAGCGGTGACCTGATGGCCGAAGTGCCCGTAATAATTCTGCTGGTGTGTGACAAGACACCCTTCTCGTACATGGCATTTAGGGGTGTTATGGGAGTGCCAATGATCTTCTCAGCAGTTCTGATGATCTGCTGGAGTCTAACCTTGCGTCTCTTGTTTACATCCTCGAAATAGTAGGAGGTGGAGAATCCCAGGACAGAGGCAATCACTGTCTTGAAGAACATGGTCAGGGTCCTCCTGGAAAGTATGTTCCTTTTCAGTAACTGTAAAAATAAAAAAACTTCTGCTATGACTTCTTTAGAACATTGGAGATGTTTTAGTCCCATTTTAGATTGTCCGATGGTAATTCCCCAGAAATTTGTGCACTTGGCCTTTTATATCTATACCCCATTGATGGATAGTGGGGCAGTGATGGTTGGGGAACACCGAAAGTCGATTACTTGCTCCACTGTTTTTGTCGAGTTGATAACCAGACCATTTTCTACGTGCCACCCATCCAGTTAAGAGATGCAATGCCAGTAGGCCTCCTCCTGCCCATTCCTAATTGGTCCTATGACTGTCATGTAGTTGGCAAATTTTAGGATTTTGACTGAGTCTTCTTTGGAGACACAGTCATTGATGCAAAGGGAGAAGAGGAGCGGAGAAAGAACGCAACCCCAGTGTGCCCCCATGTTTATGATTCTGACATGGAGATGAATGGGTCTAACTTGACCTGTGATCTTTCTGTTAAGAAGCTGCTTTTCCATGCACATATGTTGGGAGGGATATTTAAATGAGCCATCTTCTCTACGAGCAGGTTCAGCATGATGGTGTTAAAGGGCGAGCTGAAGTCTACACATAGGATTCTGGCATAGGTGTCCTTGGTATCCATATTCTCGCGAAATGTTAACAATACACTTAAATTTATATATGAACACGTTACAAACGTATGCATAATTGAACTGCAACAAGCTCAGGCCACTCGATTTTATGATTTTTCTTAGAACACATTTCGTTAGTAAGTAAATACAGAACTATATTAAGGTACTCCTGTTTTTCTACTTGCTCTGTGGATGTCATTAAACTGTATTGTTGATCCTTCCCCCAGCATTTGGAAAAACATTTCACTACATGTCATGCAATGTACATATAGATGTGTATGCGACCAATAAACTTTAACTGAGTCATTTAATTGGATTGTGCCTGTCTATTTTTGTGACGTGGAAAACAAGCAAACCATATGTATTTGCAAATAGTTAGCTCCCATGCAGTTCAGAGGAGCAATTAATTAAGCTTTGATTTGTTGACTGGAAGTCAGCTTTAACTTACTTTACTTCATGTAACCAGGGGTGGGCTTACTGGTGGACCGCACTGCTTTGGGGCCAACTGGGCATGGTGTGGCCTCCAGCATGCATCCATCATTACCCACAACCAATCATTACCCTTTCCCAAAACTTTCTTCCAATTCCGCCGCCCCACTGTAACCTCCAGTCAATGCATCCCAGCATGTTCTGCCCTTTAGATGCTATAACCTTTGTATCATGGCCCACCCCGCCATAGTATTTTCCCTTTCAAAACCAAAGTCTTGCTTACAGAAACTCCTGGGCCAGATGTCACCCTTAAATGGGAATAAAGTAATTGACCAGCTGGGAAGCACAAAAGGGGTGGTACTTAGCAGCTCATGGGTTGGTCCTAGGCTGTCTGAGGCCAGCAAATTTCTATACTGATTTTTGACCCCAGTCCTTCCTAGCTTGCAACTGTATTATACAAAAAAACAAGAAAGTTACTATTACTATTACTATAAATTATGCAACTGAATTTATAAAACATTTTATGAAAAATCAAATGTTTCACTAATTATTTTAATTAATTAAGCTACTTAAAGAAACACAATCACTCTAGGTAAACCGCAACAGATCCAGTTAGGTCCACAGTTTCAAAACGTACCTACTAAGAAGATCTTGTGGATCTCATGGAGTGCAGAGATATAGCTGGAATACTGTCAACTGCCTATGACGGAGTGTTGGAGCTTGTAGCAGTGCCACTTTCCAGGAGCCAGATGGCACACAGGTAAAGATAACTTTAAAGGCTACATTTTGAAACTGTGGGTACATTTTAAATGTAATTATCTACAGATGCCCTTCACATAAGTATTAGACTTTAAATGCAAACAACATTTATACTGTATTACAAGATTGGGGTAGATTTTAGGTAACATTTTGTCCAGTATTTTCAAAGTCTTATTATATGTGGCCAGACTTAGTTATGAAACAATACATACATTCTTCCAGAAATCCTGTTCTTGGTGTCTTGCAAAGTCTTAGACATGTCTTCAAAAAATGTTCTTGAACTTCCCTAGACTTCGTCTGAGAGCTTTTTTTACATCCCTATTTTTCAGACTGTAGATTAGCGGGTTGAGCATTGGCACAGCTGCCGTGTTAAACAAAGCAAAGAGTTTTTTGGATTCTAGAGTACTGCTAAGGTTTGGTGTGAGATATTGGCTGACAAGAGTTATATAAAGCAGGATGACCACCGTAAGGTGAGATGAACACGTATAAAAGGCCTTACGTCTTCCATGGTTAGACTGTATGTTAAGGATGGTGGTTATAATAAAAATGTAAGAGATTAACGTAAGAACAAATGGAGTAAGATTTAGGAGGAACAATCCCTCTATGAAAAACAATGTCTCCAAAAAAGAAGTATCATTGCAGGAAATCTTCATCAATGGTATAATATCACAGAAGAAGTGATTAACCTCAATAGAGTAATAGCAGGAAAAGCTATAGAGTATCCCAACAGGGGGAATAACCTGCAAAAACCCCACCAGCCAACAAGCAGATGCCAACAGGGCGAGTTTCCTAGCATTCATTACCAGGTGATAGCGTAAAGGGTTGCAAATGGCCACATAGCGATCATAACTCATGGCTGTCAGGATCAGAAGCTCATGTCCTGTTAAAGAACCAAACATATACATTTGGGCCATACATGCCACATAAGAAACCGTCTTATTATGGGTAACAAAGCTAGTAAGGATCTTATGCAAGGTGATGGTTGAACATGACATATCTACTATAGACAAGTTGCTCAGAAAGTAGTACATTGGAGTGTGAAGATGACTGTCAAGACAAATAAGTAGAAAAATTGTGACATTGCCACCAAGAGTAATGAGGTAAATGAGGAGAACCAAGAAGAACATAGTGATCTCGATCTCTGGAACATCAGAAAGGCCTTTGATGATGAAATACCTGACAGATGTCTGATTGGCATACATGTTATCAAGATAATTAGATGACACAGACATCTGAAGTTGTTGTAGTGGAAGAAGGGTTTCTTCAATCCAGTGCGCAATTTAGAAAACGTTAAGATTTATGCAGGCTTATGGTCTATGTAATTTAAAAGAAACTCTTGGTGCTCAAGCCCTTGCTAAAAAATATATATATTTTTAAGTTTAAAACATTTTTACAATTAAAAAGTATTTTGTGGTAGCAATTTACATTTTAGAAAAACATTAATTATTGTCTGTAGGCATAAGCTATATAATTTATAATAACCGAATATACCTATATAACCGAATAAACTTTTAAAACAAGATGCACGTTTCCTTTAGATGTTTTCTAAGGTGCCATTCAGTATCTGATGAATGTCAGGAGGTATTTATTACACAGCTCATTAGTCTAATTAATTCCCTTGGCACACTTTATTGACTTAACACATATAAACTAATTGGTAATAACAGGTTTCTGACAGGTCATGTTTACAGATATGTGGCTGAATTATGGCGACATTTATCATGTATCTTGCACAGTTCACTAAAAATCAATTTGTAAAAGAGGCCACAATTTTAAGGAAGTAAAAAACAAATATTAAACAAGGTTACGACTATGATGCAAAATCTATTTCTATAGTAAAGTTGCCTTGGTTGTCTTGTTTACATTGTTTCTCATAGGCAGAAAATCTGAGATTAAAATAATGACTGGTTTAGAGGTAAGTCATTTTAGGACTGTTTCTCTTTCATTTTACTAATTGTTATTTAAATAAATAACTTGGCTGATTCTCTGAATGCTGTAAATAGAAGTTTGGGAGCTTTACTCTTAAAGATACACCAATAATAGAGGCTACTGAATCACAGGCATTCTTAGTAACATAGTAACATAGTTTCAGCCTGTTTATCTCCTTTCAATGGTCTAGTAGCCATAGCTGGAAGTTATGAGATGCAAAGAAAGCATACAGGCCACTTTTGAATGCTTTTAGTGTATGATTTATAACTACCTCCTCTGGCCGCGAGTTCCATTGTCTCACTGCTCTTACAGAGAAGAATCCTCATCTATGTCGGTGGAAAAAGCACCTCTTTTCTAACCAAGTGGATGCCCTTCAGTTATGGTTACACTCCGGAGTATAAATAGATTGTGGGACAAATCTTTGTATTGACCCAGAATATGTTTATATATAGTTATTAGATCACCCCTCAGGCATCTCTTTTCCAAACTAAATAAACCTAACTTACCGACTCTAGTCCCCGCACTCCTTTCATTACCTTAGCTGCCTTCCTTTGAACGTGCTACAGTTCTGTTAGCCCCACTTGCCATTAGTAAGCCTCTTATGATACTTATACCGTATAGACTCGAGTATAGGTCGACCCGAATATAAGCCGAGGCACCTAATTTTACCACAAAAAACTGGAAAAAGTTATTGACTCGAGTATAAGCCTAGGGTGTTGGAGGGTAGCGGAGGATGCAGCCGCCAGCGCACTCAGATCCACTAGCCTTAGACGAGCTATTAGACGAAGGGGCAGGAGCGGACCTGAGCGTGCCGACTGAACCAGAGGCATTAGCCCCAGCCTGTGCCTGTCCCAATGGGCAATGCCCCAGCTATTCTACAAAACTGCCAGCCACAGTCATGGTATTAGCCCCAGTCTGTGCCTGTCCCATTGGGAATGCCCCTGTCATTCCAGAATTAAACACTGCCAGTCATGGCATTAGCCCCAGCCTGTGCCCTGTCCCATTGGGAATGCCCCTGTCATTCCAGAATTAAACACTGCCAGTCATGGCATTAGCCCCAGTTTGTGCCCTGTCCCAATGGCCAATGCCCCTGCCATTGTAAAATAAAACAATGTGGTCATGGCCACAGCAATGACCCCCCAGTATAGTGTCACCCCCTCACACAGCCGCTGGCAGCCTGCCCTCCCGATGCCCAGTCATATTGGAATGGCAGCCTGTGACGGGCATGATGCTGCCAATGAGCAGTGCGAGGGAAGCAGCTGCCAATATTACCTGGGCTGGAGCGGGCATGGTCACACGCACACACGGACACTGCAGCCACCACCCTGTCCTCGTGACTGCAGCACGAGGACCCCCCCCTTACCTGTTGTTGCACGCTGGCCACCTCCGTTCCCTCTGCCTCCGCCGCCGCCTCCTCCTCCTCCTCCGCCGCCGCTGCCGCCTCCTCCGCCGCCGCTCTCACAAACGCGCAGGCACTTCCTGGTTGTTGCGCGCCGGTTGGTGGGCGGGCCCCATGTGGTCGGCGTCCAATAGAAACAATGGACGCCTCCCACCAACCTGCGCGCAACAGCCAGTAAGTGTCAGTGTGTGTGAGAGCACTGACCACTGACTCGAGTATAAGCCGAGGCGGCTTTTTTCAGCCCAAAAAGTGGGCTGAAAAACTTGGCTTATACTCGAGTATATACGGTACTTAAATTTTACTACTTGTCCTACAGGGTCCCTGCAATAGCTGAGCAGAGCAAAATGCATCAGACTATTGTCCATTGGTAGAGGCTGTGTGGCATTGCACGGTGGAAACCATTTACAGGTCCTCCATCACATGAAGCTCCAAGAGTTAAAGATAGGTATTCCTATATTCATTGCAATGGATGGGCTTGCTGAGGCTGAGATGGCATGACCTTAACACTCTCCCTCCATTGCAATGAAAAGAGTGGAGTGCAGAGGGACAGAATTCCTTCTTGGAGGAGATGGAGACTGAAGACTAGAGCAGAACGTCATGGTGATGAGTCTTCATTATTAGTACGTTTTCCAATACTGGAGCTGGATGGAAACTCACAAAAGGGTAAGTATGTTATTTTTGTTATTTTCCCTTGTCTGTGGTTTTATAATGCATATACATTCAGAGCACTATTAAAGCAATCTTTTTCAGACCATTCTATTAAATCTGCCCTTATATATTTCATGGAATCAAACATGCCTTCTGATCTCAAATATAGATATTATAGATATTATGTGTTCCCCTTTCAAATCTTGTTTCACCTATTCCTACATATTATAAATGTGTGTCTCCTCATGTAAATTGTGTGAACTACATATATTTTCTGCATAGTTCTTTGAATGATTTAATTGATTTATTAAGATGATACCTATTTGTAATAATTCAATGCTTCAATAGTGAAAATTTCCACAGCAGGCCTCTTGAAACCCCCCCCCCTGGCAGGGCTAGATTATAGGTAGGGCCCAAGGAATATGTGTCCTTGGGCCTCCACCATTTGCTATGTCAAGGAAGTCTCTGCCACTTGCTCTTTAAGGTCATCGAGAGGCCAAGACAGCATCAGTAAAACAGTAAGCATCAGACTGGCAGCGAAAGGGGCCTTCTGCTTTCTGCTCCAGGAATTGTTTACATTGTACAGCCGCAAGATTGGTCCAGACAGCAATGACGGGGGCCAGGAACATTGTCAGTGGGGGCTGTCTGGCCCAGGCAAGGCTTTTTGTGCAGGGTGCCAGGAATGTGGACTCTGCAAGGTGGAACAAAAATGCTGGTAGTTTGTTTCCCCCTGCTCCCATAGAGGGAACACCGAAAACAACCTACTCAGCCAGAGGGAGAAGGCCTGGAGCAGTCGTGGATTGGAGCTGAGGACGACACCCGAGTCCAACAGAGTTGGAGAAGAAGAGGTTTGGCGGCTAAGACAGCAGGACAGACTGGGCAAAAGACAGATGGCAGGTGGCACCATAGCATGCGTGTATAGAGGGGGGCAATCAGTGGTGCAAACTAGGCTATTACTCATCTGGTGCATCCACCAAATTATTTGCCCAGGGGCCTCCACCACACATTATCTGGCCCTGCTCCCTGGGCATACCCATTTGGGACCACAGGTGCTCCACTGGCCCACACCACCATTGTGGCCAATGGTGTTTGCCAGGTGTAAGTACACAGAGCGATTGCACATTGCCAATTAGCTAACATGGCTTTCTGCAGTCCTGTGGGCTGTAAGCATTGGCTGACTTGACTTCCCTTTTAACTATTGTCTGATGCACTCACAATTACTGTATATTAACCAAAAATAGAAACACAGAAATAGGCAGTAAAAGACCATATGAACTGTCAGATGCTTGAAAACATTCCCTTAAAGTGATTCAGCAGGAAAAATGAAAACAAAAGGGAACTTACCTTTTCTCCCACACCAACGATCGGTGCAGGTCCGAGGATCACGAACTCACCTGATCGCACAATCCACATACCTGCCGCAGCAGCAAACCACTTTGTAGAAGGACCATAGGGATCGGTTTGATTGAGGGACGGGATCACAGCTCACCATCAATCACAGGTGCGCTGCCACGCCCCCTCCATTCATTGCAATAGAGGCACCGCACTGCTGTAGCCTGCATACTGCTATTTTTAAATAGCCCCATCTCTGGGTCGCACTTTTCTGCACCCCACATCTTGCTTTTTTTGAACCCTCATCTAAGCCCTTCACTTTGTTGCATCCTGCATTTTGCCCGCATCTCTACCCTGCTCTTTGCTTCAGCCCGCATCTTGCTTCTTCGGAGTCCCCATCTCTGCTCTGCTCTTTGCTGCTCCCTGCATCTTGCTTTTTCTGCACCCTAATCTTTGCCCTGTATTTGCTGCAACCCTATCTCTGCCCTGCACTTTGTTGCACTCCACATCTTGCTTTTTGTGAATTCCCATCTTTTCCCCGCAATTTGCTGCACTCCCCCATTTCTGCACTGCTTTATGCATCATCCCCCATGTCTGTACTGCTATTTGCTGCACCGCCATGTATGCCCCGCTTTTTCTGAGCCCCGCATCTCTGGCCCACTCTTTGCTGCCCAGCCAAGTTCCCAAGTGGCAGACGGGGTTTGAATGGAGGGTGCGGGGGAAGGGCATGCTTGAGAGGTGCAGAGACAGCTAGCGGTTCTTACTTTGTATGAAGCCATCTTGCGGGTTCTTCCATTGTAAGTTCCTTGCTGCTCCTCTATCCTAAAATGTGACTGCATGTCACACTGGGGCATGGCATGGAGCGAGGAGCTGTGAATAGCAATGACGGTGGCCTGGAGTTTAAGTAAGAACCACTTTGCTCCTATCAAACACATACTTCCCCCGAACCCACAGCCACTGCTTTCATACACTGCCAGGCCTCTAGGACATGCAGCCACTGCCCCCCCCCCCCTTTTCTCTAGACTGTGCAACCCCAGGCGACTGCCTCAGCCTCATGGATGCACCTCTACAGGTAAGTTGACAAGCTTCTGCACCTGTGTGAATCTGTCTTTTACCCTCTTGGGGCTGGAGGGTTCCAGCTGTAGAAAGGGCCTGTAGAAAGAAATTTATGAGACAGGAGGGATCCATGCATACATTTTTTTGAAGGGCTGGGGGATTCACTTGCACTCTGCTAAGTATACAGTTACAGTATATAATTTATGTGAACAGGAATTACAGTCACTGACCTCTTTGTGTAGAATGTGGCCTGGGTCATGTTTCAGTGCTGAATGTGGCTCTCAAGGTAGGAAAGGTTGGAAACCAGGGGCCAATAGGGAGACCTTTATATCAAAAAACATATTTCATGTGAAATTCCCATGTCTCCCAATTACGATTAGCCTGACTTTTTATTTTTTAATTTTATTTTTTCACTTTTCAGTGTTTAATTAAACGCAGCTTTTTTTATTCTTTATTTATAACAAATTCCAGTAGTATCAAGGGTGGACCTGTAGATATAGTAAGATATAGTAAGATAGTAGATAAAGTAAGATAGGGTAAAAGTGGAAGAGAGTAGGGGGAGCGGAAGAGGAGATGGGGAGGGAGGATGAGGGGACAAGGAGTGAGGGTGCTCATCAGTTGTCTTGTTAGATTCCATTTGGAGTACTTAAAGTGGACCAAAACCCACGCCGATCGGCCAAACGATCCCCCCCCCCCCCCCCCCGGGTCATCCGACATCGGTGTGTTTTGTATGTGTCTGATTCCTTGAGCACCCTCCAAGTGAACCAGATTTTACAGATATTGTCATTATTGTTGTGAATGGACATTGTAAGTTCCTCCATCTCCATCACTCACTGCACCTCCTGAAACCAATCTTTGATGGTTGGGGAGGTTTTTGTTTCCAGAGCCTAGGGTTCTGTGCTTTAGCTACATTCACTGTTCAAGTGTGGTCATATTTAATTTTTGTAGCGTGATACAGGAGGTTCTGTCAGGTGGAGAGGGAAAGGGTCTGCTGGAGTCTGGGAGCTGGTAACTATGAAGATAATTTCAGCTTCCTAATTCCAGTAAGGGGTTATTTCATTACAGGTCCAAAATATATGAAAAAAAGAGCCTGTCTCCTGTTCGCATATCCAACAAATTGGGGAAGTTCCGGAAAACATGGAGTATAGTACAATCGTGATAAATATTTGAAATTTAGCTCCTTAGATTTAGCTGAGATTGAAGAATTATGTGTGAGTGTAAAGATTTTCTCCCATTCCTTATCGGATAACACCTTCCCCAGGTCTGTCTCCCCAGCTTTGCAGTATGGTAATTTATCTTCGTCTGCCATAGCTATGAAGTTGTAGATTTGAGATATTGCTTTGTTGGGAGGGATTGAGGATAAGAACATGTCTTCAAATTCTGTGGGCTGTCTATTTAGAGCCCATTTAGGGGCTATTGTCTGGAGAAGATGTTGGAACATTTTAAGGATGGCTTACTCTTTGTGGTACTCAGAGACTCTAAAGAGCACCGGTTTGACCTCGAAATGAGATCTTTGGCTCTTACAGATCCAGTTTCTCCCCAAGACAACACAGCCCCACAATATAAACTTCCCAGAAGGGGAATCAAAGGTGTGGGCCAGGGGGAGATGTGTTCGGAGGTTCCACATGACTGACACACACCCAGTGTGGCGCTAAACAGGTGGTGAGAATTCATTAAGCACAAGTTCTCAGCCATCCAAGGTATCTCTGCTATAGGCAGGGATATGAATCAGTCTTCAATTTGAACCCATCTCTTAGTCTTATGACCATGTTTGAAATCTATTATCTACTGGAGCTGAGTGGCTCACCAGTACCCCAAGGAGTTTGGAACTGCTAGCCCCCCGAATTCTTTGGTCTTGTATTATGGATTGTTTCAGTCAAGGCCTTTTGTTGCTCCATATGAACTGGCTAAAAGTGGTGAATAGGATCCAGTAATAACTCAAGGGAATATGACTTGGTTAGGCAGAGAAAAGAAATAACAGTAACGGGAGAATCGTTCATCCAGGTAAAGGTTGGTAGGTCTTGATTCTTTAGGTCTTTCCTAATTATGCCAAGAATTGGTATGAAATTAAGATTTGCTGAGATTTTGGTACCAAAATTAGAGATGGTGGGGCTGGCCCACTTAAATTGAAAATCGGATTTAAGTTGGGATATAGTGGACTGAGGCAAGATAACTGCTAGGGCTTCAGACATATCAAAGTTTATTTTAAAATCTCATTGTTTGCAGAATTTCTCGAAATCCTTCATAAGAATAGGACTGGCTGTCCTCGGGCTGGTTATATAGAAGAGGTTATCATCTGCATAGGCTGCTATTATATGGTTGTGTCCTCCTGTATTTATCCTTAATGTCCTGGTTGGCTCTGATTGTTTTTAGGAGCGGCTCCAACGTGAAGGCGGAAATTAATGGGGAAAGGGGGCAGCCCTGCCTAATGCAGTTATTGATTTGGAAAGAAGTAGACAGAAAGCCAATTACTTTTATATGGGCAGGAATTTTTGAGTAGAGTTGCATAATATTGGTGAGTGTATGTGACCTGATACCTATATGTTTCAAGGAGGCCTTAAGAAAGCCCCAGCTGACCCTGTCAAACACTTTCTCTGCATTCGTGAGCATTCGCGAGCAGCAGGGGGGTGTTGTGTGATCTAGCATAGTGAGCTATGTTCGGGGTTCTGATCATGTTCTCTCTCGCTTCTCTTTGTAGTATAAATCCGGTTTGATTGTTATCAATGATTGATAGCAAATAATGGGCTATTCTGTTTGCTAAAATGTTGACAAATAGTTTCAGGTCTACGTTCAGTGGAATACTGGTCTATAAGCTCGGGCGTTTGTTGCCTTGTGAGAGAGTTCCAGTATTCTGACTGCCTCTACTGCTTTGTGTATTCTGAGTGTACACTTTTTTTCAGTTTTCATGCTCCTTGTATTAAAATGCCACGGATGTCTTATGTGCATACTAGACTGATACAGGAGACATGTCACTAGTAGAGATGGGCCAACGTGTTTGTACCGATCTTTGTGAATTCCCAAAACCAGAACATGGACAGCCAGAAGTCTCTGTTCGAGTCAGGCTTCCGGCCATCAACGCGCTTCCCCTACGGTTGCAGCAGCAGGAAGCTGCTGTCACTTACCTCTGCCCGATCCTCTTCTGTCAGTGGTGGCGGAGTGGTAGCGGCAGCAACAGCAGCCTTTGAACTTGGCCCCAGCGGGAGCTACAGAAATATGGCCGCCGGCTCCCATGAGTGAGGACATCTTTTTTGTAGCGCTGGCTGGGGCGAGACGCATAGGCTGCTGCTGCGCCCACTGCCATTAGCTGAAGAGGATTGCGGGCAGAGGTAAGTCACAGCAGCGCACTTCTGCTACACACTCTGCACACCCCCCTCTGTCACATCCACCCCAGAAATTTCAGGTCCCCATTGATTTCAGTGGTGACGAAGTTCAGGTCCCGGAACCCGAACATTTATTCATAGTTCGGCCTAACTCACTGATCCCGAACTTTGGGGAGTTTGTCCATCCCTAGTTACTAGTGCTGTTTACAGTAAAGTACTTGGTGAGAGCTTGTTCGACTGTGTGATACAACTGAATCTTTTAACAGTGTCTTAATGGGTTGGCAAAGCCACTATTTCCTTGAGGTGTCAGGATCGGATAATTTTCTAAAATAAAATAGTAGTTTCTGTAGTAGCGCAGTGGGCATGTGTCAGCAATCTGTGGGAGATAAAGACATAGTTGATTCTGGAATTGGGGGAATGCGCAGAGGAAAAGAAAGAGTAGTTTTTGACTGTGGGATTGATTATTCTCCAAGAGTCTATCACTTGCATAAAGTGTAGGGCTTTCTTGAGCTTCTTAAGAGAGATTGATTTTTCACTAGAGGTGTCCAAAAGGGGGTCTAACGCTAGATTAATATCTGCTTCCACAATGACCTCCCCCTCCTGGAATGTTGTCTACCTGTTTGCTGTTTGGGGTGTAAATGGCCAGAGTTAAGAACTTGGTCCCTACTGTGCCTTTGGCTCTGCCCTCTTTGTCTTTCCTTTCCTCTTTCATGACAAAGAGATTAGAGATTAGTATGGCCACCCCTTAAGTTTTGGTGTCTGGTGAGTTGCTAAGAAAGGTTTGTGGGTACATTCTGGAGGCCAAGCTGGGAGCCTGAGAGGAGGGGAAGTGAGTATCTTGAATATCCATTTAAGTTATAATAATAAGGGAATAATAATTCTGTGGCTGTCCTGGGCAAAATGTTTCAGTGCTTGCCTGCATCAGTCCTGGCCAAAATCATTCAGTAACCATACATTGGAATGGTAATATTTGCATTTTGTTTTATGTTTGCTATTAACCAGACCAGACTGCTTATGTGACCCTTGGTGAAAATGAGTTTGACACTAGTCTTTGTCCCCAGACACAGCCTGAAATCTCACCACAATGCATGCTACCAGCCATGTAACCTGTTACTGAAGGAAGAATAATAAAGCTCAATGGCTCTTCTCAGCAGTTTCACTGGCAGCAGCCACCACAAACCCAGGATCAAGCAAGGTTCAAGTTGCCCCCCTTCGGGTATAGATTCAGGTATTGATGCCAAGCAGGTGGGTCTTTTTTTCAACCTCTAAATTGATCTTAGTTAAGGGTGAAAGGCGGGAGAGGGTGGGGTAATGTAAACCAGACCAACACCCCTAGAAGAAACAGTGCTCATATGTATCCCTCCCCAGGGTGCTTGCCCCACATAAAAATTAATTTACCTTTTACAAATAAATTGACATCCTATGGAGCTGTAGACCGACTACAAAGAGGATGTGCTGCTGGGTTTACCTCTGCTGTGCATTGTGGGGTTATTTCAGTTGAATCCAGGCATGCAGTACAGCTCGAAAGCTGGATGGATACGGGAGTAAATGTATGTGCTGTGCTGTATGTGCTGTGAGAATTCTCACTCCTTTTTTTAGGAGAGAAAACTGCCATGTACTTTTATTGTCTACCATTGTCAACCGAGTGTAAATTTTCACCTGGCTCTGAATCAGCCATGAAAGTCATTGGCAGATTTCTCATGGCAAGCAAGGATTTCTTTTTCAACGGTTGATTTATATGGGTCATGCACTTCGACAGGGCTGAAGACAGGTAGACCAATCCAGACAATCTTAAGATTTTTCACACTCTATACAACATACTCTTTATAATATTCTGCATACTGCTCCAATTTAAACATCACATGTTTACTTTATTATCAGTTTCCCTTCACATCAGCCCTTCCCTCCTTCACTTGCCCATGTACAGCTCACATGCTGTAATTAACCCCTCATTTCCCAGGGTACAGCACAAAAACAAGTACACAAATCACTTAATCACTTGCTTTTACTGACCATTCTTTTACTTTTATCAGCTGGAGATATTTTTCATAATCCGGGTCCACCTGCTACAAAAGCAAACTCTATCCCAAACTCACATAGGAACCCTACCAACCTCATTAGTATCCAATGCACCACTCTCTGGTGGCTGTCCAGTGTTGTGACCAGAAGGAGGACCAAAAGTATAAAATGGTATCTAATACCATGTGTGTTTCAGTGGTGAAAGGGAAGGGAAGATGATGTTTCTAATTTTGCAACTTCTTTTTGTAGTTTGTGGTCCTGAACACAAAGCCCCACTAGCAGCTGTGACCAGACATCTAACAGCAAAAAGAAAGAGGTGTCGCTGACACGGAAACATTATTTTCAGTGCTGAACATCACATACAATGCCCATTGACACATATGGCTTACCTATTATATTTACTTTCTTCTTCCCATGACCATCGCTGTCCACAATCAGAAAACCATAATAATTCTACCATATACTCCCAAAAACTAAAATGTTTAGTCAAAAAGTGACCTATAATTTTTGGATGTAAGCCAATTTTTAGTATGCCAGCTAGGGATGAGCGAACCGGTTCGGACAAACCGGAATTCACTCCGAATTTCAGGGAAAATTCGATTTAGCACGAACCCGAATTTTTTTTGGTTCGTGCCGATCGAATTTTCCCTAAAAAAAAAAAAAAATGTCGGCATGGTGGGAGCGGGCAGGCCGGCTACGCTGTCAGCGGGCAGGCCGGCTACGCTGTCAGCGGAGCCGGCCTGCCCGCTCCCACCATGCCGGCATTTGTTTAAAAAGCAAACACTTACCTGCATGGTCGGAGCGTGGAGGCCGGCGCCGCTCTCAGGCGCCCTCTGATGACGCGTCCTCTGATGACGCGTCATCTGATGACAGCTGAGAGCGGCGCCGGCCTCCACGCTCCGACCATGCAGTGTTTGCTTTTTAAAAAAATGCCGGCATGGTGGGAGCGGGCAGGCCGGCTACGCTGACAGCGTAGTCGGCCTGCCCGCTCCCACCATGCCGGCATTTTTTTTTTCAGATGAGCGATTCGTGAAAGTTCGATTCAGGCGAACCCGAATTTCTTGGGGAAATTCGGCGAATCGCCAGAATCGAACTTTCAAGAAGTTCGCTCATCTCTAATGCCAGCTAAAAAGGAACACCATTAAAAAGGAACGACATACAGGAATTTCACTTTCAGGCCCTATTGGGATGCCCCGTTCTGTGTATCCCCATGGATCGTGCACAAAACTCACCGTACTGCCGTTCCCACAGTGTAAGTGTAATCCCCCCGTTCTGCCCTATGAACAGAGTGGGAGAAGCCATTCTGTGCAGCAGATTCAAGACGGCTGTGCCCATCGATAGAATTAATTTTTTTTGGTTGAAACCCCCTCCCCTGCCCCCGCCCAGGGGATAGTGGCAGGACAAGGGTTTCACTTAACTTAAAAAAACACATCCCCATTTGAGTTTTTGTTTTATTTCTGGCAATATAAATATTCTTATAGTATGACTGCTGATGGGGGTCAACCTGCTGTCAGGTGGGTAATCCTTCTAGATTTATAACAAATATTAAGTGATTGCTTGACACATATTCAGTCTTCTCTTTAAAGCTGTCTTTACGTCTCTGTTTTTGAAGCTGTAGATGAGTGGATTAAGCAGAGGCATCGTTGCTGTGTTCACCAAGCTATACACTTTCCTAAAATGTAATGTGTTAGCTAAATTTGGTATCAGGTACTGACTGGAAAGAATTGTATAGAGGAGCGTCACCACTGTGAGATGTGAAGAACATGTGTAGAAGGCTTTACGCCTTCCCGTGTCTGTCCGGATCTTCAGTATAGCCATTATTATAAAAACATAGGAAACACAGGTAAGGAGAAAGGGAGCTAGTGTAAACAAGATCAGGCCTTCCAGGAATAACATCTTATCCAGCAAACTTGTATCACTACAGGTAATTCGTATCAAAGGAACAATGTCACAGAGGAAGTTGTTTATTTCATTTGTTGTGTAGCAAGAGAAACTGGATAATCCCACTTGCAGAGAACCAACCAGTAAGAATGCCAATACCCAACAGAAAGAGGCCAGGAGAACGCATGTCCTGGGGTTCATGATCAAGTGGTAACTTAGGGGAAGACAAATGGCTACATAACGATCATAACTCATTGCTGTCAATATATATAGCTCACTAATTATAAAAGATCCATAAAAATATGTCTGTGCCATACAGCCAGAAAAGGAAATAGTTTTATCACCAGTAACAAAGCTTGTTAGTATCTTATACAATGCAGAGGTGCAGGACATGTCCACAACTGATAAATTAGCTAAGAAAAAATACATAGGGATTTGAAGCCGAGAGTTTGAGCAAATCAATAGAAGAAGGGCCATGTTACCACTAAGAGTGAGAAGATAAACCAATAGAACTAAAATAAAGACTGTAATTTTTATTTCAGGAACATCAGAAATTCCTTGAATAATGAAATATTTAATGTTGGTTTGATTCACATTCATCTGCCCAGACAATAGTATCTGTAGAGAAAATAATGTGCAGACATGTTAGTTGGTTTACTTAAACTGGACCTTCAGCATCATTTTATGAAATCTCCACCCTTCAAAACTATTCCCTCAGGATCTAAAATTAATATATTTTAAGTTTTTAGTTGCTTATTTATTATTCTTTCCCCTGCTGGCCTAAACTCTGTTCAGGACTTCAGGAAAGTGGCACAGGCATCTTGCCTCAGAAGCATCACACTGAGAAGAGAGGGATAAAGTACAAGGGGGCAGGTTATAGCTGTGCTTTGCACAGGCAGAGCAGATCTGGGGTCAGGAAGAGAACAGCAATCCCAGAATGCAGAGAGGCATAGTCTAAAGACACTGCCTGATGCTCCATGAGCCACCATCTTGGATGTTTAAAGGCTAACAATACGCACTAGGTGCAGGTAAGATGATTTTTAATGCGGGCAATCTGTATGTACAGGGTGGGGTAAACATACAAGATAGGCTCCTATTCGGGGTGAAGGTCCGCTTTAATATATTCCATTTGTTTTTCATTGGTCAACACCTTTCTCATTTAAAATAAATGCAGAACATTACTCATTGCCGTGGTTTATAGCAATCTGCAGGCCACATATTTCAAAAAAACATTATTCAAATAGAAAGGGTCCAAAGGCCGGCAACAAAATAGGTAGAAGGACTTAAACTTAAAAATTCTCGGGAGAGACTTAAAGAACTTAATTTGTACAGTCTGGAGGAAAGAAGGGAGAGAGGGGACATGATTGAGACCTTTATATATGTGAAAGGATTGAATAAGGTTCAGGAGGGAAGTGTTTTTAAGAAGAAACTTAATGATAGAACAAGGGGGCACAACCTGAAGCTAGTCGGGGGGAAGATCTGGAGCAATATTAGAAAATATTATTTTGCAGAAAGAGTAGTAGATGGTTGGAACAAACTTCCAGCAGAGGTAGTTGAAAAATCAACAGTCACTGAATTTTAACATGCCTGGGATAAGCACACATCTATCCTAAGATAAAGAGTACATACAGTATACACATAAGGGCAGACTAGATGGACCGCATGGTCTCCTTCTGCCGTCAAGCTTCTATGTTTCACTTCTATGTTTCTATGTACATATCCTCAAGGGAGTAAGTCTGGAAGAGTCCCTTATTGAGAAGGATCTTGGGGTACTGATAGACCACAGGTACCATGCCAAGCAGCTGCTTCCAAGGCTACCACAGTATTAGCATGCATTAAAAGAGACATGGAATCACGGGATAGAGATGTAATATTGCCTCCTTACAAGGCACTGCTGCACCCTCATCTGGAATATGCCGTCCAGTTCTGGGCAGCCGTTCACATAAAGAATGTCCTGTTTATGGAGAAGGGTGCAGTGGAATGTAGGATCACAGTTATGGAGCAAGATTATGGGAATCAAATCTATTTAGTCTTGAGAGGAGACGTCTAAGAGGGGCATAATTAACTTGTATTTATATATAAATGGCCAATACCAAAAATATAGGAAAAATCTATTTCAGGTAATGTCTAGAACAAATGTGAAAAAAAAGATTGAATCTCCAATGGCGACAATCCTATTTTACTATAAGAAGCTTGTTACAGCAACAACAGCTTACAGCTACAAAAAAGGATTAGATTTGTTTTTAGAAGAAAATAACATTAACAGCTACAATTAGCTGTTATCGGTAAATAATAAAAAATAACCGTGCCTTGGATGAATTTGATGGGCATTTCTTTTTTCAACCGCGTGAACTATGTAACTGTAGTAGAAAAAAGTAAACAAGAATATAGATACAATGTAAATTGGCATGGTCAATTACCAACTATCCAAATAATCTCCAACTACAGCAAAGATAACGAAAAAAATGTTTATAGCGCAATATTCAAAATGTGCCTATTACATTTACATTAACAACCTGCATGGAATAGATATATAGGCAAACAGACTGGGCGGTGGGGGGCTGCTAAGAAATATATGCCCATTCTCATTTATGTGTGTGTGTAAAGAAGCATAACATCAACTGCAGGGGCCCATGAGGCTGACTTGTTTCAAAGGAGCCACCTCCTCAATCAATATTCCCAAATGTCAATAGCCAGAAGTACAAGGCGCTCTGGACCATGAGGTCCACTTTCCAGGCTAGCTACAGGAGGTTGCAGTGCCAGTTTCTTCCCAACAGCCACACTGTTTTCCAGTAGTTTTACTGAAAGCCTGTCTACAGAGTTTAGGATTTTATCTCCTTTTTTGGCAAGCTTCTAACAGTAATGTAGACGTAATAATATTTAAAAGTAAAAATCACCTAGATCAGGGGTTCACAAACCTTTTTTTCATTAAGTACTATTTTCTCAAGTACAAGTCAAGGTGGTAACTATGGGTTTTCTGTCCCATAAAAAGGTGATACAATTGCACAAAGCAATCATTTAAATGACATACAATGAACAAGAATAATTTTCAGCACCTGTTAAATCAGTTTTGTACTTATGTAGCAAATCAGGTTTGATCATAATCGTAATCAGAGATATCAGAAGATGTTGTTGGTGTACAGATCATTTTACAGCCATGTCAAGTACCACCTGAGAGGATCTGGAGTACCACCAGTGGTACCCGTATAACTAATTGGGAACCGCTGCCAAAGATAGGTGATTATTTGATAATACAAGAGGTCAGTAGACTATTAAAAAAATTACAGAAATTACACTAATTAAACTGCTCAACCCCAGAGGAGCATCATAGACTGCTATGGTGCTAGATATATCTATGGTTGGTGAGCGTACACAGTGTTACTGTTGGAGAAATTCCCTATTAACATGTTTTATATTATGTACTGATATTGTTTTATCAGACAGTGTTCACATGTCAATATTCAGTTGAAAAGGTTCTCTTAGTCACATCTGTATACATGTAGTAGAAAGTACAGTATTGTAGTGGTGTGTCTTTACACTTACCCGATTTGGATTCTTTTTTTCTCAAATATCCAATAGAGGTCACAGTATACTGAGTGCAAGTTGTCTGTTCAGTAACTGTTTTTCTGTTAACAATGGTGATACACATATATATATATATATATATATATATACAGACTGTACATCTGTCAATTATCTAAGATAATTTATTCCCCTGGCTCCTGAAGGCTGCATGTAGTACCAGCTCTCATTATTAGTTGCTTATTACTTGGTCTCAGGTGTGATACACTAATGCAATGGACTGGTACAAAAGTGTAAATATCTGGACCCCATAACAATGCTCATATAGCATTAGAAATATTTTGCCAGTTTTCATGATTTCTAGTAATGAGCAGAAGTTCGGGTTTGTCGAGTTTGCCTGAACTTGCCGCTAAAGTTCGATTTGGGTCGACACGAACCTGACCCCGAACCCGAGCCCCATTGAAGTCAATAGGGAGCCAAATTTGGGGGACCAAAAATGGCTGTAAAATGGGGATAGCAAGGGCTAGAGGGCTGCAAATCAAGGAAGCCAGGAGGATTGCCCTGCACAAAATGGGCTGGGGAAAGTACTCTGAATAATCACAGAAAGCAAAAAAAATTATTAAATACATAAATAAATAATAAAGTGTAGGGATGAGCGAACCAGTAGAACCGGGTCTTCGACCTGAATTTGAGGAAAAGTTTGGTATGCCACAAACCCAAACTTCACGTGCTTTGTGGCGGAAGACGAACCTGGCAGGATTTAACTGCCCCACCCCACAGGTCCCGGCCAGCCAAGGAGAAGCAGAGAGACAGTGTCACATGGTCACAGCTTAAGAAGTCAGGGTAGCTGGGCCAATCAGGAGGGGCTATTGCAGACGATAGCCACGTGATGCACCGACTATCCACCATTATCGAGCTGGCTGTTGCAGAGAGAGCATTGCTCTTAGAGCAGGGACTTTTTTGGGGGGTAGCTCTGTTTTTAGAGTGCACGCACCGTCTCTATCAAAGTTGGGGTCAATGGCGCCTCAGTGTCGTCAAGGAATATCTTAGGGAACATCTATCTGTTTTAGGAAATGCTAAGTAAAATGTCTGGGAATGGAAGAGGGTGGAAAAGGATGGGGTAGAGGAAAAGCTAGCTCTGTACTTTACTCTGCCATGTGGCAATAATTTTGTACCATAGAGGCACAAAACCTGGCACAGTGCTGGATCTGCAAGCAGATAGTTAGCTGTGGCCAGGGCACAAATCTAGGAACTACGGCTCTATGTAGGCACTCGGAGTGGCATCACAAGGCTGCCTGGGACAATCAAAATGCCTTGCAAATGCCCC
This sequence comes from Gastrophryne carolinensis, assembly GCA_027917425.1. Classification (NCBI taxonomy): domain Eukaryota; kingdom Metazoa; phylum Chordata; class Amphibia; order Anura; family Microhylidae; genus Gastrophryne; species Gastrophryne carolinensis. The sequence goes on along the minus strand of CM051235.1, from coordinate 39,947,453 downwards.
ATTAAAACCTTATTGCTCTTGCTGCTGCTGATGGTGAGGCTCCTATAATCTATCATCTGTCTAACAGCCAGGCCTCATCTACAGACAGTGCAGTCTCAGTCTAGTCATCGTTATCTAGTGCTCCTACTCCATCCTATCAGTTAATAATGAAATCTATATCCACCAGACAACAATACGCGCCCAATAAAAGTCATAGGAAGCAAAGGCCAAGGGTTAACATATGGTGCATTGCAGTCATCCAATCTGCTCCTAGCCACCTGCAAGACACCCCCTAGCCACCCCCCTGTGATGTTTCACAGTCCCTACTAGTATAAAATGCCCTGCCACGCAAACAGGCGCCATCGCTGCTTCCTAGTTCCTGACCAGCCCCTCACCAGCTTAGCTAGAGCTAGGGAAAGCTGTACTTTGATTGGTAGTGGACAGAGATAGGTAGAGTAGGGGGGATTTTTTTATTTCCACAGGTCATATGCCAGCACTACACCTAAGGGGGGCATTTGGGTATATATTCTTGGCATTTGATCTCATTTAAGAGACTCAAGCTTGAATATCCCTGTTTTTTAAATTAGGGTCACCTACTTACTTACCTACCTATCATACACACTTGGTGGGTCTCAATAGTACTACTTTTTTCTCGGGGGCTGCAGTAACAACATTCTTTAATAAAAAAAAAAAGTTTTTTAAAGCCAAACCTTCAGGGACAGGACAACTTACGGACAACACTAAAAAACAAGTGGGCACACATGGCTAAGGCTATAACACTACTTTATTCACAAATATAACACAACATACAAAATGCAACAAATGGCATAGATAAAATGGATCAATCGATATAAAAGGATGACAACATTAAAAACACAGGACTCCCTGCATGCATATCCATGAGTGCATGAAAGCATCCATACCACGCACACCACACCTAAGCCGGCACGAGAACAATCAATGTCAAGGGGACCTACACAGGCCTCCAATCGAAACAGTGGGTTGGGGACTAGGGATCTGGCAGGTGCCGTGAGTCACTGGAGAAATCAATAACAAGGACAGCAACTGTAGAATCACAGCAAATGGACAATGGCAACAGGCATATAAATGTGCCTCGCAGGATGTGTGCCTCCAAGGGACCTCACTTTTTCGAGCCATAACATTATGCAGAACTGCTCAAGAGCCCAGTGCCAGACAGCGCCTCCGCAGGATCCACATCCCACCACAGGCGGAGCCTCCGAGGCTCCAGTAACCACAGCTTCACAGGACAACTCAAGCTCCTGATTCAGCGCATGTGCACCGCTAGTTCTACTCAATTACCTGCATTAGAGAGGTGATGCGGGCTGTTGGGCGGGCCAGGCACCAATAAGATGGAGCCAGGAATGGACATGGGCTATTTAAGTAAGCCTGTAATGCAGACCTAAATTCACAGCAGCCAAAGGTCTCAAATTTAATTATTTCACCCAAATTAGGCCTTTTAAAGCAATAGGTGTACAAGGAGCAGAGACGAAGGAGGGGGGTGTCGCAGCAGCACATACAGTGCTACCACCACCATACATTCCACACATCATATGTCTGCCTTGCTTAAAGCCAGCATCAATTTACTACTGTTTAATCAAATATTACACCGCAGGTAGTACCCATATATCCCACCTGAAATAATGGCCTTGATTCACAGCCTCCTTTTCCTTCACTTTCACATGTGTATGTGTATTTTTGTGAGTTTTTGCAGCCATTAACGGGATTTTCTTGTCTTTTTTCATGCGTATGTGCGTTTACATTAACGCGAATAAGCATATTCGATTATCGTATTTTTCGTGTAAATAGTTCGCTTTCTCTGGAATGCTACGTTATTGGTATGGGCTTGCACATGATTCCAAGCCTTGATTTTGATTCGAACACGGCCAATAAAACGCTAAAGTTACGGGGTGTATTTCCTGGTGAAAGTTTGCTGCCGTTGTGTGAGTTGCAGTGTGATGGAGGTGAATTACGTGGAGGAATATGAGCACCTGCAGCAATGCGGCATACTATGCTTCAGGTTGCATAGCGCACGTTTGCATATCGCTCGCACGCATGGCGTTGAGCTATTCAAGCTCCCCCGACTGAACTGTGTTTCCCTCGAGAAACTGTATAGTGAGCTGCGGCCATGGTTGCCCCCACCACAAGGAAGGGATATGCAATTGCAGGTATGACCAAATTGGTTGGCTGCCTTCAATTTTTAGCGAACGGCATGGGCATGTCCCAGCCTACGCTGAGCCGCACACAAAAAAGTGTCTGGATGGCATGGCTACCATGTTTCAAAAATACATTTGTTTCCCTGATAACGTGGTAGCCTGGAATGCGTTGAAGTTGGGCTTTTTTAATATAGCCGATATGCCTAACGTCATGGGTGAGATCGACTGTACGCATGCAGCGCTGGTGCCTCCAGAAGCGGATGAACATCTATACAGGTATGTGGTTTTTCTGCCCATCCTTCCATATATGTAACCTAATGTAGCTTTGCATTGTATATGTTAATGTTGACCTAAATGTAATTGTAAAGCTACTTTGTATTTTTACTGTTAGATATGAGTTTTTTTTCCACCCAACATTAACAATTAGAAATTAAAATGTACCATATAGTTTTTATTTTGCAATTACAGGAACAGAAAGATGTTTCATTCCATAAACGTCCAGTGTGTTGTTGGTCCAGACCTTCGATTTCTCAGCGTCATGGCTCGGTTTCCTGGTTCTACCCACGATGCGTATATTTTTAGGAATTCCAGTCTCTATGGGTGTTTTGAGTCTGGTAACTTGTCTGGTGGTTGGCTACTGGTTTTTCAATGTGTAGCTACTAAACATTTAGGAGTCCCCTGCCTCAACATATGATGGTCTTCCCCTCTGATTAAATGATATACAATGTAATTATGATATTGAGAGTAATTGTTGTTTTTTTTTAAAGGTGATTCGGGATACCCCCCTCTCCTGTGGCTAATGACCCCCATCCTTTGCCCTCAGACGCAGCCACAAGAATTATATAATCGGGCCCATCGGAAGACCCAGGCTGTAGTTGAAAGGGCATTTGGCTTGCTGAAGAGTCATTTCCGCTGTCTCGATCATACAGGGGGGGGGGGCTCTGCAGTACAAGCCTGCCAAAGTTATAAAAATTATATGTGCCTGTATGATTCTACATAATTTTGCCATCATGGAGAAGGTGCCCCAATATATTGATGTATCTCCCTCTCCAGCACTTCTGGACATACCAGAAGATCTGTATGTTGGCACCCAGAGTTCCTCTGGTCAGTCTGTCAGGCAGCACCAGTTCCCAGGGATTTCCAGTCATTTCAGTTAAGATTTATGTTACGTGTTTGTTAGCGATGTGTTTTTTCTGTTACTTATTTGTTTTTTTCCTTGCCAAATTTAAAATTTGGTAACACAAACTTTATGTTTATGATAAATCTTTTTTTTTATTTTTTGTTGGTTTTTGGGAAAAGAAAAGCTTGTTAAGTGTAAAATAATATTTTACACAGCAAAGCAAATCAAAATTTTTCTAAGCAATTTAATGGTATGGTGGCTGGACAAAGTATGGTTGTTGTGCTACCTGTTGATTGGCCACCAACTGGGCAAGGGTAGAATTCAGCATCTGCCACTGCTCCTCCCTCTGGCAATTGCTGGTCTGCCTTTCCTCCAGCAGGGCTTGCAGAGTATTATTAACTTGGGTCATGTTTGTAGCCATATTTTGTTGAAATCTTTTGCTGTTTTGGCGGAAGCTGCGGCTATCACTTCTCCAAGCTGACTCCATCAGCTGCACACGCCTCACCAGGGTAAGATTGCAATGGTGCCGAGTCCGTCGTCCTCTTACCCAGGTTTGGGGGTGTGCAGCTGCTGGTGGACCAGGGCTAGTGACATTTCCAGATGGTGAGCCCAAATCCTCTGCAGTAGAGCTTGGCCATGTAACTCTTTGTTGGTTAGGCATCTGCTGGCCATGCTGGTGCTGTTGTTGGGGCTGTGGCAGCAGAGGGCTTGATTGAGTCGGCTGCAGAGGATTTGTGGGAGGCTGGAGCTGGTGCAGTGGCAGCTGCTGTTGCTGTGTTTCCTGTTCGGGTGGCAGCGACATGTTGGCATCCTCCTCAAGCTCATGGATGTCTGCCATAATGGGTGGTGTCTGTAGGGAAAGAAATTACAGTATTTAGCTAGTGTTTCCCAAATATCCAGTGGGAAATCGTCATCTTGCTGCACATGCATCACCAGGTAGGGAACATTACACTTACCAGATGTAATTGTTCAGTAATAGCACTCCTTGCTAACGGCTGTAGTAAAGAAGCGGCACCCGATCCTCCAAATGTTGGTTGTTGTTAGGCAATCAGGGGAACTGTTGGTTGTGCTGAAATTACATGGTAACCTAAGGTTAACACACACACATACCTTGTGGTCTGAAACATTTTCAAAACATTTTTGTGCCCAAAAAAGATCATCCATTAATTGTAACACTAAACTTTTGGCTCAATAATAATGTCAGAGTCCATCCTCCTTGCCCCGCCCTGAAGTGTTGCTGGGTGTAAAAAACCTAACACCAGTTCCTCCGCAGCAGTGAATAGGAGGCCAACCCAAACAACCATCTTTACCCAAGCAACTTGAGCTTATTAATCTTCTGACGAACTGCATACTTCAAGTCAGAAAATTTTCTTTGAAGTTGCTCAACATCTTTACGCTCCATACCAGAACAATTCACCTGCCTGGTGATCTCCTCCCAAATTTCTATTTTTCTGTTCTTGCTTGCTTTGGATCTGCTCCCATGTAATTCATGTAAATGGTCGGAGACACCAATAGCCAAAGCCATACATTGGGGCTCACTAAACCGTCCACTCAAACTGCCACGGCGCAGGTTTCTGCCAACTGATGACCTGTCTGCCTCATCCTGGGTAGTTGACAAAATAGTTGACATTTGAGCCAGACTAGCGGATAAGGATGAATGAGACCTTTCGCTGGTGAATGAGTAGGTAGGACTTGCTTGAAGGCTTGGGTGTGTTTGCTTGGCTGGCCCAGGAAGAATCAGCCATTGAGGCACACAGTGACACAGGGCTCTCTACATTTTATTCAGGCAAGTTGCCTCTAACAGGAGAGGGTGTTTTGGGGGGACTATGGTGTTTTGGCCTTCTCTGCCCCTTGGCCTTACTGCACCTGCTGGCTTTAGAAGTTTGAGTAAGGGGAGCATTGTGGCTGGAGGAGGATCCCTTAGGCTTCCGGGTTGGGGCAATTTTTGGTTGAGCTGCAGTCTGCCTCAAAGTATTATCTTTTTACCTTTTAGAAGCCCTGGTAGCATGAATATTCTGAGATGGCTGAGAATGGCCTCTTCCACCACTATCTTTAGAAGTGCCTTGGCTGGACCTGGTAGCTGGCCTCCCACTGTGTGGCCTGGAAGTTGAAGGCACAGGCTCTTGCTGGCGTACGCCACAGCGATCCTGCGATCCATGCTGTTTTTGGCTCTTTTGGAGTCGTCTCTTCCCGGTCATCTTGATTTGTGAACAGAAATATAGCTGTGTTTGCGCCTACCCTTTATATAGTTGTCACTGTCTATAACGTCAGTGCGTACAGCCGCGCGCCCCGGAAACCACTGGGGCGCGCCACATAATGAAAGAGAAACACCCCAAGATGGCCCCCACGCTCTTCACCCGCCAGCAGCAGGATACCATTAATGCGCGTGAGTGTTATTTGCAGACGTTTATTTGCACGCCAAATGCTTGCATAGGCGTTTAGGCATCACGGCCAAAACAAGTGGGCCAAAAATGTAGATTTAAACGCAACTATAAGCGAATGTTTGTGCGCACATGTGTGCAACGAACAAATGTACTATCCGAGGATAGGTCCAGACATTAACAATGATTTAACATGTTTGGGGGAGTGCTAATAATAACCTGCTTGCATAATTAAAGTGATCTGTATGATGCTTTATTTAATGACATCTGGTTTTCTTCCACCTTTTAGATGATGCTGACACATCAGACTCAGACCTAGAGGAGTGGCAGGCCTCTCTGGGAGAGGAGGGTGGTCCCCCAGGAACAGGTCGCCCACCAGCCTAGTAAGTTAGGCCCTTATTTAACAAGGGATAGTGACAGGTAGCGCCTGGTGAGCGACCGGTAATGACGGGCCCCGCCACGAGAACGCCGGCTCCCCACCACAATCACACATTTATCACATTTTTTGGCCAGATAGCCACTCATTCATCATTATTCCAGCCTCAGCCCACAGCGCCAGCGTCCGACCTTGAACAGCGACAGGTATGACCTCTCGCTACCTGGCGCTCTCCAATGCATTTCAATGGAACAATCTTTAAATATTCATAATTAATTCATATTAATGTTTTTTTTTTTTTTTTTTTTTAAATGTGAAAAATTCTGTGACCACTTCTGCCATGTTTGATTTTTTTTTTTTAAGGTAAAAAAAAACAAAAAAAAACTTTGTGCAGAATTGATATTACAGGTCTGATATTAATGTATTCATATTACAAAATGTTTTGAAAAACTTGTTTTTTTTGGTTTCCAAAAATATGGTTGTTTGGGGGTTAAAAAACTACTTTTAACCCATCGCCGCCAGCGCTCTGGGGTTTAAACATGCATTTTACAGCGCGAGAATTTTTTGAGCATGATTTGTTAATGAATATGGTGGGAGCCAGTCGCTATGGCCAGTCGCTATCATGCGCTCCCATACAGCGCGGAACCTGTCAAATAGCGACTCCTCACCCAATATTCAACATTACTGCACACCGACTGAGTCGCTGTCAACAACCGAACGGGCGCTGTGAAAATACTGTTACAGTCGCTCAACTGTCGCTACCTGCCGCTATTAATGAATCGGCCTCCCCGTTTATTTAAGTTAACATGCCTTCCTCAACAGGTATTCCCAATGCACAAGTAGAAATTAATATTATTTTCATGAACAATGCATAGGCTAGAATATTATATTATTTTCCTCAACAGGTATTCCCAATGCATAGTCTAGAAATTAATATTATTTTCATGAGCAATGCATAGGCTAGAATATTATATTATTTCCTCAACAGGTATTCCCAATGCATAGTCTAGAAATTAATATTATTTTCATGAACAATGCATAGGCTAGAATATTATATTATTTCCTCAACAGGTATTCCCAATGCATAGCCTAAAAATTAATATTATTTTCATGAACAATGCATAGTCTAGAATATTTTATAATTTTCCTCAACAGGTATTCCAAATGCATAGCCTAGAAATTAATATTATTTTTCTTTTCACAGGCAGCACACAGCAGCGCCTACAGCAACTGACAGCTGCTGCTCATAGGCTGGTGGGCGAAATTGAGGAACTTGCAGCTTCAATGGGGACCACCGAGGAATAGAATTCTGGGAGCCTGCCACTTTTTTGTAAATATTTTTTTTAAATCTTTTATACATTTTAATATTTTAAAAATAAAAAAATTAATTATAAGAATTATTTAAAAAAAAATTATTATATATATAAGTAAAAAATAAAAAATCCACTTTTAACCCTTTCAGTGCCAAGCACGTAGTTTCTACGTGCCTGCTTCTACTCCACTTAAGTGCCAAGCACGTAGAATCTACGTGCTTGACTTTCCCCCCTGCTAGTAAAAATAATAAAAATCACAAATACTCACCTGACCCCTCGTTGGATCCGGCTGGGTCTCCTCTTTAATTTGGTGCCATCCGATCCCCCGTGGGGGGTCGGATGGCTCCAGGAGAGCCCCCGGAATAGCCCCACCCCCCCGTTTTGGCAGCAGCAGCTGCTAACTGTAAAAAAAATAAATAAATAAAAATGACATTTACTTACCTGCAGTCGCGCTGCCTCCCTCCGGGTCTCCTCTTCACTGGGGGGGCCTCCGATCGCCTCCCCCCAGCCTCTCTGAAAGGGCTCTCCCCCTCCTCTCCCGACGGGCGCGCCATCTTGTTGTTAAGCTTATGACGTCACTCCCGGGCATCTTGCTGCCTCTCCTCGGCTGAGCTGTCAGATGCCCTGGTAATCGCTGGGCAGAGCAGTGGAGGGGCAGGGGATGCTCTGATCCCCTGCCCCCCCCCTCCTCTGGCCAGCGATCACCAAGGCATTTGACAGCTGATCACCACAGGAGCTGACAATCGGGTGAGGTGAGTAAAGTAAAAAAAACCTTTTTTTTTTTTTTTTTTAATAAATGACATTTTTGTGTGTGTGTGTGTGTTTTTTTTTATGTTAACCCTTTGTGAACTGGTAAGGGGTTCATGAGACCCCTTATACCAGTTCACAAGGCTGGGGTCTGGCAAGCCACCTGCAACTAGCGGGTGGCTTGCCATTAACCCCCGCACCCCCAATTACCTGCCTCCCCAAAGCCCAGGGGGGGGCAGAAGAGCCCGGGCCCACACAGGGTATGTGGGCTCGTAGGCTGCCGGGTGGGGGGCCACAAAAGCTGGCCCCCCCACTCTGTGCCTACAAGCCCCCATAGCTGGTCCCGGGCTGGTTATGACGGGTAAGGGGGACCCTACGTCATTTTTATTTTAAGGGTTAGGGTTAGGCTAACCCTAACCCTAACCCTTAAAATTAAAAAAAAATGGGTCCCCCCCCCCCCGGAGGGGGGGCCTTACGTCATTTTTATTTCATTTTTAAGGGTTAGGGTTAGCCTAACCCTAACCCTTAAAATTAAAAAAAAAATGAAAACAATTTTTTTTAAGGGTGAGGGTTAGGGTTAGGCTAACCCTAACCCTTAAAAAAAAAAAAAAAGTATTTTTTTTTATTTTTACGGGTTTACGGGTTAGGGTTAGCCCCATTTTTTGGGGGGAATTTTTTTTTTGTACATTTTTTTTATTTTTAAGGGTTAGGGTTAGCCTAACCCTAACCCTTAAAATTAAAAAAAAAAAAAAAAAAAAATTTTTAAGGGTGAGGGTTAGGGTTAGGCTAACCCTAACCCTAACCCGTAAAAAAAAAAAAAAAATGACATGGGGGGGTCCCCATTTTTTGGGGGGGAAATTTTTATTTTTGTATATTTTTTTATTTTTAAGGGTTAGCCTAACCCTTAAAGTTGTATTTTATTTGTAAATGTAATAAAGTGCTCTTTTCAGTTTGGGGGGTCTCCAGGGCAAGAATGGGGGGGGCTACCGATACATATGTGGTACCGTTGTAATCGGGAGAAATGGGGCTATCACATGCAATATGGTTTTCATTTAAAAAAAAAGGTTTTATTTAAAATAAAGGAAACAATTTTTTTAAAAATATATATTTTTTTTTGTTTTTTGTTTTTTTAAGCAGAAATATTCAAAAAAACGTAGAAAAATTACAAACAAGACATTTCATGTTAAAGCCTAAACTCTGCTGCAAAAAATGTATATGTAATGTATATAATTTTTCTGGAAATTCCAGCAAAAATCACGGTTAATCATGCTGCAAAATGGGGAAAAATGACCTGTCAACAGAGGGTGACAAAACTTCAAGTAGGCTGACAATTAAAAGGGTTAATAGTACCTATGCATGTTGGGTATTGTTCTGCTTGGGGGACCTTGCGCTTTCAGATTTAGCTTGTTTTTTCTTGTTTGCATATTGATATTTTAGGAAAACATGGTTTTTATTCTGCTTTTTATCATTGTTTTTAGGGAAACCCTGTGCAACCTAAGAATTCTTCAATGGATTACTTCCAGAAAGATGAGCCCACTACAACAAGCTCAGTACTCTTAGAAAGCTTAACATGTGTACTTTCAGGGAATATATGGTTTGTGGGGATATTCTAAATTTAAAGGGTTGTTTTGGTTGAAAAATCCCAAGGTGCGCACTTTGTCTGCAGAGCTGAAATTTTTAAGCAAAATTACCGTTATGCGCATGCTTTACTTTGGGGTGTATGGCAACTCTTCCCTTGACAGTACCTATGCATGTTGGGTATTGTTCTGTTCGGGGGTTGTTGCTTTTTCAGATTTTACTTGTTTTTTTCTGTTTGCATATAGTTTTTTTTAGGAAAATGTGGCTTTGATTCTTCTTTTTTATTCTTTTTTAGGGAAACTCTGTGCAACCAAAGAATTGATTGGGGGATTACTTCCAGAAAATTGCGCCCATGTCAACAAACCTGGTACGCCTAGAAAGCCTGAGGTGTATACTTCCAGAGAATATATAGTTTTTGGGGGGTATTTCAAATTTAAAGGGTTCTTTTTCTGGAAAAACTGCAAGGTGCGCTTAGCACGTAGCATAGTTGTATTTTATCTGAAAATCTCCTAAAGCGCTGTTTCAGTTTGGGGGAGTCTCCTGGGCAGGAAAGGGTGTCTACTTATACATATGTGGTAACGCTGTGACCGGGATTAATTGGGGTTTCACATGCAATAAGATTTTATTGACAAACTTACACTTTTTATTACAAAAAAACACTACAAATTGCAAAAAATAGATTTTTTTGTATTTTTTTGCACATATTTCACCCAAAAGTATTGAGAATACACCTAAAAAATTTACAAACAAGACATTTCATGTTAAAGCCCAGACTCTGCTGAAAAAAACAATATATCATTTTCCTGGGAAATCCCTGGAAATCCCTTCAAAAATCACATTTGAACATGTGTAGCGCAAAATAGTGCAAAATGGTCTGGCACCAAGGGTGACAAAAACTCCAGGTAGGCTGGCAGCGAAAGGGTTATTACATTTTTTACATCTTTACAATGTTTATGATGTCTATCATTTATTGATAATTAATATACATTTAATTAGTTCACAAATCCACTTATGCACATAAATCCGGGGAAAAGCCACAAGGAATTGAAAAATATCTAAAGAATAAAGGAAATTTAGGTAAGCATGAAAATATGTGGATAGAGGGAAAAAAACACTCACAAGGGAGTTAAGGTAAGCATTAAAATATGGGGATAGAGGAAAACATACAGTGATTAGGGAGTTAAGGTAAGCATGAAAATATGGGGATAGAGGAAAACATACAGTGACAAGGGAGTAAAGGTAAGCATGAGAGCAAAAGTGAGTGAGGGAATAGCTGAAACCGGGGACATGAATCAGTTAATAAGATGCGCGCATGCGTACATGCGTGCAGACATAGCAGCTTCTACATCAAAATTACGTTACTACGTATATTTTAAGAAACATGCAAGCTGAATATCGCGGGACACTGAAATTCTACGTTGGAAGGTACGTTGAAAAACGCTGAAAAACGGTAGTAGAAAAGGATTACAAAGCAACATAAATGACAAACTTCGTCCTCTCGCGTATGCTGCGAGAGACGTACACAGCCATTCACGATGGCGTACGCAGATACGAAAAGTTAACGGAACGCTCACAGTGGCGGCTCTGCATCATGCGTACACACGTAAACATGCAGGAAAAATGTGAAAAAATACACATTTCGAGACAAAAACAAGATGGTTTTGAGAAGGCTATGAATCAGCCCTATTAAGTTCCATCCCACATTCAAAATACCATGCTGCTGGCCATAGACCACACCATGATACATTAATAAAGGCCATTCTTTATCAGGAAAGCTTGTAGCCCAGCATCCACATTTAGACCTAGCAGGGTTTTGGTACCCAATTCATAAATTAGTTGGGACTCATGCTCTCTTAAGATCTTATCATGGTCACCCCTCCTACCTTTTACACCCAGAGCACAATGTCAGTCCTCCAACTGTACCACCATGACTGCTATTAAAGTGCTCTGTGATAGGACAGTGGGTTTCCATTTCTAATATGCCCGACATTTTCACCAATGCGCACACGCATCTCCCTTCATTTTTTTCCTACATACTTCATCCAACAGGGGCAAGAGAGTAAATGTATTACCGGTCTTGAATAGTTGATGAACCCTCTTATAGGATTTCCTTTTGGGCACCTTTAAAGCAACCTTTCAGGGTCACTCTGACTCCTGTACTGGTTCCTCACTAAGAGGTGCCTAATATTGCACACCAGGCCATTAGGAGTGGACGTGCACCCACACACGGCTACCGCAGGTTGCAACTGTAAAATGTGTCAATGACATCCTTAATGGCCTCCAAGCGGGACCCCTCCATTTTTCTCCTACATACTTCATCCAACAGGGGCAAGAGAGTAGATGTATTGCCGGTCTTGAACAGTTGATGAACCCTCTAATAGGATTTCCTTTTGGGAACTTCAGACCCACATATTGGGATGTTTGAAGAATAAATGGACACATTTTGCAGTGGCCACATTTAAAGCAACCTTTCAGGGTCACTCTGTCTCCTGTACTGGTTCCTCACTAAGGGATGCCTAATATTGCACACCAGGCCATCAGGAGTGGACGTGCACCAACACACACGGCTACCACAGGTTGCAACTGTAAAATGTGTCAATGGCGTCCTTAATGGCCTCCAAGCGGGATCCCAACTTGGTCACAAGGTGTATTGGGCCACCATCTCCTGCTGTCCTTACAGATTTTCGCACACCCCTCAAAATGTCCTGCCTATATTTCTGCAGGGCCTTCAAATAGCAAGTCAAAAGTAGGGTACCCACTTAAATCTTAAATCCATAAATCTTTACATAAGTTCTCTGGCCTCCTTTTGGAACCCATCTACATTGCTGCAATGCTTGCACATATGCTGGAATTGCCCCAATGGAATGTCTCTTCTCAATGGGGCAGGGTTATGGCTGTCTATATGAAGTAACATGTTGGCCCCCGTGGGCTTCCTGAAGGTGCTTGTTACTAACGCCCTTCCCTCCCTGCGTGTCTGGAGGTCCAGGAACTCAATCTCTTCCCCAAAAACCTTTTAGGTAAGGTAAATATTTCTCTGATTCACATTTTGAGATACCATAAAGTCATAGAGCTGGGCCTCAGTGCCTCTCCATAGCAGTGCAACATAATCTATGTACCGAAGCCAGAAGACAAGCCGCACCCCAAATCCATGCACATATACACCTCCTCCTCCCACCTACTGAGGTGCAGACACACATACGATAGGGGGCACAGAGAACCCCATAGCTGTCCTTGATGGTAAGATTTTTTTATAGAATCTGAATAAATGATTTGATAGCACAAACGGCAATGAATGAACAACAAACTCATTGACTGCCAACCCGAGTGCCAGACTTTACCAAAAATGACACAGAAGCCTCCAATCCCATCTGGTGGGGTATTTAGGTGTATAAACTCTGTACGTCAATGCTGGACAGCAGCCACAAGTCATCAACAGAAAGGTTACAAATCTTCCCAAGCATGTTGCTGCTGTCCAGCACAAACAAGGGCAACACTCTCACTAGGGGTTTCAGGTTCTCATCAATGAGATAATCAGTTTCCCATGGGGTGGGTAACACATGTGTGGATAGGGATGTTAAAATCCTTAATCTTAACATATTCAAAAACATTTGGGGTAACTAACTCTTCCCCCATAGCCAAATCCAAACTATCATTAGGGAGGTGGACTAATCTTGGGAAAGGGTTGTCACTTATTGACAAGTATGTCTCCCTATTGGCCAATTGTGCCTTAAATTCATAGTAGTCATCAAGCACAACATTGCCCCCTTTGATGCTCAGACACATCACCAGGTCTCTCATAGGCTCAAGCTCAGCCAAAGCAAGCCATTCTTCGGGGGCAAGGTTGTCCATATCCCTGACACCCCATCCATATCCCTGGATATCCCTTTGCACAAGTTGCATAAATGTGGCTACTTTTCTATGCAATTCTAAAGATGGAAAATGAGTGAACCCTGAATTTTTAACATAGGGATGACAGGAGGTGGTGGCCAATATGCCCAGTGACCAAGTTCTGGTCCCACTGAGAGGCTTTTAAGACCATCCTTGCTTGTCACCGGCACATTTTACAGTTGGACCCTGTGTTATCCGGGGGTGTTGATGCACGCCCACCCAGCAATGCATGCCCCTTGCTCCTTGAGAGCAATATTAGGAACCACTTACTGAGGAAAAAGTACAAGAGACAAAGTGACCCTAGACGATTGGGGTCACAACAAACAAATGGTTGCTTTAAATGTGGCCACTGCAAAGTGTGTCCCTTTATTCTTCAAAAATCCCGAAATGTGGGGTTAAAGTCCTCAAAAGAACATCTTATTAGAGGGTCAACTGTGGTTCTTCAAGACTGGTAATATACTTTCTCTCCTGCCCCTGTGGGATGAAGTATGTAGGAAAAAACAAAGAGGAAGATGCGGGTACACACTAGTAAACAAATCTAGAATATTAGAAATCAAAACCCAAAAGTCCCATTGCAGAGCACTTTAATAACCATGGCAGTACAGTTGGAGGACTGACAGTGTGCAGTATCTCTTGGATGTAAAATATAGGAGGGGTGACCATGATAAGATCTTAAGACAGCATGAGGCCCGACTAATTTATGAACTGGTCTAAATGTAGATGCTGGGCTACAAGCCTTTCTGTGATAAAGGGTAGCCTTTATTGATATATCATGGTGGCAAAACGAAACTTCAGTCAACTATACCCCCCTGCCTCCCTACCCTTGGCACTGAGACAGGAATGGGGGTTAGAAAGAAAAAAACCCTTAACTTCTCCAGGGGCCAGTGCTGCTTCTCCAACCCTCCAGATCCTTGGTGCCGTCATCTTGAATGAAAAATAGCACAGAGCTGCACCCCCCCAGCTCCGTGCGCGCTTTCATCCACCCATTCAAGTGAATAACCCCCTGTCTTGCCTCAGAACCAGGGTAGGGTTGCAGGGCGGGAGGGGGGGTTTCATCTGACTGAAGTTCTGAGTCGAGCTATGGCCAGCAGTATGAATAATCCAACATGAAGAAGCCAGCCAGCGTTCAGCAAGCAAACTTCCAAAAGCTTTATTTCAACGATTAAAAGCCATTCCAATAGCAGGCAGTCCCATAAGACAAATTGGGGGTGGAATCCTATATCAATACGTTTCAGACTGCCTGGTCTTTACTCATGACATGGCCAGCAGTATGGTATATTAAATGGGGGATATATGGATACTACCTTGAGTGTGGTATTTGATTAAACAATAGTAAATAGAAGCTGGTATTGAGCAAGGCAGACATATGATGTGTGGAATGTTTAGTGGTGTTAGCACTGAATCTTATGCTGCGATTCCAACACCCCCCCACCCCCCCGGTCCCTGCTCCTTGGACAACAATTGCTTTGAATGTTCTGTTTTGGTTCATGTGAAATGATGACATTTGAGACCTTTGGGTGCAGTGAATTTGAAGCCGTATTACAGGCTTATGTGAATGTCCCTTCCTGGCTCCATCTTATTGGCCCTTTGCCCCCGTGTGGAATTTGGTCAGGATGTATAATCATATCTCATATAAACAAACAATTCCTGCACCTAAATGTACTTTCACATTGGGTCCTAGAGAACTCCCTGCTTTCATACTGAAACCTTTTCTGTGTCCCTGCCCTGGAAATCTTGCTGCAAGATGCCCATAGGACTCTTGGCAGATAAATAAGGCGGGCCATGAAGCCCCAGAAGCAGGGCAAAACTTACACAGGATGGCGGTGGCCCATGCCCTGCATCACCTCCGGTCTAATGCAGGGAATTGTGTGGAACTAGCATGCTGAATCAGTAGCTTGATTCATCCTGTGGAGCTGTAGTGACCGGAGCCTCGGAAGCCCCACCAGTACTGGTATAGGGATCAGATGGAGGTGCTTTCTAGCACTGAGCTCTTGAGCGGTTCTGCTTACTGTTTGGGCTCCCTGCACCATGTTATTGGTGCCCGGACACTTGAAAAGTAAGCCCCCCGGAGGAACACATCCTGTGAGGAACTTTTGAATGCCTGGTGCAACTGTCCATTTGCGGTAACTCTCCGGTTGCCACATTGTTATTGATCTCCCCATTGACTCCTGGCGCCTGCCAGTTCACTACTCTCCAGCCCACTGTTTCGATTGGAGGCCTGTTTAGGTCCCCTTGACATTGATTTTTCTCATGCCGGATTAGGCATGGTGTGCTAGGTGTGGAGGAATGCTTGCACATATGGATATATAATGCAGGGGGTCTTCCGTGTTTTTAATGACAATGTTGTCATTCTTTTTTTCCATTTTGGGTTTTTTTATGCCATTTTTTGCATCTTGTATGTTGTGCTATATTTGTGAATAAAATAGTGCGGGGTGCCCACCAGTTTTTATAGTGCTGTCCTTCCCTATAGATAAGGGTACTGGCTAGTCCTGATTTTGGGACAGTGCTTTTGTAATTATTGACACACTGACTGCTGCACCACACGCCTTTTGTAGGTGTATTATCGCTTAGTTCACACTTACCTCCATACCTCTCACTTACAGGAGGGGGCAGTAATAATTGTCTTTAATACAAAAAAAATATAAGCCAAACCCTCAAACTTATTTTTGAGTCCCCCCCCCCCCCCCCCCCCAGCAGTCACGGGAGGGCACAGGGTCTCCCTGATGACCTCTTAGTGGCAATGCCAGATCATGCAGATAGGCGTTGATCAAGCAACTACACAGTAACTTGTGCTAGTACACCATTTTGGATAAAACAAGACATATTACCAATGTTGCCAGCCAGTAGTCAGCCCTTTGATTAATGCCTTCAATGCAGAAGTCACTGCACAAGCATGCAAGCAGGCATGTAGCAATATGCATGAGGGACTTTGAGAGCCTGTCCAGCCCCATTCTCTATTGAATTTTCTTTAACTAGGGTGTTCCTAGAACAATAAGAGTGGGTGAAATGCATACACAGTTTGATTGACATTTTTAGTACCTGGGATTCTCCCTGGTGTTCGGAATCCAGAACATGATTTTGCTCCAACCAAAAATAAATTAAAAAAAAGAAGAAGAGGCAGTCGTGGTTTAGTGTTAAGGAAATGATCCTGTGACAGGAAGGTTGCAAGTAGCTCCATCTGAATGTGCCCCTCCTTGGCTCTTATGAGGAGTTCTTTGAGGCCTAGCGTTCTCCTGATGATCACTGCTGGCCTCCAAATGCTGACTATACTCCCAACCCTCTTCTTCCCTGAATAGTAGTTGAGAGTAAGAGGAGAGGCCGAGTGGAATGTCGCTGCTCTTGCCACGGAATGGTGGTGTCTGAGGAACCACTTGATTCCCGGCTGCATGATTGGCTTCTGTCTACTGTGGAGTCTGAGGTCTAAATATTGTCAACCAGTCCAAGACTGCTAGCTGGTTGGTTAACACATGACCACTGCATGTTAAATGGAGCTCCACCTTGTTGTCACGACTGCTGGTGTCAACTTAAAACTTTTGCCGCTGCTTCTCCCCCTGGGGATGGTAGTCGCTGCTACTGGACATAGGGCCAGACCCCTTACCATTTGGCATTGTGAGTACTTTTTAGGAAACTGGTGGTACACAGAGTGATCTCTAAAAAATGTGTAAAAGAACTGACTTTATTACACCTTATTTAGTGTCATTTACACTAAAAGAACAGCTACAATTACAATTACAATTAACTGTAACACTTACAAACAACTAAATCTGTAAAAATGCCCCTCTAATAATTTGGCTGGTTTTTAGTGGTTCAGTTTTGGTTTGATTCTGATTGTTTTGAAGATTCATTTTGGCCAGTTGGCCAAATTTTCGAAAAGTTTGCTTGTCTACTATAGATAAATTGAAACATTGAGCAGTGCTGCATTTATATTATTTTGTAATGATTTTGTAATGCAATCCCTCTTGATTGACCCACAGTAACATTCTTTTTCATTCTTTTGTGTTTTTTGCTAAACACAATGAAAACTACACCATAAAGTCAAAAATGCATGTTGGCGACACCAAACCCCTTCGGTGTTGTTCTTTTTTTGGCAACCTACTGTCTGTGGGGTCAGAACAGGTCCTGTTAGATTTAAGATGAAAGGTGGAAAATATTAGGTGATTGCTGCTTGACATACATTCAACCTTCTCTTAAAAGCTGTCTTTACATCTCTATTTTTGAAGCTGTAGATGAGTGGATTAAGCAGAGGCATGGCCGCTGCATTTACCAAGCTATACACTTTCCTAAAATGTAATGTGTTAGCTGAGCTTGGTATCAGGTACTGACTGGAAAGAATTGTATAGAGAAGCGTCACCACTGTGAGATGTGAAGAACACGTGTAGAAGGCTTTACGTCTTCCTGTGTCTGTCCGGATTTTCAGTATAGCCATTATTATAAAAACATAGGAAACACAGGTAAGGAGAAAGGGGACAAGTGTAAACAAGATTAGGCCTTCCAGGAATAACATCTTATCCAGCAAACTTGTATCACTACAGGTAATTTTTAGCAAAGGAATAATGTCACAGAGAAAGTTATTTATTTCATTTGATGAGTAGCAAGAGAAACTGGATAATACCCAGTGTAGAGAGCCAACCAGTAAAAATGCCAATACCCAACAGAAAGAGTCCAGAAGAATGCATGTCCTGGGGTTCATGATCAAGTGATAACTCAGAGGGAGACAAATAGCTACATAACGATCATAACTCATTGCTGTCAATATATACAGCTCACTAATTACAAAAGAGCCATACAAATTGGTCTGCGCAATACAGCCAGAATAAGAAATAGTTTTATCTCCAGTAACAAAGCTTGTTAGTATCTTAAGCAATGCGGCAGATGTGCAGGACATGTCCACAATGGACAAATTAGCTAAGAAGAAATACATAGGAGTGTGAAGCTGAGAGTCCGAGCAGACCAATAGAAGGATGATCATGTTACCACAAAGAGTAAGGAGATAAACCAACAAAACCAAAATAAAGACTGTCATTTTTATTTCAGGAACATCAGAGATTCCTTGAATTATAAAATATTTAATATCGGTTTGATTCAAATGCATCTGCCCAGACAATATTACCTGTAGAAAAAATAATGTGCAGAAATGTTAGTGCCTTTACTCAATACATTTCATTTGGCCAACATCCTGCTCATGTCAAATAAATTCAATTCATTAACTATTGCCTAAAAGTGACTGAAATGACATGGACTGCCATTTATTGTTATAATGTATGTATGTATGTTTACTGCGTATGTATGTATATACATATGCAGCAGGCACTAAAGAAAGAAGTCTTATTATAAACTAACAACATCTGGGCTTTTATCTCTCCCAGTGTTGTTCCTCTCTGAAACCCCCACGATCGCCATTAAATGCTTACCCTCTAGCAGCACATGTGTAAGTCGCTGGCCAATTAGCACTCACGCTCCATTCATACTGTCCTTAGCCGACCTGGCATCAGATCTGATGTAGAGCTCATAACACTGGATGGATCCACGCTTTTTCCCCTACCCATGCCAACCATGTAGAAATGTCTGCCATGGGATAACACCTCAAGCTAGAGGCATGGAGGGGAAACAGGTGTTGTGGAATCACCAACTAAAGGGGGTTATTTAAGAAGGGATAGCGGCAGGTAGTGCCTCATAGCGGCAGGCAGCGTCTGGTGAGCGCCAATCGGTGTACGCAAAACCACATTTATGAAAGCGAATCTGGTTAGCGACTCTAACAGCGCCATGTAGCGTCCAATGTATTATTACAGGTGGTTCAGCATATAGCGCCGGTGCTCTAGCTTCCAGAGCGCCAGGTATTGCCTTTCGCTCACTGTCGCTCTCCCATACATTTCAATGGCCGTTCATTTGCTTGTGTTTAAACAGCGTGTTTGACATTTTTATTTATTTTTTCTTGGGTTCCAATTATTGTGTGACCTCTCCTGGCTGCAAACAAACACTTTTAGAAACTTTTTTGACTTTTTATATTTTTATGCAGAATTGTAATTGCAGGTCTGGCACTAAAGTGTTAATGTCACAGTGTTAAAACAATGTCATTCCATGTGTTTCCGCTTTGTTACAGGTGGATATGCATTCAAAAAAAGACTTTAATCACACAGTGTCTGGCGCTCTATGCTATAGCGACCGGTTTTAGATCGCCAACGCTGTGTGTGTATGTTTTTGATAAGTATGGTGTGGAGTGCCGAGTGTCGGTCGCACTGAGCTGGCGCTACCTCTCGCTCCCTGCAGCGCTGTACTGGTTTTAGAGCGCCCAACATACATCTCATTAATCAACGCAGGCCAGGTTACTACAGCGACTGAGGCGCTCTGTTACAGCACCCGATACACGCTTACAGCATCTACTAACGGTCGCTCTAAGAGCCGATATACAGACACTTATCTGACGATACCTGGCGTTAGTAATGAATCAGCCTCCACGTAAGTATAACGGGGCCATACTGGGGGGGGGGCGGCTTCACTCAAAGGGGCATCCTAATACAGGATGCAGGGCTAGTGTACAGAGATGATCATTTATCAACTATCCAAACAAATTACTAATTAACTACATGTTAAACCAACTAAGATAGCAAAATGTTTGTTTCTACCTAGATATCCAAAATTTGTAGCACCTTTTACATTTAGAAACTCACCAGGAATAGATATATGGGGTATAACATCAATTGCTTGGGCCCATGGGGTCAATTTTTTTTCAGAGAAGCCATCTTATCAACCAAGATTCATATATTTAATAGCCCACATTACAAGGCACTCTGGACCATGGGGTCCACTTTCCAGGCTAGCTACAAGACATTAGGGTGCCATGTTCTTCAGCCTCACTGCTTTCCAGTAATTGTACCGGAAGCCTGTTTACTGAACCTTACTTAATTATTGTAAAGCTTCTAAAAGTAATATAGTAGATTTGTTTTATAAAAGCTAAGAATCACCTACATCCATGTTCCCCCAAACTCTCCCCGAGAGCCACCAACAGGCCAGGTTTTGCAGATCTCCAATCACACACAGGTACAGTTATTAGTGCTTATTATTATTGCTATAGAGCCAGCCATCTGGAGAAGCACAAAACATGATCTCTTGGTGGCTCTCGAGGAGAGGGTTGGAGAACACTGACCTACATTGCCAATCATTGATCTCATAATATAAAAGGTCAGCAGACTATGAAACAATAAATTATAGAAATGACATCACTGACCCCCGTACCATCTGATGATTTGTACACCCATGTGATCTGGACTCTCCAGTTCCCCCAAACTATAAAGGGGTCCCAAAGAACTGCTCAACCCCAGAGGAGCATCACGGACTGCTATGTTGCTAGATATGTCTATGGTTGGGGATCATATACAGTGCGAATTTCAAGCATCTAAGTACTGTTGAAGATGTTCCCTATAAACTTGTTTTATATTTTGTACCGAGATTGTTTTTATCAGACAATGTTCATATGACAGTGTTGTGAAATATTACTGAAAAAGTTAATCTGCACACTTGTGAAAGTACAGTATTGTATTGGTGTGTATTACACTTACCCGCTTTGGATGCTTCATTTTTCTCAAAGATCCAACAGGTCACTCTACTCTATACTGTAGATGACAGTTGGTAGCATTATGTTCAGTATCAGTAACAGTAAAAAATGGTGATATATATATATATATATATATACACACACATGCAGCACACGTCAGTTATCTGAGATAATTAATTCCCCTGGCTCCTAACTGCTGAATGTAGCGGCAATTCTCATTATTAGTTGATTATTACTTGGTCTCTAGTGTGATACACTAATGCAATGGACTGGTACAAAAGTGTATAACTATATATACTATACTATATTTTGTGAATCTTCATGATCACTTGTATTGAGCCATGACATCTCATCTACATTCCTGCAATTGGTCTATAGTGCACATGAATTCATGTATGTGGCTTGTACAGGCACAGAATTGAGCACATCTGGCTATTTGATACACACACACACAAACACACACACACACACACACACACACACACACACACACACACCAGGTCAGTGGAGGAATGGGGAGGAATGGGATCTTCTGGACCCAGGATGTCCAACATAGTAACCTGGGTGGATGTAAGTATGGTGTTAGCGTTTTTTGTTACTAACAGTAAACGAGTCCAGCAAGCCAATGTGGTTGCACTTTTCGGTCTCACAGTGGTACTGAGGGACCGAGGCAGCCATGTGACCACATATGGAGGTGTCTACATCAACTACAGAAGGGATCCCCAATCAGTAGCTCAGGAGCCACATGTGGCACGTGGGACCCTGTGACTCGTGGGCAGTCTGAGAATAATGAAGAGTTGAGTAAGTGGGAAAGTGAGCTGGCTTACTTTTAGCTACTTGCTTGTAGATAGAAAGTATTTTATGGTGCAAGGGGATCCATACATGTTGCAGTTATTGATCTGATAGGATGAAGGGTGGGTTAGTATATGAAATGAGGTTATGCAATATATACACACATGACTAGTGTTGAGCAGACCCAACCTGGTAAATTTGGATCTGGCCGGGCTGATTGGCTGCCCTAGCAACCGCAGCCATGCCCATTCTGGTGATTGGCCAGGCTGGACGCGTGACCTGCTGTATAAAAGGCAGAGTTGCATGTCCCGTATACTATGTGATACTGCCACAGTGTCTGCTATAAAGATGAGGGGGTTCTGCCACAGTGTCTGCTATAAAGATGAGGGGGGTGTTACTACCACAGTGTCTGCTATAAAGATGATGGAAGTAATATTGCCACAGTGTCTGCTATAAAGATGATGGAAGTAATATTGCCACAGTGTCTGCTATAAAGATGATAGGGGTGATACTGCCACAGTGTCTGCTATAAAAATCAAAGGGGTGATCCGACACAGTGTCTTCTATAAAGAGGACGGGGGTGATACCGTCACAGTGTCTGCTATAAAGATGGTGGGGGGGTGTTACTGCCACAGTGTCTGCTATAACGATAATGGGGGTGATACTGCCACAGTGCCTGCTGCATTTTTTGCTGCTGCCTGACTTTTATATTTTTTAATTGCATTTTTTCAGGTTTTAACTGTTTTACTGAAAGGCGTCCTATTTAAGATTAAAACTGCCTGGGGGTTTATTTTGTTATATTTTTTGGTAATTTCTTTGACATTTTTGTTAGAAAAATTTTTTAATGAACAATAGCCTGACTTTTTACTTTTCAATTGTATTTTTCCACGTTTTAGGGTGTTTTACCAAATACAGCTTATAAATGCATCCCATTAAACATTTCAAACTGCCTGTGGGTTTATTTTTTTATATTAGATAAAATTTTGTATCTGATGAACAATAGCTTAACTTTTTACATTTTTTGTAAGTTTTAACTGTTTTACTAAATGCAATTTTAAAGGCATCCCATTTAACATTAAAACTGCCTGGGGAATATTTTTTAATATTTTTTGGTAATTTCTTTCTTTTTTTTAGATGCAATTTAATTATTTTTTTTTTTGTCACTTTATCTCATCGCCTTGTTTTTGATCTTTAAAGTCTCACTAACAACTGGTATATTTAAGAGATTATTTAAGAGATTACTGGTATAGTGCCAAGAGAAATGTAGTGTCCATTTTTAAAAAGGGCTCTAGTTCTTCCAGGTAATTACAGACCTGTAAGTTTAACATCTGTTGTGGGGAAACTGCTTAAGGGGGGGGGGGGGGGGCAACCAGCAGGGTTTTACTAAGGGCAGAAGCTGCCAGACAAACCTGATTGGCTTCTATGAGGAGGTGAGTAGAAGTCTGGACAGAGGGGCGGCTGTGGATATAGTTTTTTTTTTTTGCAAAAGTATTTGACACTTTCCCCCATAGACACTTATTGGGGAAATTGTGATCTTTAGGGTAGAAAATACAGTTTGTAACTGGATTAAAAACTGGCTGAAGGATCGTGTGCAGAGAGTTGTGGTTAATGATACCTACTCTGAATGGTCCCCGGTTGTATGTGGTGTACCCCAGGGTTCAGTGCTGGGCCCTCTATTATTCAATTATTATTATTCAATTTGTATATCAATGACGTAGAAGAGGGGATTAGAAGCACTGTTTTTTGCGGGTGACACAAAGACATGTAGCACAGTGCAGTTTATTGAAGATGTTCACAAGCTTCCGGCTGACTTGGACACTTTGAGTGTCTGGGCATCCACTTAGCGAAGTGAAGTTCAATGTGGAGAAATGTAAAGTCATGCACTTGGGGTCTAATAACCCGAAGGCCACATATATCCTCGGGGGAGTAAAACTGGGAGAGTCACTTGTTGAGAAGGATCTGGGGGTACTGGTAGACCACAGGCTAAATAACAGCATGCAATGCCAAGCAGCTGCTTCCAAGGCCACCAAGATATTATCATGCATTTAAAGAGGCCTGGAATCATGGCATAGGAAGGTCAATTTGCCTCTTTACAAGGCACTGGTGCACCTCACCTGTCCAGTTCTGGGCACCCATTCATAGAAAGGACGCTCTGACTATGGAAAGGGTGCAGAGGAGAGCCACCAAACTAATAAGAGGAATGAAGGATCTCAGTTATGAGGAAAGATTACAAGAATTAAATCCCTTTAGTCTTGAGAGGAGATGACTGAGGGGGGACATGGTTAACTTGTATAAATATATAAATGGCCAATGCAAAAAATATGAGGAAACACTATTTCAGGTAAAATCCTCTCTAAAGACAAGGGGGCGCTCCCTTCGACTGGAAGAAAAGAAATTCAGTCTCCAGAGAAGACAAACGTTTTTTACCATAAGAACTATAAATCTATGCAATAGCGTCCCGCAGAAGTATGTTACTGCAATAACCGCTGACAGCTTAAAAAAGGGCTAGATGCTTATTTAGAAGGAAATAACATTAACAGTTACTATCAGTAAAATAAACAAGAAATAAAATAAAAAATAATTTCCCCTACCCCCACACCCTTGGTTGAACTTGATAACTTGGTTGGACATATGTCTTTTTCAACCCCATTAACTATGTAACTATGTAACTTTGCCACTTATCCAGCATTCATTAAAGTCGGGAAGGTGAAAGTGGGGAATCATATTTTATTTATTTTTTTTGTTTCTTACATTTAAAAAAAATGTGGGGTCCCCCACCCCAAAGGCTACCAGCTTGGTTACCAAGCATAAGGGCTTGTAACCCAGGGCTCAGAGGCCGCCCTATTGATGCAAGTTACAAGCCCATATGCCCTTTGGCTTGGGCTCAGGGCTCTTCTAGTTGTGCCTAGGGCACTCCTGAAAGAACCCTGTGCCCACAACAATGGCCACTAGGCTCTTCTGCACCCACAATGCCCCAAATGGGGGCGCGGATAATGTGTCATTTTACTGGCAAGGCACCTGCCAAGCCAGAAAGTCAATTCTTGAATACACATTATGTACTCAATTGTAGCAGGTATAATCTTTGTCTCCAAGGTGGAGGGTGCACCAGCTTCCAATAAGATGAAATCTCCTGGAGTGTTGCCAAACTACTGGGGTATATAATGTTTCATTTCTTGCTCTTGGTAGGCTGAAAATGTCCATTAATGTGTTAGTTATAAGATTATAGTCCCCTCCCCATATAATCCTTTCCTTCTTTATTTTGTCTAATTTGTTTATCATTTTACATAGAAAATTATTTTGATTCAGTGCATAAGTGATTATCAAAGTGCAGACTTGTCCTTTTACTATCACCACAGCAATAAGTATCCATCCCTCATTATCCACATATTTTGTCAGTAATATGAAGGGGCACTGGAATTTTTTTTTTAATATAATGATTTGATATAATAGTATCAAATTCTCAAAATATAAGGGAAGGTATTTTATTGATTTTAAATTGAGTTTCTTGGAAGAAACATATATCTATGTTCCTTCTTTGTAGTTCCTTAGTAAACATATTTATTTTGCAAGGGGAGTTTGCTCCTCCTATGTTATATGTGCAAAGTTTTATAGTCCCCATTATCTAATTTTTTTGAAAAACAGATCTCAACTTGTATATTTGTTTAGGCCCCTTTTTGTTCTTCCAACACTCCTAATGTTTCATCATCTTTATCTGTTAAAATTAAATGCTATAGTTACTTTTTTGTGCCCAGTTTTTTTGCTCTATATATTGATTTAACCCCCCTCCCCCCCTGCCCTCCCAGATGTAGGCCATCCAAGGATTAAGTCACCCCCTTTTTGGATTACACCTTGCTTTGCCAGAGTCTGCCTAAATCTTTATCAACTGTTAATTCTTTACATTTTATTATCATATACATCTCCTCCTCTTCCTTTCTATATATATATATATATATATATATATATATATATATATATATATAGTGGTAAAGTGTATGGAAAAGTGGTGGATGGGGTCTATTTTTCCCATAAGTTTTTCAGGCAGACACGATCCATGCCAGGATATCAGAGATCCAATTCGCATCCCGGGTCCTCTACGAGTTTCTCCCCTACTCACATGTCTTCCCAGGTGATGGGACTAATTGAAGGAAGCCCTATATAAAAGAGTTGCTGAGGCTTTCATTGTGGAGATGGAGGGGCTGGGATGAGGAGCCCCTGCCTTACTGCTCCCAATACTTACAGTGCTGAATTGCAGCTGGAGGACTTTATGTGTTATCTGTACTTGGAACCTGTGGATTAACAGCCTGGATTTGTATGCCCTGAAAGAGGACCTGTTATATCAAGAACTTTCAATACGCTGTAATTATCCTACACTGGACATTGCTAAAGTTGGTGAGGTAACCGCTTGCGGTACTGCATTGTATCCAGCATCATACCATGAAGTTAGGAGATTTTGCCTGTTGGACATTATTTTCAATAAATTGCTTATTATTTGACTAAGAACTGTCTTCAGAGTCATTGCCGTTGGCCCCAGATCCTGACAATTGGTGGAGAATGCGGGCTTTTGACTGTTGCTAGGGGCAACGGAATGACAAAACGCTGCATTTGAATAATGTGCACATTTAAAGGCTCATCCAGTACAATGGCGGAAGTGATAAAGCAGCTATTACAGGCTAATCTCCAGCATGAACGGACCCTGGCACAACAGCAGCAGGCCATGGCACAACAGCACCAAGCACAGCAGCAGGCCATGGCAAACCAGCAAGAAACAAACCGCCTGTTAATGGAGCAGACTGCTGCGCTCAGAGAGACTGTTATGGCTATAATCTCACAACCAAAGAGAAGCCCACCATGTTGGTGCGAGGAGGGCCATTCAGCAGGTCGTGCAAAAGATGACACCTGATGATGATGTTCATCTGAGTTGTGCAGCGATGGCCGGTTTCCAAATCAGGTGTTAGCAGGCGAAGATGACGTGACTTCCCTGCCTGATCAGCGGGTCTTAGACCAAGAAGTGGCTCGGGGTAATTTTGGGACTGAGCAATTAAAAGACCCCACTCTGGGGACCGCAAGGGCAAAGGTCACAGTAAAAATAGATGAGGCCCTGTCAGGACACCAGAAGCAGGAGGTGAGAGAGTTCTTACAGGAAAGCAGATGTAAGTTTTCTGACCTACCAGGGAGTACTCGCCTAATAAAAGACCGTATGAAAACTGAACCACATAGTAAGGTAAACCCTAAGGGGAATGCGTATGATTTGTGCAGAGTGTATTGTATGGTCAAAGTTTTTCAGGCAGGCATGATCCATGCCGTGATATCAGAGATCCAATCCACATCCCGGGTCCTCTACGGGGTTTTCCCCTACTCACAGGTCTTCCCAGGTGATGAGACTAATTGAAGGAAGCCCTATATAAAAGAGTTGCTGAGGCTTTCAGTGTGGAGATGAAGTGTCTGGGATGAGGAGCCCGTGCCTTGCTGCTCCCAATACTTACAGTGCTGAATTGCAGCCGATGTGTTATCTGTACTCGGAACCTGTGGATTAACAGCCTGGACCTGTTATATCAAGGACTTACAATACGCTGTAATTATCCTACACTGGACATTGCTAAAGTTGGTGAGGTAACCGCTTGCGGTACTGCATTGCAACCTTCCCTTACTCCCTTTTATTAATTTATCTCCCTCCTCCTCCTATTCTATATATATTATTTATACTCTGCAGTGCTCAGGTGCCTTTTTTCCCATTCTCTCCTTCCTTTTCCTCTTCTCTTCTTCCTTTTTCCTTCCCTTTTCCATCTTTGGTTATTGCTCATTTCTTTTCCGCTCTCCTTTCCTTTATTTCTTTCATCTTCTGGTCACCTTCCTTCTCCTATTTAATTAGTGGACAAGGACCCCACTAATAAGTCTCTTGGAATCAGCTCAGTTATTGTTTCTTCCATGGTCCAATGGCTTCCCATCTTTGAGGTAGTATTGTTTGCTATTGGAATAGATAGGATTAGGGGACCTACCCACCGATGTTTAATACTCGATCTTCTAAGTAAGTCAGGGAATGGTTTCAACAGGTAGCGTCTCTGTAGGGTATGCGGGGAAAAGTTTTAGATTAAGACTATAGATTAATTCTCATTCCATCAATCGTTATTTCTATACTGAGCCTTGTTTTGTCTAAACTAGTTTCCTTAGTAGTGTAATCTGCAAGTCTGCACAGAACAACTTGCATTTTTAAAGAACCATTTACTCAGATACGCCCTGCTCTGTGACATCAGTCTTTTGTAACCACTCTCTTATTAGTAAACAGTATTTGAAAGATACACTGTGTCAAAGGTTTCAGCTCCGCTCTGGTGATGGTAGTAAGTATACATTTAACCCTTTAAGTGACAGACTACATGGAGATTTTGTTTGGAGGTCTGTTGCCAGACCATTTTTCACTATTTTGCGCTACACATGTTCGATTGTGATTTTTGAAGGGATTTTTCAGGGATTTCCCAGGAAAATATATATTGTTTTTTAGCAGAGTCTGGGCTTTAGCATGAAATGTCTTGTTTGTCATTTTTTAAGTGTATTCTCAATATTTTGGGGTGAAATATGTGCAAAAAAATGTTTAAAAATCTATTTTTTACAATTTGTATTTTTTTTTTGTAATAAAAAAAGGAAGTTTGTCAATAAAATCTTATTGCATGTGAAATTCCAATTTCTCCCGGTTACTATGGTACCACATATGTATTGGTAGACACCCTTTCCTGCCCAGGAGACTCCCCCAAACTGAAACAGTGCTTTAGAAGATTTTCAGATAAAATACAACTATGCTATGCGCTATTCGCACTTGGCAGTTTTTCAAGAAAAACAGTTCTTTACATTTAAAATGCCCCCTACTTTCTAGGCGTACCAGGCTTCTTGATGTGGGCACAGTTTTGTGGAAGTAATCTCTCAATGAATTCTTTGGTTGCACTAAAAAAAGTTCCCCTAAAAAAAATCAGAATCAATTTTCCAAAAAAACACAATATGCAAACAAGAAAAAACAAGTTAAATAGAAAAAAGCAACATCCCCCGAACAGAACAATACCCAACATGCATAGCGACTGTCAAGGAAAAAGTTGCCAAACACCCCATGTGTGTAAGGGTAATTTTACTTGAAAACTTCAGCTCTGCAGACATATGGCTTGATGCAGAGCCTCCCCGTTCAGCTATCCCGTGCGTTTTCCCGTTGGTTTTGGGCTTTGGTCGGGTCAGGAAAGGGTGCTACGTTGATTTTAGTGTGCGTTTATGCGCTCAGGTGTGCGCTCAGCGGCCTTTCCAATTGTCGGCTCGCACGAGGTTGTTTCCCGGCAAAACGGACGCCTCGTTCATTGTTCCGTTTTTTTCAGTGATGCAGAGCCTTGTTTTCCGAAATCAGCCTAATGAAACGGGGCCGCCGAGCCTTCACTTACGGCAAGTTAGAGCAGCCGTATTTGCACTCGGGCAATAATATGCAGTCCTCTGTTGGAGCACATCAGCGGCGCCAGCTCCGCGGTTTTGTCCTGCTGAGTATGGCAGAAACCAGGCTGCACCTATTTGAGCTCACCCGCCTTACTGGGTATGTGTATGAAACTTGTATTGTTTGCCCACCCTGTCTGACTTTGTTTTTTCCCATAACACACTATTTGGTAATTTTTTTGTTAGTATATTTTTAGCCTAATTTTTTAACTTTAAATTAAATGGGTTAAGTGATAGAACCCTACTGCGTCATGTTCTTGCCCTTGGATGTGCATGTATGCTCATTACAAATGTTCTTTCCTCCAACCCTACCCCGCTCACCTATTTGTCCCTCTTTTCTGTTGTTGCAATGCACACCTTTTTTTATTTTTATTTTGTTTGTTTTTTTTTTTTGTTTTTGTGCAGGAGACTCTGGCTATCCTTTGCTCCCCTGGCTGCTGACCCTAATCCTGCACCCATCTTCACAGGCAGAGGAGCCCTACAATACTGCCCCCAGGAGGACTCGCTCTGTGGTGGAGCGAGCCTTTGGTCTCTTGAAGATGAGGTTCCGTTGTCTGGATCAGACTGGTGGGGCATTACAATATACGCCTGCACAGGTCATTAAACTAATCATGGCTTGTTCCGCTTTAAGAGAGGGAGTCTGCCATTTCTGAGTAAAGTCTCATTAAAAAGAGTTTTACACAGTGGGGCATCCCGATCTGGGATTTCCAGGGGGAAGACCAGTGGCCGCTCTGGGTTTTGTTCTGCTTTATGTGAGGGAACCTGTGTTACTTTAAGAATAATGTAAAGGAGGTGGGTTATTCCATCCTAACCTGATTTGGTCATGATGTTTTAAAGCAGGCCAAAACCCATGTAACCCAGCCCTTTGGAGTGTGAAGAAATCCAGGGCTGGGTTACAGGCATCATGTCTCTGGGGCATTCCAATTTGGGATGTCCTGCACATCACTGCGGGGGAACGTCAGAGCTATACCAGGAGCTATGCCATCTTTACACAGGCGCAGGACGACATCATCATGGATGTGAGTATGCGAGCGTGCGTTTATGTGGGCGCACACATTCGTTATAATAAAAAAAAACAAAGCACAAGAATAGTCTGAAACAACTTAGTTTGTCACGTTAAATACAAGCCCACCTTAGTTAAACCCATGTACGCAGCTACAAACTAGCCTACATGCAGATAGAAGAACTAGGGCAATGTGAGGCAGCAAAAGGTTAATAAAGTGACTTTAGTTAGGCCAGGAAACTTGTTAATGTATTTTGTGGATTAATGGTGGGTCCTTGTATCTTTTTTTTACAGATGATGCTGCGGAATCGTTTTTTTAGAGTTTGGGCTTTTCATTAAAGCACGCTGAAGGTCCGGTTTAAAAAGGGCCCCAAAAAAACAACGCCCAACCAAACCATAAAAACAATGCTAAACTAAGGTTGTTTTTCATTCACAGATCAGAAAAACACAGCCACAAGACCCCGAGGCCTAATTTGTAACATGTTTAATTCAAATTTAAATTGTTTTTTACTTTTGTTTAATCAAAAAAATAATCTCAAAACCACAAAAGCCAAAAAAAAAGTTTGATTAAAAAAAACATAAACAGATTTTGTGAGTTGTCTTTCCTGCAAATGTACAATCACACAACATCATCACACATTTACATGACACAAAAGGTTTAGATATGGGACAAAAAATCAGAAAAACTCACAACCAATTACGGTAAACATTAAAGGCAAGGAAGAAGGAACACCAAAGAGATTAAGGTATGCATTAATGGCAAGAAAGAAGGAACACCCAAAAATACATTTGACAATATATATATGTGTCAAATTGGCAGTTGGTGCCATATGCATATTCCAATGGAGGTTTAGGGATGTGCGCTTGCGTGTAGCCAGATTGGCAACTGAAAAGCCATGGAGATGTAAGTATACTTGGAAAAATCACCAAAATGAAAGGTCAAATACGACGGAAACCAAGATGGTACGTTAAAAAACCAAGGAAAAAGCAGGGGAAAACGGGCCGCCCGTGTGAACGGGAACGGAAGCCCCGATCAAATTGAAGGCACCCGAGAGAGCAAAAACAACTTCCCGAGTAAAGAGAAATTGACGGATCAGTTAGGGAGCCATTCCGACGGAGGCTCTGCATCACATTTGTGCCACGATTCAAACGGGAGCCCCGGACAATCGGAAGGTTTTAAGCTCAGACCGGGGGAGGCTCTGCATCAGGCCCATAGTGCGCACTTTGCGCTTTTTCACCAAAACAACCCTTTACATTTGGAATACCCCCCACAAACCTTATATTCCCAGTACACATGTCAAGCTTTCTAAGCATACACAGCTTGTTGTAGTGCGCTCATCGTTTTATGATCAATTGTTGAGTTATGTGTTTGAATTAATTTGTGGTTTTGTTTTTGATCGCGTGCAGGACTGATCATGTCCTCCTCCAATGTGTCTATTCTCTGGGTAATGCTAGAGACTCCTTCAGTTCTGCAATTTTAGTCTCAAATACTGTTTGTCTTTGAGTTCAGTCACCTGACTTTCCATGTTTTTTTAAAAATCTCTAAACTCTGTTGTAAGGTTACGGAGTAGCTGGCAGATTTCCTCACCTATTTTTTCCTTGTCGTTTGTGGTAAGATCAGTTGAGCCACATTATTTTTGAGTCTATCTTATAAATTTAGATAATAGCAGGGGCTTGATTTTTGTATAGTGGATCCTATATTTTGCTCTGCATTTGTTATTTCTTCATGTGCTAAATTAATTTAATCCAGTTTGAGTAAGCTTGCTATCAGAGGGACTACTCTCCCAGGATCTTATTCCTGGACGTTGGGTGAAGTTTTTTTGAACAAAAAGGGGGGATTTCTGGAGATCCCAAACAGGTCCCCAGAGGGTCTGCACTCTACCCAAAGGTTTGTAAATACTGTTTTATAAACCACAATAACTGATGCTAGAAAAATTATTATGCTTTTTTTGTCTTTGTTCCATTATTATTTTTTCCTGGATTTGTATGCTGGTAAATGCAAGAATATTTGTGTTTACCAAAGGAAAATAATTTAAAAAAGCAATACTATACAAACATTATGTAAGTTGTCAAGTTAACCCACTGCCCCCCGACTAGATAAAGTCTTAGGTTTGGTTCAGCTTTGAACCTGGCTGGTCGCTGAGAAGGCTTAGTACTGCAGTGATGATTCTCCTCTGGTAGCTACAATAGGACAGATGTGTCCGTCTGTCTGGTAATCACTGATTAATGAGTGAGGTATAGCTATGAAAGTAAGGAGCGGCAGCAGGGATGATGAAGCCGCGATAGGAAGCGCCTCCCCCCCCCCCCCGTCTTCATCACGGCTACGTGGTAGAACAGTAACAACGTATTCGCATTTGGAGATGCAGCCGCAGCAATCGTTGCAGTTTCAATGTTGCTCTTCCTTGCAGCAGTGTCGCAAAGAGGTGGTGTAGCAGACGGCCTCCTTCCGATTGCCCCGAGAGAGAGGCAATATTGTGGAGGATGATGGTCTCTCTCCGTTCAGTGCCTGTAACCTGGAGAGGGCTCTCCTGCGGACAGAGTGCCCAAGTCAAAGTCCTGGCACAGCATCAGAAATACGGGGACGAGATGGTTGATCGGATGGTTGGCCAAACAAAGCCAGTCAGAGCATGGTGGCATGGGAGCATGGACATTTACGCTTGCCGGAACGTGCAGCTGGACCAGGTAAGTGACATCACATACTCACCTCACCGGCACCAGATTACTGCCAGTAACCCTGTTTGCACTTTTTTGTGTCTGCTCACTGAAATGCAGGTTGCAATCTACACCGCAATGCACACTGCAAGTCACACTGGCTTCACCAAATAATTAGCATGCGTCCCCTAATATAACGTTTTTATTCACATCTTATACAGACAAATTTTTCATTAATAGCAAATTCAGTATGGGTTCCTCTATCATTAAGACTTGCTAGTCCTCGATGACTTGTCTGATAAGCTTCCTGTTCAGTCACTAAAACACAAAAGTTTAGGTTGGATTTCCCAAATGGTTTGGGAACAAGTTTTTGAATTTACCATTCCATGAGAGAACTACTAACTCCAACTCTCCCCTGAGCACAGCCTAGGAAAATCTAATTAAAGGGAGGACTATTGCGAAAAATGGCCCAATAATAATAATCCATATAAATAGGCTGGATGGCAGGAGGAGGGCTCACTTATATAGCCAGCATCAGGAAATCCAGCCAGGCTTGTTTCTTTCTTTTAATAGGAAGAAACAGGACATATCTATCCTTCTATGCACTCAAACCTATCACCCCAAGAATTTATTTCTACCAGGAGAAGTAAACCACAAGCTTGGTAGGAGTTTTAATCAGTTCAGATGTACAAGTGACCCCTCCTCTCATTAGCCCACGTGTTTTCGCAATATACCTTCTTTACCAACTTCTTTACCAACTATAACATCTGCCTAAAGCATTGCATGATGGGTAATTGCATCTCTACACAGAATCAGAATGGCAAGAGACAAAAAGCCATTATTTCAGCACTAGGCTGGCTCAAGAGACAGGAAACAAAGGTGGGGTGGTAGTCGCTCATACGAATTTATAACTAGCCTGGGAGGTGCACATAAGCAGGGTAATTAGGAGGACAGGAGACAAGCCTTTTACAGTGGGCAGTCCTCCCCTATTAAAACAAAATGGTGTGTTCATACTGTAAAAGCATCAAATGCCATTTTTCTTCTT
Source organism: Gastrophryne carolinensis (assembly GCA_027917425.1). Classification (NCBI taxonomy): domain Eukaryota; kingdom Metazoa; phylum Chordata; class Amphibia; order Anura; family Microhylidae; genus Gastrophryne; species Gastrophryne carolinensis. The sequence goes on along the minus strand of CM051235.1, from coordinate 39,913,395 downwards.
TTAGATAAAAAAGAACAAGCATGCCAGCCATTTTCCTGAGTTAAATTGTATAGCAAATCATTCCTTGCCCACTTATATTTACTAATATTTAAAGATGTTTTATTATCAAACTATTAAATGTATTTAGTTCTGACTAATCAACACTCCAAAATATATACAGTGCAATATAAAACACTGCATAAATCAAATTGGAGGATATAAAAATATATTTGCTTGTTAATGAAGGCCATACTTTTTTTTTTGGGGGGGGGCGGGGGTTATAATAGGTCCCTCAGGAGTTATAATAAAATGAATGTTTTCAAGGCCTAAGTTTTTATTTAACTTTTAGCTTGGTATTTATGATTCCTAGTAAACATCCGGATGTTTGATGCCCCACAGTTGGTACTGCTAACTAATGCTCCTCCGAAGCAGCAAACTCACCTAGCCATGATCCACTGTTATGTGGCACAGCATCAGAGATGTTCCGGGTCCTGTGACGCATGGTACTACAACAATGGATTGGGGCAAGGTGGATTTACTGCTAAGAGGAGTGGTAGGCTAGAAATTGCAGATTACAACCCAATCTGATTGCCCCCTAGGAATCCAAAATACTGAACCAAATATAGCCTTTGGTTCATTTTAAGTGACCACTTGACCCAAATTTAGTCTCCTCCTTATAACTATATTTACATCTCTATTTCTAAAGCTGTAAATGAGTGGATTAAGCAGAGGCATGGTCACTGCATTCACCAAACCATATATTTTCCTTGAATTTAATGCATTAGCTGAGCTTGGAATGAGGTACTGACTAACAAGAATTGTATAAAGCAGTGTCACCACTGTGAGATGTGAGGAACACGTGTAGAAAGCTTTTTGTCTTCCAGTGTCTGTCCGGATCTTCAGTATAGCCATTATTATAAAGACATAGGAAACAAAGATTAAAAGAAAGGGGGCAAGAGTAAAAAAGACTAGGGCTTCCAAAAAGAACAACATTTCCAGTAAAGTTGTGTCATTGCAGGTAATTCTCATCAAGGGAACAACATCACAGAGGAAGTGGTTTATTTCAATCGATGAGTAGCAAGAGAAAGTGAATAATATCCCTGCTAAAGAACCAGCCAGTAAGAATGACAATATCCAAGAGAAAGAGGACAAAAGTAGACATGTTCTGGGGTTCATGATCAAGTGGTAACTCAACGGAAGACAAATGGCTACATAACGATCATAACTCATAGCTGTCAATATATATAACTCATCAACTATAAAAACTCCATACAAATACATCTGCGTTAAACAGCCAGCAAAGGAAATGGTTTTATCTCCAGTAACAAAGCTTGTTAGTATTTTAAGCAATGCAGTGGTGGTGCAGGACATGTCCACAATGGACAAGTTAGCTAAGAAAAAGTACATTGGGGTGTGAAGCTGAGAGTCCAAGAAGATCAACAGAAAAATTGTCATGTTACCGACAAAAATAAGAAGATAAACTAACAGGACAAAAATAAAAACTGTTATTTTTATTTCAGGAACATCAGAAATTCCCTGAATTATGAAATATTTAACGCTGGTTTGATTTAAATGCATTTGTCTGGACAATGTTCTGTATAGTATGCTGTATGCCGTATTGTGTCTTTTATTATGGCAACATGTGACATTTTAAAGATTTCTTTTGGAGTACTTGAAATTTCACTTCATTGCCCAGATAATATTATCTGCAAAAAAAATAATGTGCAGACGTGTTAGTTGCTTCGCTCAATTTTAATTCTGGTTGAAATTAGTCAATATCTTCTATATTTCAAATAAATGTAAATTATTGTTATGGTCCAATCCATTTTTTAAATGGGGGTAGCAAGGGCTAGCAAATGGAGGGTAACACCAGGGCTATGGCCCTGCACAAAATGAGCTGGAGAAAGTACTCAATATAATCGAACAACTAAAGCTTTTCTTTGAAATGTTTTAATGCTCTGTGTATTTTGATAGACTATTACCGTATATACTCGAGTATAGGCCGACCCGAATATAAGCCGAGGCACCTAATTTTACCACAAAAAAATGGAACAAGTTATTGACTCGAGTATAAGCCGAGGCGGCTTTTTTCAATTGGAATTGGAGTTGAGACACAGAAAGAGGGACACACACACACAGAAAGGGGACACACACACACACAGAAAGGGGACACACACACACAGAAAGGGGACACACACACAGAAAGGGGACACACACACACCCACATTGTGGGTACCTGCTGCCGCCGCTCTCAGACGCGCAGGTGTCGTGGGTCAGGGTTTGGCCGAGGTTACCCTGCAGAGGGGCAGCGGGATCCCCCTCCCCTCCTCCTCAGCCGCCGCCATTCTCACACACACACCAGCACTTCCTGGCTGTTGCGCGCTCGTCGTCGGTGGGCGTGCCCCATATGCCAGGCGTCCAATGAAAACATTGGAAGCCGCCTATTGACGACCAGCGCGCAGCAGCCGGTCAGTGTGTGAATGTGTGTGCTTGTTTGTCTGTATGAGAGCGGCGGCCGCGGCAGCAGCGGGTACAGCAGGGACCCGCAGTGGCCGCCCCTCACCCTCCAGCATCTGTTGCGTTCAGGGTTGCGGCCTTCCCTGGCAGTCCGCCCCTGGACTCGAGTATAAGCCGAGGCGGCTTTTTTCAGCCCAAAAAGTGGGCTGAAAAACTCGGCTTATACTCGAGTATATACGGTATATGTTTAGAACTTATATTATAATATAAGTTCAGCACCTTCTTTTAATTATTAGACTCTCAGATTTTGCCTAATATTGCTTAAATTGTTATAACGTGGTATAAACAAATTTTCACTTGCTTGCTTTGCCACCAGTCACTAAAGCTTGGGAAATCTGTGCACAACATTCGTCAGCACGGACCTGCAAGGGAAACAGGAACACATTATTCATATTATTCAAAATAATATTTTTGAAATAAATACATGCAAACACCTGTGGCTCAGACCTGGGAGGTGCACGTGAGCAGTGCAATTAGGATACAAAAGTCTTAAAGGAGCCACAGCACTCAACCCTTTTACCTCCCAGGTTAGTTATATAATAGTCTGAGCAGCTGCCACCCCTCCTTTGTTTCTTTTGAATTTGTGCAAGCACATGGGGTGTTGGGTCTAGGCTGTACTGTGAGGTCTTTGACCCTTCAGGTAAGCCTGCTCCCAATTTATCTATTGCATTGTATGTCCCAAATGGGGCTCTCAGAGATTAGAGTTAGGACTGCACCCCACAGAGGCACAATTCACGCTTGGTGGTGCAGCTTAAGCATACTTCTGCAGATGTGTGTGACCGAGCACTCTGTGTTTAACCAGATTTAGAGACAGATTTTAGGTTGGTCTGCAAGATAACAGGGTTGAGTGCTGTGGCTCCTTTAAGACTGTTGTCTCATCCTCTACCACCGCCTCCAGAACAAGGCCACCTGTCTCCCCCCAAAGGGATGATGTGAGACCAGCACCACCAAGCCTGTCCACAACTTTCTAGGGAAGCATTCATCTTCCTATTCCCCGAACAATGAACAGAAAGTGGAGGTTTGGCCATCTGACCCACGATCCCCAGTCTTGAATGAAAGCATTTGAAAATTGCTTGCCTTTAAAATGCTGGTGGAGAGCTTTAAAAATCAAGGTGGTGGGGGGGGGGCGGTTATCTCAGTTAGTTAGAGCGTGGGGCTAATAAAAAAATCTAATGGCTGCAGCTGCCCCACAATACATCATTCCCAGCTGTCACAACTTTTCTCACCAGGCCATTCCTGCCCTGGACCGGTTGTGGAGAAAATAAGGTGTGCACTGCACAATGCTATTTGTTGCAGCGTCCACATCACAACTAAGCATGGACAGGGATGTTACATCTCTTTACCTGCCCACTGGGTTAATGTAGTGGCAGCATTAAAAACAGCCATGTGTAAACAGCAGCAGGCTGTGCTGAAGCTACTTTGTCTGGATAAAAGGCCACACACCACCCAGGAGCTGTTGACTGGCATCCAGGAGAAGACAGATGAGTGGTTGCTGCCTCTGAACCTTAAGCCCGATGGGTGGAACCTAGTAGCATCCTTGGGCTTTCATGAAGTCTCATGAAATGGTGGCACAGCAGGAGGAAGGCACACTTACACAGCCACTCCACACATGGCTTACAGGGTGGGTACAGCCATCCTACCACAGCCCACTGCTGCCAAGTCCTGGGATACCTACATAAGCAACTTTTAGCAGTGAGAGATGATCGGGAGCCACTTAAAGGCATAAAACATAATGGTTTATTTAACATGTGCCTCTTTAGTACCCCAAAAAATAATAAACCTTCTAAGCCTATAAAACACCTTCCTACAGATGTGGATCCTCCAGCCACAAGGTGATTAAATTGCAGATATGGGCAAGGAAAAGACATTCTGGCTTACTGCATTCTAATTTAAAGCTCCTATCCTCTTCACTTACCAGGATGCACTGATAATAAAATGTAGATCAATGGCGGTATACAATTCCCCCTAAATATACAATAGAGGTAAAATGTGGTATACAACTTCACATAATGGAGTGGGCCTCAAGTGGCCTGATTAAGTGGATAGTCCACCAATACTTGTTATTTAACCGCAGTGATTCTTAATTGGCCTGAGCAAGGGAGCAAGGGTATGCTCCAGTATTGCTTGATATTTAACTGCAATGACAGTACAGTGGCCTGAGCAAGTGGATACTCCACTAACAATTAGTATTAAATAGTAGTGACACACAAGTGCCCTGAACCAGTGTATACTCCACTAACAATTGGTATTGATCAGTAGTGACACACAAGTTGTTTGAACAATTGGTATTAAAGAGTAGTGATCCAAAGTGTTTTGAACAGATGGCGTAAATGGCAGTGACCCCCCCAGTGGTTTCAACAATTAATATTAAAGAGCAGTGACCCCCCCAAGCGGTCTGAACAATTTATATTAAAGAACAGTGACCCCCAAGTGGCCTAAACAATTGGTTTTGAAGAGCAGTGATCCCCAAGTGGTTTGGACAAGTGGTAATAAACAGTGCTGACACACAAATGGCCTGAACAATTGGTATTAAACAGTACTGACACACAAGTGGCCTGAACCAGTGGATACTCCATAGAGTAGTGATCCCAAGTGGCCTAAACAATTTGTATTAAAGGGCAGTGGCCTCAAGTGGTTTGCAAAAATTAGTCAAACAGCAGTAATGAGCTCCCCAGATGACAATGTTTTTGGGAACACAAGACTGGGATCCCCTCTATCTAAAAAAGTTGAATTACAGCAGAAGGGGTTAAAACGCCCTGAGCCAGTGGATACTCCACCAACAATTGGTATTAATGAGCATTCTGAGCAATCGGTGTTAAAGAGCAGTGACTCCCAAGTGGTTTGAATAATTGTTATTAACCCTTTCAGTGCCAAGCACATAGTTTCTACTCCTTTTAAGTGCCTTAGCTCTGCCGCACAAATATATATATAATTTTCCTCCAAATTCCTGCAAAAATCATAGTTAAACATGGCGCAAAAAAAGTGAAAAATGAACTGTCAACAGAGGGTGACAACATTTCAAGTAGGCTGGCAATTAAAAGGGTGAAAGTAGCTATGCATGTTATGTATTGTTCTGTTTGGGGACCTTGCGCTTTTAGATTTAGCTTGTTTTTCTTGTTTGCATATTGATATTTTAGGAAAGGGTTTTTTTTTATTCTGCCTTTTTATACTTTTTTTTAGGGAAACCTTGTGAAACCTAAGAATTATTCGAGGGATGTCCACTACAACAAGCTGGGTACGCTTAGAAAGCGTAACGTTTACTTTCAGGGAATTTATGGTAAATGTAAGGGCTGTTTTGGTAGAAAAAGCAAGGTGCGCACTTTGTCTGCAGAGCTGAAATTTTCCGGTAAAATTATCCTTAAGCACATGCTTGGCAACTCTTCCCTTGACAGTACCTATGCATGTTTGGTATTGTTCTGTTCAGGGGAGCTTACTTTTTCAGATTTCCCTTGTTTTTTTCTTGTTTGCATGTAGCTTTGATTCTGCTTTTTTATTCTTATAGAATATATTTCCCTACCTACTGCAGAGCGCCAATGTGATTGGTGTGACACAAACCAGCCTTTTATACGTGTCCCGCCTGTCCAATGGTTACTAGTCCAGGAAGATGGCTGCTGTGTTATGCCTATGCTAACATAAGCATGATACTCTTACACTGTGTGGGGGTCTGCCTGGCGAATGCCACTGGGTTCACTGCCAAACCATTGTTTCCCACCTACTGTACATGTACCCCATACAAGATCACAGAGGGGGGGGTAACAATAATAGAATTAACGAAGGAAACCTTACTGCAGAGATCCAGGCCACCGCCTACCTCTGGCACACACACACGTCTAAGCATGGATATGGAGTTTATGTATTTTTGTTTAGTAAGTCAGCAAAAAAAAATCAGTTGGACTAAAGTGCAGGAGGCCAGCAAACTATAAACTAAGAAATGTATGGGAAACCCTGTCACCCCATTGATTTTGATTGATGATTTGTGATGATCTGTGCCCATGTTGTAATCTGTGGGCACACAGATTAGTGAACTGTGCTCTAGTGAACTGTGAAGGGCTACCAAAATTTGCTAAGCCCTAGTGAAACATCATGGGCTGCTATCTTTTTAAACTGGACCAACAGCCTGGCACAGTTGGAAAAAAAATGTAGTGGTAATTTTGGAGGTTCCACTCCCAACTGACATCATTAAAATGCACAGTAGCAAGCCCAGCACGACTTCCTGTTTGCAGGTGGCCTGCAAGTCCATGAGAGGCCATCTTGTTAAAATTTATCCCAGTAGGCGTTAGAAAAAGGTAACTTAATTTTTATGTGCAGCAATCTAAATTGCCCTGAAGAGGGATACATATGAGCACTGTTTTTTGTGTGGGTCTGATTTAATTCATCCAGCAATCAAAGGCCCTGACAGTCTTGAGGACCAACATTCAGGCCCAGCTCCAGGTTTATTTGGGCTCTTAAGCGGCAGAGATGTTGTGAGGTTACTTACCTCCCAACTGCCCCTGATTTGCAGGGACTGTCCCTCTTTTGTCCATGATCCATGTCCCTCATTGTTTTTCTCTGTCTTTCTTTAAAGTTTTAATATGCAGATCTGCATCAATAAACAATTCATTTGCCTATCCAAAGTGTTTATATTATTGTAATGGTTACACCCTATCTCCTATCCATCAATCAAAGAAAGGGCGTGGCTTAATTTAACAATTGTCCCTTTTTCCCAACCTAAAAAGTTGGAAGGTATGAGGTTAAGCTTAGCCGCACACTCCATGGCACCGCCTGCTTCACCACTATGTGTGCGCAGGTTGGCAGACATTCAAATCTGCTGGGCCTACAGAGTGTGAACAGTGAGGAGGGTCAGGGCCAGGCTGCACATGCTCTATGTGACTGATGACTGAGGTGAGTGTCTGGCGATTCCAGGGGATTTCACACAGCAGGACATCCCTTTTACACTCTAGGATCCAGCTTTTTGTCTACTTTAAATGGCCCGCAGGAAACACATAGCAGGGCCCTGATCCAACAATGGAAAAGGACCTAGGGGTTTTAGCTGACAATAAGCTCAACTGTAGTACCGGTAATCAATGCCAGGCAGCTGCTGCCAAGGCAAAAAGGATCATGGGGTGCATCAGGAGGGGCATAGGTGCTCATGACCAGAGCATCATTTTACCCCTGTACAAGTCACTGGTCAGACCCCATATGGAATACTGTGTACAGTTCTGGGCACCTGTGCTTAAGAAGGACATATCAGAACTGGAGCATGTTCAAAGAAGGGCAACAAAATTAATGAAAGGAGTGCGGGGGCTAGAGTACACTGAAAGATTGTCCAAGTTAGGTTTATTTAGTCTAGAAAAAAGACGATTGAGGGGTGATCTAATAACTATGTATAAATATATTCGGGGTCAATACAAAGATCTGTCCCACAATCTATTTATACCCCGGAGTGTAACCATAACCCGGGGGTGTAGCGATAACCTTTATCGCCGGAGGGCTTCCCAGCCCGAGACGTACTTTTCCCAATGGTGAGAGGTGCTGCAGGAATCCCAGAGTCATCCGTGAGGAACCAGCAACAGCCCTTACAAGGGCTAGTGAATTGTAATATAGCGTTTCCCCCAATAAGAGACAGAACTCAGTATTGAGGGTGAAGATGAACTTAACTTTATTAGTGCCACCCTGTGCCTTATATGCAAGTCTCCATGCAAGGGGACCTCCCCCGTGGACCTGATGGAGAACTGCATGACAAACCCACAGACCAATGGGAGCAGGGCACACAATCCCTCAACTCTGCCGGTGACGCAATCAGCAACACAATAGCAGTCTGTAACTCAATCAGCAACACAATAGCAGTCTGTAACGCAATCAATAACACAATGGCAGTCTGTCTGGGACATGCTCAAGAAAATGAAAGTAATGGGTCTATGCAAAAACAGTGCCTTTAAAATCCAAAGGCATAGAGTCTGTCACAGGGGGCATCCACTAAGGTTAGAGGAAAGGTGCTTTCTCCACCGACATAGGAGGGGATTCTTCTCTGTAAGAGCTGTGAGACTATGGAACTCGCTGCCAGAGGTGGTAGTAATGATGGATACAGTAAAAACGTTCAAAAGTGGCCTTGCCTTCCTGGCATGTAATAACATTTCCAGCTATGGCTACTAGACCACTGGAAGGAGTTAAACAGGCTGAACTGGATGGACTAAAGTCTTTATTCAGCCTTCCATACATACATACATACTGTGATCCTTACTGGCTAAAGAAGACAACATTATGCAATTAATCTACTACACTGAACTTCCACCTTATTTAGACAAAACACAGCGGTGTGTCTTGGAAGCAGCATGGTGTTTAGTAATGGTAATAGAGGCCTGCGGCAGACAGCTCTGTACTTAAAGGGCTACTCTAGCCCCTTTGTATTCCTATACCCCTTCCTATTAGCGATACAGCATGTGTAATAAAAGAAAAATAAGACACTCACCTTCAGCCAGAATCCAGTGGCGAAGTAGATGGTGACGCACCATGTTCTTGAAGTCCTGGCGCCCTCCACATCGTGGAGAATGGGTGGGCTGGAGCGCACAATGTGGAGAGTGCCAGCTCCCAGCGGCAGCTGAGACTTCAAGAACATGGTGGCGGGCAATCAGTTCGGCATCTGTGGCAACTCTGACTTCGCCAGCTGGATTTGGGGTGAAGGGGAGTGTCTTTATTTTTTTTTATTACACATGTAGTATCACTAATTGAAGGAGGCAGGGATATAAATTGTCATATGGGGCATATTAAAAGGGTAAGTCCACTTTCAATGACATTTTTGAAAGTGTATATTCTTTGGACCAAAAGGATGTGCTCAAGGCGCTGAGCTGATCTAATGATTTTTTAGTTTATCCTATATTAGCAAATGTGTGTTTTTCACTACCTGCAATTTGGTTGCAGATTAAAGAAATTAAAAAATCTAGATTAGCTCATCATTTTGCCATGCCAAAATATACACTTTCAAAAATTCAGCCAAAAGTGGACTTACTCTTTAACTTTGCACTTACCCCCTCCTCAGATTCAGTGCATATACTGTGTATATATGGTTTCCCTTTACTTCTTAAAACATATTCAGATTTTTATTTACTATGTCACTAAAACACCTGGAATATTTCTTTGGCTACACTTTTGAAAATATTTAATTGCATTTCATGTACATGACAAATAAACCTACCTCATTTGAGGCAATGTTGTATGTTTCCCAAATATCCAGCCAAGGCCACAATATAGTCAATAGTGGAGAGCAGAGAGTTGGCCACATTTGGTAACTGTTTTATTACAGTGACTAACAGTGAGGTATATATATATATATATATATATATATATATATATATATATATGTATATGAAAACAGTTGTCATTTATGTGTGATAATTAATTCCCCTGGCACCTGAAGGATGCAGGCAGTACACACCGAGTTCTCATTACTAGTTTTTTATCTGTATTTATTACTTTAGTCTCAGGTATGGTGCACTAGTTTAATGTACTGGTGTATAACTAGAAATATAGTATATATCATAGTAGAATTTATATTTGGTATACAATTCTGCATAATTTCTAGTACTTGGTTCTCCCAAATGGCAATTACAAATAAAGTCTATGGTAGGGAAAATCTGTTTCTTTAAAATAATAAAACGGGCAGAGATACCATGCCACCCCCCACCCTGTGAACTGGAATAGCGATCCCTTGGACAGTACTCTCCTGTTTATGTCTTCTTGCTTATTTCTATTCTGGTCCAGCAGGCTGGAGTCTTCTTGCCTTGGGGTCTTTTTGCTCTGGGAGACCCAGGTCCCCTGTCCTGCTTTTTTGGTGTCCCATCAAAGATAATGCCAGCAACTGGGAAGGGAATCTTTTATACTACAGTAACTCTGTACAATCCCTCTCCACTCATGTGACTATCTATATCACTAGGAGGGCCTAGGGGGATTTCTTAGGGCATCCCCCTCTATACCCCTTCCTTAAATTAATATAACTAGTCAGATGGGGAGATTCAACATAGGATCCACATCTGTACTATAAAAGCTTCTCCCTCCTGTGAATCAGAAAAAAAAATGCCAGGGGCGTTGCTACTAAATACGGCATCAGAAAACCTACATAGAGGTCACTGTCAGAGGATGGATGGGGTAAGTTAGATTTATCTTAAAAAAATAATAAAAAATGTATTCGTGGTTGCTTTTTTTTCAACTTAAGTACCCATTAACAGTTAAACTTAAAAAAAAAAAAACTATAGAAAAAGTATTTTAATAAAGACTAATTTTACATCAATACTTCCTCACTATCCATCGCCGAGTTCTGTCACATGACATCCAGCACTGTCCAGCACTACTCTCTGCTAAAAACAGATACTCTCTGGCCCACACTGGGCTCCTGTCATCTGGTCCCCTGCAACAAGAAGGAACGATTTATAAGCCAGGACTGAAGTGGTTGGAAAAGCCCTTCATGCTCCCTGTCACGGAGATATACAGCCCCTCCATGCAGCAGAGAGCACAGGTGGACAAGCTGGCAGGGAAGAATCTGCGTCCTTTGCCGCAGGGCAGAAAGTAACATGGGACAACCCACGCCGGAGGGTAGGGAAGAAAGAGTTTAGTCACTTAATCCCTGCAACAGCAGTGCATACTGAACATGTCTTCATGCTTTACACAGAAGACAAAATCAGAGCATATAATGCTCCACTCCATGATTGGCGGGGGATCACAGTGAAAAACCTTACTGCTCAACAGGGCAGTTTTTAGGGGAGGGCAAGCAGGTCGATCTCCATGGGCGCCAAGGCCATTGGGGGTACCTTTGGCTCAGCCATCCTGCTTTCTGCACATACAGTAAGTTAGGGCCACTGTTAGTGGTGCTGACTATACACCATGCCCTGCACCCCCCCCCCCCCCACATTGGGCTCACTAATGTGGAGGGAGCACTGCCTGCTGCTAACTTACCGGTATTGGGTAGAAGGATGGGTGAAAAGCGGGCAGAATTTTTTCCTTCCTGCATCAAGTGCTATTTTGCCTAGAAACTGCCCTTCTGCCCAAAACGAGATTGGCAGGTAAAAGATGAGGGAGGGAGTTATTTGCCTCTTCATCATGGACCACTGCCTTGGGGTCCTATTTAATTTCTGAATATGGGCCAAATTTTTGAGTATGCCATTGGGGCAGCACAGGCTTGAGTTTTGTGTGGGGACTAGCAAAGAATGTTCTTTGATGCAGTCCAGTCGTAACACTCATATGACATGTGTTTTCTGTTTGGTTCTTGAAGACAAAATGTTATGCTAAAGTGGTGACATACATCAACATACAATTATATGTTTCCAGATAATTATCAAATATTAAATAAACCCTATCCAAAATAACAATTTTGAGCTGTTCTACAATTTAGTCATGTGAATTCAAATCAAAAATTGTAAGAATTCTTTTGTTGATAAAGTCCAGTTTGCATTTTGTTCATTGTGGGGTAACAGCAGGTCTCTCAAGACTTACAATAAAAATGGGAAAAGATCACATGACACATACTTAATCTTCTTTTCAATGCTGTCTTTACATCTTTATTTTTCAAGCTGTAGATTAGTGGATTAAGCAGAGGCATGGCCGCCGTATTCACCAAAGCATACACTTTTCTTGAATTGAAAGTGTTAGATGAACTTGGTATCAGGTACTGACACACAAGAATTGTATAGAGAAGCGTCACCACTGTGAGATGTGAAGAACACGTGTAAAAGGCTTTACGTCTTCCAGTGTCTGTCCGGATCTTCAGTATAGCCAATATTATAAATAAATAGGGAATAAAGGTTAGGAGAAAGGGGGCAAGGGTAAAAAAGAACAGGGCTTCCAAAAAGAACATAATATCCAGCAAGGTTGTGTCATTACAGGTCATTTTCATCATAGGAACAACATCACAAAGGAAGTGGTTTATTTCAATCGATGAGTAGCAAGAGAAAGTGGATAATATTCCTGCTAGAGAACCAACCAGTAAAAATGCCAATACCCAACAGAAAGAGGCCAAGAGAATGCATCTTCTGTGGTTCATAATCAAGTGGTAACTCAGAGGAAGGCAAACAGCTACATAACGATCATAACTCATTGCTGTTAATATATACAGCTCATCAATTATAAAAGAACCATACAAATAAGTCTGCGCCATACAGCCAGAAAAGGAAATGGTCTTGTCCCCAGTAATGAAGCTTGTTAAAATCTTAAGCATTGCGGAGGAGGTGCAGGACATGTCTACAATGGACAAGTTAGCTAAAAAGAAATACATTGGTATGTGAAGCTGAGAGTCCGAGCAGATCAAAAGAAGGATGGTCATGTTACCACTAAGAGTAAGGAGATAAACCCAAAGAACAAAAACAAAGACTGTAATTTTTATTTCAGGAACATCAGAAATTCCTTGAACAATGAAGTATTTAACGGTTGTTTGATTCCAATGCATCTGCCCAGGCTGTATTAGTGATCTGAAGAGAGAATAATATGTTTAATATTCTATTTGAAGGACACTCATTCTGAAAGAACTACACGAACTACCATTTGTTTATTATCATTTTATAGTGTCATGGCTCAGATGCTATAGCAACCACCAGGGCAGGGCAGGCATACATTGTGCATAAAACTGCTTTGTAGCACTGATGAGTCTACTGAATCCAGTTACACTTTGTTAACCCGCTATGAGTTGTGCGGATTCCCTGTTTCCTGGAGTCCCTTCTTGTTGAGGAGGCTTAACATGACCAGAAAGAGAGCATCCCTGGATCATGAAGAACAGACCATGTATCACTAAGATCACCCTCTCTATCTCAGCTTAACCTACCCTATTATGAGCCTGGTGAGTTTTTTTTAAAACAACCCAACTACATTGCAAAGTGTAGAAGGTTTCTAGCTAGGTGTATCTTCAAGTTTCATTTCTTTAAACTTCAAGAGCCCTTCAGAGCATACGCCTTTATTGAAATATCTACCTGACCGGGGAAGTACCTAGAAAGAGGTAGGGGAAAAATTAGGACTAACAAGATAGAACAAGATAGAAATATTGCTTAGTTTTGTGTGCAAGAGAGTTAGGCCACAAAGAATAGACCATGCATTGGTAAGACCATCACACTCCATCTCAGATTATCCTGCTTTACATTGGACCCATGTGTCCAAGACATGGTTTGCTTGATGAGTAACCCAACTGCACAGCATAATGTAGTTAATTTTTAGCCAGGGTCTGTTTGTTATCCCTTCCTGCCACAGTCAGTTTTGGTGTTCCTGACCAAGCTGAATTTTGCAAATTGGACATGTGTCTCTTCATGTGATAATAACTTTTAAATGCAACATGCCCCATGCTGATTTAATTTGAATATATTTATAACAATGTCTAGAATTAGACAAAAAATTCAGAATTTACTGGACAATCAGTGATTGCCAACATAGGGAGATGGTGACGCCCCCATTGGGTATTGAGGGAAAAGGGTCTACTGTCATCTTCAGCTGATCACCCTGTCTTTTGATATTGCAGGTATTGGGGAGTTAATTAAAATTCCCCAAACCTGGCTTGCTCTGCCCCTCTGTCCCTCTGACTTAACAATTTACAGTTATAAACATACCTGTCCGGTCGCATCATTCTCCGGCGTATCTCGGTCCCCTGCTGTGTACGTCAGACAGGACCATTCCCTAAGATCTTGGCTGTGCCCAGTGCCACTGCATAGGCTGCAATGAAGCGCAAACCCCGCAAGATTTGAAGACATTGGAAGAGGGACAGTGAAGGGTGAGTATGACTAAGGCTTGCAGCCTTCACTCTGGGACAGCTAAGGGTAGGTGCATAGGGGCCAGGAATGCTGCTGGATGTCAGCATTTTAGATAATGCCAACTTCCAAAATGCAGTGAGGGAGGAGGTAGAGATGTTTAGAGAGGACCATCATAAAAGGTCTGATGTTCCTGTTTAAAGGAGCATTATCATAAGCAAATGGTCCATATAAATCCATATTATTATGCTAAATGGCAAAAGAAGGGGTCACTTATACACCATGCATCAGAACCAATCTGAAAGTTTGCATCCGAGGTTCAATTGCGATGGGTACAGATGTATTCGCCATAGGAAATACTTGAGAGAAGTAGTTCTGGATGTGAGCTTGTAGATCTCAAAATTGTGCTAGCAGCTGAGTGTTTCCAATAATAGTTTGTGGTAATTTGGCCCAGTGAGTCCAGCATAATATTCCAACGTCAATTTGAGATTTAATTGATTCTGATTTAATTTATATACAAATTTCTTCAGCATAGATTCCGGACCTGACCAAACGAATATTATATCATCTATGTATTTGTGCCATGTATCCACGTGGATCAGATATGGTGATAGTTTGTCCTCAAAACACAGTTCTCTTCCCCACCAACCCAGATACAGGTTGGCACACGATGGGGCACACATTGTCCCCATCGCTATCCCCTGTATCTGGTGGTACAGTTGCCAGGCGAAGAGAAAGAGATTGTGGGTGAGAAAAAAATGTAACAATTCTAAAAGAAATAGATTTTCATTGTGATGTTCTAGATCTAACTCGTTAAGAAAAAAATTGACAGCTGACATTTCCTTATCATGAGGTATGCTAGACCATACCACCAGATACAGGGAACAGTGATGGGGGCAAGGTGTGCCCCATCGTATGCCAACCTGTATCTGGGTTGGTGGGAAAGAGAACTGTGGTGTAAGGACAAACTATCACCATATCTGATCCACTTGGATCAACAGCAGCAAATAACATCAAAATTAGATTGTTGGCCTGAGCATACAGGAACAAGGTACTGAACAGGGCCTATAAGAAGGCAAAAAATAGATCCAGACAAGATCTCATTTACAAGCCTAGATTCCCCAGACTCCCCAGTAGCAGTCACCTTGACTCCCCAGTAGCAGACTCCTTGACTTATTCTGAACATGAACTTAAAATAAATATAATAAATCGACATTGGCACAATTTATTAAATGCTATGACAGAGACGGTAAGTCAGATCAACTGGAAAGCAGTAGTGAGTGACCCCCACGCCGAGTTGGCTGAAATTAAGAAACTAATCAAGGACACGGAGTCTTTCAGAACATATCATGTCCTGCTTGTGAGGCCTGCAAAGTCTCCAATTAAGGTGGAGCCTGCTACCACTGTCTAAAGTGTGGTGATGTTACCAAAGAGTGCAGGGTGTCCTGGATCAAACAGCTAAAAAGGCAAAGGGTTGCTGGTAAGGGGCAACCAGTAACCTCAACTCCCCTGCAGTCCCAAACAATTCTCATCTCTGGAGGCCACTCAGAGTGAAGGACGGTATGTCCCAGTACAAGGGAGTACCTCAGAAGATCAACACAGACTAATTGATCTTGTAGGTGGAAAGAACATAACCCAGTGTAAACTAAATGGACTTCCTTTTAAAGCTCTCTGGGCAAATCATTGTAACTGCCAGGTATATACAGCCCTCTTAGTAATCAAAGCAACAGGATTACATTGTGAGGCACGTGACAGCTGCATTAAATATGTGTGTGAGTTATCTATAATATAAGATATATATGTGAGGATATTGCCTAATTTGTTAATTAAAATTGTCGCCATTAGAGATATCCAATTTAAAAACTCACTCAGTGGTTGCTTATGCAAGCAGCGCTCTTGTGCTCGGGTAAGGGGAAAGGAGGCCTTCTAGGTTGTTCCAGTGTAATTGGTTGTTCAGTTGATAGAGTTTGTAAATGGCCCTGTATCTGTGTTCCCCCCTGCCGCTGCTGATGCGTGCTGCATGGTACCCGATTGCTGCAGCAATGGCCATTGTTGCCACCCTGGTGCAGATATACGGTGCCCTCGTGGAGCATATCTGTGTCACTTCTGTCGATGGTTGGATGTCCCTCCATCTGTATAGCGGAGCTCATAGCCGCCATATTACCGGAGAACACTGCTCCGCTGGAATGGAGCATGCATAATACCTTACATATAACAATAAAAAAGGGGCCATTTATAATGTGTTTTTGGTTTACCCTGACGTACCGTATATGATTGAGACATAAAATAGTTGGGCTTAATTATCAACGTTGCCATCCAAATTTGAGGGCATAACTATTTATTTATAGGGGACCGAAACTGAGCCTTAAAACACTTTATGAGTCTAAATTGTGTAAAAGGGGAAGAGGAGAGAAACCCAATAAAAATACGACTATATTCATGTTCATTTTTAGTCCACTTATCTTTTGTTTAGATAATTCACTTCCACATAATGAGCCTTGTGATTACAGATACATGACAATAATGTAGAAGGAAAGGGAAAAATATGACTTAAATGGACAGATATTATTATATTTGTTTGTATTACCATTTCACAGTAACTAATGGTTTCATTGAGACCCAGAAACATACATGCTTTTAAACGACTGATCCACCTAGTCTCTGTTTGTAGGGTGTTTTTTTCAATGTCTCCCCCTCTCAGGCTCCTATGGACCCTGTCCAAACCCTGCACATACATTCCTGAGGGACCTTTATTATGGTATAAGGCCAAATGCCTGCCTATCAGAGTTTTCTGATTCCCACATCTGATGTCATACACCCATTTACGTAATTTTCTGTTTGTCTTTCCAATATAATATCTGTTACAGGGGTAGAATAATATATATATCACATCTGAGCTGTCACAATTAGCAAAGTGTGTGGGGGAAATTAATTGTTTGTTGGGCAGCTCAATTTTTTTGCTCTTTTTAATATGTTTACATATCTGACATTTAAAACACCTTAAAACATTTCTTATTACTCCTTACGGTATAATGACTGTGTATTAGTCTGTCTCTAATGTTTATGGATCACCTAAAAAATGTTTCAACTGAGTATCATTTAATAAAATGTGCCAATGTAGGTTTATTACATTTTTTATTTTTTGGTGATGTTCAGAAAAAGTCAAGGTGACTGCTACTGGAAAGTCTTTGAGGAGATCCTGACTGGATCTAGGGAATGTCAGCTGTCTTTTTTTCTTAACATAGGTATCTGTAAATCACAAGGCTCATTGGAAGTGAAGTGGACTATAAATTAACATGAATACTGTCATATATTTATTGGGTTTCTCTCCCCTTCCCCTTTTACACAATTTAGACTCACATAGTATTTTAAGGCTCAGTTTTGGTCCCCTATAAATAAATAGTTGTGCCCTAAAATTTGGATACCAACATTGATAATTATGCTTAACTATTTGATAATATCTCAATCATATACATCCATGTCCAGTTATATCTAATTTTAAGAAAGAATATTTGTTTGTCACTGATCCATGAATTAGTAGGAAATGGTATATGCCACTGTAAACTGCACTCTGATGTTTTTGTACATGTATTATCCTACCGGAAGTAGGATACCTTCTTTTAATGCATATAATTAATAAATAAATGATAACTAAGAAAATCAGAATTGGTTTACCCATCTGGTTAAACCAATCTGACCCTTTGGTGACCCTTCCTTTTATGAATGGAGGGGGTTTGGTAATAGCTGGTCCACTATAAACTATACAGAACAAAATTCCAGGACTAGGTCCGGTCCCGGCTCAAAGAGGACTGACCAAGCAAACCCACCACACCTCTAGATAAGTTTTTGATTAAAAAACTATCATCTTTTATTTGTAGAAAACATTAAAATCTCATGATGCATATATCAAATTTGCACATCTTACAATTCATTTTACATACAATGTCTAATAACACACTTATTGTAGATGCATGTTTGCTTAACAACACAATATGTTCAATGTGGCAATATTTACATGAAGACATTCATAAAACCAGGGTGACTATTTTAATCTTACTGGTCCGAAGATCGGCCAGACAGGGCAGACATGTTTCGCCACGTGGGCTTCTTCAGTGCCCTAATATGCATAAAAGAAAAAAACACACAAAGGGGGGAGTGCCATTAGACATCACTGTAATTGCATGTATTTTTGCATCGCTTTGGTATATATTTCACTTCATCCAATGTCATATATTTATTCATGCAGCACTCAAAAAAACAAATGAATCATGAACATGGTAATTCTTAGACATATATCTTAGCAAGAACCCATTATTTCAATTTCTTTCGATTTTTTCAATTTTTGCACTTTTTTCAATTTTTTCAAAAGAGGGACCATTTGTATTTTTATTTACCTGTTTTTTATTATGTGATCAGAGAATGTCAGATAATGCTGAAAAAGAGGAATCGCCACCCGTCCCTCCTTGTATCTTAAACTGGTATCTCACACTCTGTATTCTATGTCCCTGCTGGGATCTCATATATGGAGATGTTTGGAAATCCTGATCTATTTAAAGTAGGAGACCAACAGACAGTGGTCATGTCTTTGTTTCCCATACCCCATTCTAGAAAAGAGGCAAAAGAAAAGAAAAGAAAAGAAAAAGAAAAAAAGAAGAAAAAAGAAAGAAAGAAGAAAAGAGAAAGAAGAAGGAGAGAGGGGAGGGGAAAGGGAGAGGAAGTGGAACAGGAGGGAGGAAGGAAAGAAAATGAGTCTATAGTTCCTCCTGTGCTCAAACAATAATATTAGCATTCAGATTACCTCAATTTATGCCTGTAGTGCAGCACCATAAATATGCTCTCTTTTTTGTATGCAATAGTCTAGAAGGAGTATGAGAATTCTTTTATGATCTATAAGGGAAAACACTGGCTATTAGTATTCCCATAGGTTTATTTTATCAGGTTCAATCAAACCAGCTATATAACAAAAGTACCTCACCTCCAGCAATTGTCTCAGGAGAAACCGCAGTGCAGCCTGCGCGTTGCCAAAATCCAAAGGTATATGTAATCCACAAAGTTCCTCGAGTGTAACCCTCGATAACAGAGGGTATGTGGTCCACAAAGTTACTGCGGGAACTACCCGCTGTTCGTTCAGCCGCCCGTTCTGCATGTAGTAGATTGGGTGTGGATGGATTGGCTGGGGGAGCAGAAAAGCCCTCCACTCGTGCTGGCTGACGGCGCGTGTATGCCAGCGCTTCATATTTTAAAGCGCTGAGAGGTATCCCCCGGTCAGCTGACCGGAAGTGACCTCACGCGCCGTCCCTAAGCTTATTCTCGTCTGCCCATATGCGCCATTTTTCTGTAGTCCTGACCTTAATACTACATTATAACATTGCGCCTTTACCGATACTTATATAAAGTGATTTGCTATAGTTAAAAATCTAATCTAAACAAATAAAAGATGATAGTTTTTTAATCAAAGACTTATCTAGAGGTGTGGTGGGTTTGCTTGGTCAGTCCTCTTTGAGCCGGGACCGGACCTAGTCCTGGAATTTTGTTCTGTATAGTTTATAGTGGACCAGCTATTACCAAACCCCCTCCATTCATAAAAGGAAGGGTCACCAAAGGGTCAGATCGGTTTAACCAGATGGGTAAACCAATTCTGATTTTCTTAGTTATGGTTACGGAGAGGTCTGGAAGATAAAATATTTCCTCTTGGTGTACCCCCTAGATTTAGCACCTATTGATATATATATATTTAGGATTGGTGTTCTCAATAAATCAGTCAAGCTCTACCCATTAAAATGACCCAATTAGGGACCAACGATTGGGATACAATGATGTCAAACTTGACCCAATGCCGGGTATCGAATCAAGATACCATTGAGAAAAAGGAACAAACAAATATTCTGTTCAACTCGTTATACAAGGCCTTAGCGAAAAAATCTAACATTTGGTGGGATATCCAATATCTCCAGGAGTATTTAGATCACAGTTTAGTACCCAAGGGCCTCAGGGTCCGTTTATTTCCTCAATTACCTAATCCGAGTGATCAATTTAAAAAACAGTGGGAAGAGATTCTACAAAATTGCTCATTGCAATTAATTAAACTCTTAATTAATTACCACACTGAACACATTGAAATATTAAATGCTCAAATACAACCAATCAAAGCCGAGCTACATACGAAACAGAAAAATGAACAATTTAAACAGAGGGACTCTGGAATTAAGGAGTCCATTGAAAAATTAAATAAAGAAATTATTCAGATGAAAGAGCAAAAATTATTTAGGGATAGACAGGCCTACAAAAACAATGAGGCATATGCATGGCCAAGTACACAACAAGGATATAGGGGGAGGAGAGAAAGACCTGATAGACAAAGCAATTCCTCAGATACCTCGTCTTCGAGGGAGAGGGGTCCAAGACACCCGAAACAAACATGGGTGAAAAAATTTCCCCTTCGCAACAAACAAGGAGAGATTCAACAAGGTCCCCAAAGATGGGACAATTCCCACCCACAACAGGGAGAACAGCAAAAATATTTACAGAAACGCAAAATGGACCAAAGAACTCCACCTCCACCGGAGGAGGAGAATGAATCAGAGAGACCTAGGAGAGACGGCGGCGCAATGCATGCCGGAATAAACGCAGAAATAAGGCGAGAGGAAGACGGCCTAAAGAATCCTGCTCCCCCATATCCATTGATTCCACAGACAGAAAGAAATTTAAAACTATTTCACCAATAACCATGGGATTGAATGGGGCTAATACCTCTCAACCCACGGAAAAGAACAAAGCGATGAATATCATCAATCTGACCGACTTTGTCCTAACGGAAGATCAGGAAAAACTGATGGACTTATTTGATATAACGAAAGATATCCACCTCTTTGCGAGAAAAATACTTTGCCGTTTCCAATTTATGGACAAGGAAGGCCCACCTGGGGGACAAATTGATCCACCCAGAATATCAGAATCACAATTGGAACAGGATATGGTGGATTTTGGATTAGAGGGGGCGGGTCAATGTATTTATGAGAGGCCATCAATTCTATTCAAAAAGCCCTCCACATACTATCCCCCTATAGGACTTAATCATAATGTAGCGACATTTGTAAATCTAACGGTAGCCAATTTGGAGGCACTTCCACATAAAACAAACAAACATTCAAACCTGAGTCAGGAACTTGTAGCCGCTATTCAGGAACTTGAGTCGAAGAACGACTTAATTATAAAATCAGCGGATAAAGGCGGAAACATAGTAATTATGTCTAAGAACCAATATATGGATATGTGCCTTCGAATTTTAAATAACAAAGATTGGTATGTGAGGGCCCCCACGTCCAGGCTGGCAGTCAACGCCCGGGAATACCACGCCATCATACAACAGGCTCACGACCAGGGGGTGATTGATCCTCGTGTTGCTGGATTCCTCGAGATGCCCCACCCGACAACACCGACGTTCTACGCCCTTCCAAAGGTGCATAAGTCATTGGTGTCACCACCAGGAAGACCGATCGTGTCGGGGATGGGGGCCCTTACAGAGAATGCTAGCAAATACGTGGACTAGCACTTACAGCCCCTGGTCGTGAGCCTGCCATCCTATGTAAAAGACACAGGCCACATCTTACGTGTCCTGGATGGGATGTGGGTGGATCCCGGGCCATTTCTGGTCACCCTGGAGAGAAGAGATGACTGTTGTAGAGTTTGAGGCACGTATAAATGTGGAAATTGCAGTATGTGCCAATACATACTATCAGGAACAGAAACAATACTTAATCGGGAAAAATATAAAATTAGACACTTCATTAATTGCAATACAAGTAACGTCATTTACTTACTTACATGTGGCTGTGGTGGCTTTTATGTAGGTAAAACAAACCGCCCCCTAAAAAAACGGATGTATGAACATCAGTACAGCATTAGAAGCAATAATGAAAAAAACCCCATAGGGCGTCATTTCAAAAAATATCACAATAGTAATCCAGCTACTTTAAAATTTCAAGGTCTTGATAGGATACATCCATCCATTAGGGGCGGTAACCTTGAAAAGGGTACATTAAAAATTGAGACACGCTGGATATTCCGACTTAAGGCACACAAATTCCCAGGCCTGAATGAAACACTAACTTTTGCTCCATTTTTATGAACAAATGTAACATCGGCTAAGGGACAATGTTAGGAGGCTGGATACTGGTTGTTGTGTGACAAAGAATGTCAGAGATGGAACAGGAGGATATAGGCACCCACTTATTGTCCCCCTACTCATACTACAACAGGTCTTACAAATGGTGGAATACACAAAAATAAGTTTCCATAGAAACAAAATATGAGAAGAGAATGGCACATATTATTTAAGAGTTGGGGGATACAATGAGCTCATCACAATGGTTTAATGTAGATGAGGGGGAGGAATCTCTTTTTTTGTGGGGGGGGGATGGGAGAAAAAGAACGTGGAGATTATATGGGGGGTTTGTCAATATGGTATGAACCGCAGTGCCCGATTATGCTAAAACCGTCTCGAACATATGCCCAGGCTTCATTAAATATCAAATTAGGCCACTATGATAGGAGGGTTTGACTAATAAATTAACCCCAGTTTCACTTTATGAGATTTATCCTTGAAAAACAAATGAACCAATGTAAGACCAATTGGCTTACATGTACAGATTCCATCATATACTTGATTAGTAAATATGTTATCTACTTTGATTTATTTGCCCTCCGATGGGAACTACATTAGGCATCTACACATTTGCCCCTGTATGGATATTACACCAGATACTCTCAAAAAAACACTTAAAAAAACGCTATCATAATATGCATGTAAAAGATAGGGCTATAGGAAAATGGCACATGATAAAGGAATGTGGACGTTTGGGCCACAAGAATATGGCGCATATAGGTAAATAGGAGTGAATAGTCGTGAGGGCTACAAGAAAATGGCGCAGATAAGACAGTACCAAACGGAGGGACGGCGAAACAAAACTGTTTCCCTGTCAAATATACAATGACCTGTAGGTATCAAGCAGTTTTATCCATTAGGCCCTTTTTTTTAACTATAGCAAATCACTTTATATAAGTATCAGTAAAGGCGCAATGTTATAATGTAGTATTAAGGTCAGGACTACAGAAAAATGGCGCATATGGGCAGACGGGAATAAGCTTAGGGACGGCGCGTGAGGTCACTTCCGGTCAGCTGACCGGGGGATACCTCTCAGCGCTTTAAAATATGAAGCGCTGGCATACACGCGCCGTCAGCCAGCGCGAGTGGAGGGCTTTTCTGCTCCCCCAGCCAATCCATCCACGCCCAATCTACTACATGCAGAACGGGCGGCTGAGCGAACAGCGGGTAGTTCCCGCAGTAACTTTGTGGACCACATACCCTCTGATATCGAGGGTTACACTTAGGGATGAGCGAATCGATCCGGACGAACCCGGATTCGATCCGAATTTCAGGAAATTCTGTGACTACAGTAGCCTCTGTTTAAGACCATATAACCATTTGCACTTATTATAATTGAAATTAGCCTGATAAAGACACTTTTGCTGGGCATAGCACTACTGGACCCTGCCAGGTCCACTTCTTTTTTGGGGCATCCCATTCTGTGACTACAGCAGCCTCTGTTTAAGACCATATAACCATTTGCACTTATTATAATTGAAATTAGGCCTGATAAAGACACTTTTGCTGGGCATAGCACTACTTGTCCCTGCCAGGTGTACTTACTGCTGGTTTTTAGGGCATCCCATTCTGTGACTACACCAGCCTCTGTTTAACACCATATAACCATTTGCACTTATTCTAATTGAAATTAGGCCTGATAAAGACACTTTTGCTGTGCATAGACTTACTGCTGCCTGCCAGGTGCACTTCTGTTGGGGCATCCCATTCTGTAACATACCATACCCCTCTTTATTTACACTAAGCAGCTCTCTTATTTACACTAAGCAGGCCTGTTGGAGGCTGAGTGTTACTGCTCACTTTTGGTGTGCATTATATTCTGTTTCATATAGAGCCACCGCTGCCCGGGGGTTCTTAAAATATCACCTACTACCACGCCAGTTAGACTATGTCGGGCAGACAAGTGCCTGGAAGTGAAAAGAGGAGTGGCAGAGGCCAAGATTCCGCAGGCAGAGCTCGCATCAGACTGGGGGCCAGTAGCAGCAGGAGTCACGCTGAGAGACCTAATCTGCCAGTATCTGCTAGCGGTCGGGTCTCCACCAGTAACGCATCTGCCGTGGTAGATTGGTTGACGCGCTCATCAACAACATCATCACAACTTACGTCTGAGACCCCCAGTCTAGGGTCGGTAGGTTCCTCTGACACAACCCTGAGTTGGCATGCCCCGAGAGCAGTCCCTGTCCTCCCATTGCCTCTGGCCTACGCCGTTCCCTCCCCCAGCGACGTATCCTATGCTTTGGGTTCAGCTCCACTCTTTAGTGAGGAGGACTATCAGATAGAGGACAGTCAGCAGCTACTGCCCAGCCAAGAAATGGAGGTGGCTTCTCTAGCTAGGCAGACAAATAGTGATGTGGACAGTGTCGTGGGTGCTGCGAGCGTTCCAGCTCCTGCGCCAGACACTGTTGACGAATCCACGAACATCAGTGACGTACAGCCACAACTCGGTGATGATGATGATGACGATGAAGCCGATCGCACTTGGGAGCCGGGTGATGAAGGGGCTTCATCGTCATCATCAGGAGAAGAGGGGCGCAGGTTGCCCCGGAGTCAGCAGCTGAGGCAGCAAGGTGGTAGCAGTCAGCATGGGGGCACAATTCCAAAGGCTGGAGCCGGCCGGGGCCGAGGCCGGGGTAGAGCACCTGCTGTGCGGCAGTCTACCTTATCGGGAGGTAGTGGAGCAGGGGTTCCTGGAGTTGGCAACAGCAGCATTGAATCAGTGAGGCCAGGGGGTGGGAAAAATAGCTACTCGGCAGTGTGGCAGTTTTTCCTGAAGCATCCGCAGGAGGGTAACAAGGCCACATGCAAGATATGTAGGCAGAAGGTGAAGCGTGGCCAGGGTCCAAATGTTGGCACCACGGCCCTGCGTCAACATATGATGCGTCACCATAAAGCGACCTGGGAGAACCGAGGCTCCCAAGGGGTGGTCCAGTCTGCTTCCTCACCAAGTGAGCTCCCAATTTCTGCCAGCCAAGGCTCCAGCACCTCAGCCGAAGGCAGCTGTGCGTCATACCCATCCTCTGTCGCTCCTGCTCCTCCTCCTCCAAGTCATGCATCCCGCCAGCAATCCATCAGCGAAGCCATGTCCAAGAGACAGCAGTATGCGCCCACTCATCCTACGGCGCAGAAGCTGAATGTGCTCCTGTCCAAGTTGCTGGTGCTGCAGTCGCTCCCTTTTCAGGTGGTGGAATCTGCACCTTTCAGAGAACTGATGGCTTGTGCCGAGCCGAGGTGGAGAGTCCCAAGCCGTCATTTCTTTGCCAAGAAGGCAGTACCAGCGCTGCACACTTTTGTTGAACAGAAGGTGGGCCAGTCCTTGAGCCTGTCGGTGTGTAGCAAAGTGCATGGCAGCGCCGACATCTGGAGCTGTAACTACGGTCAGGGACAGTGCATGTCGTTTACGGCCCACAGGGTGAATGTGGTCCCTTTGCAGCAGCAGCAGCAACTTGGACAGGTCACGCCGCTTCGGCCTCCGCGCTCCCTGCCCATCGGGCCTGTGACACCGTGCGACTCGGCCTCCTCATCCTCCGCCATCTCCTCACCCTCCACTGTAGGCTCAAGTCTCAGTGCCCCTCCAGTCTACCATGTGTGCAGGGCACGGAGGTGTCACGCAGTGCTTCACATGGTTTGTCTTGGCGAACGGAGTCACACAGGGGAGGAACTGCTTAAATGTATTCATCAGGAAATCCAAACATGGCTTACTCCAAGAAAACTTAAAATGGGAATCATGGTTACCGACAATGGAAAGAACATTTTGTCTGCGCTGCGCCAAGGAAGCCTGACCCATGCCCCCTGCATGGCTCACGTCTTCAATCTGGTTGTCAAGCGGTTTCTGAAGTGTTCCCCCCATCTGCAAGACATCCTAACAACTTCAAGGAAACTTTGCATGCACTTCAGCCACTCCTACACCGCCAAACACACCCTTCTTGAGCTACAGCGTCAGAATGGTATCCCCCAACATAGTCTGATTTGCGATGTTTCCACCCGTTGGAATTCCACCCTTCACATGTTGGACCGATTATATGAACAGAGAAAAGCCATTACGGATTTCCTGATGATCCAAGCAGATAGGGGGACTCCCCTGTGTAACTTCAATGTCAACCAGTGGCAGCTCATACGTGACACCTGCCGTTTGCTCAGGCCCTTTGAGGAAGCCACTTTATTTGTCAGTCGGCAGGATTACGGGATGAACGACGTGATTCCACTGCTTCATGTACTACAGCACATGTTGGAAACCATGGCTGGTCAGGGCACTGGAGACATGGCGTTTACATCTTATGGCCACATGAACCCCGTTGGAGCTGAACTGGAGGAGGAGGAGGAAGAGGAGGAGGAGGAGGAGTTGCCCAGCGAAACACAGTTTAGGCTTGGTGAAGTGGCTGGTTTATCTAGTCAGCGGACAGGAGAGGAGGAGCAGGAGCAGCCAGAGGAGCTAGAGGTTTTTGAGGAAGGCGAGACAGAGGACCCGGGCACACCGTGGCAGTATGCAGTGGAGATGGAGACAGGTAGTCCATCCGAGTCACTTGCGCAAATGGCATGAAGCATGCTCACGTGCTTGCGTAGTGACCCCAGAATTGTTTCCATCTGTCGGCGGGATGACTTCTGGCTGTCCACCTTATTGGACCCTCGCTTCCGGCACAAAATGGGGGCATTTTTTAAACCCACCGAGAGGGAGGACAAACTCAACTACTACAAATACATTCTACATAGGCAGTTGGCCGATGCCTATCTGCGCCATGGTCCATACTCTCGCAGGTCTGACTCGAGGGGACCTCTGCGCTCACCTTCCACTGCCATGGCCGCTGGGGGGGTTGGCAGGAGCAGCAGCTGCAGCTCCATCAGCAGCAGCAGCCTCAGTCTTCAGTCGCTAATGAGTAGCTTTCTACACCCGCATAGTGAGGCTACTCATGAGCAGCAGGAAGACCTGGAGCAGGACCTCAACCAGCAGGTCATGTCATACTTTGACATGACCATGCCAACACACCTTGAGGATCCGCTGGACTTCTGGGCAGCCAAACTTGATTTGTGGCCGCAACTAGCAGAGTTTGCCCTGGAAAAGCTGTCCTGCCCGGCAAGTAGCGTGCCATCTGAGCGGGTGTTTAGTGCGGCGGGGGCCATAGTTACGGCGAGGAGAACTCGTCTGTCAACTAAAAATGTGGAGAGACTCACCTTTGTCAAAATGAATCAGGGATGGATCAGCCAGGATTTCCACCCACCAATGCCTGATGCATGCGAATAGATTCAGCATGGTGCCACGTTTTACACTTTCCAAATGGTGCAAAACATATTTATGTCTTTAGGCCATTTTTTGGGCTCCTGCTGCTGCTGCTGCTGCCAACTTCTGCCAACTCCAGGGTGTGATTCATCCAATTTTTGGGCTCCTGAAGCCAACTCCAGTGTATATTTGGGCTCCTGCTGCTACTGCTGCCAACTCCAGGGTGTGAATCATCCAATTTTTGGGCTCCTGAAGCCAACCCCAGGGTCTCTTTAAAGTAATATTTGGGCTCCTGCTGCTGCTGCTGCCAACTCCTACCAACTCCAGGGTGTGATTCATCCAATTTTTGGGCTCCTGAAGCCAACTCCAGTGTATATTTGGGCTCCTGCTGCTGCTGCCAACTCCAGGGTGGGATTCATCCAAATTTTGGGCTCCTGAAGCCAACCCCAGTGTCTCTTTAAAGTAATATTTGGGATCCTGCTGCTGCTGTCAACTCCTGCCAACTCCAGGGTGTGATTCATCCAATTGTTGGGCTCCTGAAGCCAACCCCAGGGTCTCTTTAAAGTAATGTTTGGGCTCCTGCTGCTGCTGCTGCCAACTTCTGCCAACTCCAGGGTGTGATTCATCCAATTTTTGGGCTCCTGAAGCCAACTCCAGTGTATATTTGGGCTCCTGCTGCTGCTGCTGCCAACTCCAGGGTGTGATTCATCCAATTTTTGGGCTCCTGAAGCCAACCCCAGTGTCTCTTTAAAGTAATATTTGGGCTCCTGCTGCTGCTGCTGTCAACTCCTGCCAACTCCAGGGTGTGATTCATCCAATTGTTGGGCTCCTGAAGCCAACCCCAGGGTCTCTTTAAAGTAATATTTGGGCTCCTGCTGCTGCTGCTGCCAACTTCTGCCAACTCCAGGGTGTGATTCATCCAATTTTTGGGCTCCTGAAGCCAACCCCAGTGTCTCTTTAAAGTAATATTTGGGCTCCTGCTGCTGCTGCTGCCAACTCCAGGGTGTGATTCATCCAATTTTTGGGCTCCTGAAGCCAACTCCAGTGTATATTTGGGCTCCTGCTGCTGCTGCTGCCAACTCCAGGGTGTGATTCATCCAATTTTTGGGCTCCTGAAGCCAACCCCAGGGTCTCTTTAAAGTAATATTTGGGCTCCTGCTGCTGCTGCTGTCAACTCCTGCCAACTCCAGGGTGTGATTCATCCAATTGTTGGGCTCCTGAAGCCAACCCCAGGGTCTCTTTAAAGTAATATTTGGGCTCCTGCTGCTGCTGCTGCCAACTCCAGGGTGTGATTAATCCAATTTTTGGGCTCCTGAAGCAAACTCCAGTGTATATTTGGGCTCCTGCTGCTGCCAACTCCAGGGTGTGAATCATCCAATTTTTGGGCTCCTGAAGCCAACCCCAGGGTCTCTTTAAAGTAATATTTGGGCTCCTGCTGCTGCCAACTCCTACCAACTCCAGGGTGTGATTCATCCAATTTTTGGGCTCCTGAAGCCAACTCCAGTGTATATTTGGGCTCCTGCTGCTGCTGCCAACTCCAGGGTGTGATTCATCCAATTTTTGGGCTCCTGAGGCCAACCCCAGGGTCTCTTTAAAGTAATATTTGGGCTCCTGCTGCTGCTGCTGCCAACTTCTGCCAACTCCAGGGTGTGATTCATCCAATTTTTGGGCTCCTGAAGCCAACCCCAGTGTCTCTTTAAAGTAATATTTGGGCTCCTGCTGCTGCTGCTGCTGCCAACTCCAGGGTGTGATTCATCCAATTTTTGGGCTCCTGAAGCCAACTCCAGTGCATATTTGGGCTCCTGCTGCTGCTGCTGCCAACTCCAGGGTGTGAATTATCCAATTTTTGGGCTCCTGAAGCCAACCCCAGGGTCTCTTTAAAGTAATATTTTGTCTCCTGCTGCTGCTGCTGTCAACTCCTGCCAACTCCAGGGTGTGATTCATCCAATTGTTGGGCTCCTGAAGCCAACCCCAGGGTCTCTTTAAAGTAATGTTTGGGCTCCTGCTGCTGCTGCTGCCAACTTCTGCCAACTCCAGGGTGTGATTCATCCAATTTTTGGGCTCCTGAAGCCAACTCCAGTGTATATTTGGGCTCCTGCTGCTGCTGCTGCCAACTCCAGGGTGTGATTCATCCAATTGTTGGGCTCCTGAAGCCAACCCCAGGGTCTCTTTGAAGTAATGTTTGGGCTCCTGCTGCTGCTGCTGCCAACTTCTGCCAACTCCAGGGTGTGATTCATCCAATTTTGGGCTCCTGAAGCCAACTCCAGTGTATATTTGGGCTCCTGCTGCTGCTGCTGCCAACTCCAGGGTGTGAATCATCCAATTTTTGGGCTCCTGAAGCCAACCCCAGGGTCTCTT
Source organism: Gastrophryne carolinensis (assembly GCA_027917425.1). Classification (NCBI taxonomy): domain Eukaryota; kingdom Metazoa; phylum Chordata; class Amphibia; order Anura; family Microhylidae; genus Gastrophryne; species Gastrophryne carolinensis. The sequence continues at coordinate 39,883,472 of CM051235.1, read as the reverse complement.
TAAAGTAATATTTGGGCTCCTGCTGCTGCTGCTGTCAACTCCTGCCAACTCCAGGGTGTGATTCATCCAATTTTTGGCCTCCTGAAGCCAACCCCAGGGTCTCTTTGAAGTAATGTTTGGGCTCCTGCTGCTGCTGCTGCCAACTTCTGCCAACTCCAGGGTGTGATTCATCCAATTTTTGGGCTCCTGAAGCCAACTCCAGTGTATATTTGGGCTCCTGCTGCTGCTGCTGCCAACTCCAGGGTGTGAATCATCCAATTTTTGGGCTCCTGAAGCCAACCCCAGGGTCTCTTTAAAGTAATATTTGGGCTCCTGCTGCTGCTGCTGTCAACTCCTGCCAACTCCAGGGTGTGATTCATCCAATTGTTGGGCTCCTGAAGCCAACCCCAGGGTCTCTTTAAAGTAATGTTTGGGCTCCTGCTGCTGCTGCTGCCAACTTCTGCCAACTCCAGGGTGTGATTCATCCAATTTTTGGGCTCCTGAAGCCAACTCCAGTGTATATTTGGGCTCCTGCTGCTGCTGCTGCTGCCAACTCCAGGGTGTGATTCATCCAATTTTTGGGCTCCTGAAGCCAACCCCAGGGTCTCTTTAAAGTAATATTTGGGCTCCTGCTGCTGCTGCTGTCAACTCCTGCCAACTCCAGGGTGTGATTCATCCAATTGTTGGGCTCCTGAAGCCAACCCCAGGGTCTCTTTGAAGTAATGTTTGGGCTCCTGCTGCTGCTGCTGCCAACTTCTGCCAACTCCAGGGTGTGATTCATCCAATTTTTGGGCTCCTGATGCCAACTCCAGTGTATATTTGGGCTCCTGCTGCTGCTGCTGCCAACTCCAGGGTGTGAATCATCCAATTTTTGGGCTCCTGAAGCCAACCCCAGTGTCTCTTTAAAATAATATTTGGGCTCCTGCTGCTGGCAACTCCAGGGTGTGATTCATCCAATTTTTGGGCTCCTGAAGCCAACCCCAGTGTCTCTTTAAAGTAATGTTTGGGCTCCTGCTGCTGCTGCCAACTCCAGGGGGTGATTCATCCAATTTTTGGGCTCCTGCTGCTGCCAACTCCAGTGTCTCTTTAAAGCAATGTTTGGGCTCCTGCCCCTCATAGTGATGCCACTTCAACTCTCTTGAATTCAATTGTGCCGCTCTGCGATTCTATTAGCGATGCCTCTGATCTGCATGTGATATTTCTTCAAAGTATTATTTAACTAACCCAGCACGCATCCTGTGCGTGTTACAGCAAGGCAGAATGGTTTACAACCCTATTGAGGCTCTAGAAGGCTCAGAAATAGCCGTTTTTAATAGCGATTCGTCGCGAATTTATTCGGGTCGAAACGATTTTTGTCGGAAAATTCGGCGAATCAGTCGAATCGAATTTTTCAAAAGTTCGCTCATCTCTAGTTACACTCGAGGAACTTTGTGGATTACATATACCTTTGGATTTTGGCAATGCGCAGGCTGCACTGCGGTTTCTCCTGAGACAATTGCTGGAGGTGAGGTACTTTTGTTATATAGCTGGTTTGATTGAACCTGATAAAATAAACCTATGGGAATACTAATAGCCAGTGTTTTCCCTTATAGATCATCAAAGAATTCTCATACTCCTTCTAGACTATTGCATACAAAAAAGAGAGCATATTTATGGTGCTGCACTACAGGCATAAATTGAGGTAATCTGAATGCTAATATTATTGTTTGAGCACAGGAGGAACTATAGACTCATTTTCTTCCTCCCTCCTGTTCCACTTCCTCTTCTCCTCCTCTCCCTGTCTCCCTTTCCCCTCCCCTCTCTCCTTCTTCTTTCTCTTTTCTTCTTTCTTTCTTTTTTCTTCTTTTTTTCTTTTTCTTTTCTTTTCTTTTCTTTTGTCTCTTTTCTAGAATGGGGTATGGGAAACAAAGACATGACCACTGTCTGTTGGTCTCTTTCTTTAAATAGAACAGGATTTCCAAACATCTCCAGCAGGGACATAGAATACAGAGTGTGAGATACCAGTTTAAGATACAAGGAGGGATGGGTGGCGATTCCTCTTTTTCAGCATTATCTGACATTCTTTGATCACATAATAAAAACCAGGTAAATAAAAATACAAATGGTCCCTCTTTTGAAAAAATTGAAAAAAGTGCAAAAATTGAAAAAATCAAAAGAAATTGAAATAATGGGTTCTTGCTAAGATATATGTCTAAGAATTACCATATTCATGATTCATTTGTTTTTTTGAGTGCTGCATAAATAAATATATGACATTGGATGAAGTGAAATATATACCAAAGCGATGCACAAATACATGCAATTACAGTGATGTCTAATGGCACTCCCCCCTTTGTGTGTTTTTTTCTTTTATGCATATTAGGGCACTGAAGAAGCCCACGTGGCGAAACATGTCTGCCCTGTCTGGACGATCTTCAGACCAGTAAGATTAAAATAGTCACCCTGGTTTTATGAATGTCTTCATGTTAATATTGCCACATTGAACATATTGTGTTGTTAAGCAAACATGCATCTACAATAAGTGTGTTATTAGACATTGTATGTAAAATGAATTGTAAGATGTGCAAATTTGATATATGCATCATGAGATTTTAATGTTTTCTACAAATAAAAGATGATAGTTTTTTAATCAAAAACTTATCTAGAGGTGTGGTGGGTTTGCTTGGTCAGTCCTCTTTGAGCCGGGACCGGACCTAGTCCTGGAATTTTGTTCTGTATAATAAATAAATGAATTTTTAATGAATTAACACTTGATAGTGGAGGGGTTATTCTCAAAGGGGCAAAAAAATTCTGTTAGGAAATGCTTATGCCTAATATATTTTCTGTCGGCAAGCCCTGAGGACAGCAGTGGCAGTCAGAGAGCTTAAGATAGGCCTGCGCCCAACTATACGGCTGTGGGAGTGTGTAGTGTGGTGTGAGAGTAGGACCTAGACCGAAACCACAAAAGATGCTGTTTGTGCCTCAAGATCCTGTACAGCTGCCAGAAGGGATTATCACAGGTGAGACTGTGGTAACTGTTCCATACAGTTGTTTTGCTAAAGTTACTGCGTTGGTGATGAACTCCACAAAGCATGAGGTGAGGCTTTACCCTAAAACTTATTTGAGACAGCTTGAAGCTATCAAGACTGTATATCCAGCCAGTGTGAGAGCAGTCCAGATGTCTCTTGAAAGCACCATATCACCTCCCAGTGTAAACAGCTGTCAACCAGAGAGAAAGATGTCCTCATCAAGAGTACAGTGGGACCCACCAGTTTCACTAGAACATCTAGGAATCGAAGAACAGATGGTGAGACAGATGCTGAGAGAAGAGTATTATGCCTTTGTCAAAGATGACTTTGATGTTGGTTGCATTCCTCACTGAAAATGAAGATTAAGCTTAAAGACACTACTCGAGTGACCAAGGGATACCTGTTAGTGCCAAAATCCCTGCACGATTAGGAAAAAGAATACCCGCAATATATCATCAATAGAGGATGGGTATTGTTTCTATTCTCCAGCTAACAAAATATATAATCAGGAAAGCTCAGAAAGAAGACAAATTTATTGGAAGAGTACTCCAATACATCAACCATTATAGACTCCCCAGTAAGAAAAAGAAAGAGGCAGAGTAACCTTCTACAAATACTTTGCTGAAAGAATGGCCTAGGTTACATCTGACTTTAGAAGGCAAACTACACTGGAAGAGAGGACCATGCTCACAACTGGTGTTGCCAAAGAATGATGTTTAGAGAACTTCATAAACAAATGGGACACTTAGGAATGGAAAGAACAGTGAGCTTAGTACGTGAAATTTTCTTTTGGTCATACATACAGGAAGACATTGAACGGTAAGTGACTAAAGAATGTGGTTATTTGAAAGACAAGTGTCCTAACAAACCAACAAGAGCCCCAATGGGAAACATTACAACAACATACCTATTTGAGCTGGTATTTATAGACTTCCTACATGAATATATTATAGTAGTCATGAATCATTTCACCAAATTTGCTCCAGCCTATGCCATTACAAACAAGTCTGGAGAAACTGCAGCACAGAAGATCTTTAACGAATTTGCTCTGATGTTTTGATTGCCTAAAAAGCTCCATCATGATCAAGGAAGGGGGTTTTAAAACCAACTCCTTGTTGCTCAACTGGGAAAATACTGCAGAATACACAGATCCCATATAACACCTTACCATCAAGAAGGTAATGGATAAGTAGAATGCTTTATCCGTACCTTACTGTCAACGTTGAAGACCTTGACAACTGAAGAGAAGAGAGATTGGAAAAATTCCTTAACAAAGATGGTGCATGCTTATAACTGTGCAAAGAGTGATGCTACAGATTACTCTCCATTCTATCTTTTGTTTGGATTATCACCAAGATTACCAACTGACATCATGTTTGATACTCTAGTTCCAGAGACTTACAGAACTTATACTGAATGTGTGTGCATGGACTGAGGCCTACAACATCACTTCAAAAGTTGTCACTGAAAGACAGAGCAAGAGTAAACAACACTATGATACAAAATGGAGCAGAATTGACACCAGGGTCGTGTCATGTGTTAGTCAGAAACCTACATGAGAAAGGAGGACCTGGAAAACTTTGCTCATATTGAGAAGACAAAATCTATGTGGTCATCAAGAGAAAGAATGAAGACAGCCAAATTTATGAAGTGAAACAAAAAACAGGAAGCACCAAAACAAGAATCCTACACAGAAAAGTGTTACTACCTTGTTACTACCTTCCACCAGACAAACCCAACCTTGTAAGGAAGCAATCTAGACCTTCAAGAAGAAAGCAACCTGGAGAACCATCTGTTCATAAAAGCTATTTTGACATTTCAGATGAAGACAATAATATGGTATGTTACACCTCTGCTGGAGGACCTATGGCCCACCAGAGGAAATAATTCTGGGTGCCCACCTTTATTAATATTAACCTCAGCATTAAAGTGGACTGATGCGCATGGAGAATCCCAATTAGGCATGCCCCACTGTGTTAGCCCCCCAAACAGCCTGCAAGCTCCCTAACCTTACCCCAGCTCCTTGCTGCAATTGCAGGCCGTTACTGTATCCCTAGCATCCCTGCAGCTGTGCTCCCATGCCATGGGATGAGGCCGCCACTCCCTATGCTGATGCACCGCTGAAAACAACAGCATTATGCTGTGCATAAGTATACATGGCATAAAGCGCTGAGTGAACCCGCGCCTGCACAGGCAGAAAGATGAATGGAGTGTTCAATCTCAGGGCATTCACACAGTGAGGATTTACAATTTGGGATACCCCCAGGGCAAGCACCTATTACCAGCATAGTCAAAATCCTGGTGATAGGTCCACTTTAAATCAACCTTAATCATCCCATTTAGCTGAGGTGTTTTCCTTTTGGAAGGAGTGATGTGAAGAAAAGGTAAGTATCTCTATAGTTTTGGGCTCACAGGCAGCAAGAGAGGGTGAGTAAGGTTTATAGGGGATCCCTGTAGAGCAGAACCCTTTAGTTCCAAGAAGGGTGATGTGAACCCCCACATACCGATTACCTCCCCCCCCCTACACACACACACACACACACACACACACACACACACACACACACACACACTGTGTGTGACAAAACCCAAGATTTTAACTTTCTTGGCTTTTCTTTCTTCTGGTGGCGCATGTGCGGCTGCACAGCTAGTCAGCTGTGGGTTTGCCTGCGCCTGCCAAATTGAGATGCCCTATGAAGAGGTAGGTCTTATAGACTCAAGGAGGGTAGTTGTTCCTCTTTAAAGAAGAGCAACCACCTGCATAGAATCTATAGGACTCTATAGGTCACATCTATCTGTGCATATCCACGCCAGCCGCTCAAAATCCAGGAGCGGGTACGCGCTGAGGAGTGGAGGGTGTTAACAGTGGCATGCTCTCTATTCAGCTTCGTTTACCGCTCAAAGCAAAAGCTGAATGAAACGACTAATGCTTGTAAGAGTTAAAGCAAGTTTGCGGGTGATGTACGGGGATACACATAGAGGATGTCCCAGGAAGGAGGAAAGAAACCTGAGATATTTAGAATACTGGATTTTGTTCCTCTTTAACCCGCCCAGACATCTATTTACCCCCCACTAATACCCAACAGTAACCCCCAATAAAAACTGGGACTTGCACATCAATTCCTCCCACCTATGGACTTACCATTGGGCAGATGCAGTGCTGCTCTTGATCTTGATCTATTTCAAACATTGATGGCTAAGTTTGGCCCCAGCGCCCCTCCACCATATGTACCTGCGATGACGAGCGCTTCTGAATTTTCTTTAAAGATATTTTTCCACTTTTATGTACATGGCAGGGGTGCACGGCACGTGGTCCTCTGCTGACTGGGCGCCCCTTTTTTCCCCCCACAGGGAACTGGCTGAGAAATCGCTAAGGGCAAGTCGACGCGTCCAACCGCCACTGCCTTCATGTGGCTTTTGAACCCCCTCTCCAGCCCATCCAAAGTGCACTGACCTACACCAGCGCCTCTATATGATGGGCAATGGCACCCACACTGAGCCACCAATGATTAATGCAGCAATAGCTGGATGGGCTGACATCAGTGACCTGGGCTGGCTCACTGCAGGGCAGAGAGGGGTGCCCAGCATCCCCCGCCATGTAAATAAAAGCAGAAAAAGGTGTTCTGTTAGAAAATAAAACAGCAGCCCCTGTACGGGGGTGGGGGTGGGGGGAGAGTGGGGAAAAGAAAATTAGTGCCAAAAGAGAATAGCAGGAGTTTCATTTCTATTATAGCAAAACAAATCACCAGTAGCATATCGTTTTTAGGGAGAAAGCACTTTACTCTATGTGAAATAATAACTCTAGTATACGTAAAAAAAAAAAAACCATAAATTAATAATATACAAATGAAATAGGGACATTTCAAGGATGAAACCATTTTTAACATTAAAGTACTTTAAAAAAAAACAAAATATTTAATAATATTAATAAATAATAATAAAATTAAAGAAAGAGGGAGGAGGTTAGAGGACTGTGTATAAGCACGCGTATGACTCCTATAATGAAACATAAAAACAAGATGATGAAATCCAGGCTAAAGAACCTAACTCTCATTTTCATTATGGGACATTCCCAAAATCTGTGTAATAAAGTACCTTCATTGCTAAAAATCCTGTAGCATGCTGATGTCTATGAAGGGGAAAGTTTAGCCATTCTGTCTGGGGTCATGTATCAATGAAAGTCCGCAGGGATCAGCGGATGTGAGGTGGGCAGAGGTGAGGTGTGCAGAGATGGACAGAGGTATCAGAGGTGGCTAGAGCTAAGCAAAGGTAAGGTGGTCAGTGGTGAGGTGAGCAGGGATGGGTAAAGGTAAGCAGAGGTCCTGGGGGCTGCAACTGATAGAAGTTAAGGCCACGGGTTTAATCATACAGTACCTGGTGTCCAGCGCTTAGCTCAAATGTCTGAGCAGGAGATATACGTTGGACAAATACTTTATATTCTGTACTGACAACCCTTTCTTAGTATTAGACAATGTTGTCAAATCTAATAGGACATGTGTCCGGTCATACCTCCATGCTTGTAGCCTTGTATAATGTGTTGTGTATTTCCACCTACCTGTTTTAATGCAATGCAATGCAATGCCTTTTTTTCAAAAGTTCAACTATTAATATGGCAGCTGTAAGCAGAGAGTTGTCTATATTCAGCAGCAGTTTGTTATGGTGATTAACAATAGGGCTATATATATATCCACATATATGGAAGCATCTGTCCTTTGCCTGAAATAATGAATTCCCCTGGCACCTGCATGTAGTAGAGATCCAGGTCTCATTATGCGCTGATCATTCTTTAGCGTGACACTAATGTAATAAACTGGTGCATACCTAGACATACATGGGTCTACCAGAGGAAATTATTCCTGGCTCTTACCAGAGGAAATAATTTTTGTGTCCCACTAGAGGAAATCTTGGGACTTACCAGGGGAAATGCATTGGGGCAGTCATGGGCTATTTTGTTAGGGAATTTACCTTGTGATCGGAGGGTTGCAGCTTCAATTCCCAGCTGGGACATGATTGAAGTCACCTAACCCCCAACTGCTCCTCAGGCACAATGGCTTGGGCAGCTCCAGGCACTCAGGCCCTTATTTAAGAAGGGATAGCGTCAGGTAGTGGCTGGTTAATGAGAAGTAGCGACAGGTAGCAGCTGGTGAACGCCGGACAAGGCACGCAATTACACATTTATCAAGCAGAATCTGTTTAGCGACTGGGATAGCGCCATGTAGCGTCCGATTCATCATTTTCACAGCCTCAGCGAACAGCGCCAGCGTTCAGCCTTGCACAGCGCCAGGTATGACCTCTCGCTACCTGTAGCTCTCCCATACATTTCAATGGACGAACCTTTTTTTCTCTTTAAACAGGGTTTTTGTTTTTTTGTTTTTTTCAAAAAAATCACAAATAATTCTGTGACCTCTTCTGGCATTGAAAAAGCAGTTTTTTCACGTTTTTATTTTTTATATATTTCTTCAGAAATTACATTACAGGTCTGCCATTGTTCATGTTACAATGTTGCTACAATGTAATTCCATATGTTTTCGCTTTGTTACTAGTGGATAGATGCTGAAAAACAGACTTTAAACACACCGCCTCCTGCTCTCTGGGCTTCAAACAAGCATTTTACAGCGCCAGAGATTTGTGAGGCTGTTTTTTTGTTGAATATGATGTGAGTCGGTCGCTATAAGCAGTCCCTAACATGCGCTCCCATAGAGCGCTGTACTGGTCAAATAGCGACTCCTCACAATGTATTCAACATTACTGCACAGCAACTGAGTCACTATGAAGTAGCGACCCACTGCCGACTACAGCTCTGAAAATGCCTGCTTCAGACGCTCATCTGTCGCTACCTGGCGTTAGTGATGAATCAGCCTGCCCGTTTGTTCGCTAGTGTGTGGTTATGTTGTGTGTTGCACATTTGCACAGATGGTAAAAAACAGAACATAAATTCCTTTGTATGAGCAAACATAAGTTGGGCATATGAGCACATTATCATTATCTTCAACCCACCAGAGAAAAACATTCTTGGTTCATAAGAGGAAAGCATGCGTGGGACCGATCAGAGAAAATCATGTTTGAAGCCTACTAGAGAAAATTATTTACTAACAAAGAAATCATGGGACCCACTAGAGGAAAGCACGAATGGAGCCCATTAGAGGAAAGTATGAACAGGGTCTATCAGAGGAAATTATATTTGGGGCCCACTAGAGAAAATAATGTTGGCGCTTAGCAGAGGAAATCATTTTTAGGGCAACCAGGGGAAATAAACATATTCTGAAAATCTAAATTCTGAAAAAAAATAATTTTGAAATTCTTACTGCACAAAATAAGGTGAGATATTTATGAATTACATAACACAAGTAACTTACAGAACACTTTTGGCAAATCTAAAACACTGAGTTAATCCTGGACCTCCTCTACTACCCTGCTTAGAGCCTGGGGTCAGAGCCCCCCGAATGATTCTTTGGTCAGCTGGTGGGCCAGTCTGACACTGGGCCCCATAGCAACATTTTTGGGGCTCAGAATATGTGTGACATCTCAGGAGAGTCTTAGTGGTTTGGAAAGCTTTATAAAAAGAGTTAAATAAAAATGAATGAAAACTGTTTTATTAGTTTTATTTCAAATAATGATTAACTGACATTCAAGCTCAAAATATCAGGTATAGATGCAAAAATTATCTAAACAGACAATTTGGGCAAGAAAAAAGTACATTGATTCCAATGTAGTTCGCTGTTAAAGCTGGAGAACTGAACAGACGTTCGTCCCAACTACAATAACATAGTGATAAATACAGCAAACACGGGGGGGGGGGGGGGGGGGGAGTCCAGCAAACATTGATCATTTTGTTTGGTAAATGTGGCAAACTTGTGTAAACCCGGCAAATCAATGTCAAAGCAATTAGTAAGTCACCCTGTAAGTACTTGCGTACTGTGGGTGTGCCTGCATATAGCCTAGGCCAGAGGAAAGGACAGTAGCAGATACAGAGAGGGAGCCATCTAATGAGACAGGACTTGGAGTGACTACAATACCTGCAGAGGCATTGTGTGTGGTTTGTCATCATAAGTATTGTTGGGCGAACCCTCAGAGTTTAAGGTTCAGAAAGTTCGGCCGAACTTTTAACAAAAGTTTGGTTCGGGTACCTGGACTTGAACCAAACCCAAACCTAAAACTGGTCCACATTGAAATCAATGAAGACCCTAACTTTGAGGGATGATTCTGCCTCTGGTGCCCCTCCACCCCTGCAGAAAGAAGTTCAGCAGAAAGTGGCTGTACAAATTACCTGAGTCCCACAGTCAGCTGCACTGTCAAATAGGCTATAGACGGGGCTACAGAAAGATGCCCGCCACTCCCATGAGTGAGGACATTCCTAATGCCATCTGCCAGTGCCCTCACTCCATAGCTTATTTGACAGAGCAGAGGAACACAAAGACCAATAGGATTGCGGGGCTCAGGTAAGTTGTACATTTTCGGTAAAGTTGGTTGATGGACACCACGCTGAACATTAGTATGGACTTCTGGCTGAAGTCCATGTTCAGGTTTGGGAACCTGAAATCGGAAAGTTCGGTACGAACCTGAACTTTGCTTCCGATTCGCTCAATACTAATGAAAAGGTGTATTGGCTAGTGTGTCAACTGCACTGCTAAAGGGGATTTGATTGTGAACTTGCAAACTACTAATAAGTTCCTCAAGAAATGTCTGTCATCTTGATTTGTACTTAGAGATATTGCCTAGGAGAAAACCTTGGCCCACACTTGAAACACAAGAACCTTACCTGTTAAGATGGTAATATCTCCGAACAATAAACATTTCCATTATTATCTTAGTCATAAGTGATCAAGCAGCAGACATCTATACTAATATCATAATTGATCTTATCTCTTAAAATCCTGTTAGGTGCAGCACCTGATCCCATCAATGTGTTTAGCACCAATGTTTTACATTTTTATTTTTTCCCCTTTCTCTGTCATTCTGGGTGGTGATGGACAATGAGGAGGAAGACTGCTGGTCACAGGACCTCTGACAGAAAGACAAATAGTGATCATTTGGTCAATATCTGCTTGGAACAGAACCTGAACAGCCTGGGCCCAACATGCAAGAGCAAACATGTAAAGGCCCAACACCCATTTTCTTGGAGAGTGCATCTACCACTTGCCTGAGGACAGACCAGTTGTCTCACCCTGCTTCTTCTACCTCTCTTGCAGCTGCCCCTTGCTCCATCTCCGCCACTATTCATGCAACACGGGTTGCCTCTTATGTGTCTTTGACTATTTTGTACAGGGGTTATATAACTTCAGTAATGATAAGGTGCTGTGTTTCACGAGCCAGGAGTGGAAAGCAGGGCCACAAGGAAACCAGAAAGATGTTTGCAGCTGAGACCCCGTGGCAACCCTAAACCATCTAATAGTGAGAGTAAGCCTGTGTGACATCAAAATCAAAGCTAGTGTACTATCTGTAACAACCCATGTGAGGAAGTCATCCACTGATGAACTTGTAAGTGCTCCTAAGGAGAAATAAAGACATCCATTGGCCTTGATTCATAAAGGGTAGAAAAAAACTCAACTGGTAGTAAAAAATTCAATTCATGAGAAAAAAGCTTGAGAATTTCACTGTTAGTGAATCACCAGATAGGAAAACAATGGAAGTCAATGGCACTTTTTTACTCCTGAAAAAGGGATTGAACTTTTTACTCCCTTTTTACCTGTAGTAAAAAGTGCCATTGACTTTCATTGTTTTCCTATCTGGTGATTCACTAACAGTGAAATTCTCAAGCTTTTTTCTCATGAATTGAATTTTTTACTACCAGTTGAGTTTTTTTCTACCCTTTGTGAATCAAGGCCATTGTTTTAATACAAAAAGCGTCCTGTATCGGGAACATTATGGCAACTATTAGTACTTGCCACCTGACCTATCCCACACCAAACCCTAGACATAGACGGTAGGTACTCCATATTCCAAAGACCCATCCATGCATTGGCCTGGTGCATGTGCATTTCACAGATGGTCCACTTCTTCAAAGGTTCATGGACCACTGTTAATTCTGATTTCTGCTCTTTACATTCACTAGTTGTCATGGATTTCATTCCAGTTTTCCAGATGTTTAACCTGTATCAGCAACCAACAAAATTAAAAAAAGATCATTTCGGCAGATGGCATACCTGTACCCAACAACGAGCACCATGTCAATAATACTGATTTTTAAAAGTTAATAATGGGCCGGCTGATTTATGACTAGCGGCAGATATCAGCAGATGAGCGTCTGTACAGAGGCGCTTAGAGTGACCGCTAGTAGACGCTGTGATATCCAGCTATCGGGCGCTGTAACAGAGCAACTCGGTCGCAGTAGTAACCTGACCTGGTGAATGAGATGTATGTTGGGAGTTCTAACACCAGTACAGAGTTGCAGGGAGTGAAAGGTAGCACCCGCTCATTGCGACCGACTCTCAGCGACTCGCACCATATTAAAAAATAGAACAGACTCACAGAGCATCGGCGCTCTGGATCTGGTCCCTAAGCATAGAGCGCCAGACGCTGTGTGATTAAAGTCTGTTTTTGAACACATATCCACCAGTAACAAAGTGAAAACACATGGAATTACTTTGTTGTAACATTGTGACATTAATACTTTAATGCCAGACCTGTAGTGACAATTCTGCTTAAAAATATAAAAAATAAAAAAAGTTTTACAAAAATGACTTTTTCTAGGCCAGGAGAGGTGACACAATTATTTGAGAGAAAAAATAAATACAATAAAAACAAAAAACCCTGTTTAACAGAAGAAAAGGAACGTCCATTAAAATGTATGAGAGAGCGACAGGTAGCTACAGGTAATACCTGGTGCTCTGGAAGCTAGAGCTCCGGCGCCTGTAACGATGAATCATATGCTACATGGCGCCTTCATAAATGTGGTATTGCGTACAGCGCCCGGCATTCACCAGACGCTGCCTGCCGCTACGAGGCACTAACTGGCGCTATCCCTTGATGAATAAACCCCTGAGTGTATGCCATCTTCATACAATAACCACCTATTTGCCTTAGGTAAAGATCTATCTATAAAATGTTAGAATTGCTTACTATGGAACACAAAGATATGCGTTTCAATGATTCAGTTATGTTCATTGTGCACTGATATTTATTCAAGAAATATTGATTAAATTACTTTGACCTTGTGTTCATTTAAGAAGTTGAGTGTTTGGTCAAGTCTTGTTTCAGTGGGAAGGTTGTGGCACTTAAAGTGGACCAACACCCTGGATTTTCACTATCCTGGGTTTTGGTTCACTTCTGAGGGGGACCCCGATTGGGAGTGCCCTGCTGCATGAAACCCCCAAGAACACCCGACAAAACTCACCTCACCCCGCTCCTACGGTGCATGCGCGGCTGCTCGTCCAATCAGTGCGCTCAGAGCCGTCCAAGCAGCGTCGAACCACAGCGGCTCGGAGCACACTGGCGGTCGCATCTCGCGCTTCCCTCTAACAGGGAGCGCGCCCACACCGGCCATTCACAAATGGACCGGGAGTAAGGTAAGGTTAGAGGGCGTCCTGGGGAGTTTCACACAGCGGGGCATCCTGATTTTGGATGCCCCGCAGGGAGGGATCGGATCGGCCTGGGAATCTTATATAGCTGCAGGTGAGCGCACACAGAGCAGGGATGCCAATCAGGTGAAGTCTTGTTGAAGCCACCCCATGCGGTACCATGGGAACTCACTGGATTTTGAGGCCAGATCAGTTTATTTTTAGTTGAATATTTTTATTTTTGAATAAAACAAAAATAGGGGGGGGGGGGGGGGCAAGGAAATAAACAGAACACACAGAGACTCCACCTGTTTCTTACACATCATCCCCCAACCCCCCCCCCCCCCCCCCCCCCACACACACACACACAAGTCCTCCTACAACCTGCTGTCTTTAAACCATTGCTCCCAAATAGCTTTGAACCCCTCTCTTTTGTCTTAAAGAGTACTACTTTATTTTTCTTCAATCATGACCTAATCAATTTTGGTTTTCAGGGTCTAATAAGAGAGTCATATGGATTCCCAAGCCACCGCTAATGTCAATTTGACTTCTATAAACACAAAAAGCTAATTTCTTAGCCTCATCACACACTTTGTGTAATTTTGAACAAATTCTTTTTTAACATTATGCCAAGGTAGAGAACGCTAATAACACAAGTGTGTGACTTTAGGGTGACAAGAAATGTGTCTTTCAAGAAGCTGCACGGCCAAGATATGGCTGTGGTCAAAAATGCAGGACAGTTCCAGATTCAAGTTCAGTTCTATATACTTTACATTTACTAACTAATATTTATCATGGATCTCATGGATACTCACAGATTTATAAAAGAACACCAAATGATCGTTTGGATTGTAAACATACAACTAAAACTATCAAGAAAATATACCATATTTTTCGCCCTATAAGACACACCTAGGATTTGAAGGAGGAAAATAGGAAAACAAATGTCTAAACCAAATGGTGTGTTGAAATACCCCATTACAGATATTGTGGCATCCCCCCACCCCATAGGCAATGTGGCATTCCCTCATCCCATTCCCATAGGCAGTGTGTCATTCTCCCCATCCCATTCCCATATGCAGTGTGGCATTCCCCCCATCCCCCATATGCAGTGTGGCATTCCCCCCATCCCATTCCCATATGCAGTGTGGCATTCCCCATCCCATTCCCCATATGCAGTGTGGCATTCACCATCCCATTTCCATAGGCAGTGTGTCATTCCCCCCATCCCATTCCCATATGCAGTGTGGCATTCCCCCCATCCCATTCCCTATATGCAGTGTGGCATTCCCCCCATCCCCCATATGCAGTGTGGCATTCCCCCCATACCCCATATGCAGTGTGGCATTCCCCATCCCATTCCCCATATGCAGTGTGGCATTCCCCCCATCCCCCATAGACAGTGTGGCATCCCCCTCTCATTCCCATAGACAGTGTGGCATCCCCCTCCCATTCCCATAGGCAGTATGTCATTCCACCTCCCATTCCCATAGGCAGTGTGGCATTCCCCCTCTCATTACCTTTTCTTTTTTATTATTTTTTTCATTATTTTTTTTTTACATTCACCCAATAGGATGCACTGAAATCCCCCCCCCCCCCCCCCCCCACACACACACACACACACACACACACACACACACTTTAGGGGGAGATTCGTGCGTCTTATAGTGCAAAAAATGTGGTCTTTTATTCCATTTGCCAAATTAATCACTACACATAACCACTACACAATTAAAATCCCTTAAAAAACACATAATGAGACAATACATATAAGACAAACCAACATGGAAGTGTGTAGGCGATGGGGGGATCAATGGCACACATAAATATCAATCTATATTTAAAACACATAAACACAAGTGATCTAATCAGTGCAAATAACAATGTGCAAATCCTACCTATGATCCGGATCCTATACCAAATAACTATAAAGTGCAAAGTGCAACCAATCAATAGATACAAATAAAATATATAATCACAAATAAAACCTACATGATTACCCAATACCTAAATGCTCTATAAGAAATAAAAAAATGACCACACAATACCTCACCAATATAGATGCTAGTATCAATCAACCATTAAATACCAAATACAGCGCAAAAATACATCCAACCAAAATATACTCAAGGTATAACAGGTACGCCGGTAAAGGGTCTCCCCACCGCCTACAGCACCAGGAGCCACGCGTTCCGTGGGTGTATCCCCCACTTCATCAGGTGCATTAATGGCTCCAAAAAATGTTCGAATGGATTAACTTTCTGTTGCTGAACCCACCCTTATGTCATAGTCATTAACTATAGGTTTCATTGACACATGGATTATCTATTAAAAATGCTTTTTTTCCATCGACCACTGATGTGATGACCACACTGTCAAGATCTTCACAACTTAGTACAGACTAAATAAAATTATAATAGCATATACTGTACTATACCCTCTCAAAAACTAAAAGAAAGAGAGTCTTGGCTGAAGTTGGCCTTGAATGAAATGTATGTAAAATATGTTGTAACGCAGGTCAGGAAGGAATTCTGGATTGGGCCAGCAATTAACAAAATGTGCTAATCTGCAATATAGAAAAAAGGGTTCATCCCGCACAGCTCCACGAACAGCCGCTGAGCCGAGTCAGTTAAGAGAGTCATCTGCAGCAGAGATGGGGCCAGCTGAAAACTGAGAACCTGAGCTGAGCATAAAAGAAAAGCAAAGCAGTGGAGCTTACAGATTCTGAGGTGGATGTTTGGTGGTATAAAGGTGGTTGGAAGTTGTTGTAGGTGGGTAAGCTAAATTTAGTGACAGCTTTCTGGGCCTGAATCTCTGAGATGATAATGGCATGGACCAGTGTGGTGGATGCCTGCTGTGGAATAGGATGAGAAGACTGAGCTGAGACTGTGTGTGAGGAAAAGCAGGCGGTGGTGATTTCTGACTAAGGCAGAAGAGGACACTGATGAGGGTGATCAATATCTGAGGGCATGACTAAGGTCATATGAAGCTGGAGAGGTAAGGGGACTGCTAGGGATAGGACTGAAGGAGTCAGGCTCGGCTAAAGAGTCGAGAAGGGTGTAGGGAGGCAACTGTGGTCTTGCCCACTTGCCAAGGCCTGGCATGCCCCTCCATTGCAGTTAATGGATTGATGGTGAGCTAGTGCCATGATACTTGATCTTGGGAACCAGTAAGTTTTATTCAACCAGACTAGGTCAGATAGTATTAATGTTTTGTTACTTTTTTCCTGGATCAGTCCTTTAAAGCAAAACAAAACCCAGGAATTTTACTTTCCTGGGTTTGGAAACCTCCCAGAACCCCCAGTACAACTACAGCCCCAGAATCCCCAGCGGCATGCACGTTCCCACCCCAACCTATCTGAATAACTGGGGTGGGAGCATGTGCACACCACTGGGGAAGCAGGGAATACAGCAGTGCACGTTCCCCATTGAAAGCAATGAGAGCCATTTGCCATAATCATGGCAGATTGCTCTCTTTGGACAAGAGCCTGCACATCTACCATTGGGAAAGGTAAGTGATTACTGGCACCCTGAGGGGTTTTACACAGGGGAGCATCAAGTTTCATAATGACCTGGGGGAAAGTAAGTTTAAATTCCAGGATGGCCGCTGGTGGGTTTTTTCAACTTATCATTTGACACTTATTGAATCTTTTCTTTAAAGCTGCATTTACATCTTTATTTTTGAAGCTGTAGATGATTGGATTAAGCAGAGGCATGACCGCTGTATTCACCAAGCTATACACTTTTCTTGAATTGAAAGTGTTCGCTGAGCTCGGTATCAGGTACTGACACACAAGAATTATATAGAGGAGCGTCACCACTGTGAGATGTGAGGAACACGTGTAAAAGGCTTTAAGTCTTCCAGTGTCTGTCCGGATCTTCAGTACAGCCACTATTATAAAAACATAGGGAATAAATGTTAGAAGAAAGGGGGCAAGGGTAAAAAAGCACGAGGCTACCAAGAAGAACACAATATCCAGCAATTTGGTATCGCTACAGGTGATTTTCATCAAAGAAATAAAGTCACAGAGGAAGTGATTTATTTCAATTGATGAATAGCAAGAAAAAGTAAATAATATCCCTGCTAGTGATCCAATCAGTAAGAATGCTGATACCCAACAGAAAGAGGCCAGGATAATGCATTTCCTACGGTTCATGATCAAGTGGTAAATCAGGGGCAGACAAATAGCTATATAACGATCATAGCTCATTGCTGTCAATATATACAACTCATTAAGCAATAAAGATCCATACAAATACATTTGTGCTAGACAACCAGCAAAGGAAATGGTTTTATCTCCAGTAACAAAGCTTGTTAGTATCTTAAGCAATGCAGTGGTGGTGCAGGACATGTCCACAATGGACAAGTTAGCTAAGAAAAAGTACATCGGCGTGTGAAGCTGAGAGTCCAAGCAGACTAATAGAAGGATGGTCAGGTTACCAATGAGGGTTAGGAGATAATCCAACAGAACAAAAATAAAGACTGTCGTTTTTATTTCAGGAACATCAGAAATTCCTTGAATTATGAAATATTTATTTTTAGTTAGGTTTAAATGTATCTGTCCAGGCATTATTGGTGATCTGTAGAGCAAATCATGGGCAGACATTATGAGCGCTTTGTTCAGCATATTTCTTTTTTTAACCTTGTCGCATGTTTCAAATAAATGTAATTCACTAATGGAGACAAACATTGTTGGGTCTCTTCCTTGAATTATGCCCAGACGGTATTAGTGATCTGTAGAGAAAGTAACAAGCAGACTTGTTAGTTGGTTGATTATTTGGTTGGCATTTATCATTAACCTGCTTATTTCAGATAAATGCAGTTCACGTAACTAGTGCTTAAAGGGCCAGTCCAGGCCCCTCCCCCCTGCCCTGCCACCCTTTCCTAGTGCTAAGGCCAAGCAGGGTGATTAAGGACCTGTTTCTGGTCTGAAACGCGTAGACGTGTTCAAGTTTTTCTTCACTGGGAATGTTTGCCTCCTTGGCTTTTTAATACTTTTTGGAAATAAAGACAAATTTTTATTGGATCAACTGGCTGGCTACTTTTTCTGGTTTACCGCAAGGATTGTTGGAGTGGAGCACTCCCAGCTGCTGCCGGATGTCCATTATCTCACCTGGGAAAGCTACAGATTTAAGGTAGAGCTGACTATTATCAAGTTAATTAAAAACACTTACCTCAGATGCAATACAGTGCTGATGATCAGCGACACTAGCGATGGATGCCGCCATCACTACTCCAGCCATTCATGCAGTCTTATGCAGCCATATAGAGCATTCCCCTGTCAAGCAACGGTGTTGCTCGATCTTCGGTGCTGAAGTGTGGCTGAGGTAAGTGTTTTTTTTATTGAATCCCCCCCCGGCCATGCCTCTACGACAGAGGGGCAGGGTTGGGGGTGGAATTTTGAAATGGGCAGTCTGGCTGGACTGGCCAGGTGCAAAAAACAGACACAACATTTTTCTTGACACATGTCATGGCAGTAGACATGAGGGTCGATTCAGAGCCTGGTGAGCAAACTCACTCCTTTTTTAGGATAGAAAATTGCCATTCACTTTCATTGTCTACCTTGGGGCTAATTCAGAGCCAGGTGTGACGACCTGCCCCACCACGCGCACGTCACCCCCTCACTAGCTCTGCCCCGGCCACACATCTCCGGAGTGTTGAGCAACACCTGAACAATACATATGCCTTGGAAATTGAAGCTTGTCTCTACCTATAGCTAAGTAGTGGTTATGCGTTATGCCCTGTTCACTATACTGACATTCAGAAGTTATGAGCGCAATGTATTACATCAATGCGTGAAGTTGGTTCACAGCTCCGATAGCATGCACGCTGCTGAGTTTTGATATTGGAGTTAAGGGCGGTCTTAAAAGCAAACACTACATGATGATCATTTCCAAACTGGCCATGTGAACATTTCACTTACTTTGAGCACAATTATGCTACAACACACCCAGTGAGACGGATGCCATTGCCGTGCTTTTATGCTGGAAGCGCACGTGCACTGAGTCACTGGCCGTGTCAGTTGGCCGGATACAGCAGTGCAATTTCTGGGAGGGGGTGTATGTGTGTGTGTGTGACGTATGAATGTACGGAGGGCCCCCATTATTTTAATGCACCATTAATTGTTTTTTATTGCTATATGGGATGTGTATCAATTGTGTGTGCTGGGATTGTTGCAATAAATATTTGTTGTTTCTCGGCTATTGTTGTACTCGCATTTAGTGCCGGTCCTGCATGTAACCCTGTCTTTTGTGTGTAGTATGAGTTACAATTTAACTATCTTTGGAATGTCCTCCTGACCATTCCAAAGATAGTTTCATGATAGTTTAGTATGCAATTGCAGTAGGGTCCCTGTTTTGGGCAGCGCACCCTGGTTATAGACAGTATTATTCATTACAAGAGTTTGGTGCCACCTGCAATTTTGTGGTTTATGAGTTACAATTTAGATTGCTGTACATAAAAAATAATTTACCTTTTTATAAAGCTTACTGGGATAGATTTTAAAAACAAGATGGCCGCTCAAGGGCTTGCAGGCCACTGGCAAACAGTAAGTCATGCTGGGCTTCCGGTTACTGTGCATTTCAGTTATGCCAGAAGCTCCAAATTCGCTGCTACCTTTCTTTTCCAACTGTGCCAGGCTGTTGGTCCTGTTTAATGATTTACCAACATCATTTTTGCCCATAAAAAGTATGAGTTTCAAAACAGAAACATTAGAATTGACCGCTACTGTCATTCACAATGATCCCAGTGAATATGCTGTCTTACCGCTTATGACTCTGTGCTGCCCGCCCCAATCTTTGACTTTAGATTTTGCCTAAAACATTGTACTGGAAGATCCTTGCCCAACTTGCCCTGTGACGACATCAGTTTATTCGTATTTTGCTCCTAAACAAAGGGGCTTCCTACTGGGGAGGTGGACATCTGAATTTTCCCTGCTTCTCCTATGCATCCTCAATATGAGAGGCTTAACTGGAAAAGACAAGGGATCAGGGGCATCAGATGTAAACTTCTAGTATGTTCTCCGGCCTTCTTATATTGGTGCTACACCTCAAAGTGACAATATAGCTGTAATTTAAACAGACAGTTAAAACCTTTAAGTCAGACCAACACCCATTTTACATGAAACAGATGTTGGTCCGAGCATAGGGGCATCCCAATTGCCAATGCTCCTCCCCACGCACACATCCCCCAACTGCTAATATGCATGGTGAAATCCGGAGAAATCTAGTTTTGCTTTTAGCTGCTTATAATAGTGCATAATTGTGTTCAGAATTAGCCAATCACGTTTAAACTCCTTTTAAATAGTAGATTCACTACGTATAAAGTTCAGTTGTTCTGGTTATAACATTTTCTTAGTTGCATTTTACAGAAAAAGCCAATATCCATAACCAGCTTACAACACAAGTGAACTCATTGTTGATGGGTATCAGTCAAGAGAAGAGTTAAAAAAATTCCAAGGCATTAGATATACTACAAACTCAATGAGGAAGGTTCTAAAATGACCTTTCTTGGTTTGATATACATGGCAAAAGCCTGTCATCTGTTTGTGTACTATTAATATCTAATGTGGATAGATCCCAGAGAAAATTAGTCGGCTTAATGCCACCCATCTCTCCATGCTTAGATGAAGGTAGGGTTCAGGGAAGAAGTATCTTCTGGGCTTAAGGAGATTTTGAAGTGCGTGTGTGGGGTAGGGAAGATAGGCACACAAAGAATTCACAAGTTATCTTAAGAAGGTTCCACTTACTATAAATTATAGATTCACACAAAGGCAAGGCTGGAAGCAGAATAGCAAAGACAAGCATGGACTAGAAACAGGTGCACTTAAAGGCAAGACTTAAAGCAGATTAGCAGACCGGGAACATATACACATGACACTGAACAAACTGACTTATGCCACCAGAGAGGCAATCTGCAGACCTCCTGGGGCGTGGGAGGTCCAGTGCTCAACAAACCAACCCATGTCTATGGAAGAGCTCCCTAGGTGGAGGATACACTAGGCCCCAGGCAGTCCTGTGATGGTTGCAGATTTAGGAACAGAAAACCAGAGGGAAGATGGTACACAATAGATTAAAGCTAATTGAGAGGCTAGTGGATGGCCTAAGCCTAGCACAGACAACAGAGGGCCGAGACACCAGTATGGACAATGGAAGGTCTGGGCTCCAGTGCATATAATGGAAGGTCTGGGCCCAAGTACAGACAATAGAGGTTCTGGGCTCCAGTACATACAACGTAGAGTCTGGGTCCAAGTAAAGACACCAGAGGTTCTGGTCCCCAGTATGGACAATGGAGTGTCTGGGCAGCTCCAGTACAGACAATGGAGAATCTGAGCTCCAGTACAGACAATGGAGTGTCAGTGTCCCAGTACAGAAAATGGAGAGTATGGACCCCAGTACAGACAATGGAGAGTCTGGGCCCCAGTACAGACAACAGAGGTTCTGGGGCCAAGGAAAGACAATGGGGGGTCTGGGCTCC
Organism: Gastrophryne carolinensis; assembly: GCA_027917425.1. Lineage (NCBI taxonomy): Eukaryota > Metazoa > Chordata > Amphibia > Anura > Microhylidae > Gastrophryne > Gastrophryne carolinensis. Next base: position 39,861,514 of record CM051235.1, on the reverse strand, counting down.
AGTACATAAAATGGAGGGTCTGGGCCCCAGTACAGACAATGGAAGGATTGGGAACCAGCACAGACAACAGAGGATCGGGGCCCCAGTTCAGACAACAAAGGGTCTGGGCCCCAGTGCAGACAATGGAGAATCTGGGCACCAGTATAGACTATGGAGTACAGACAACGGAGTACAGCTACACTCAGACAAAGAGACACATAGCATAAAACACAGCAAGAGAATGCGTTCCTAGCATGGAACTGGTAGGCAGGAAAGGTACAAGGCAGACACTAGAAGGCCACAGGAACCACAAGACTGGAGCATCACAGGGAGGCTGGTGGTCAGCTTCAGGGTGCAACTGCTAGGCCACAGTCACACGGCAATGGCAAAATGAAACAGCATGGGGCGGAGTCCCACATGAGTCTGGTAGGAATCCACAGACAGCCAGAACACACAGGGACAAGGATGAGAATAAGCCTAAGCTGGACAGAACAATGGTGTAGCAAGCAAATGCATAGACTTATAGCATGAAGCCAGGGTATCGCTAGTAGGAAGCATCCTCCCAGATATGAATATTTATTAATATTCTGTTACATTTCTATGCTAGAAGCACATGGAATAATATTGTATGACACACTAAGGCGCTGCTATGACTTAAACCAGACCAACAGTCTTGCACAGTTGAAAATACAAATTCACCAAAATTCCCTTTACCAATCTGCATGCTTGATACTGAATCATTGTCAGCACTTACATTTGCTCCTGCATCCACTCAAACCTGAAACACTGCCTCACCGAGTTTCTCCTGGTAGCAGCCATTTTGGAGCTTCCTTTCCCAGCCTTGCTGCTGCCTGGATTCAACTGACACAACCCCACAATGCACAGCGGCAGGAACCCCAGCATCACTTCTTTGCAGGCAGCCTGTAGCTCCATGGGATGCCATTTTTTTGTTTATAAAATTGACCACAACAGGAGTTGCAAAAAGGTAAATTAATTTTATGCACAGCAATCTGAACTGACCCAGGCAGAAATGCATATGAGCACTGGTTCTTGTAAGAAGGGGGAAGGGTGTTGGCCCAGTTTAAGGTCCTCACGATGTTCAAAATGCCACGTTAATTAATGCAGAAGCCATACATAGAATTTATGGTGCCTGCCTAGTGATCTGTTCCCCTCAGCTGTTGTGATTTGGACTTCTATGAGGAACTGTGAGCAGGTCTGAATAAACTGATTAACCCCTGAGGAGCATCATGGGCTGCTTTGTTAGTAGATATGCCTATTTATCTTTGCATAGGTTCTATCCCAGTATATTTCCGAAACACATATTTTTAACGGAGCTCTGTCACAAAAAAATGGTTTAATAAAAAACTCACATAAATATGCCAGGCATGTACTCTCCATTAAAATGTAAAAAAAAAAATCAGCTACACTTTTTTTTTCTTTTTTACTTGTAGGAAGAGAAGTTTTCTTTCATCCAGTATACGTATAGGAAAACAAGCTCAGCAGACATGTTTTTTAGTAGAAGTAACTCTTCCTCTAGCATGTTTAATTGGATTTTGGATAGAGCTTTTGTGATAGAGCTCCTGTAAGTTCTTCTTTGTTAAGATGTTTTATTAGATGGTGACAATGATTAGGAGCTGCCCTTAGTCACATTTACGCACTTATAGTAGACCTACCTCATGTTATGCAACAGCTGTAAGAAGCAGAGGGTTGTCTGCCTTCATATTTATATATTCATAAACCTCAGTCAGTAAACTGCGATAATTAATTCCCCAGGCACTTTAAAGTTGCACATTATTGTGATAATTAGTTGATTAACAGGTCTTAAGTGTGATATGCTGATGTAATGTACTGTTACAATACACATGGCATAACCATGGCCAGCCTTTGGGGCGTTCAGATGGAGCTACCCTTCAGGGTGCTGTGACCAGGGGGGGCTGCTTATAGTGCCACCAGCCGTTGTCATATTTGGTTAATTTATATATATATATATATATATATATATATATATATATATATATATATACATTTTTATTTATATTTTTTTATTTATACTTATTTATTTTTTATTATTATTTTTTTATTTATATATTATTTTTTAATGAACCCGTTTGGTCCAGGTGGAGGCCCTCAGTCATAGTCGTAACAGGTCTAAAATGCATCACCATTAGTGATGAGCTGGAACAGGGTCTATCTGGTTTGGAAACACTCCAGCCAGGTAGTTTACAGTATCCGGCTTTTGATACTCCCAAATGCTGTATACTATTTCTCTGACTACCATTACCCTCTGAACTGGTATAGAGGTCTGTAAGGAATATTGGAAATGTTATTTTCCATGTCTGATTCGCCCAGGTCCTCTTTCATAAACAGAAACCTCAGGATCAATAGACTTTCAGGAAGAGGAACAACCATATTTGGATTGGAGGGGGCAATATTGCCCGTTGCCATAAGAGATCAGTAAACACACTGTATTACAGGGAATTCCCATATCAAAGTCCCCCTGCTAAATCATCTTACACCTCCAGAGAGCCTGTTGGTTACAGTGAAGACTCACAGAATGCCTCCTGATGCGTGTTGGCCACTCACAAAAAGCGCAAAAGCCGAAGCTGGACACGCCAGAGCCAAATATTTTTAAAGAACTGCATGGATTCAGTACACATTCCTCATAATTTAACAACATATTTAAAAGCTGCTAGTCACAACGCATCTGTATTTAGTGTTAACAAAATTATTAGGTGCTCCAGAACCAAGCTATGGAGAACTTGGGTCCATAACCATATCAAACAGCTGCGTTTGGACTCGATTTTGCAGCATCTGATGCAGTTGTTCAACACCAGAATCAGTGTCCTCCAACTTTCTTACTAAAAGTTATGGTCAAAATAATTTTAGGAGTTTTTTTTAGCTGAGAGCTAAGGGGAGGGAATAGAAACTCCTCCAAGGGGGGGGGGGGGGTGGTAGGAGTGACCAGACCCGAGTTAAATGCCCAGGGATGAAAATAGTGTCGGTGGCGTCTAGTGGTGGCTGGCATGCCACCTGCCAGCACCAGCCAGTGGCATGGCAGATGATTTGACCTGGATCCTGGTCTGACCAGCAAAGATGGACGAATCTAGCTTCGGGTAGGATCCGAAGCCCATCACGAATCACCACTGCTACTGAAACTGGGTCTGGTCCCTCTTGGGAGCCCAGGTTTTCATATTAACTATGTGCACAAATAGCTTTAACTGTTTTGCTGGGTGGAAACACCCCTCCAGGTAAATATCCTGAGTGCTGCACTAGCTACAATATTCTTTCCTGCTGTACATTGAACTTTACAGGAATAGCAAAGATTAGAGGATAGTGCAGCTTAGTTTATTGTTTTTTTAGACAGCAAAGGAGAATCCGTCCATCCATTGAAAAAACTTTACATTTAATTGCCTGGCAGCATAACTGATGCAGTGTCTATCCCATGCTTTCTCTTTTTTTGGGTTGGACAAAGTGTGTGGTCAGCCCCCCACAGATGATAGCAGTCTCCTGGGAGCAGATGCAGGACATCCAAACCTAATCTTTCCCCCTGGGGCACCCCGGTTCAGGGTAACAGCTGTGTGAAACCCCCCAGGTCACTAATCCACTTACCTCTCCCCGGGCCCAGGCTGCAGCTAGAGCAGCCAGCTCGAGTTTTTGTGGTTATTCATATATGTATCCAGTGTCGTAACTAAATGTTGATGGGGCGAACAATAAATGTGGCCCTTTCAAGTCTCATACAGTAAACCTTTTTCTGTCTGTTAACTTATTTGGATGAAGCAAGATAACTAAAGACTGAAACTGTAGGAATGAATGGTGCTTCCCTTCTCTAATTTCCCAAGTAGCACAAATATGATAAAATAAGCAGCAACAATGACCTCCTGGGCCCAAGTGCGGTGGCACCCCCATGTGTATTTATATATTCATTCTCAGGGTTATTTATTGTATTTAACTGTACATTCCCAAATTAAGTTTTATATACTCAACCATTTCCCCTCTGCCTTATTGTTTCTAAGTGTCTATATTATTTATGTGAGTGATTTGTTACATAGTTACATAGTTAATATGGTTGAAAAAAGCCATATGTCTATCAAGTTCAACCGAGGATGTTGAGGTAGGAGAAGTTATTATTTATTTTACTCATAACAGATAATAGTAACTGTTAATGTTATTTTCTTCTAAATCAGGTGTTGATGCTGTAACAAGCTTCTGTGGGAGGCTATACCACAGGTTTGTAGTTCATATGGTCAGGGCCGGATTTAACACAAGGCAAACCTAGGCCTGTGCCTAGGACGCATTTGTAGCAGGGGGGCGCAAATTTAGTTTTTTAGATGATGACAAGATCACATCAGCTGAGCGTGCCGCGGTCGCTAGTGATTTACTCCTGTGTGTCGGGAATCCTCATCCTACCGCTGAAATAAATTTGGTCTGTCACCTTCAGCCAGAACAGTGCAAGGGCATCCCATCTGCCACGGAGCACTGCTGGGAATGACGTAACTTCTCTCACTCTCATCCCACGTGAGGGAACCTCAGTGGGCAGCACTCTCCTCATAGCAGTTTGCAATGGGGGCAAAACCGAGTGATTGTTTGTCTGCACCTTCGACCTTCGTTCTGTGACTGTCTCCTCTCGGCTTTTCCTCCTTCATCCCAGGTTTCATAAATGTCTATATTGATTGATTAGGGTGGGGGGCAGGGGCGGACTGGCCATAGGGCGTACCGGGACAAATCCCGGTAGGCCGCCTCCCCCTGGCCCCATAGTTGGTGATGTTGGGCCGCTGCGGCCCTAGCTGGCTGGGCAACAGGGAGCTGCCATGGCCGCCCAGCACACTGCACTGGAGCACATGACGTCCGGGCGGCAACACAAAACTGCCTGTTGGGGCAGGCGGAGAGTCTACTGACAACTGTCACAGTCAATGAATTATTGGCTGTGCAGCGCAGCGGACGGGCGCCCTTCAGAGTGGGCGGGACTCCTCTCTGGTCCCAAGCAAAGCTGGAAATGCAGGGAGGTCCAGTTCTAGGCTGCCTTCAGAGGTGAGAGGGGGGGAAGTTCTTTTTGATTTATGTGATGGGCCCTGTCCATCACATAAATCATGCAGCTGCCCACCATTGAGGCACCCGGGCACGCTGCGCTGTGACAGGAGGGGCCCCAGCCAAGAAGCCAGCAACTCAAAGCCGGCAGCTTCTGTTACCGATCATCACGGTGGTCTGTCTGGCTTTAATGCTGCTGCAGTCAGCTTAAATCATTGGATATGTTCACCTCCTTTTGCTGTAATATGTTATGCCTCCCCTCTGTACCTCATTCATAAGCTGCCCCTATCACCCACCCATCCCTCCATCCCCACTTATCCCCAGCCTACCCCCGTCACCCACCTATCCCTCCATCCCCACTTATCCCCAGCCTACCCCTCTCAACCACCCATCCCTCTATCCCCACTTATCCCCAGCCTACCCCCTATCACCCACCCATCCCTCCATCCCCACTTATCCCCAGCCTACCCCTGTCACCCTCCCATCCCTCTATCCCCACTTATCCCCAGCCTTCCCCTGTCACCCACCCATCCCTCCATCCCCACTAATTCCCAGCATACCCCTGTCACCCACCCATCCCTCCATCCCCACTTATCCCCATCCTAGCCTCGTCAGCCACTCATCCCTCCATTCCCACTTTTTCCCAGCCTTCCCCTGTCACCCACCCATCCCTCCATCCACACTTATCCCCAGCCTACCCCTGTCATCCACCCATCCCTCCATCTACACTTATCCCCAGCCTACCCCTGTCATCCACCCATCCCTCCATCCCCACTTATCCCCAGCCTACCCCTGTCACCCTCCCATCCCGCTATCTCCACTTATCCCCAGCCTACCCCTGTCACCCACCCATCCCTCTATCCCCACTTATCCCCAGCCTTCCCCTGTCACCCACTCATGCCTCCATCCACACTTATCCTCATCCTTCCCCTGTCACCCACTCATCCCTCCATCCACACTTATCCCCAGCCTTCCCTTGTCACCCACTCATGCCTCCATCCACACTTATCCCCATCCTTCCCCTGTCACCCACTCATCCCTCCATCCACACGTATCCCCAGCCTTCCCCTGTCACCCACTCATGCCTCCATCCACACTTATCCCCAGCCTACCTCCGTCACCCACTCATCCCTCCATCCACACTTACCCCCAGCCTACCCTCGTCACCCACTCATCCCTCCATCCCCACTTATTCCCAGCCTACCCCCGTCACCCACTCATCCCTCCATTCACACTTATCCCCAGCCTACCCCTGTCACCCACTCATCCCTCCATCCCCACTTATTCCCAGCCTACCCCCGTCACCCACTCATCCCTCCATTCACACTTATCCCCAGCCTACCCCCGTCACCCACTCATCCCTCCATCCACACTTACCCCCAGCCTACCCTCGTCACCCACTCATTTGAGGGCCTTAAGCTTATTTTTGATACCCCAGTGTGGCTGCAGCACATGTGAGCAGTCGCAGAGTCCTCTATCAGATGGAGTTCTGTGAGTAAAAAGCATATACCCACCGGTTTTCAGGTTCCCACGGCAGTGTTGAGCAACAATCATTGCAAGGGGAACAAGACTCCAGTTAGAGTTTTGACCCACTTAAAATTCTGGTCTTACAGATGGCGGGAATGTAGCAGGAATACAATATTTACTCTAACCCACCACCAGTAAGCCTTGGATTTAATAGACATTTACCTTTACTATGCAGAGCTCAGCCTGTCAGGGGAACCGGAGGTGGCTGCACACTTATGCGGCATCTACATCTTTTCAGTGATCCCACAGCACATGCATTGGCTAGGGTGGCATCACTCTTGCTGATGCAAACTCCCACTTCAGGCCTATCTGAATGGCCACCATGGGCATGCACAGACAGAGGAGAGCAGCCAGTGGGAGGTGCTCAGCAATTTTTTTGTATGTTAGGATTCCCAATGCTAGGCCAGCTAGAAGGGGCGCTGCCTGCACATGATGTAACTTACTATACCAGGCCGGGCGCAGTACAGCAGGGCCGGAGTGGCCAAAAAAGTCCCGGGACGTTTTTTAACCCCAGTCTGCCCCTGTATATATATATAAAATTATGTGACATTAATATACTATCCTGGGCCAGGAACAGTAAAGCAGGGCCGGTGTGCCCCAAAAAGTCTTGGGCCGTTTTTTAGTCCCAGTCCGCCCCTGGTGGGGGGGGTGGACTCAGGGGAAAGTGAAAGTAAAAAATTTAAGAGTGTGAGTAAGGGAGAGGGGAAAAAACATCAGATAGAGAAGAATAATTCCTCACCTACATTGTTTGCGTTGTCGTATACAAAAATGGTGTGAGGTCCCCCCTACCCAGAACAGGGCGCAGGGGGGCAGCTTTGGTGGCTCCCAGCCCTGCCAGCTACAAACCCGCAAAGCCTAATGGACACGAGCTCTTCTGCCCCCCCCCCCCCTCGGCTTTGGGGAGGTAGGTAATGGGGGGGCTCAGGGTTAATAGCAAGTCCCCGGGAGCGGGATGATGCCAGCAGGGCGGCGCCCATGGTGGAAGCTTGGTCTTCTGAAGCCGCAAGAGACGGGGGTGATCAGAGCCCCCCACCCACACGTGTAGAGGAGACCAAGAGGGAGTGATCACGCTTGGAAGTTAGCAAATGTCATTTTTTTATACATGAAATGCTGGTGGAAGCTGAAGCGGTGGGTCCTATTCTAGGGCACTTTCCTGCAGCCGGAGGGACCCGGGCGGGGATAGAAGGCACCCTGGGTGATGAGGAGACCCGGCTGGATCGATAGAGGGGTCAGATGAGTATCTTTTTTGGGGGGCAGCTAGCAGGAGGGGAAGCAAAGTACGTAAAATTTACGTAACTGGCAGTTAACGACAGTAGAGGCAGCTACGTATATTTTACGTAGCTGCCGTTTGAAGAGTTAGTGCATGATAATAATGATTCTCCCAGTTTTACTCCCCCGAGGATGTTTGTAGCCTTCAGGTTATTTACCCCAAGTGCATGGCTTTACATTTCTCCACATTGATCTTAATTTGCCAAGTGGATGCCCAGACACTTAAGGAGTCCAAGTCAGCTTGAAGCTTGTGAACATATTCAATAGTCTGCACTGTGCTTCATGTCATTGTGTCAGACAGTGCATTTAATTTGATCATCTATGTCGTTGATAGACAAATTGAATAATAGTGGGCCCAGCACTGAACCCTGGGGTACACCGCTTACAACCAGTAAACATCCAGAGTAGGTATCATTAACCACAACTCTCTGCACATGATCCTTCAGCCAGTTTTCAATCCAGTTACAAACTGTATTTTTGTATTGTATTTTTATCTCCTGAAGATCTCAATTTCCCCAATAAGCGTCTATGGGAAACAAATACTTTTGCAAAACTGAGAAAAACTATATCCACAGCAATTTTCCCACAATGGATGTTAAACTTACCGACCTGTAATTGCCCGGAGAAGACCTAGAGCCCTTTTTAAGAGTGGGCACTACATTTGTCTTGCACCAATCCCTTGATACTACACCAGTTGTGAGTCTTTAAGGATCAGGAACAGGAGTTATGAGATAACGGAGCTTTAAGAACTCTTGGGTGAAGTACATCTGGTCCTGCAGTTTTATTCACATTTACATTATTTAGTCTTTCCTGGATGATATCCATGTTTAGCTTGTTGGGTATTATACTTGGGCTATTGCTATCAGTGGCATTTCCTGTGTTAGCTCCTTGCTCCTCTCTTGTGTACACAGAGCTAAATCAATTTAACAGCCCCACCTTCTCTTCATCCCAGTGGCCATTTCCCTATTAGCAATAATTAGGGCACCTACCTGTTCTGATTTAGTTTTCTTTGAATTTATATATTTAAAAAACATTTAGGGTTTGTTTTTCTTTCTTTGGCCACACCTCTCTCATGTTTTGCTTTTGCCAACTTCTTTCTTACATGCTTTATTTACTAGTTTATACTTTTCAAGGGTTACGGCTGAAGGTTCAGCCTTGTTGTTTTTAAATGCCCTTTTCTTGTCCTTTATTGCTCTTTTAACCGCAGGTGTCAGCCATGAGGGGTTTAATTTTAGCCGCTTACATTTGTTACCCATAGGAATACATTTTGCAACATTGGTACTCACAATTGGTTTAAAGCACTCCCATTGATACCTGTATCCTTATTCCTAAACAGATGCTCCCAGTCAATGTCCTGGAGAGCAGCTCTGAGCCTGGGGAAGTTGGCCTTCATAAAATTCAGTGTTTTGCCCTCCCAGGCAAATTATATTTCTTATGTTTGTGTTAAATACAACTATATTGTGATCATGTTACCAAGATTTTCACTGACTGTTACCGTCCCTATCAGGTCATAATAATATGATATTACCATATTCAAAAAAACATCACTCCTAGTTAGTGCCTCCATGAACTGATTCATATAGTTATCTTGCAGCAGACTGAGGAACGCTCTCCCTCTTGTAGTAGAAGTAGAACCATGTCTCCAGTCAATGCCTGGGTAGTTGAAGTCCCCCATCACCAGCCTGTGATGCTCACCCTATCTGTTTATGCAGCTGACCCTCTATTTCCTCAGTTATATTTGGGGGTCTATAGATTACACCAAATTGTACCTTAACATTGTTTCCTTCGCACCACACTTCTACCCACAAGGATTCTACATCCTGACAATCCTATTCTCTCATTAATATATGCTTTTAATTCTTGTTTTACATAGAGACACAATCCACCCCTTTCCTATTTGCTCTGTCTTTCCGAAAGGGAGCAAAACCTTGAAAATTGACAGTCCATTCATGTGTGGAATCCAGCCATATCTCAGCCACACCAATAACATCAATATTTTCTTCCAGTACCAGAGCCTCAAGTTTCCCCACTTTACTTGTCAGACTTGCCAGACTGGCATTTGTGAACATACACTTTAATTTCTTAGTATCTATTTCCTAGTTCCTTATCTAGTTTGACACATTGAGCTTTAGTGTTAGCTTCTGCAGTAATGTATCCAATGAATATTTCACTGCTGGTTTGCAACATATGAGTCTCCTCCATCATAGCAGCCCCCCCTCTAATTCTCTACCCACCATACGCTGTTCCGTAAGTAACCTGTCTTCACCTTTGTTTTCTCTCTTGCGCTTTCAACTCTGTTCAGGACTCATAGGATATCATAGCATATGATAGGATATGGGCTCCGTCTTGCCTCAGAAGCATCACATTTTGAGGAGAGGAGAGGAGTGAAAAGTGCAGGGGGCGGGGTTATAGCTGTGCAGACAGAGCAGAGTTAGGGTCAGGAAAAGGACAGCAATCCCAGAATGCAGAGCGGCATATTCAAAAGACACTTCCTGTCTACAGGCAGCCTGAGACTCCATGGGCCACCATCTTGGATGTTAAAAGGTTAAAAATATACACTAGGTGCTGGTAGGATGATTTTTAATGTGAGCAATCTATATGTAGAGGGTGGGGGAAACATACAAGATAGGCTCTTATTCAGGGCAAAGGTCCGCTTTAATACAAGCTGTAACATGATGCTAATTGTCTCAAGCCATTGCTCATAATAAGGCTTTTTTCTCAATTCAAGTTTAACCTAATTTTAACAGGTAAATCCCCAGAGTAAAAAAAAATCCTATTACTAGTAAAGGCCATATTAAGTAGTAAATCATTATTGCCAATAAATTGTTCTCCTGAGACCTTAGGCAGTGGAGCCACCGGGATTAATTATGGATCACAGACTATAAATACTCATTTATTCATTATACCTGCAGCCTATTGTACAAAACAATTTCAAGGAATTGCTGGCAGATGACACAATTGTTTCCTATCATGTAATGCATACCTGTGCTTCTTGGGCGTTTAAGTAATTTCCTTTACATCGCCGTAGTTAACTTTAAAATAGTTAAGACAATTACTGGTATGGTTACTTTGCGCTGTGGATGAAAAAGGTTTATCTGGGATGTGAACACAATACATACAAACTCTGTGGTGTTACCTTTGTTATTCAGGGCACTGTTTGTCTATTGCTACCATATCCTTGAACTTGCTTGGAATCCAATATTACATTATATTCCCCTAATAAAGTATCATTTGACTGCATCTCAAAAATCAGCTGCAGTAAAATAAAATAGATTTTTTGTACTACGATTTTTAAGAAAACCTTTTAAAAACCCTAATGAATATGGACCTTCATCAGGTTTTGGTTTTGTTTTGAAAAGCTAGTCAACTTGCAACACCCATCAGCCATCATAAATAGCCATGGAAAAGGTAAAAACAAAATAAAAATAAAGAGAACATATCTGTATACTAAAAACCTGAAGAACATTGTCTCCATAAAAACTAGTACTCAGGTTTTATGGAGACCATGTTCTTCAGGTTCAAGTGAGGGCATTTTCTAAGTGAGTGGAGAAGATTGGCACAGCTGAGTATACAGATGTGTAATTGTTTCCTTTACCTATTGCTATATCTATTGGTAGATGGGTATTGCAAGAACAAGTAACTATTTTGTATTTCTAACTACAACTTTTACAAAGACCTTTTAAAAACCCTAATGCCTAATGTAGATGGGCCTCCATCAGTTTTGATACTGATACTATATACTACTGTGACAACCTTTTACACTCAGCTAGAAAATACCCTCACCTAAACCTGAAGACCTGATCTGCATAAAAACCAAGTAGTCTTGAGGGATTTAAAAAAAATAATTTGAGGTGAAGATCTTCAACTGATCTCTGTGGTAACATAGGCTGGGAAAATACCTTTATGCATTATTTAGGCTTAAGTAAAGGATGGGAAAATACACAAAAGGCCCCAGTTGTTCTAAGTTATAACAAAAAACAAATATGATCTAGTTGGATCTTTTCAGAACACAATGTAAATGTATGTTTGAATATTACTTCACAATCTAAGCTAGATTTTCTGGAATATGACCATGTCCTTGTTGAAGATATATATCTGATAAAGTAATTCTAGTTGCAGTTCCAGCTGTAGGTGAGGTACAATTGCCTGCTGGGACTTAAATGTAAAGAGTTTAGTATCAAATATTATTTGGAACAAATAGATAGATAGATAGATAGATAGATAGATAGATAGATAGATAGATACTTTACAGCAGCAGGGGTTCCCAACCATTAGTGTGTGGTGTTATGCAAGATCCTATCAGGCGGTGCACAGCAAGGTTGCAGACTGACTTGTATTTCAGCCTGATCTGCTGCCATTTATGCTTTACCTAAACACCAATGAAACACAAAAAAATGCACATACATAGTTTTCATCACCTTTTCCAGTAGTTTTATGGCTTGGGGTTGGGTAAATCATATATGGCAGCAGACTGGATGGGGTACAGGTCAGTCTGACGCCTCACCAAGAGCCACCTAAGAGTATCATGTGCGCTGCTGATTGGAAAACACTGCCTTCAAACAGGAGTCTATTCTTCAACTAAATCTGCCAGTCTCAACTTACCATTTAATAGACCTAGTCATATTGATGGGCCTAGTTAGTCCTTCTTTAGTAACTGCATGTTTTATGTCTTTAAACGGAAACGCTAGATCTCCTGCTGTTGTTACTCAGTATAAAAATCTCTGTAGAGATTAACTGGCCTTTATACTCTTCATTGAGGTCTTAGCCCACAATTGCAGTGACTGCTGTCAGACACCAGAGGCATGGGAGCCTGAAGCCACAAAAGTGGACACTTAAGGGAATCGCATGCCAATATGGCACATCTGGCAGCCCATGAGGGATATGCGGTCTGGAAGTCTTCAGGATCAGGAGCCAGCCACTAGGCCTACGCACCCTGGTCTACCAGCCCCCATAGCTGGTGCCTGGGCTGGTTTTGCTAGGTTTGGGGGATGCCATGCCATTTAAAAAATGTGTTGAACCCTTAAACATTTTCAGGAGCAGGAGCCCCACGCCTTTTTTTAAGGGTTAAACCCTTACATTTATTTCAAACAATGTGAGGTCCCCCCTATTGAAGCAAAACCAGCATGGACACCAGCTATGGGCTGGTAGACCAGGGCGCAGTGGGCAAGTAGCCGGCCCCCAGTGCTGAAGGCTACCAGCCCCCATAGCCCTCACAGACCGTGGGCTCTTCTGTACCCCGCCTGGGGTTGGGGATGTAGGTAACGAGGGAGGGTTATGGCAAGATAGCCACTTGCTGGCAGGTGACTTTCCATCCCCTCCTGCCCTGTGAACTGGTGTAGGGGTCTCAAGATTCCCTTCCCAGTTTTCAAAGGCTTAAATGTAAAAAATACACAGCTGCTTACCTCTAATCAGTTCTATTAGGAGTGGACGTGACGTATCACACCTCCCTCCCTATGTGGAGCACCAAAAATATATTAAATCTTCACAAAAGCATATCTTCAAAAAATCTATATAAATTTTATTGATTACATAGCAATTCATAAAAAACATATAAGACAAATATACACAAATATACACCACAAGACTATTAAAACCAAGGCTGATCCCCCTTCACATACTCAATAATAAATTGTAAATCTGAATCAAATAATCACTGTTGCATTGTTAGTGGTGTGAGCACAGACCTATTGGACTAGTAGTGCACCCCATACAGTATAATTGCTTACCTCTAATCCATTGGCAATCCCTGTGTCCCCTGCCATCAGCCCCTGCTGTCACTGATAGCCAGAGAGGTCGGCGGAAGCACCCGGCTTCTGACGATCTCTTAGGCTTCTGGCATCTTTCTTCCCACTGCAGGGAGGGGCTATTTCTACCAGCTGAGTGAGCTGACACCAGCTCAGTCCTATTATAAATAGCCCCTCTCTGTGGCGGGGAGCAAGATGCAGGGAGCCCAGCCAGGGCTGGGTTTCTGCAGGAAGCGGTGCAGAACAGTGACCAAAGGACTAGAACATCGCCCAGTGCTGGAATGGGGGCTGAGGTAAGCATTTTTTTTGTTTGCATTATGAGCGAGGTTCATAAAAAGTTTGTTTCAGACGAACCACAAGAATTTCTTCTTTAAAATGTTTTTCTCATCTCTACTTTGTGGGGGTCAAGCTACACAGTCACATGAACTTTTAAACACAACATTTACATATGTTCACTCACATATAAATACAGCCACACATGAACCCCATTATGTGCTGCATATGTTGGTTTTTCTGGATACCATACTATGTACCTTTTTACAGTGTTAAATCATGCTTTTAGAGTATTCGGCAAGCTAAAATATGCATTTGGAGAGTCTGAGGTAAGGTTTATGCCTTCTGAGGTTCATGGCATCTGAGGTAAGGTTTATGTCTTCCAAGCACTTGGTGGTGAAGACATTGCATGCCAAGACATGACACTTTTGACCATGCCTCTTCTTTGGGGGACAATTAAAAAAGATTCAAGGGGTTGCTTGTCTCTGGATTCTACTGTCCCACGTAAGGTGCCCAAATATGTATTGGGGTTTTATCATGTCTCATGTATAAATTTCTCATTATTTTTACTATAGGTTTGTCTACAAGATATAGATGGTTCTGCTGTGGCTGTATGCTTTCATATATATATATTAGAAACTATCCCTAATTTTTGCCTTTGCTGCTTGTGAGTCATCATTCAAATACTCTGATTTTCCTACAGTTCCAGGATTAAAGTGTCTTTGATGCGAGCCAACTATGAATATGGATTGTACTCATTAATAGATATATATCTGATATGTTATATATAATAAATAAATAAATATATATATGTATTGTGAGCGGTTGCGGTTGCAACGGGAGTGGCAATGGTTAACAGATCTTCAACAGCAAAACAGGCTTTATTGAGCAAATAAAGTGTTCAAATGCAAATTATCACTCACTTCATGGATTGCAGCATCAATGCAATAAATCAAAAGTGGTTACTTCACCCAAATCAATGTAAGTCCAGGGTAGGATCCTCCAGCAAGCTGTAACTCCAAGGCAAGTTAAGTCCACTTTGCAGGGCATACAAGCCCTCCGCTGCTCATCCTCACAAGTCCACAGTTAGGGGCGCAGAAGCCAAGTCCTTCGGCTTGCCTACGGTCCTTTTATTCACCACTTGTGCAATTCAGCCTGGGCTCCCTCCTTCCGGCTGGTCAATAGACAACTGACAGGCCGTGTGGCTCCTTTTTATTCAGGCTTCCCCTGCAATCAGCCTGATCACCTGTGCACGGCCTGAGACCAGGGAACAAACCTGAAAAGGATTGGGGAAAGTGACCTGGGTCCTGAAAACCTGGCACAGATCGTGCCTGATACAGCCTAGCAGGGGAGAAATACACACCATTTATGACATTTTTATACACTTTACCACTTATCCCCCCCCTCTTCTTTAGACCCACGGTCTGACACTCTTTAGCGACCATACAGTGGGTTCGGGACACAGCATCTACATCCCCGGTTTAGGTTCCACTTTAAACTTCTCTCTTCTTTCACCCGTGGGTACTATTCCCCAAACTCGGTCCCCAGGATTAAATTGTATAACCTGCACGGGGCCACATGTTTAACGGACTTGACGACGGGGAGGGTTACCGGTTCTGCCGGAGGTACTTCGCTGTCGGCAGAAGCGCTACGCATTTCCCACAAGGCCCAGAACAAGGGAAAATCACGCCCAATTACAGCATCATACACAAGGCGTTTTACTATGCCAACTTCATGGGTCAATGTTCCCGTGGGGGTCTCAAACATACCCATGGCTATAGGATAAGCCATGATATCCCCATGGATACAAAGCACATTAAGCTTTTTCTTTGGTTTACAACCACCACGCACAAGGTTGGCCCGGACCAAAGTTACCCGGCTACCTGAGTCCAACAGTGCCTTCACTGGGCAACCATTCATTTTCACAGTCACAAACGGTGTCTCAGTCTCTGACCGCTGACTGAACAGCTCTCCTCGCACCACCCGTCTATACCGGGCTTCTCTCCGGTTGTGAGGCTTGAGCCACAACAGTCTCTCTAAGTGCAGCAATCTGTTCTATCAACAGGCGATTTGTGTCCTGCTGGTTTGCCATGGTCTGCTGCTGCACTTGGTGCTACTGTGCCAGGGCCTGCTGCTGTTGTGCCATGGCTTGCTGCTGTGTTTGCTGCTGTTGTTCCAGGGCTTTCTGCTGCTGTTCCAGGGCTTGCGCATGCTGGAGGTTAGCCTGGATTAGCTGCTTAATCACCTCCTCCATTTGCGTTTGGTGAGACATCTTAGTCGCCACTTTCACCCTCGACATTCAAAATGCAGCGTGTTTTTGTCACTCCGTTGCCCCAAGCAACAGTCACTGTGCCCTCATCCTCCACCAATTGTGAGCGGTTGGGCGAACGGCAGTGACAAGGACAACAGATCTTCAACAGCAAAACGGGCTTTATTGAGCAAATAAAGTGTTCAAACGCAAATTATCACTCACTTCATGGATGGCAGCATCAAAGCAATAAAGTGGTTACTTCACCCAAATCAAGTCCAGGGCTGGGTACTCCAGCAAGCTGTAACTCCAAGGCAAGTTAAGTCCACTTTGCAGGGCATACAAGCCCTCCGCTGCTCATTCTCACGGTTAGGGGCACAGAAGCCAAGTCCTTCAGCTTGCGTACGGTCCTTTTATTCACCACTTATGCAATTCAGCCTGGACGCCCTTCAGGCTGGTCAATAGACAACTGACAGGCCGTGTGGCTCCTTTTTATTCAGGCTTCCCCTGCAATCAGCCTGATCACCTGTGCACGGCCTGAGACCAGGGAACAAACCTGAAAAGGATTGGGGAAAGTGACCTGGGTCCTGAAAACCCGGCGCGGATCGTGCCTGATACAGCCTAGCAGGGGAGAAATACACACCATTTATGACATTTTTATACACTTTACCACAATATATATATATATATATATATATATATATATATATATATATATTATGCAGATTATATAAATACATTTCTATAAATAAACATTTAGTCTGAGTAGTTGATCTTGGTGTTTTTATTACTTTCTTAGCAAATACCTACTTGAGCAGGATTTTAAAACTTTACTCCTTTCTCCCAATAGCAATCGGAACATTTACATTTTACATGTACAACATCTGGAAATGTATGTAAATCAAACATTTTTTGACCATTTCATTATTAAAGGAATATCAGATGATCCCAATCTGCAGGTCCCACTTTTCCTCTTGGTGCTCATTATATATCTTATCACCCTGTGTGGCAACATAGCCATTCTTATTGCCTGCCGAGACCCTCACCTTCATACCCCCATGTATTTCTTCTTGGGCAACCTATCTGTTGTAGACATCTCATGTTCTACAGTATCTCTGCATAAGATCCTCACAAATTTCATCACCGGTTATAAGGCGGTCCCATTTTTTGCGTGCATGGCACAGATGTACATGTTTGGATCACTGCAAAGTCTTGAGCTGTGGATATTGACAGCCATGAGCTATGATCGCTACGTGGCCATCTGTAAACCTTTGCGTTACCATATGATTATGAATCTGAAGACATGTGTTCTATTGTCTACTTCCTGTTGGTTGTTGGCATTCCTGCAAGTCCTTCCTCCAGTTGGAATAGTATACAGCTTTTCTTGTTATTTAACCATTGAAGTCAATCACTTCTTTTGTGATATAGTTCCACTGATGCAGATTTCCTGCAATGATACCACAATTGTGGAAACCCTTTTCTTCATAGAAGGATTGTGTCCTATAATTCTAACCCCTTTCCTCCTCACATGTATCTCCTATGTTTTCATAATAAATGCAATATTAAAGATCCGTTCAGTTATCGGACGACGCAAGGCCTTCTACACATGTTCTTCACACATAATAGTTGTCACAGTGCTGTACATAACACTGTTCAGCCAATACCTAACACCAAACCTCAGTAATACTTTGGACTTTAAAAAGCTTTTTGCTTTGTTTAACACGGCCGCTGTCCCGATGCTCAATCCACTGATTTATAGCTTAAAAAATAAAGATGTCAAAAGAGTTCTCCGGTGGAACAAAGGGCCGGTCAACAAACATTTAAACTAAATTATCATTCAATGACAGTGACCATAGTTTGGGTAGCACGCTAAACCTTTTTCTTATTTTGGGGGAACATGGAATTGTCATAGAATGAAATCTTAATTTTACTTGTCCACAGTGGCTTCATAAACTGATGATACCAGCAACATTATGGGGATGCACACCTATGTCTCTCCCAACACTTTTCACCCCCCCCCCCCCACCCGCCACTATTGTGGGTCAATAGAAAAACATTTCAGAAGACCACAATGTTGAGAGGTCAAGAGTGAATGTCATTTTCTGGCTTAAGTACTTTGCTACTTTATTTGTGACACCTTGCTGTAAACTGTAAATGACACTGTACGGTCAGACACATAGCCATTCTCTCTCTATAGTGACTGTGGCATGGTCATAGGATGAAACCTTGCTTCTACTTTGTCCACAGTGGCACCATCATCTGACAATACAAGTGATAATAAGGCGACGCACATCCTTGACTTTCTGAACACCCTTTACCCACAGAACTAGTGTGGTCAACAGCATAAAAGCTCCATCTTGATGGCAGGTGGTCATTACTGTGTAGAAATATGGATTATGTTTTTTTTCCGTTTTTTTATAAGGTTTCATTTCTGCCACTCTATTAATATGTCTACCACTCTTCCTTGCAGCATTCCAAATGAAACCCTGCTCAGCTTAGCTGCACAATTACCGATCTTAATAATCATTCTGTATCCTGTCACCTACTGTGCCATATATCCAGTGTCCAGCCATACCAGGCATCACGTGGCCAATCAGACAGAATCTAGTGTCTAAATCTGATCTGGACCTGGCTAGTTTATCTGTGACACATTACTCTTACAAAACGACACAGTACTACTAAGTATGTAGCCACTCACTCTCCTGTATTTCAGCCTATAAGTGTCAGGGCTTTATACCTCCTGGGAGTTTGGAATTGGACTTGCCTCGACCAGCGACTGCTCTTGGGTCAGCCTGGCTGGTATACCCCAAACCGTATCTTAACAGGGCCAGCAGGTCCACATCTTGCACAGTGACCATTCCAATCACTACTGTTTGCTTCTAGTACATTTGGCAACTATAGTCGATTAGTAGTATTTGTTTCCTGAATCAAGGCATCAGCAACTGTTTGTTTTTGGGATTTTAGCCACTGAATAAACATAATGCCCTTCTTTCCTTTGACCTTTGTTCTTCTTTTTTAATGTATGCTCATTATTATTGTGTAATTTGTAATTTTGTATTATCTTCTTTAAATGAACCTGTAGATGTTGCTATCACTTTATAGAAGCCAGTTTGTTGACACTTACACTGCTATAAAATATATATTGAAAATTGACTTTTTGTAAACAAATGCTTGGCTACTGTCATTGCCATTGCTATTAAGGTGATGTGGGGACCGAAGGCTGAGGTGTCCTAGTCACCATCTGGTACCTGAAACATGTCTCAAAAAATACCTAGTTGTCCCCCTCATTATACCTATATGCCATTCGATGACACACAGCTCAAAATAATATTTTCACATTGTAATGTGTAGCTCCAGCGGCACAAATGGAATTAGAAGACTGACAATGATGGCTAGATGGTAGTGGATTCAAGGTCAGACTAACACAAAGACCCCTATTGCTAAATTTAAATAAAATTAGGTATGTGAAATCTTTGCTAATGAGCCCTTCACCTTCAACAAGAATGTAGCCTATAACATTTGGAAAAAATGTGAGGCCTCTAATTTGTACACCCCTTCAAAGGTCGGTTGGTATCACATGATATGGGTAAAGCAGAAAGTGAGGAAATAAAAATAACTTTTTGGAAAATGGCCCCATTTACACCAATTATATGGAATTTTTTTACATTGTGGCTATGCAGTGCCCCCCCCCCCCAGGTCTAACCAAGCAAAGCATAGGGGCTGGTAATTCCTGGACCTGGTCTTTACGAGCCCCTATGCCCTATAGCACAGGTTCAGTGCCCCGTGCTATATGCACCAGGCTCATCCACATCCCCATGCCTATTGGTGTTGCATGTAATGGGAATTAAACGGGTGTAGGGGTCCATAGGACCCCTTACCAGTTTAAAGGTAAAGTGAAAAGACACATTTGTTTTAAAAATATTGTATTATTTTTAATACACTTATACTTACCTTTCTCCATTTTTTGTCCAGCGCTGCATTACTGAAAATTATGTTGTCGGGACGTCTATTGACGTTCCACCAGCATTTGGAGAGGAGGGAAACATAGGTTCCCCTCCTTTAATCGCTGCCCGGTCTGGAAAATGCTTACCAAGCTGCAGGGAGCTGCATTTTTTTACTGAGAGGCAGAGCTTTTTTAGGATCTGCCCCATATAAATTACACATCACAGAAGGGGAGGGCTATGAAGGGCGGTTTCCTGTGACGTATGTAGTCAAGTGGGGGAGATCCCAGAGAGGCTCTTTCTATCACTACAAAAGGCTAATTCCCCCATCCCACATGCAATCCCTGGTTAGGTAGCAAGGATAAAAGAAGGGGGGACCTACGTTCAATGGCTGGCAACACAAGCCTCAGCAGCCTGCCACCACTTTAAGAAGCCAGTAAACCTGCAGCAATAGGAGACGGCCAGCATTGCCTCTGGGCCCTGGTTTACCAGCTCTTATGCCTGATGCCCGGGCTAGTTGGCTATTGGGGGGAGGCATGTGTAATCCACCAACATAGGTCACTTGGTTGCGCAATAATCCACACAGACAGATTCTTCGAAAGCAGGGACGATGCACCTTATAAATCCTTCTACACAATACAGTTGCTGGTGCAGTCACACACCACGATTCTAGCCTCCACAAAAATAGCATCATAGTTCCATTTTAGCAATGTACTCTGGGTAGCCTACCATCCCACATTGATCTGAACACTAGCTCTCAGGCACAGTATAACAGGAAAAAAGGACGAGGGAGAGCCTCTCCACTTCCTGGGCACAGTTGCAACACTAGCTTAGTTAAAGGAAAACTAAGCAGGCTTTTGGTGTTCTGCCTTATTGTTTTTCTCTTTTGGAATGTAAAAAAAATCATTTGTGTTAGGATTGTGCCCTCATATCTGCTGCCTCCAAGTTTTTCATATTCCCAAGGCTCTGTCTTGCTATAGTGGGAGTGTTTTTCATGGCCTCGAGTAAAAACAATAGACTACAAGCAGGGATGGGCTTATAATATCTGGGGCCCCATGCAAAGTTGGGTCTGGGGGGCCAAATCAAAGACACCCCTGGAAGAAGCTAGGGCCCATATGAATGGGCACCCAGCTCAACCGCACCCCTTAATGCCCCAAAAGGGGGTGCAGGTAATTGAGCGGGGGTAAGAGCATGTCCCTCACTGGTGTAGACCCTGTAAACCAGACCTCTTACCCGATTACCTGCCCCCCTTTTTGGGGCATCAGGGGGTCCGGTAGTGCCCAGTGCTCATCGGTGGAGCACCAAACCTATACCAAAGGTCATAGGGACTGGAACACACAGGGCCAAGGGCTGGCCGGGTCTGTCTCTGAGTCATGGGCCACCAGCGCCTGTGCCTGTGCCTGGTGCCCGGGCTGCTTAGTTCCCAATAGTTTACATTTATTTTTTTTCAAACATGTTATTGGTATTGAAAGAAAACATGGATTTTTATCAAAGAAAAGTTAGTAAAGCTGGTGAAAAAAGCCAGCTGTAAAGACTCAGTAGTGGTGGCAAGGCCAGGGTATGAGGAGGTAGCAAAGGCCTCGATACCCAGGAATGGGAGTAGGAACAGCCTGTGTTTTCTTCTTGCAGATGCTGAATCTGTTTGCACTCAACACAGAAGAAATTGCTGCTAAAGTTATGTTATATTGTCATTGCTGATGTCATTAAAGTGTTCCTCGTTTTACAGAGAGAAAAGAGCACCGGCTGCCCCACCCCCACCTACACACATGCACATACAGACACTTGCATACACTGAACACCCTGGTGTTAAAGTTTACGCTACCCCATCTATATTCTACCCCATCTATATTCGGTTATTGACCTGTCAATTACTATGGGGTGCACCACCTATATACTTTGTGATGTGCTCACTCCTAAACAAATACAACCATTCCAATGGGAGTGGACGTGGAAAACCACACCTCCCTCCCTATGAGGAGCACCAAAAATTATTTCAAAACCTGTATACTCCAAAATGTAACTTTTTATTGTTACATATAAATTCATAAAATATACATACACAAAAATACACATAGCACAAGACATTTAAAAACAAATAGCTGATCCCTTTTCATATCATTTTTTATATATATCTCTAATCCCCAATAATGGGGAATCTACTTCAAAATTTATGCTGTGCAAACTCTGCTCCAATCCTATGTGAATATTAAAAAACTAAAGTCCTATGTATAGATTGAGTACTGGAGTCTGTATGTGCAAAGACAATGTATCTCTACGCACACTTACTCCAGTATCTGTGCCGGCACTAAGAGGGCCCAAATCTGGCCTCTATAATATCCTTATAAAACCTGTCAATTGCTATCCACCATAATATATTATGAACAACCTCTATTATATGAATGTATAAACACCAAAATCATGGAAACACCTTAAACCAATAAAATGTGCAAAATTTCTGCCAAAAAGTGCTGAGTGCTGTAAACAAATAATATGTGCATATCAATCCCTACCTAAACAAAAAGTGATCCTACTAGCATAATTAATTAATAGGGTACATAAAAAATTAATTCAATACATGAAAAACCCCACCTACACAAGCCAATAACACATAATAATCAATATGATAGGTGATATGGAGCTCAAAGAGCTCTAAATTAATGTGTCTGCACAGTATAAGATGTATACTACCAGTGCCCAAAGTAACGCATATCAGGGTGAAAGCATGTCAGCATCACATCACAAAAAGGGACCGCAAACCAGGCCACCCGCGCCTGCCGCCCCCGTGCGGCTTCAAAGGGTGAAGCTAAATATTGCAACTATCCATACTGCTATTTAAATGTCCACCTACCTATCACACGTCTCGCCAACGCTCCCGCCAAAACACCATGCCGCACAGGTGCCCGCACGCACATGAAATTTTACAGATGCGTCAAAGCCTAATGACGTCAGCCCCCGGCAGGTGCCACGTGATCCTGTACGGTTATTGACCTGTCGCTTTTGATTAAACAATGTATGTGTGTGTAAAGCTTCTAGTGTGAAATTATATATACCATATTTTTCACCCTATAAGATGCACCTAGGATTTGAAGGAAGAAAACCCGAAAAAAATATTCTGAACCAAAGTATCCCCCTAAGAACCAAATAATAAGCAAGGGGCACAATCCCCCCATTACAGGCAAAGGGGCATTCTCCCCCTCCTATAATAGGCAGTGTTTAATTCTCCTCATCCGTCCCCCCATTATAGGCAGTCCACAGTCCTGGGTATTTATGTGTGTGCGTATGCCGCACCCATAGTGCAGCGGTGGCCCCGTCCAAAGCAGGAACATCAGTCAGGGATCAATTGCCCTGCCCTTTCCCTGCCCACTCGCCACTCCTCTATAGGTCGCTGCCCAGGAGCACTGGTGTACTTTTTTGTTTTTTGTTTGTACGTTGGCCCCATAAGACGCCCCCCTCACTTTTGGGTAAAAAGTGCATCTTTTGGGGTGAAAAATAAGGTAATTGCATAGGAGGCCTAAGGAGATATCCCACACTCTTACACTGGGTCCCAGGAAAAACCTGTTTCAGTGTAGCCCACCACATCCCATAATCTAACTCTTCATCTTTAACCTACCTTTAGCATAATGTTTCTAAACCTCATCCATCATGCCCTGCGCTCAAAATGCACTAAATCAGCTGGTGGCCGTCCCATACAGCTTATATATTCTTGAACCGGGCCTTCAGCATAATTTCATGTAAAGCCCAAACCCGTAAAAAACTATTCCCCAGCATCTAAAATTAAGTTTTAGTTGCCTACTTTTTATTCTTTCCCCCACTGTTCTGCAACTCTAGTCAGGACTCTAGGATACGGGCACCGCCATCTTGCCTCAGAAACCTCACATACTGAGGAAAGGAGAGGGGCGGGGAGTGCAGGGAGGGTGGGGTTATAACTGTGCTTTGCTCAGACAGAGCGGAGCTGAGGTCAGGAAAAGGACAGCAATCGCAGAATGCAGAGTGATATGGTCAGAAGACACTTCCTGTTTGCAGGCAGCCTGAGACTCCATGTGCCACCATCTTGGGTGTTTAAAGGCTCAGAAAAGGCAATAAGTGCAGGTAGGATGCTTTTTAATGTGGGAAATCTGTATGTACAGGGTGGGGAAAACATATAAGATATGCTCTTATTTCGGTTGAAGGTCCGGTTTAACCACATCCTGTCTTAGTTGTTTGTTGCTCTGTAATTTATTACTCTATACATGAACCCTCTCATTGTAAAGTAAAGTGGAATATGTTGATAAATGGCATGTGCTGTTTAAGAGCAGCACATACTCCCACATAGATGATATAGAATTTATTTGCAGACGCTGCACTCCTGGACTGCATGGGAGCGGCCATCTTGCTACACATACAAGAACCCTGCTTACATATGCGCATGTGTGGAGGGAGCCTCTGCTGACAATCTACCTCTGCCAGCGCAGACACTGGCACTTATCAGGGAACTTCCTTATGATCAGCCTATTCAGCCAGATTGAGACTGTATCTGTTTTCGCACAGAATGTTAGAAGGAGATACAAATCTTTTCCTGCCTGGCTGCATTGATAAAAAGAAAGTTTTCAGTCTCCCCACACAAGGCAGGCTATCAACGTGGAGACTGTAGCAAAGTTTGGAGTTTTACTGCATACAACCCAGACCAAACTGAGCTATTATATCCCAGGAAGATGAGGTAGCCTGTCTGTACATTCACATGTGAGATTCCATCAGCAAAGCAGGGGTGAACAGTGTGAAGGAGAGAAATACCAAGTCTGTAGAGGGAGCTAAGTAACTCTATGAAATTCTATGGGAAAACAGCTGTACAGACAAAGCTCCAAAGTCTCTAGGAGCTTTTGGAGCAACAATGTTACTGAATATCCACATTTGGGTGGTGATAAGAGATGATAGCACAGAGACTTAACACATTTTTTACTGTGGCACTGGGTCCTTCAGAAGCAGGACTCTCAGGTTTGTAGCAAGATGGCAGCTCCCATTCAGTTCAGGAGCGCAACATCTGCATGCTGTTCCACAACCGCATGGGGTTAGGCCATTTAATGATTGCCAGAGAGAGGGTTTAGAGCAGCAATTTACTAGGTTATATTTTTTGACTGGTGGTCCACTTTCAGAAGAAAGCATTAATTAAATCCAGGCTTCAATAAAAATAAAAAAATAAAAATAAATATAACATAAAAACCATCAGTTGGTTAAATTTAACAATTTTTTTTTCTAATTCCCAGAGCATAGAACATTTTCAGTTACGATTAATGTGCTAATTAAATGTATACTATACACAGTAACAAAACAAACACAATGACCTTATGAGACCCAAAGCAACAATACATAGGGGATTAATTATTGACTCTTGTATGTATGTACACATACAAATACATGGAGCTGCACGGCTGCTTTGAGCGCTTGTTTGCCGGTGGCACCAGTGTTACTACTTTGGTTACCTTTGGAACAGCGATACATGATTTTACAGAATGGAAAGTGTGCATATTCTCTAATTTGTCTTGCAATGCTCAGTGTAGAAGAATGGTTTCATGTTGCTTTTTTGCCAGTCATCTATGCTACTACTATTTAATGTTCTATAGTACATCTGTGACTGGTACCGGCATCACCAAAATCTATCATGGTCGGGACTATCTCAGGACTGTAGCAACCCCCAACTATGCAACAGCTTTTGATGGAAAACTACTAAAAAAAAGTCATCGTCGTCCTTTTGACTGTTGGGAAAGTTTGTGTTTATATCAGTCTTCCTAGAAGAAGGCAAGTAGGAATTTTCAGGCATTTCCTAATTACACTGGTTTGGGGTGGGGATTAACTGGGCTTCCCCTAGTTAGGTTTCCTTGAAAACCCAGGGCTCCACACCCTATGACCTCGCCCATGGAATTGATAAGATATTATGTTAAAAAACAAGTTCATTTTATTAGTACATATACATATAAAAACACATTGGTTAATAACCACATCACAACTACTTATATACAAGATAATGCCTGTTTTTTCGACTGGATAGCCAGGCAACCAGTATAACAATTTTACAAGATATTCCAACACAAATGTAAAAAATGTTGCTTGCGTGTCTCAAAAGGGGGCAAACTAGTTTCGCCTATCTGTAGGCTTCGTCAGTGCCCTTAACATCAATCCTATAAAGACATGTATATATATCATAGTATCAAAGTAACCATTCAAAGACTTTTTCAAAAAACATGCTTCATTTGATATCTCATTATACATTGGTATACATAGATTCATACCTCTATTGATTGAGATGGTAGATGCAACTGGGGCCAGCTCATGTTTACTGTGGTGTAGCCAGTTCAATTGTATTAGGGCTATTATAAAGCCCATTTCCTAATTACCTTCAGTGTGGAAGACACCTGAGTTGATGATCAAATACAAGACAAGGAAAAGATCGATCCTAAACTGGACCCACACCCATCTTTTAAAGCTAGGAAAGCTTAGCCCTGCAGACAAAATTGCAATTGGAAGTAGTTTGGCAGCAAGGTGTAGGAAATCAAAGTTTTATGCTGATCTCAAACTACAGAAGCAGCGGTTTAGAGTTCAAAAACCGAGCCGTGGCCAAAGTTTCTCCCACTGTACAAGTAAACTTAAGGTCCGCAATTACATTCTAAGAAGCCATCCAACATCCTGCTGTGTTACAGTGTAACACTGGCCGCTCCTCCTGCTGTTTTATTGTAAAATTGGTTTGTGTCCCACTGCTATATTATACAGTGGGCAGTGTGCTATCTCCCTGGGCAAGTTCCATTTAATACAGGGGCCTCCAACCTGCAGCTCAAGAGACACACGTGGCTGGTGAACCTCTGCAGTGCGGTTCACCAGCTGTCTGCTAGATCAGAACACTTGTTAAGGTTTAGCACATTATTTCGACTGGGGTGGAGGGATACATTGCACCCAGTGCTAAACATTGTCAGGACCTTGCATGAGGTTAATGCAGAATCACACCTATCTGTCTCAGCAGCTTCCAGCACCCCACGTGGTTTCCAAACCCTCCTAGACAATGTCACATTGCTGGGACTTGAGTAAGATGGCAGCTGGGAGGCCTTTCGTGTGTTGGAAGCTGCAGAGACAGGTAAGTAAAGTAACAGGAATCTGTGTGCACCCTGCTAAATCTTTTTGGTGTCTGCAAAGGATCTACATATAAAGTCTGACCAAGTCTTTCAGGCATTTTGTTGCCTAGTTGCAGAACTATTTCCAGGTGGTATATGGTGGAGTATGATGCTCAGCAAACCGTCTATAGAGATTAATGGGAGCTAACATGCATGTAAAAAAAACACACGATTTCAAGGTTTGCTTCTGTCTGGATTCTAATGCACCAGGATTAGATGACCAAATGAAAACTGGTGGTCTGTTTGGCGTAAAATGTCATATCCCTACTGATTTATTTTTTATTTTTTCATTATTTTTATTGCAGGGTTGTCTTCAAAATTTAGATTGTTCTGCTGCGGTTGAATGCAAAATACTCAAAATAATTAAAATAAGTCCCTTTATCTTTTTCTTCTTGTAGGTATTCAATCAAATGATCAACATTTCCCACAGTTTTATATACCTACTGTATGTATGAAAGCATTTCTAGATTATTATTATTAGTAGTTAGTTTGCTCAGCTTTCAGAATTGAGGAACCTTACTCCTTACCAACAGCCATTGCACCATTTATATATCTATTGTTTTGTATGCAGAAAATGTATGTAAATCAAACATTTTTTGATTATTTCATTATTAAAGGAATATCAGATAATCCCAATCTGCAGGCCCCACTTTTCCTCCTGGTGCTCATTATATATCTTATCACCCTGTGTGGCAACATAGCCATTCTTATTGCCTGCCGAGACCCTCACCTTCATACCCCCATGTATTTCTTCTTGGGCAACCTATCTGTTGTAGACATCTCTTGTTCTACAGTATCTCTGCATAAGATCCTCACAAATTTTATCACTGGTTATAAGGCAGTCCCATTTTTTGCATGCATGGCACAGATGTACACGTTTGGAGCACTGCAAAGTCTTGAGCTCTGGATATTGACAGCCATGAGCTATGACCGCTACGTGGCCATCTGTAAACCTTTGAGTTACCATATGATTATGAATCCGAAGACATGTCTTCTACTGTCTTCTTCCTGTTGGTTGTTGGCATTCCTGCAAGTCCTTCCTCCAGCTTGGATAATATACAGCTTTTCTTGTTATTCAACCATTGAAGTCAACCACTTCTTTTGTGATATAGTCCCACTGATACAGATTTCCTGCAATGATACTACATTTGTGGAAACCCTTTTCTTCATAGAAGGATTGTGTCCTATAATTCTAACCCCTTTCCTTCTCACATGTATCTCCTATATTTTCATAATAAATGCAATATTGAAGATCCATTCAAATACTGGACGGCGCAAGACCTTCTACACCTGTTCTTCGCACCTAACAGTTGTCACAGTGCTCTACACAACACTGTTCAGCCAATACCTAACACCAAACCTCAGTAATACTTTGGACTTTAAAAAGCTTTTTGCTTTGTTTAACACGGCCGCTGTCCCGATGCTCAATCCACTGATTTATAGCTTAAAAAATAAAGATGTTAAAAGAGTTCTCCGGTGGAACAAAAGGCAGGTCAACAAACATTTAAACTAAATTATCATTCAAAGACAGTGACCATAGGTGCGGTAGCACCCTAATCCCTTTCCTTCTTTTAGGGGGAATACTGCATTGTCATAGAATGAAATCTTGCTTTTACTTTGTCCACAGTGGCTTCATAAATTGATGATACCAGCGATAATAGGAGGATGCACACCCTTATCTCTCCCAACGCTTTTTACTTACCCTCCACTAGCATGGTCAATAGCAAAAAAAAAAGGTCAGATGACCCTCTTATTGGCAGGTCGAGAATCGAAAATCACACATTGTACTGCCAGACATGTAGCCACTATCTCTCCTTAGTGACTGAACTCTATTTCTGCTTAGTAATGGGCCCAGAACCTTCTGGGGATTTAGATTTTTGAATTGTAGCAACCAGAGACTGCTCTTAGTTCTGTTATATCATAAACCCAAATCTATTTGGTCTAAAGTCAGAAGGTCCACAAATTACAGAGATCACAAAATGTCAGTTTTCTTTAACTAGATAGGCACCTGCAAGTGTAACATTTTGGCATCTATTGCTTTTTTTCAGAGAATTTCTACTATTTAAAACATTAACTAAAATTGTTAACTGTCAAGGAAGCCATTAAAATAAACATAATGCTTTTTTAATTATTTCCATTTATGCTTATTTACTTAATTTGTAATCAAATGTTAAATTGGGCACCAGCAAGTGCTGCTCACTTTATAGAAGGCTGCACCATGAAACTCTAGGCCTCATTCAATGCAATTCTCAAAAAACTCGGCTGTATGCTCGCACATGTAAACTCGTGTAATTCAAGGTACACCTACAAGATGATTTCGGTCCCTATTTAAGTCCAATTTAAGAGAGAAATTGCATCAAGCAGACCTATTTTTGCACAGGAGACATGAAAACATTCTATAAGCTTTCCCATTACAAAGCATGCTAAAATGCAGCTCCAGATGTTCAGCTGACTGTTCCTCCTTTCTCCTGCCTACCAGACTTAGAGAATATTTGTTTCCCATATTGATTATTAGAAATTTAATATTGCTTTTTTAATATTGTTTTTAGTTTAGTATTTATGCCTGAAATGTATTCTAATGTATGACTTGAATCTTAATACCTCTGTAGTCATGTTTATTATTCCCTTTTCATTTGGAAATAATCTCACAATGCCATGTTTTTTGGGTTAAATTCAGTGATAATTGAATGTTTATTCATATATGTGCTTGATTATGTGACCAGCTGCACTTTGCGTGATGTATATCAGTAAGTGCTGCCGCATTCATTGCAGTGCTTTTAAATGGTTTTACTTTGTTTTATTGTTTATTATCATAAAATATTAAATATTTTTATTTATTAATACTTTTAATACTTCTACATTTGGGTCTTGTTGCTGTATGGTTTACTTATTGCCAGAGGGGACTGCGAGAGCTCTGTGATTTTCTGGGTAAGACTTTATTGGTTTGAAAAGTTGTGTTATATTGTCATTGTGGACATCAATACAGATTATGCTTGTTTTAGAAGATCTGAACCCATGTGCCATTTTTCTGCAACATACCGAGAGTAAAGTGCACCTACTGCCTCCTCACTTGCATACACAGGACACCCTGGTGTTAGAGTGTTAAAGAGCAAGAGGGCATCCTGATTGCCGGTGGCCCCCTGAGCATGAACCCCAGTAAACTGGAGAACTCTTACCTTTCTCCTTGGTCCCCCCCCCCGCTGAAATTGAGCGATGTGATTGGTTGCCATGGTAACTTGGTCCGCAGGCTCCTCCTGGGTATCAAGCCGTCAGCAACCACGTAACCGCGGCGGCCACAGAGCTCAATTTAGCAGAGGGGACCAAGGAGAAAAATAAGATTTCTCTTACCTGACCCACGATGCAGTGCAACACAGGTAACTGCAAATACACCTCACCCAGTGTGCAACAATTTCCAGGTCCACCCTTCAAACAAAGCACCAGGAGAAATAGGTAAGTATCTTTGCACTGCAGGGCTCACAGGTGGCAGAAGAGGGAGGATTAAAGCGGTACAATTACCAGGATTTTCACTATCCTTGTGATTTTGCCTCTCTCTAGCGGGGCAATCCCAATATAATAATTCTTACCCTGTGATGCCATGGTGCATGCACATGCTCTTCTCCTAACAATGGCTATAAGAGTGGCTTAGTAAAGCTGAATAGCGCATGAGCAGCTGGCTGCTCCCCTTTGGCTGTAAACTGATGAGCCAACCATTCAGAAATGCCTGGCGCGGGATTGTGCATCAGACAGAGGGAAGCCAAAGTTGGCAGCACAGCCCGCATGTGCATCTTGGGAACCTTGGTGCGTATATTAGGCATTTCATACACATATGTGTACTGGAATTGAGAAACTTAATCCCAATGTTAGAGCAGGTGATAGGATGAAATAGATTTTGAAAAGGGAATCCTATTGGATTTTTACAATTCCCAATTCAGTATTTGCTTTCCATCCTTGTTCTTCTGTGTTAATATTTCAAACATTTATCTATCATTAGACATATCAATAGCAATTGTGTTCCATTTACATTTATAGCATATTTATTGTGTGCTTTTGGATATATTGTGTATTCATAACTCTATTTTAGATTTTGCACTTCTTTAATGGACATCGTGGCCTTCAGTCATTTATATATATATATAGGTTTTCTACTGTAAATATCATTTTTTTCCTCCTAGTTGCTGTCTTGGTGTCCGTTCTTCCATTGCAGGATGCGCTGCCTTGTTGGGATGTCTTGTGGGGGGGGGGCTTTCCAACTGGACTTCTTCCAATCTCCCTTTCCCGAATGATGCTGCTGCCGTGTCATACTATAGCGGAACATTCCCGCTGTTGGTCACCTGCGGTGCCAACTTCGGTGGGCATGTCTACTTCATGCATGTGCCCGCATCGGGTCCCCCGCCTCCCTGCCTTCCCTGTCCTTGCACACATTAGCTGGCATGGGTGGTGATTGGCTGGGGGGCGAGTCTGCCCCAAAGCTGGCGGACACTCGCTAGCACACTTGGTGTTAGCATTGTTCTGATTGGAGGAAGGGAGGGGACTTGAGTCCTGGGGAGGAATCTCCCCACCATGACTTAGCATAGCAGGGCATGCTGGGACCTTCAAGTTTTTTCCAGTTTTTTTTTTCTTGTGTAACAATAGTTTGTCATGATTAAGGAACCGGACGGGTCAGAAACACGTTTCAGAAACGCGTTGATGGTTTTGAACTTGGCACTTTCCTGCACACTCTGGCCCTGGAGTCTTTAAGCACCCTTTGGAATAGGAGCCCCCCCACACCCAGAGGTCTTGGCCTGTTGGAACCTAAGATGTACTTAACTCGCCCCCCCTTCAGTCTATTGCGTTCATGATCTGTCTACAAGGGCCTAGAGCTCCAGGTCCTCTTGGATTAAAGGGTTAGGGTGAAGGGCGCAGAGAGCTAATCAAAAGAAGCTCAGGGGGAACACCCAGAATGCTGGAGTCCCCCCCCCTGGAGTCCCCCCCACACATAACCCCCCGTAATCCTCACCTCCACTACAAGTAAGCGCTGGGAAAGAAGTCCCGCGACGTGGACATATGCACGTGGGCCATGGTGGCGGCTACCAGAACTATCCGCCCCCATGACTGCCCACTGGCCAGTTGCGGGACTCCGTTCCCGGCACTGGCTTGTATGTATTTTTACAAACCTTTTCTCTGCTGTCAACAATCCAGGAGGTAGTCTTTCGTCTCTGCGTTTTAGTTCAGTTTGCCAAGAGAATTGCCAGGCAGCCAATCGCATTGCAGGATTCCAGGAGAGCAAAGTTATGAAAAAGAATATGGGGATCCTGGGGGTTATATGTAGGGTGGCTCCAACATTCTGCATGCCCCCCCAGCCTGTCCTATAGCAGCGGTGCCGGCGGCCACCTACGCCGACGGTGTGTAGGGTTTTGGTCTGCTTTAAGAAAAATGTAATCACTTCAAGCTTATAATAAAACATCCATAAATAATAAGTTCAGCATAAACACCCCAGCAGCATGCACTTCATTTGAAGTTAAGATTTGTTTCGTTTTTCCAATTCCCAGAGCATAAAACATTTCCAATGATGACGAAACACAAACATCAGATAATTAAATGTTTACTATAAACAGTAATGCACTTCAGGTTATAACTGCAAACAAACTGACCTTATGAGACCCAGAGCAAAAATACATAGGGGATTAATTATCTGCTCCGGGCTATATATATACTCATATACATACAAGGATCGCTTGAGCGCTTTGTATTTCAAATAATGGAAAGTATTATGTACATCTTCTGATTTGTCTTGCAATGATTTGTGTAAAAAGATTCTTTGGTTTTGCTCTTTACGCCATCGTTTCGCCAGTCATCTATGCTATTACTTACAATGTTTTGCCCCTGCCAGCATTACCAAGAGTTGTGACTCTCTCAGGACCATAGATCCTCAACTTAGGCTACAGCCTTTCATGGAATAATATGATTTTATTTCAGTTAACAGATGGTGCTCATTTCTAAACCTACTAAAACAACCTCCTCCTTTGTGACTGTTGGAAATGTTTGTTGTGTGTCAGTAAGATCTAGAAATGAATTGAAACTTTATCTGAAATTGGATTGCTGTTCTCAAGAAGCTAAGTAAGCATTTTCAGGCCTACTGCAGTGTCAAAGACACCTGACACGATAATCAAGTGCACCTACAAGGCAAGCATTCCTGAACTGGAACCCCCCTCATTTGAAGAGCACCAAATGCTTAGAGTCTAGGGCCAAGCAAATCATTGTCCTAAGGGTATCTTGATTTTGGATGCACCACAGTGTGAAACCCCCTCATTTCTCCATATAGTGAGGGGAGTATACAGGGAAATGGGGGCTTCACACTGGGACATGCCAAATCAGGATGCCCCAAGGACAGTGTTCCCTAACCCTCTCCTCAAGATCCACCGACAGGTCAGGTTTTGCAGGTCTCCAACCAGTAGCACAGATGTAGTAGTGCAGTATCAGGGCTATAGAGCCAGCTACATGCAGATCCAAAAGCATGACCTGTTGGAGGCTTTCAGGGAGAGGGTTGGGGAACACTGCTCTAGGGAGTGGCTTTTACAAGATAGAGATGGCAGCCAGGCCGCCCGCGAAATTCCTCCGTTCAAGGATATCCCGAAACACGCTAAAGGCTCAAGCATTGAGAACGGCTGTGCAACACCTCCTGCAGATAGGTGTAATTTGCCCTATACTCCGGCAGGAACAGGGTCAGGGACTTTACTCCAACCTGTTCACGGTTCCCGAGAAGGATGGAAGACCGATCCTGGACCTAAAGGGTCTCAACAGGTTTGTAAGAGTCAGACATTTCCGCATGTAGACGTTGCGGTCGGCAGTGAGATCGCTTCGTGCCCGGCGACTTCATGACCACATCTCCTCTCAAGAGATCCTCTGGCCAATGCAACAGACGCTCTGGTGATTCCTTGGACGTAGTTCAAATTTCTGTATGTATTCCCTTCGTTTCCACTCTAGGCAGAGTTCTGCGCAAGATAGCCCAGGAGGGGTACCAGCCATCCTGGTGGCTCCTCGCTGGCCGAGAAGGAGTTGGTTTGCAGACATAGTCCAGATGTCAATAGATCACTACATCATGCCCGATGACCCAGGGCTTCTCACACAGGGGTCGCTGCGGCACCCCAATTTACGGACGCTGGCTTTGAAGGCCTGGCTATTGAAACCTCACTCCTGACGGAGAAGGGATTATCGGCCACGATTGTGCAGACAATGATTCAGGCTTGGAAGAAATCTTCTTCCATGCAGGGCCGGATTAAGAGCATCCCGGGCCTGGTGCTGTAGATTTTGACGGGCCTATTTATCGAAGTATATAAAATGAAAACGCAACACAAAGCAATTTTGTTTAAGACAAAGTGCATTTGTCACATGTCTAATGTACATGTAAATTACCAGGATAGCTGAATACATGTTAGTGTATGAAAAATTTGCATATCTTCATAGAGTTTATTCTTTAGCTAAAAAAAAAAAAAAAAGAATCAACTCGCTTTTGGGGGGGCCCAGAGTGTCAAAGAGGTGTTGTAGAGGGTTCGCTATGCCCCCCGACTGTAACACCTATCTGATGTGACGTCACACCCGCAGCTTTTTTGGTTAACACACAGGGCTCTCTACGGGGCTGAAACACGAGATCTTGTAGATTCCAGGACTGCCGCTGGTGGGTTTTGTTCCACTTTAAAGTGGATCGAAACCCAGTGCGATTCCCTCCCCCGGGGCATCCAAAATCGGGAAGTGTGAAACCATACACTCACCTTGTTTCAGCACATGTTTGAGCAGCATCCCCGCTATCCCTCTAGCAGGGCGCGTGCCTGCGCAAGATATTTGTGAATGCCCGGCGTGGGCACGCTCCCTGTTAGAGGAAAGCAGGGGATGTGGCCGCCAGCGCGCTCAGAGCCGCTGGCCTTAGACAGCGTGATGTCTGCGGCTCCAAGCGCTCTGATTGGACGAGCGCCCGCGCCAGAGGACCGGGAAGAGGCGAGTTGCGCTTGGCATCTCTGATTGGGGTGCCCTGGGGGAAAGGACCAAAACCTAGTATAGTCAAATCCTGGGTTTTGGTCCACTTTAACCTTCTTTCATCCCACTGCGCATGCACAAGCTCTTGTCCAATCAGCGCTTTATGCCGTGCAATTTAATGCACAGCATAAAGCACCATTTGTACAAGAGTTGTAGCACAGGAGAGCAGCCACTTACCTGGTCTCCTGAAGTGTGCTGAAGCCTGCGAGACCACGCCCCCCCGAACTCCCGCACTCCAACAGAAGACAGGTGGCAGCTGCGAATGGTGGTAGGGCAGGGGATGCCGGGGGGGGGGCGAGGAGTGGGGTGGGGGTTGCGAGGGGGGGTAGGACGAGGAGTGGGGCGGGGGATGCGATGGGGGGCAGGGCGAGGAGTGCGGCGGAGGATGCGAGGGGGAGGCAGGGTGAGTAGTGGGGCGGGGGATGCAGGTAGAGGATGCGTGCGGCGGGGAGGGGGGCAGCACGAGGTGGGCACGCGCGTTCTGGTGCGCCGCTCCTGTCAAAGAAGACAGGCGGCGGCTGCGAGCAGGGGGCAGAGCGGGGAGTGGGGCCCCCGCAGACAGGAGGCGGTGGTGGGGTGGGGAGGGAGGGATAGAGGAGGGCTCTCACTGAACCACCAATGAAGTTTGAAGTTGAAGTTCATCCCTGCAGGCTCAATTTTTTTTTTTTTTTTACTATTATTCTAATATATTTGCCCTGAGCCCGCCCCGTCTGCAAGCTCCGCCCTAGGCTCTGTAGCGGGCGCCCGGCGGCCTATGCGGGCCACGTATGCAGGCTGCTGGGCCTGTTTTAACGTAGGGGCCTGGAGCGGCAGCTCCGTCCGCCCCTACGTTAATCCGGGCCTGCTTCCATGATATACTACAGAGTTTGGCAGGCCTATATCGCTTGGTGCGAGACCAAGAGCCTTCCTTGCCGAAAATTAGCTAGGATTCTGGAGTTCTTACAATACGGCTTAGACTTGGGTCTCCAGCTGAGCACCCTCAGGGGTCAGGTCTTGGCTTTTGCCATCTTTTTCCAGAGATCCATTGCCAACCATAGGTTGATGAAGACTTTTTTCCAGGGAGTTACCCATGTCCGGCCACCACGTAAGTCAGTATTACCGGTGTGGGACTTGAATTTAGTATTATCTGCTCTTCAGGGTCCTCCCTTCGAGCCATTGTGCAATGCTGCATTGTCTATGTTGACTCTCAAAGTGATTTTTTTGGTAGCGATCCCCTTGGTGCGTCGTGTATCAGAGCTGGCCACGCTCTGTATGAAACCACCCTACTTTGAGCTGCATAGGGATAAGGTGGTTTTTCGCTTTAAACCTGATTTTTTGGCTAAGATCGTTTCTCCTTTTCACCTTAATGAGGAAGTTGTCTTACCTTCCTTGTGTCCGGCACCGGCTAACTCCAAAGAATGGACCCTCCATGCCTTGGATGTGGTCAGAGCCATAAAGTATTACCTGGCTGCGACTGAATCCTTCAGGAAATTGGATTTGCTCTTTGTCGTAACAGAGGGCTCTAGGAAAGGTTTGCCACCAGCCAAGTCCACTCTCAGTAAGTGGATCAGACAGGCGGTGGTACAAGCATATTCTGCCAGGGGGAAGGAACCCCCTTTTCGGATCACAGCTCATTCTACCAGAGCTATTGGTGCCTCTTGGGCTTTTCAGCACCAGGCATCGGTGGAACAAGTTTGTAAGGCCGCAACTTGGTCTTCTGTTCATACTTTTACAAAGTTTTACATGGTGGATGTCAGGGCCTCAGCTGACGCTGTTTTTGGCCGAAAGGTGCTTCAGGCGGTAGTGAAATGAACTACATGCTGTTCTGCACTGGGGATCCCGCCCATATGGACACTGCTTTTGGATGTCCCAGTCGTAAGGATATTGGGACGACCTGGACTGGATGTAGGGAAAAATACAGTTCTGTGAAACTCACCTGTAGAATTGTTTTTGGACACATCCAGTCCAGGTCGCCCCACCCCGCCCCTTGGGTTCATTTTCATAGGACACTGTTTTTTTCTAACTTTTTGCTTAGAGAGAGTACAAGCTGAAGCTATGTGAAGTAACATGGTTTCTTAGGCCTCCCGGCCTGTCCTCTTTTTTGAATACTAACCAGTGAAGAATGATAGAGGGACAGCTGCCTTTATAGGGGGTCGGGAGGAGCTACATCTTTTGATCTTGCAGTCAGCGCCCCCTAGGGTCGAACACCCAGTCTTAAGGATATTGGGACGACCTGGACTGGATGTATCCAAAAACAATTCTACAGGTAAGTTTCACAGAATCGTATTATCTCTTTGTGGTTATTTACAGATCTCGGACCCAGGCTATAATGATGCATGCAAACCAATCTATCACATTTTTTATCATCAGAGGAATCACTGATGATCCTGATTTGAAAATCATAACATTCCTGACTGTCCTTCTAATGTATCTTGCAAATCTATGTGCCAACCTGACCATTCTTATTGCTTGTCGACAACCCATGCTTCACACTCCTATGTATTTTTTCTTGGGTAACCTGTCTGTGTTAGATATCTCTTGTGCTACCATTGCACTACATAAGATTCTAATAGGCTTTGTTACTGGTGACAATAGGGTTCCATATTTTCAGTGTCTACTACAAATGTATCTGTTTGGATCCTTTGGGGGTAATGAATTGCTGCTTCTGACAGCTATGAGTTTTGACCGCTACGTCGCTATCTGTAACCCTTTAAAATACCACATGATTATGAATCGCAAGATGTGTGTACTGTTGGCCTCTTTGTGTTGGACATTGGGTTTTTTGGAAGTTCTCCCTCACGTTGGCATCATAAGCAGCTACACTTGTTATTCTTCCATCGAGATCAACCACTTCTTCTGCGACATTGTTCCCGTCATGAGAATTTCCTGTGATGACACCACTGTTTTGGAAATTCTGTTCCTTATTGAGGGGATATTTCCCTTAATATTGACTCCTTTCATCCTCACCTTTGTCCCGTATATTTTTATTATAACTGCCATTTTGAAGATATCTTCTGGGACTGGAAGACGCAAAGCCTTCTACACATGTTCCTCACACCTCACTGTTGTGACGTTGCTCTACACCACCCTTGCTGGACAATATCTGGCACCAAACCTCTCTTCTACCCTTGAGTTCAAAAAGATTCTATCTGTATTTAATACAGCAGCCGTTCCAGCTATTAATCCACTCATTTATAGCTTAAAAAATAAAGACGTTAAAAGAGCTTTGTGGAAGAGCCTATGTTGAGTTGATTTTACTGAGTTTTGAATGGAGTGGTAAAGGTTAGGCCTCAGGATCCAACTATGTACAATGGAAATGCCCGAGCTACTATGGACCATCCACAATGGAGGTCTGTTTGGAACTGTATATCAACCGGTCAGAACCATAAATGTTACTGGATGTTTTATATACAGACTGGAGGACCATTGTCTTTGACAGTTTAAACATTACAAGTTTAAATTCGAGAGTACATTTGACTAGAGTCACTGTGTGTCACCCAGAAGGCTCCATTGAGTTTAATCCCAAAAGGGTGTCTAGCTTTTGCCATTCAAAGCAAGTACCCGTCAAAGCCCAGAGACTTAACACTATTAGTGCATGGCTACTTGCTCCCCACCTAGTGCTCTATAGACCAATGCACACAACATCATACATGAAAACATGGCAAGCCAACACCTAACACATCTTTCTCCTAAAAAGTTTTCCTTACTTTACCCTACTATGTGACCAGGAAAAATATATAAATGCCGGCCAGGTTACTAGACCGCTCTGTTACAGCGCCGGATACCCGCTTACAGAGTCTACTAGTGCCGCTGTACAGACGCTCATCTGGCAATACGTGGCGTTAGTAGTGAATCAGCCTTCACGTCACATCAATGAATATTTTTTCTATGGCAGTTAAGGAAGGCTGGGCTGTCATGAGAAGTTCTACGACAATTTTGGACTTCCGTCATCAAATCTGTGTTATGTACCTCAATTGTGGTATGGTTTAAATAGTACTTCAAAGCAGCAAAAACTTCACTTACAAAGAATCATCTCACCCTACATACCAGAAGCGCCAGAAATTGTACATTGCATATATTTAAAGATTCATCACACCCCGGTCACTCTTTCTTCCAGCTTCTTCCTTCAGGGAGAGGATTCAGAGTGCCACACTCCAGAATAGTTTCTTTTCTAATGCCATTTCAATACTGAATAATCCAAATTTATGAACCAATTTGTGAACAAACTAAATGGTAATCTATGCAGGTCCTTAAAGTGGACCAAAATCCTGCTGGATCAGATAGGGAATCTATAAGATTCACGGGCCGATCCATCCCCTCCCCGCGGGGCATCCAAAATCAGGATGCCCCTCTGTGTGAACCCCCCAGGTCACCCCATTCCAGTCCAACGACACATGCGCAGGCCGCAGCCGCATCTCGCGCTTCCCTCTAGCAGGGGGCGTGCCCGTGCCGGCCAATTGTGAATGGCAGGCACCGAGGTGCTCCCTGTTAGAGGGAAGCGTGAGATGCGGCTGCCAGCGCGCTCGGAGCCGCTGAGCTAAGACATCTCTTAGACGCGCATAGTTCAGCAGCTCCGAGCATGCTGATTGGATGAGTGGCCGTGCATGCGCCGTAGGATCCCGGTGAGGTGAGTTTATTAGGGAGATCTGGGGGGGTTTCACATAGCGGGCCACCCCCGATTGCGGTGCCCCGGAGTGGACCAAAACCCAGGATGGTCAAAATGTTAATTTGAAAAATTTGCAGGTATTTATTCAGAATGTAAATTGCAGATGTAAATGTAAACTGTATATGTAAGTAACGGTATATATGTTACAATAACTGTACTATGCACAATATGCCAAGTGTTAAAGAAAATACCATATATCGTAAACTGTGTGAGAGAAATAAACTGATTCTGAACTGTACAGAATGTATCGGTAGACACCTGTTTCTTCCCCGTGAGCCCCCCCCAAACTGAAAAGTTTAGGAGATTTTCAAATAAAATACAACTACTACTACAACGGTTAAACCCTTATACATTTTTTTTTAAACATCGTGGGGTCTCCCATCTCCCAGCAAAACCGACCCGGACACCAGGTATGTGGGCTGGTAGCCCTGGGCTTGGAGGCCACCAGCCCACATAGCCCACATGGCCACTGGGCTCTCCTGCACTCCCCCTGGCCATTGGGGAAGCAGGTACTGGGGTTTTGGGAAGTTGCTCGCTTGCCTCTCCTGCCCTTTGAACTGGTATAGGGGGCTGAAGGACCCCATACCAGTTCCTAAAGGTTAAGTGCAAAGAAAACACACACAAACAGGAAAAGGTCCTTTATTCATTTTTTTATACCTCTACTAACCCCCTCCCATCACCAGGTGCTGCCCACATTGTCTGAGCTCTGCTGTTTTCAGACAGCTTGGAACAGGGCGGAGGATCTGTATCCCCAGCTTTCGTTGTTCACTCCAACTGCAGGAAGGGGCTTTTGATTCTGGCAGAGTGAGCTGACTTAAAGAGGATCAAAACCCAGGATTTTAACTATCCTGGGTTTTGGTCCACTCCCCGAGGCACACCAATCGGGGGTTCCAGATCACCAGCTTCAACTCACCTCTCTGCGGTCCTACTACGCGTCCAATCAGCGCTCTAGGAGCCGCTGAGCTATGGACGTCTAACCTGATGTCTAAGCTCAGCGGCTCTGAGCGCGCTGGTGGCCGCATCTCGCACTTCCCTCTAACAGGGAGTGTGCTCGCGCTGGCCATTCACAAATGGCGAGCACGGGCATGCGCCCAGCTAGAGGGATAGGGTAAGTGTAGCGGGCAACCTTGGAGGGTTTCACAAAGCGGGGCATCCCCATTTTGGATGCCCCGCAGGGAGGGAATGGATCGCCCTGGAATCTTATAGATTCCCAGGCTGATCCAGCTGGGTTTCAGTCCACTTTAAGTCTGAAGGTTGGAGGTCCATTGAAAAATAAGAACATCCCAAGTGCTGGAATGTGGACAGAGGTAAACTTTTTTTTATCTCTAGAGGGGAGTAAATGCCAGCCACATAAAATTTACTTTGCTGGCATGTAATGGTTACTGATGCTGCAATGTAAAATTCACGTGGCTGCCACTGAAAGGGTTAATATAAGGCCCTCTCTTTTTTTCGGAGAAACAGGGTAGGGTTCATGTTCTGTAAGTGGCATATTACAAATATAAAATACATGTAA
Organism: Gastrophryne carolinensis; assembly: GCA_027917425.1. Lineage (NCBI taxonomy): Eukaryota > Metazoa > Chordata > Amphibia > Anura > Microhylidae > Gastrophryne > Gastrophryne carolinensis. Next base: position 39,820,204 of record CM051235.1, on the reverse strand, counting down.
AAGTGCATGATAAAACCAGGGGTGTAGCTAGGGGGGAGCAGGGCGGGGCACTGGCCCCGGGGTGCAGCAGGTCAGAGAGGCACCAAAGGGGGGCCTGAGAACAGGTAGGGGGTGCCATTTTGAATCTTTGCCCCGGGTGCCAGAAAGCCAAGCTACACCTCTGGATAAAACTACAACACAGATTCCCGAAAAACACAGAGTCATCTTCAAGCTGCAAAATTGATTGCATTCATTATGAAGGGGAAAAATATGTATTGTAAACAGTAATCTATTTTAAGTCAGAAAGACACACAAATTAATCTTATGAGAGCAAAGCAATAAAGCTAAGCTTAAGGGGAATAATTGTATTCCTGTGGGCTATATATACCTATAGATCTGCAAGGCGCAGTGTGTACTCGGCGACTTCAGGAATCGTCCCTAAAATGACACGCAGGTCTCATTTATTCTCCATAAAGAAACTTCTCTGGAAATATTTACTTTGAAACATGATTGTTTAATTCAAGCAGGTAATGCAATCAAGTTACACTAGTAGTATCAATGTAAAAGCAGTGTGTTTAAGAACCATGGTTATTAGGGTCGATTCTAAATCCAAAAGTTAAATGATTTCGTATCGGGATTCGGAAGTTTGGGTGGGTGTTAGTCATTTTTTCCTTTTTTTTGGGGCATTTCGGATTTGCACGAACGTTCGGGCATAGACGTATATGTTCATTCGATTTCCGGGCGTCAATTGTATTATTTGCGTTAGTTCGGGTTTTTTTCCCGTCCAAATCGTATTTTTTTCGTTCGTTCCTAATTTTTCCGTTATTGACATGGGCTTGCGAGCAATTCAGAGAGCTGATTGCTAAGTGTTTCGAAGCACATTTAATTGTTGAGTTGGGAAATCTTTTCCAGCACCTTTTTGGCATCGGGATTAGGATGGAGAGGAGTGAGTTCGAGGAACATCAAGGCCTAATGCTGTTTGGCATTGATTTGATCCGGATGTCTGAGGGCAGATTACTTGGTAAGTGACCAACATTTTTTTGGGGTGTTTTTGGCCCGATTTTTTTTTAAATTGATTGTTGGACTTTTTCTGATTTGTGGTTAACCTTAAACAACATTTTGCAACTGTTGCAACATAATAGTTAACGTTTTGTCAAACAAACAAGTGGTGGACTCACTTTGTCCTTCATCATTTGTTAGATTTTTGGCAGACGTCTGTTACTTCCATTTCTCAAACTCCCTCGTATAGCAGATTGACCAGAAGTAGCTGCTAGTTTATGGCCCTTTTTTTGTATTTTACTGTAACTGACAAACTAGAGTAGAACTGCATACAGTGCATTTTTTTTGGAATGTTTGGGGCCCCTCAGCAGCATCATAAATCGTACATTTCGGAACCCTACAATACAAACATCTTTCCCAGCACACTTGTCATAGCAGATGTGTTATCAGTCTGTTTTTCCCTTATGCTGCATTTTTCTTTATGGCACACATCTGTTACATTAGTCATTTATATCATTGGCCCTGGGTGAAATGTTTGTTTCTTTAGCTGACATAATTGTGCTATCTACTAATAATTTTTTTTGGGATGCCTTTCCTTGCTTAACCCTTTCGCTGCCAGCCTACCTGCAGCATTTCCCACTCCCTGTTGCCAGACTGAGTTTCACTGTTTCGCGCTACACATGTTCAACTGTCATTTTTGAAAGGATTTCCAGGGATTTCCCAGGAAAATTATATATTGTTTTTTTCAACAGAGTCTGGGCTTTAACATGAAATGTCTTGTTTGTATTTTTTAGGTGTATTCTCAACATTTTTGGGTGAAATGTGTGAAAAAAATTAAAAAAAATATATTTTTTTACAATTTGTAGAGTTTTTTTGTAATAAAAAATGTAAGTTTGTCAATAAAATCTTATTGCGTGAGAAACCCCAATTTCTCCCGGTTACAGCGATACCACATATGTATAGGTAGACACCCTTTCCTGCCCAGAAGCCTTTTATAGCTGCTGGATGACAAATGGTTAATTAAAAAAAAAAATGACATAGGGTCCCCCTTCCCGGGGAGGGGGACCCCATTTTTTTTTGGATTTTTAAGGGTTAAAAACCCTTAAAAATCCAAAAAAAAAAATGACGTGGGGTCCCCCTTACCCAAAGTAACCAGCCCGGGACCAGCTATGGGGGCTTGTAGGCACAGAGTGGGGGGGCCAGCTTTGGTGGCCCCCCCACCCTGCAGCCTACGAGCCCACATAGCCTATGTGGGCCCGGGCTCTTCTGCCCCCCCCTGGCCTTTGGGGAGGCAGGTAATGGGGGTGCGGGGGTTAATGGCAAGCCACCCGCTAGGGCAGGTGACTTGCCACCCCCCCAGCCTTGTGAACTGGTATAAGGGGTCTCATGGACCCCTTACCAGCTCACAAAGGGTTAACTGTTAAAAAAACCACCACACAATAATAAAAAGTATTTTATTCAAAAAAAAAAAAATTTTTTTAACTGTACTTACCTTCGATTGCAAGCTCTTGTCCCTCGCCGCTCAGCTGACAGATGCCTGTGATCGGCATCCAGAGAAGGAGAAGGCAGGAGATCAGAGGATCTCCTGTCACCTCCTTCCAGGGCACCGATCACCGGCATCTGAGAAGCTGAGAAAGCTGAAGCCGGTGATCGGGACCGGGATGACGTCATAAGCCCCGCCCCCAAGGGGGCGGGGCTTAGAGGCAAGATGGCGGCCACCATCGTGAAGAAGAGAGGAGAGAGCCTCCCAGGCTCTCTCCTGAAGATCGGTAAGTCCTGGGGGGGGATCGGAGGCCCCCCAGGTGAAGAGGAGGGACAGCGGGAGCCAGCGCACACACAGGTAAGTGAATGTCATTTTTATTTTTTATTTTTTTTTACAGTTAGCAGCTGCTGCTGCAGAAGCGGGGGGGGGCGGCCTATTCCGGGGGCTCTCCTGGAGCCATCCGACCCCCCACGGGGGATCGGATGGCACCAAATTAAAGAGGAGACCCGGCCGGATCCAACAAGGGGTCAGGTGAGTATTTTTGATTTTTATTTTTTAAACTAGAAGCGAGGAAAGTCAAGCACGTAACACCTACGGGCTTGGCACTTAAGGCCCAGCCAAGCCAGCACGTAGGTGTTACGTGCTTGGCAACAAAAGGGTTAATTGTGTTTTTAATTGGTTTTGTTAAGGGGACTCTGGTTACCCACTGCTTCCGTGGCTCATGACGCCTGTGCTTCGGCCCCAGGATGCCTTTCAGGACGCATACAACCGAGCGCACCGCAAGACCAGAGCTGTGGTTGAGAGGGCCTTTGGACTTTTGAAGACCCGTTTGAATGAAGAAGAAATGCAACCGGAAAGGGGTTTGGGTATGTTTTAGGGTCAGGAAAATGAAGAAGAATGGAACCGGAAAGGGGTTTGGGTAAGTTTTAGGGTCTGGAAAATGAAGAAGAATGGAACCGGAAAGGGGTTTGGGTAAGTTTTAGGGTTAATAAAGGTAAGTGTTAGACTGGTGCAAAGTAGTTGGGGTGAGCTTGGTAGTGTAAGATATGGGGCACATTTGTTTGAGGAGTGTAGCTTGTATTGCGCATGCGCAAGATCTTCTACATTTCCGAACGAACGAATATTAGAGGTTAAAAACCATTCTAACCCATCGGGAAACGCCAGGAATTCGTAGAGGTGGACGATGGAAGAAGGGAAAAAACACATGCTGCCGTCGCTACAATAGATCAATCAACCTATAATTTACGATGGAAAATGACTGAGCCAAGGTCGGAAGATAGCATACGAACGGACGGGCATTTTACGATTAGGAACGGATTAGTGTATAGAATTGCTCGCAAGTTCATACGAGTGCACGAGCGTTCGAAAAAAATACCATGATTGGCAACAAAATCAAAGCTTTTACATGTTTCTCTGAATCTACCCTAATGTGTCTACAAACAGTATGTTAGTAGAATTAAATCAGGCAACATGGACTTGATGTTTTTTTTTTCTTTGAAGTGGTCCAAAACCCAGGTTTCTCACTGTTTTGCCTCACTGTGTGTATTCCCAAAAATCGTTTACTTACCCTTATAGCGTTCACACGGCACAGGCAGCCAATCCATGTGCTTGGTTCCATCCAGCTGACACGGCTGCCTCTACAGCTCTGCTGCTGCACTAATTACTTCACCTTTGTGTTGAGATCTGCAAAACCTGGCCTGTTGGTGGGCCTTGTTGTTGGGGACCCCTAGACTAAGGAACTGAATGGAAATGAGCATGCAGCCAGCCGATTCCCTGCTAGCCTCTAGCATGCCCACTATCGGCACTCACAAATACCTGATGCCTACATGAGGATATCTAAACATATAGCGGCCGGGGGGATTTCACACAGTGGGACATCCCAAATTGGGATGCCACAGGGAGAGGGAAGCGACCAAGTCTCGAGACTCTTAGCCAGGCCCGGATTAACGTAGGGGCGGACGGAGCTGCCGCTCCAGGCCCCTACGTTAAAACAGGCCCTGCAGCCTGCAAACGCGGCCCGCATAGGCCGCCCGGCGCCCGCTATACAAAGGAAAAGGGCCTTTAACAAGTGAAGAAGGCCAGCCCTGCGCTGTCACAGGCCGGCCCGTCTCTGTACCTAGGCCCCCAGTTCCGGCCTGCGTAGACGTAGCCTCACGGTGACCTGCGTGCCCCATGTGATGTCGCGCGCGTAGGAGGCTCCTCCCTCCCAGCAGTCTGCCACTTGACGCAGGTCCCGCGGCAGTAGGAGCTTGAGTCTCACCAGACACCCCACAAAGGTACCCGTCAAAATCTAAAGCACCAGGCCCGGGATGCTCTTAATCCGGCCCTGCTCTTAGTAAGTTTTGGTCCACTGCAAGATATTTCGCTAGTGATCTTACCGGCTTTTTCAATTCTCAATTCACTCAGAAAAATATAACAGCAAGTGTAGTTGCCTTGGTTTATTCCTACCGTGACCTGGATGAACCTGGATGTATGATCTGGATTAATGAAAACCTACACAGACATAGAAACATAGCATGTAAGGCTCAAAAAAGACTTTAGTCAATCCAGTTCAGCCTTTTGAACTGACTACCTCCTCTGGCAGAGTGTTCCATAGTCTCAATGCTCCTACAGAGAAAAATCTGTAAACCTATAAAGCTTAGTAGATGCCCCTAGGTTATGGTTACAGTAATGGCTTTAGATTGTGGGACAGATCTTTGTACTTACCCCAGATATATTTATACATAGCTATTAGGTCTCCCTTCAAGCATCTCTTTTGTAAACTAAATAAAACTTTGACAATCTTGCGGGGTACTTTAGTCCCCTCATTACATTTAGTTTTGAACACACTCCAGTTCTAATATGTCCTTATGCACTGGTGGCCAGAACTGTACAGAATACTCCATTATGGGGGTCTGACCAGTGACTAGGTAAAATGATGCTCTGGTCATGGGCACTTATGCCCCTCTTGATGCACCTTGGCAGCTGCTGCCTGGCATTGGACACTACAGTTGAGTTTGTTATCTGAATCCCCTAAATCCTTTTCCATTCTAGCTTTTCCCAGCATTTCCCTATTTAGTGTGTAATCATGGCACAAATTACTCCTTCCCATGTGCATAACCTTACATGTATCTGTATTAAACTTCATTTGCCATTTTTCTGCCCTTACTTCCAAATTATTTAAAGCCAAACTTCAGTTAAAACTGACCCCCCCTTCCTCAGCATCAGGGTAGGGTGGCAGGGTGGAGTTACGAGTTATGAAGAAAAAAAAGTATCCGTACCCTTGGACAGAAGACATCCCCTGGCTCCATGTATGTTCCCACCCACCCCTACAAGTGAATGGGAGCATGCCTGGAGCGTGGGAGATGTGGCTTTGCTTCTTTTCCTGCGGTGCCTGTGGAGACTGGGAAGAGCGGTGCGGGTGCCTGGCTAAGATATGTTTTTTTTCTGTTGTAACCCCCCCCCCCCATCCTGCCTCAGTGCCAGGGTAGGGTGGCAAGATAGGGGAGGGGTTCACTTTTAACTGAAGTTCCTCTTTATATCTGTTTGTAGTTGTCCTCTTTTGTGTTCATTACTTTTTACAGCTTATTATTATGTGCAAAGATTGATACTTTTCTGTTTTATCCATTCCCAATATCATATACATATATATCAATAGAATTGGGACATGCTACATATTAACAGTATGGTAACTATTATTAGTAATATTAGTAATAATCATAACAGACAAAAGTATTTCAGAAAATCAATACAGATATCATATATTTACATTTTCGCTGAATAGTTACACAGTTACACTGTTATCTGCTGTGGTCTGAACGAGATGCATTGTGATCACTGTCATTTCCAGAATAGGGCTAACAATTCAAAAAACACCTGGGCCTGATTTACTAAGTGTGCCAATATAGATTAATATAGATAAAGTAGATGGCTAGTTGGCCGGTCTGTGCTGAGCTAAGTCAGGCAAAAGGGTTGAATAAAATGGGTCGAGTAAATCTCATTTGTGTGTAAAAGAAAATGACGGTATGTTTTTTTTTTCCAGAAAAAAATGGCATGAGGGAATGATTTTTTTTTTTCAATTAGTAACCAAAAATGTACCTACCCTTCCCAGAGCCAGGTAGCCCAGACACCAGACATAGAGGCTGGTAACCCAGGGCCTAGGGGCCTGCTTGGGCCTGACAGTATACCAACCCTTATTCCCTTTGGTATGGGTCTGTTGCTCTTCGAAGGGTGCCGAAGGTAATCGAGCGGGCCTGTCACCAATCAGCAGGTAATATGGCGGCCCCCCTATTCTTGCAACTGGTATAGAGGCCCCTTGGACCATTTACCATTTCCCCCAAAGTAGTAAAAATATAAGATACAACACAAACAATATCTTTAATACTCTAAATTTCACTACATACCTGTCCACATCTTCTTTCTCCGCAAGTCCATTGAGTCTTCAACACCGCCCCCCCACCACCACCAGGTCTTACAATCCATCTTCTGGGTTTGCAAAGTCTTTAGATGGTCTGTTTTGATGTCTTTGATCTTCAGTAACTCACTCTTCTTCAGATTGCACACCATTAACTACAACACTCTCACACCAGTCCTTCCACTGCAGATGTTACACTAACTGGCAAGGAGTTACTGGCTTATTCTCTATTACGCTTCTTATGGATTGGCACAGCATTCTCCAATCATCTGGAACTTCACCTGGTAAAAGGTAATAGTTAAGTGAATCAGTCAGAGCTGCCACAATCGCTAATCTGAGTTCCCTTAGAACTCTGGTTTAGATGCCATCTGGACCCATTGCCTTATTTACCTTTAGATGTGCCAGTTCAGCCAAGACATCACCCTCCAAAAAAACTCCGTAGCTGGGCCCTCCCAGCTTGATGCTATGGTTTGGTCACACATGCTATGGGTTTGAAAGCCACGATCTGAAAATACTGAAACAAAAGTAGCTATTCAGATGGTCAGCCACATCCTTATCTCCATCAATATAATTATTTTCCCTATTTCTAATTTTTGAAACTGCACTGTTTTTCTTCTTTCTGTTGCCGATATATCAGTATATAATTTCTTCCTCCACTTGCCCTTTAGCAGCACTTATAATCAGTTTTGCCTCATTCTGTTTAATTTTATACACCTCTCTGCCAGCTACACTTCCACTTTCTTTATAATTCTTATAGACAGTCTTCTTTTCTTTTACTGTAGTGATGACTAAACCAGAACAATTTCTTCATTCTTTTATTTTTTCTAGTTTGTTTCAGATGTTGTTTAGTTGCCTTTAAGATGGCTATTGTTAATCGTGATCATGGGGGACTCACTTCTGCAGCTCTGTTCCACTTACCCAATTTGCTACATACTCCTAACTACCAATTCACTACATACTCCTTACTCCTACATTTCCTTAATGTTTGGTTTCCTAAACTTTAGCATTTTGGTCCTAGTGTGGGATTGTCTGTTTTTATGCTAAATAAGCATTGATGGTTACTGGTCCTCAGATTTTCTTCTACACTAACTTGTTTGAAGGGCAACAATTGACTGGGAACATTTTAAAGAAAATAAGAGCAAAACAACTCTCAAATTCATAAATCAGTAACCAATTTACGCCTATGTCAAAACATTGACCATAACAACCAGGGGACCATACCAGTAGCAAATGTTCACACTTATTCATGCAATCAACCCCTAGAATAATTCAGTTATCAGTGTTTTACATGCTACACACTGATGTAACCACACATTGAACTTGATTATGCAGAATGCCTATTTTTCATATTGTAAAATTTGTGGTGATGGGACACAACTAAACAAGGTTTGGGAAATGTTGCACTAATTTATCTCTTTTTGGACATTTTCAGATCTCCGGACATGGATTTACGGATGTATGCCAACCAAACAATTATCAAATATTTCATTATTAAAGGGATCACGGATGACCCAGAGTTGCAGTGTCTTATTTTTATTCTAGTCCTACTTATGTATCTTGTAACTCTAAGTGGCAACATTGCTATTCTTATTGCATGTCGACAACCCCTGCTTCACACTCCTATGTATTTCTTTTTGTGTAACCTGTCTGTAGTACATATCTCTTGTTCTACAGTTTCTCTTCATAAGATTCTAATAAACTTTATTGCTGGTGATAAGAGGGTCCCGTATCTTCAGTGTATGATACAAATGTACTTTTTTGGATCCTTTGCTGGTCATGAATTGTTAATCCTGACAGCCATGAGTTATGATCGTTATGTGGCTATTTGTAACCCTTTGCAATATCACATGGTCATGAACACTTCAGGACATGTGCTGGGTTGGCCTCTCTGTGTTGGACAATGGGTTTTTTACAAGTTCTTCCCCCTGTTGGAATTGTGTACAGTTACACGTGTTACTCTTCCATAGAGGTCAACCACTTCTTCTGTGACATTGTTCCACTCATGAGAATTTCATGTAATGACACCACTGTTTTGGAAATTTTGTTTTTAATTGAAGGATTTTTTCCTTTAATACTGACTCCTTTCGTCCTCACGTTTGTTCCTTACATTTTTATCATAATTGCTGTATTGAAGATCTCTTCTAGAGCTGGAAGACGTAAAGCCTTCTACACATGTTCCTCACACCTCACTGTTGTGACGTTGCTCTACACCACCCTCGCCAGCCAATATATGACACCAAACCTCGCTAGTACTCTGCAGCTGAAAAAGATTTTGGCTTTATTTAATACAGCAGCTGTTCCTCTGCTTAATCCACTCATTTATAGCCTTAAAAATAAAGATGTTAAAAGAGCTTTGAAAAAAAGCCTATGTTAAGTCAAAGTTGAAAAACAAGTTATATTAATATAATCACCATTTCTGTTCCTTTGAAATGCATTCCTTAACTTTTCTAGCAAAATTTCTGGCAAATACAGGATTTTAGTTTATTAAATGTAGTTTGTCTTGCTGCTTAACTATGTAACCAGGAATTTAATGAAAAAAAAAGATACTAAAAATAAATACTAGTACTCACCTTAACAACTGTTTCTTCAAGTTGGACAGACGACACAGGCCATTTTTCATTATCCTTAAACTATAGCTTATCCTTATCTATAGATTATTCATAATCTATATATTTCCGCTAGAAAAATAAATGCTTGTGTGACTGCCCAAAGAAACAACTTCACACCAAGGAAGTCAGCAAGGCAATTTAAGCAGTCACCAACCAGGCTGCCTAGGTTGTCTATGGATCAAGCAGTAAGAAAAATAGCTCCATGAAGTAAAAACTAGTCTAAGACTACACTACAACAACCAGCAGGCTGAAAAATCTTGCAGTCTCCTATAGCATCTGCTGGTGTGAACCTATCGACAATCATCAATAAGGAGCAAGTTTCTGTTTTGCAGTCTTGGCTCACCCTGGGCCAGATGCCAAAGCACAAACTGCTGTTGTCTGATGCACTGAAAAGGAGGTGACTTGTCCTCAGCCAAATATGTGTCACTACCAATCTGTTGCACAAGTATCTATATGAATGAAAAGGAAAAAGGGAAGGGGAGGAGGGGAAGGGTTATGTACTTTTTATTTAAAAAAGAAAAGAGCTATGTTTAAATCAATAGGAATACACAAACAACTGGTTATATTAAGTCAATATGCACTATGAAGATCACTTAAGATAAAAGTAATCAAATAACCACCATGTTGTGTCTCTACCCTTTAACTATATACAATATATATGACCCAATCTGCAACAAATAACCCTTTCCTGTCAATGCAAAACCTGCTGCATCTCTCTCTTTGTGGTATCCATTCATGGATTCATCCAATATGCAACAATTAACCCTTTCTTGTCCATGGAAAACCTGCTGCTCTCTCTCTTTGGTATGCATTCATCAATTGATCCAATCTGCAACAATTAACCCTTTCCTGCCCATGCAAATTCTGCTTGCCTCTCGTTTTGGTATGCACTGTTAGATCCACTACTTAAAATGATATCTCTTAACTTGCCTCCTTGTTAGTGCCTATACCTTAATTCATTGTTATGTGATTATTTTGAATGCCCCATCCGGTTCTCCAGCCCATATCTATATTTGCTATACTATTATCTGGTAATATCTGTTACACTTCTGTTGGCCTGTTTTGCCCCTTGTGTGCTCACTGGGAGCATCTAGCTACATTTCATTTGTAGTTTTATTACTTTATGTGCCCTCCCAGGCCAAACCTTTAGCACTGGCCTGAGCCCCACCCTTAGACCCAGCTGCTGGGCCTGAGCTAAGCAAAGGCACTTAGAAGTAGTTCATATTGAGTGCTAGTGGCTGCAATGCTCAGAATCCTTTCAAAGTCAGAATCTTTCTAAGTCTGCAGCATATTGAACCTGAATTCAACCTGAAGGGAACCTGCACCAGATTCTGTTCGTCTGAATAGCCCAGCATCAGCAACAGTGATTACCTGTTATCTCACTATACTACTTCCCCTTACCCTCAGAATCCTAGGCAAACAGTGTCCCCCTGCTCCTGGTAAGTCCCAATAAATCTCCCCTCTCTGCTCTCCGCCCCCTACCTCTCTGCTCATGAATTACTTTCACTGGCAAAATCAGTCACCACTATATCCAAGAACAAAAAAAAAAGATGCCACCCTCAAAAGCCACAGCATCTCTTCTCTCTCTTTAACGCTTACTTGCCGCTGGTGACATCAACTCTAATCCGGACCCACTCTCTCCACTCCTCTCCTCTCCTCCAACACACTTCCCTTTTCATCAAAGCCAAATACCTGCAACCGTGATAAACCTGCAAACACACACAACCTATCTAACCTAATACAGCTTACTCTCTCCCCACATCTTCCTGCTACTGTCACCTGCGCACTGCGGAATGCATGTTTAGTGCGCAACAAACTTGCCTATATCCATGACCTGTTTCTCTCTAGCGTTTTTACCATTATGGGATTCACAGAATCCATCAGACACAGACTCACCCGTGCCATTTCACATGGGGGACTAAATCTCAGCCGCACCCTGAGATCCAACAACAAACAGTGTGGGCATCCTTCTATCCAAACACTGCTCCTTCCCTCCCTCCTGCCCTCCCATCCCTATCCTTCTCATCTTTTGAAGTTTACTGTGTCCATTTATATTCTCCTTGTAACCTAAAAATTGCTGTCATCTATCGCCCTCCTGGAACTACTACTCTTTTCCTTGACCACCTTTCTACCTGGCTCCTTCAGTTTCTGTTAACAGACATCCCCATTCCCCACAATCATCATGGGCGACCTAAACATACCTGTCAACCCTAACAACCCTGCTGCCACCAGATTAATCTCAATAACCTCATATTTCGGACTCAAACAATGGTCTACTGCCCCTACCCACAAAGACGGCCATAAAATGTAACTACTCTTCACTAACCTCTGCTCTGTATAAAACTTTATATACATATACTTTATTAATATGCTTTACCCCCCCTCTCTGACCATAAACTGCTAACATTGACCCTCTCTCCACTTCCTGCAACCCCCCAGCACACAAACCTAGAATTCAACGTAGGGACTTAAAGCGGACCTTCACTCTGAATAAGAGTCTATCTAATATGTTTCCCACACCCTGTACATACAGATTGGCCACATTAAAAATCATCCTACCTGCATCTACTGCATGTTATGAGCCTTTAAACATTATGGAAGCCGCCATCTTATCAGGCAGCCTGCAAACAGGAAGTGCCTCCTGACTGTGCTGCTCTGCATTCTGGGACTGCTGACCTTTTCTTGACCCCAGCTCTGCTCTGTCTGAGCAAAGCACAGCTATAACCCACCCCCCTGTACCTTATCCCACTCTCCTCTCCTCAGTAAGTGTGATGCTTCCGAGTCAAGATGGCAGCGCCCGTATCCTAAATTCCTGAACAGAGTTGCAGCCCAGTGGGGGAAAGAATAATAAGTTAGTGACTAAAAACGTAAAATATATTAATTTTAGATGCTGGGGAACCGTTTTTTAAGAGTTTGGGCTTTTCATTAAATCGTTGAAGGTCCGGTTTAAGAAACATAGATCTCGAGTCTCTGTCACTCTCACTTCACGGACATGCGTTGCATAATCACACTACCCCATACCCTTACCTCAGCTCTAGACTCTGCGGACCCCCTCACCTATAGCTATCCTGCCCCAAAAAACTGAAACGCTGGCTAAATGCAAGCATGGCCAGACTGAAACAGCTGTCTCAAGCTGCTGAATGGCAATGGAGGAAAACCAAAGCCAGTCATGACTTTCAGTTCTATAAACAAGCCCTTCAGGAACTCAGGACTGCCCTTTCATCTACTAAGCAAGCATAGTTTTTCTTTACTTATTTCTGCACAAGCCCGAATCCCAAACAACTATTCAACACTTTCTGTTCCCTACTCCGCCCACCACCACCTCCTCCAACCTCCCAAATAATAGCAGAAGAATTTTCTAAATTCTTTAAAGAAAAAATTTATAGCATCGGACTTGGCTTTGCCCCTCAGAATCCCTCACCACTCCAAGCAACCCCCTGTCTTACTCTCTTACTTTCTTCACTCCAATAACTGAGCTTGGACTAACCTCTCGAATTTATAGGGCCCATCTGACTACATGCTCCCTTGATCCTACTCCATTCCACCTTATTCCTCCATCCCTCGCTCCAGCCTTAACGCCTATATTCAATCTTTCCCTCTCCACTGGTACCTTTCCTTCCTCCTACAAACATTAAGTTATTACTCTGATAATCAATAAACCCTCACTCGACCCCTCTGCCCTCTCTAGTTATCGTCCTATCTCACTACTCCCCTCCTCCTCCAAACTTTTTGAACAACATGTCCACTCAAAACTGGCACAATACTTATCTAACAACAACTTACTTGGGATTCCGCCCTGCCTACTCAACTGAAACTGCCCTCACCAAAGTTACCAATGATCTACTGACTGCTAAAACCAAAGGTCATCCTTCTTGACCTCTCCTCAGCCTGTTGACCACACCCTGCTTCTTGATATTCTCTCCTTTCTTGGGGTTCAAGGTCTTGCACTCTCTTGGCTCACCTCTTACCTCTCTGACAGATCATTCAGTATATCCTACTCTAACACAGTTTCTTCCTCCCATTCTCTTTCTGTCGGTGTACCACAAGGTTCTGTACTAGCCCACCTACATTTCTCAGTCTACATTTATGGTCTTGTCAAACTTATAACTTTCCTAGACTTTTTATACCACCTCTATGCAGATGACACTCAGATATACCCCTCTGGTTCCAATCTCTCCTCTCTCCTATCTCGTCTCCACAACGGACTTGCAGCTATTTCTTCATTTGTGTAATCTCGCTACCTCCAGCTAAACATGAACAAAACTGAATTGGTCATTTTCCCACCATCTAACTCCCCTCCCCCCTCTAATACGTCTTTCTCTGCCAACAATTATACAATAACTGCCACTCCCCAAGCTTGGTGCCTGGGAGTTAGCCACCTCCTGTCACCTCCAACCTAAAAACATCCCATGCATCCGTCCATTCCTCTCACCTAAACTGTAAGTGCATACCCTGGTCATATGCCGACTGGACTACTGCAACATCCTTCTTTGTGGCTTACCAACTAACAGACTGGCACCTCTCCAATCTATCCTGAAATCTGCTGCTTGCCTCATCCATCACTCCTCCAGTTCTGCTCCTCTCTGTCAATCCCTACAGTGACTGCCAGTCCCACAGGGAATCCTGTTCAAATGCTAACTCTAACCAACAAAGATCTCTCCAGCCAGGCCCCTCCCTACATCTCATCTCTAACCCAACAATATCAACCTAGACGCAGCCTCTGCTCTGCTTCCAACCTTCTCCTCTCCTCCACCCTGGTCACCTCCTCTCATGCTCGCCTTCAGGACTTCTCACGTGCTACTTCAATCTTCACGAATGCCCTCCCCCACCCAATCTGCCCCCACCTATTCAGACAAACCTGAATCCTGATCCTTCCCTGAATTCTCGTCTTCACCCCTCATCCTTTAGACTGTAAGCTTGCAAGGGCAGGGCTCTCTCTCCTATTGTATCTTATTATCGTATTATCCTATTCAGAATATTCTTTGTAAACCCCGTAACACTGCATTTGTAATAGTCTATGTACTATATGTTTCTACCCTGTCTGTAATCGCTAGTTTGTACAAAGCTATGGAAGATAAAGCGCTATATAAATAAACAATAATAATAAAAATTATTTTCTTTTTTTTATTAAAAAATATGCTTTTGAAACTTTAACAACCATATATGCAAAAAGGAGGGTTTGTAACAGCCATAAAAATTGCATAACAAGTGCGTCTGTACATTGAATCACAATTATTGATCTCTCTTCTTTTTGGGCTCCCAACACGTTTCGCTTATGCTTCTTCCAGGAGAGCCAAATCTGCTCCTTATGACACAGACCCCAAACAATAAGAAGATAAGAGTAAATGATAAAAAAAAAAAGAAAGAAATTATTATTAAACATTATTAAACAAACAGCAGTCAGGAGGAGTGTCTCTGCTCAGCTTTATTATAGTATTTACTATTATCTTCTGATTGTTTGGAGTTTGATTAACATATTCATATAAATGGGAGCACTAAATTAATTTATCCCACCTTTAACAGTTCAAAGTTATGATAACTGTGGCTGGCTTGCAGCTGTTAAAGTGGACCAAAACCCAGGATTTTGACCATCCTGGGTTTTGGTCCACTTCCTTGGAGCATCCTGATTTAGAATACCCCACTTTGTGAAACTCCCTGGGATATCCTGTATTTTGCCCCCATAAGACGCACCCAGGATTTGGAGGAGAAAAACAATTAATCTGAACCAAATGGTGTGCTAAAACCCCCTTCTCCCAATCACCCCAGTACAGACAGTGTGCAGAATCCCCCAATTACCCCATAACAGACCCGATTTTACCCCACATGCTGTAAGCGGCATCCCATATTACAGGCAGTAAGCGGTATCCCACAATACAGGCAGTGAGGGGCATCCTACATTACAGGCAGTTTCAGAGCCCCACATTCCAGGCAGTGAGGCATCCCAATTACAGGTACTATGTGTGGCATCCTAATTACTCTCACTTTATGAGAAAAAAGCCTGAGAATGTCACTGTTGGTGAATTACCAGATAGGAAGACAATGAAAGCCAAAGGCACTTTTTTACTCCTGAGAAAAATAGTAAACTTTTTACTCTGTAGTAAAAACTGCCATTGACTTTCATTGTCTTTTAATCTTGTGATTCATCAACAGTGAAATTCTAAAGCTTTTTTTCTCGTGAAGTAAATTTATTTCTACCATGAGAATTTTTTTCAACTCTTGATGACTTAAGGCAACAGTCTCTTATTTTTCAGGTATAAGAGCCTTCTTTAAAAAGTTAATTAATTGGTTATTCAAATTTGTGTTGCAGGGATTCATTATAATTTTTTTAATAATTATTTTGTGTAATTACATCCAACCTTTAAGTATATGAACTATGGCCTAATTACTTTGTATTTGCATAAAATTAATTGTCTTGCATTCCTAAAGCATATTGTATTGAAATAAAAATAGAATAGTTTATGTATGTTGCAAATTGCACTCACTATACAAATTGCAAATGATTCAGAATTACTGAGAGTAACAATACTTGGTCCTATGAGACCAAAGCACCAAAGCTAAGGGGAATTATGATTTACTTCAGGATATATATATATATTATATATATATATATATATATATATATGCAGCTGCAGTCTACACAGAGGCTTCATGGAACTTCCTACCGATGACACACAGCGTGCCTCGCATTTGTTGTCTAAAAGGCGCTACCCTGGAAAAATTGTCTTTCAAACAGGTTAGTTTCCAGGTTAGCAGGTAACACAATATTGTACATTTTACACCGGTAGTATAACATAAAGCAAATGAATTCCAATAGCATGAATACATCATTATTATTACTACTACTATTATTATTTGCCCCTACTGTGTCTCCCCCTAAGATTGCCTTCTTTATGACTGTATTGTTACAAGAGTTGCTAAGCCATAAGATGCTGTGATCTAGTTCAGGGTTTCCCAACCTTTTTTCATGGTGTGCCACTTCCCAATAATCTCAAGTACCACCCTTACCAACACTGGGGACACAACAATGCAAGCTATTCAGCAGGTCATGTAATCATCCCAAGATGCTTCTCTCCTGCAGCTTGTTGACTTGGCCACCTGCCACAATCTGTTGGAGCAGAAGCTTATCTGCAATGCTTTATGCCCCCCCCCCCCAATATTACTTCAAGTTGCCTTGAGTACCACCAGTGACCAGAAGGGAGCTTGAGTACCACCAGTGATACTAGTATCATTATTTGGAAACCCCTGATCAAGTTTAAAGTCTAAAAGACTCCACGGCTGGCTGACTGACTACCCCTGAGGCATCCCATTCGGTATTCTCTGCAGTGCGAAACCTCCCAAGCAATCATTTACTTTTTTGGGGATCCCACATCCAGTCATTCAGATAGGCTGGACTAGGGAGTACATGACAGAACACGGGGAGGTGCACCACGGTAACACCTTAAAAGTGTTATGGATGATATAGGGTGTTCCACACAGCAGGACATTCCAAATCAGGATGTCTCAGGGGCAAGGACCAAAGCCAAGTATAGTGAAACTCCTGAGTTTTGTTCCACTTTATGGCAGATCAATTTAAAGTGGGTAAGGAGGCACATTTCTAAAATCTGCTTCAGGCAGCAGAGATGCTAGGTTAACCCAGCTTGGATAGTAAGGGTTGTTTCTTCCTGATCTTGACAAGATACTGCTTGCTTTACAATACATTACCCAGAGCTGGTGGGGGCATCTTATAGTCATCTCTGCCATCTGCTAGGTTCTGATAACCTTCTGCAGATGTAGTTTGTCTTTCGTGGTGGCACCACCATACCATGTCTTATGGGAAGCACACACTATGACTCTATGTTAGCCTTTCCATGGTAGCTCATATTTCCTATGCTGAGAAAAAAAGCTACCATAACTGTCCAGTCAATGTGCATCCCCCATTTCAGATCCTAAACGAAGACTGTGCTCTGGAATGTCATGTCTGACAGTCTTTCCACTTGTGTACCTATAATATTAGTAAGAGTTTTGTGGGTGCGCTCCTGAAATCAACCCCCTTGTAATGAACCATGTCATTATAATCCTCTGTAATAATGTATGTCAAAGCATGGGGTCTGTACCACTGACATGGACCACTACTGCACCACTACATTTGTCAATGTTTAACTGCCCAAGTGTGATATTTCAAAGGTTTTGGTGACGGGACTCAATCAAGCAACGTTTGGAAACTACTACACTAATATGGCATTTGTGATGATTTTCAGATCTCCAGACATGGATCTGCAGATGTATGCCAACCAAACAAATATCAAACATTTCATTATTAAAGGGATCACCGATGACCCAAATTTACAGTGTCTAATTTTTCTTCTAGTCCTTCTTATGTATCTTGTAACTCTAAGTGGCAACCTGACCATTCTAATTGCATGCCGACAACCGCTGCTTCACACTCCTATGTATTTCTTCTTAGGTAACTTGTCAGTAGTAGATATCTCTTGTTCTACCATTTCTCTGCATAAGATTCTAATAAACTTTATTACTGGTGATAAGAGGGTCCCGTATCTTCAGTGTATGATACAAATGTACTTGTTTGGATCCCTTGCTGGACATGAATTGTTAATTCTGACAGCCATGAGTTATGATCGTTATGTGGCTATTTGTAATCCTTTGCAGTATCATATGGTCATGAACTTCAGGACATGTGCTGGGTTGGCCGCTCTGTGTTGGACGTTGGGTTTTTTACAAGTTCTTCCACCCGCTGGAATCATATATAGCTACACTTGTTACTCTTCCATTGAGATCAACCACTTTTTCTGCGACATTATACCTGTCATGAAAATTTCATGTGATGACACCACTGTTTTGGAAATGTTGTTCTTTATCGAAGGATTGTTTCCTTTAATACTGACTCCTTTTGTGCTCACATTCATTCCTTACATCTTTATAATAATTGCAGTGCTGAAAATCTCTTCTGGAGCTGGAAGACGTAAAGCCTTCTACACATGTTCCTCACACCTCACTGTTGTGACATTGCTGTACACCACCCTCGCCAGCCAATATTTGACACCAAATCTCACCAGTACTCTGCAGCTGAAAAAGATTTTATCTTTATTTAATACAGCCGCTGTTCCTCTGCTTAATCCACTCATTTATAGCCTTAAAAATAAAGATGTTAAGAGAGCTTTGAAAAGGAGCTTATGTTGAGTTTTGAATTGATTTTGAGTTTGGATGCATGTCTGAACTTCTGGATTCCTTTCCGATATTGGGTTTTCTCTGTGTTTCTCTTTCAAAGACTGGTACCAGAAACGGTCAGTTGCATAAACAGAGGACCATTAAAACAGTGGACAAAATTATCAAGTCTTGGTCTCTAAAGATCATGAATCATCCATCACAGCCATGAAATCTTCTACTGCCTCTGCGCATCAGTTTAAGATGCCATCTTGCAGAACCAGCAGGTTCAAGAAGAGCTTATACCCCTTAGGATGCTGTATGCGTGACGTGTCATCCTTTCTCACTGCTTCTGCCTTGTGTTCGAATCGTATCCACCTTTTTGTATTATTTAGATTCCCAGTATTTCCCTATAACCTTTATTCCAGTGTACAGCATTACTAAATTCTCCATATGTATGTCATGGATGTACCTTGCTAATAAAAATGATTCTGATTGTTTATGTCCTACCTCAATTACACTCGTATGTAGTGTTGCTGTTTAGATTGAAGTAAATTCAACCAGGAATTTCCTGATTCAATTTGCTTAGATTAGGGGTTCTCAACCAGAAGTTCGAGTACCACTGGTGGCGCTGGAGATGCTATCAGTTGGTACTCAGCAGACTGGTCTGTTGCCATCTATACTTTATCCACAATCTAGAAAAAGTTTTCATAATGAAACGTGGCAATGCTGCTAAATGATCCACCACATTGTGTGCCTAAAGGCCACTGGTTTAAGGGAGATTTAGATGTCACTGGATTGTTGTTTAGAGCTTTGTTGTTTCTGAAAACACTTTTTGCATTTCATAAATTGCTCCCCTGAACAACATCTTGATGATCAGTGGCCTAAGTTGTTTGAAGAGGCGGCCATCTTAATACACACCTGACAATCCTGCTTACACATGAGCATGAGGGGGGAGCTGTGCCAGCAGCAATCCACACCAAACTGAGACAGATATATACCTCAGAAAGAGGGGGGAGCTTGTAAATCCTGACAAATACACACTGAATTAAAAAAAAACCCTGTGTGAGGGGGAAGTTGTTACATTGTATCTTCATATTATGTCAATCATGCTGCAGCCACCGGGCATTAAGATAGTATAACAAATGTATCTAAAATGTTCCTAGGAGATTTCTGCTGTGAAAAGAGCAATGTCAAGTAATTACAGATGATGACTACTTCTGCCTAGAAATAACGGCTGATTGCCCATAGATTTTAGGCATTTTTTTAAATTATTCAAAAGCAGGTGTAAATCAAGGGGTTAAACCCTCTCAAATATCTTATATCACTGATTGCCAGAGGGGCAGTAATTTAGTAATCTGGAGGTCCGTTTTAAATGATTCTAGCCCTGACTGGGGTAGAGGCAAAGAAATTTATAGGCATACTTACCAGCATCGGGTTACTGGGAATGTGGGAAGGTAGGCTCCTTTTTCATATTTGGTGGAAGCACATTAATTTTGGAAGAACATTTTTTCTGTATAGGGTCCTGGGTAGGAGGTTTAAAAAGTCACGTTTGGTGGCTCTACAAGAGACTAAACAGACTGGATACTCTAGGAATATTAATTCAGCCTCTCCTAACTGTAGCAAATACGAGGAGGCAGAACACCCCCCTGCAGGAAGTGTTTTCTAGAATGGCTACTATGGCTTTAACTATATGAGAGGTTTCAGTGATTATTGCTGTGAACATCTGTTTACTGTTATGTGGTGGTCAATTGTTTATTGCATTTTTTTATTGTTTAAGCTGCATTAATGACTTCCCAGTACTTTGAAAACCACTGAATGTTGCCTTTGCTGTTTACACCTATTTAAAATATTAGACAATATTTTACATGGTCTCTCTTATTGTGATATGTGACAGTGATGTCATGGTTGTATTTTCATGCTTATTTGAAAATCAATAAATATTTTGAAAAGAAAAAAAAAAAACGTGTGGAACCCTTCTTAAAAATAACGGCCACTTCCATAAACTTTCCCGTTTATGCCTCACACCAGATGTGCCAACCTACACAAGGCAAGATGCTTACCTGCCACCTGCAGCTCTGACATGAGAAGCTGGCGTTACAAATAGCCTCAGTCTGGGGTGCTCATTGACTCCATACTCAAGAAACGTCTGTGTACTGAGGTGCCAATTCTGGACCTACCTTTTAAATAGGAGATTTAAATTTCAGAACACCTCTTTGAATAGTGTCTGGGAGGCTGTGGTTGCTGCTGCACAAAGGTTGATTATCAACAGAATAACCTGACAGATAGAAACTGATAGAAACTAATAGACTCAATGGTTAGAAGGCTTAAGTTACTCACCTTTACTTATTAATTATTAATTACTCACCTCACCTTTGCTTTGGTTTACCCCAGTTTACATCATTTCTGGTTCATGGTTGAGCTAGAAAGAGCATGTCAGAGCAGAACCTCCTCTGCTGTGGTCAGAGAAAGCTGTGGAACCATTGTGGATTGCTGTGCTTGCTTAAGCTGAGAGCTTCAAGCAACAGAGCAACAGAGTAGGCATGGACCTGAATAAAGCTACTGCTTCTACCCTGCACTGCTGGAAATGGAGGATAGGCATATGGGACGTGCATCAGGTCAGCTGATTGCTGGCTAAATATTGCCGCTGGGTTTTGAGTCCCTTTAAAATAAAATAGAGCTCAGCAACCTGAGGAAATAATTTTGGCACAAAAAATACAATTCTGGGAGTACTTACCTGTAGAATTGGTATACAGCACGTCCTGTTCCAGAATATTCCTTACACATGGGTAATACATCCACAAGATGGCGTTGGACTGCAGAAAAAGACTTGTGGCCACTCCCGGCCCCTTAAATAGCCAGGAACCTCCCACTAATTCCCAGTGTTGACAAGCAGTTATACAAGAAGCCGGGAGAATCAATAAACATAAACTGAACAATCACCATACAAAGGTAACCAAGAATAATGATAACAAGGGAGGGATGGAACAGGATGCGCTGTATACTTACAATACCAATTCTACAGGTGAGTACTCACAGAATTGTATTATTCCAAGTATACAGCACGTCCTGTTCCAGAATATTCCTTACACATGGGACATCCAATAGCAGTGTCCGTAAGGTAGGTTGGGATCCCCAAAAGTAGCAGCGGGCAGTTTAAACCACTGCCGCCTGCAGAACTTTGCGGCCAAAAGCAGCATCAGCTGAGGCCTTAACATCAACCTTGTAAAACTTAGAAAAGGTATGAACAGAAGACCAAGTAGCGGCCTTGCAAATTTGTTCAACAGAAGCTCGTACCACAGCCTGAAGGATCCACTTACTGATAGTGGACTTAGCCGGAGGCAGACCCTTCCCAGGTCCAGAAGGGATAACAAAAAGAGCATCAGTCTTCCTAAAAGACTCAGTAGCTACCAAATAGAACTTCAAGGTCCTGACAACATCCAGAGAATGTAATACCCTCTCCTTAGGGTTACCAGGATTAGGCACAGAGAAGGCAAAACAATGTCTTGATTGAGATGAAAAGCAGACACAACCTTAGGCAAGACAATGCTAGTGCATCCATGGCCAAGGCCAGATGATCCTGGGACAGAGAGACAAAGACTGGAAGCTTGTGACGGGATGCAAACAGATCCACATCCGGCTGACCCCAGCGGTGACACCGAGAGCGAAACACCCTGCTGCTGAGGGACCATTCTCCAAGACGAGAAGTCCCCCTGCTCAGGGAGTCCCCCTCCAGATTTTCCACCCCCGGGATATACACTGCCGAGATGCAGAGAACATTCTCCTCCGCCCAGGACAGAATCAGAGACACTTCCTTGAGGGCCCTCTTGCTCCGGGTCCCTCTTTGATGATTGATGTAGGCAGCCGCCGTCTGGTTGTCCGAGCGGATATGAACAGCCTGACCCTGAAGGTGTGGGGTCAATTGTGTGAGAACCAACCTCACCGCCCTCAGTTCCAGAATGTTGATAGGGGTATGGGCCTCCTGAGGGCCCCACTGCCCCTGGAATTTCAAGGACTTCCAGAAGCCCCCCCAACCTTTCAGACTGGCATCTGTAGTGACAGTCTCCCAGCAAGGTGACAGAAAGGTCCTGCCCACCAAGAGATTCCTTGAGTCCAGCCACCACAAGAGGGACCGCCTGGTCAGGGGGGGACAGAACAAACTCCTGATCCAGGGACACAGGGTCCCGATCCCATACCGACAGTAAGTTGAAGAGGTCTCATGTGAAACTGAGCATAGGGAACCGGTTCGAAACTGGACACCATCAGGCCCACCAGCTGCATCCCCTGCCGAATGGAGGGATGCGGACAAGACAGTGGTAATTGGGCCTGAGCTTGAAGATTCTCCACCTTCTGCTGAGGGAGAAACACCTTGACCTGAGATGTATCCAGCGTCAGGCCCAAAAAGGACCTCACCAGAGACGGGAACAGAGAAGACTTGGGATGGTTGACCACCCCAGCCGAATGACACTAGTGTGGTCACCACCACCTGGGTATCCAGCCCGGCCTGATGGAAGGACTGGGACGAGATCAGAATGTCGTCCAAATAAGGGAGAATGTGAATGCCCTGAGCTCTCAGCAGAGCCATCAAGCCCGCCAGCACCTTGGGGAATACCCTGGGAGCCGATGTGATACCGAAAGGCAGTGCGACAAATTGATAATGCTGATCTCCCAGAGCAAACCTGAGGAATTTCTGATGACCTGGAAAGATTGGTACATGAAGGTAAGCGTCCTTGATGTCTACAGAGGTCATGAAGTCGCCTGGGCGCAGTGAATTGACTGCTGATTGCAGCATCTCCATGCGAAAATGCTTGAATCTGACAAACTTGTTGACACACTTTAAATCCAAGATGGGCCTGAGGGACCCATCCTTTTTGGGGACCGTGAAGAGATTGGAATAGAATCCTCTGCCCCTTTCCCTGAAAGGTACAGGGAAAATGACCCCCAGCTCCAGAAGGTTTTGGACCACAAGGCGCAGGCCCTGAGCTGACCAGGGGTTTTGAGCCATCCGGGATATGAGGAATCTTGGGGGCTGCAAACTATCTTGTAACCGGAGGAAACCACCTCCTGGATCCATCTGTCTGCTACACGTAGGCCTCCAGACGTGAGCAAAGAGCCGAAGCTGTCCCCCTCACCCGCATGAGTGAGGGTGCCTCCTCATGCCTGAGGGGGCTTAGGGGAGGATTTGGGCTTGGGACCCCAGGAGAGGCTGGGCGGCCACGTCCTCTGCTCCTGCCCCAATAATCTTCACGTGCTCCAGCAAAGGAAGCTCCTCGACCAGCCCTGGAAGCGCGGAAGGAGGGGAGAGAGGCACCAGTCCCCCGAAAGGGCCGAGACGGCCTCCTACGTTGAGGTAACCTACCACCCCTGGCAAACAAGTCCAAGCGTTCACCAAAGAGGCACAGTCCCTTAAAGGGAAAACCAGTTAGAGCCTTCTTAGCAGCGTTATCAGCTACCCACTGACGCAGCCAGACAGAGCAATGAATAGCCACCCACAGAGCAGACGTCCTCCCACACATTCTGATGGCATCAACCATAGCAGATAGAACATATGTAACAAATTCATAGCAAAGCAGGAGAGCTCTATACTTCTCTCCTCCCGCAACATCAGAGGCCCCATCTAAGAGACTCTTAAGCAGCCCTTTAATAGCAATAGCTGTAATGGCAGAGGCACAAACCGGGCGCAGCGCGGTCCCCACACAGGCAAAGGCATGACAAGCCAGCTGGTCCATGCGCCGGTCATCACCATCCCGCAGGGTAGTAGTGTCAGGAGAATGCATGACAGATGTATTTGACAACCCGAGAACGGGTGTGTCCACCTCGGGAGGACATGACCAACGCTTAATCACATCAGCAGGAAAGGGATACCTCTTGTTCCAACTCTTGGGCACCCCAGGTAGCTTGCTAGGCCGTTCCCATTCCTTGAGCACCAGATTATTAAAGTGAGTCTGCTCAGGGAACTCCAAGCGTGGCTTCACTGTATGAAAAAGCTCACTCTGCTGCTGCGGAGCCACTGCAGGAGGGGAAATACAAAGCACTTAAAAAATGTGACAACAACCAATCAGTGTCATCTGAGGACCATTGGTCTTCTCCAAAAGGAGACCCGGTATCACCATGCACCCTAGGTTGTTCCTCAGATGATTCTGAATCAGAAAATAGTTCCCATCCTCAAGGGGACCATAACCCGAGATGTCAAAAAATTCCTCAGCCTCAACAGGGAAGAGGGAAACAGCGGGGGATAGATGCCGCTTCTTGGCAGAAGCCTTACGTGGGCCCAACCCAGCAATATGCTTTTCAATGCTGGCCACCCGTGCAGCCAAATCTGATTGAGACTCACCGCTAGTGTGCTCCTCGCTGGGGGTCAAATGCAAGCGTGGGGGGGTAGGTGAAGCCAGAGGGGGCGCCGCCCCAGGGCCCGTAGCAGGCGACCCAGACTGCAGCGCAAGTACCTGCTGGGTGCAATTTACACATACCCCGACATCTTCACTTATAAGGGAAACCCCACACGCGACACACCGAAGGAACCCCAAGCACATTATCCCCATAAGCCTCCATATGGTGATTTTTTAAAAAAGTATGCACAATAGTCAGAACAGGGACACAGCTAAACAGCCACCCTATTTGGGATTCCCCCCCCCCGAAACCCGCTAGGGGAAGTGGGAGATTGGCAATAGGCAGGGCCGAGAGAACCACAGTCAAGGGACCCGCCTGCAAGACACAATAATGTACACCATAAGCATCCCTAGCCATACAATAATAAACCAAAGATAAAAAACCCTGTAAGGGACTCACGGACCAAGCCGGCAAGCGCACAGATAAGCCGATCACCAACCGTGTCGCAGCACCGCAATGGAAGGGCCAAAAAATGGCACCGACAGCAGTACCTAGAGGGGCGGGCCGCGGGCGCATGACGCGGAACACGTCAAATCGCGGTACCTGCCCCCCTGAAGAGCACGGAAACAAGATCACGTGATGCGCCAGCGCCATGACAGTTAAAAAAAAACGAAAAAAAAAAAAAACGAAAAAAAAAAAAAAAAAACAGTAAAAGCGCCAACCACTGCGGAGCGCCGTACAACGGCCTCCACACACACCAAACACAAGTGACAAAAAACACAGTAGTAAAAGCACAAGAGTGTACTCCCCGGGCCCCCCCTGCTGATCACGCGGAATGCAATGAGGGGGGTCCTGCACAACAAACAGTGTGAAAAGGTAGGGGGGGGAAGGAGGGATAAATGTCCCGAGATAAAGGGCTGGGGGCATCCCAATGAGGCTCACCATAAAAAGCCTGTCGCCGACTACCCTTTGGTACAGGGTCTTGCGGCCCGGGGGAAACACTCCTTCAGCATCTGACCCTAGTGCTGCCCTACTTTCACCCGAACCGTCAGCCGCGGCTGGGAGGCAGTGGGTCCAGAACGGGTGGAAATAAGCCTGCAGGGCCCTAGGCAAAGCCCACTCCCTGCGCAGAAGAGAGCCATCTTCATCTTCGCAGTCCAGACTGCAGAAAGACTCTGGGAATTAGTGGGAAGTTCCTGTCTATTTAAGGGGCCGAGAGTGGCCACAAGTCTTTTTCTGCAGTCCAGCGCCATCTTGTGGATGTATTACCCATGTGTAAGGAATATTCTGGAACAGGACGTGCTGTATACTTGGAATAAGTATAAAATATTTTTTCTCTGGGTTTTTACATTTAACCCTTTGTGAACTTATAAGGGATCTACGAGACCCCTATACCAGTTCACAAGGCTTAGTGGGCTGGCATTAGCCCCCAGCCCTCCCATTATCTGACTCCCCAAGGCGCAAGGGAAGTAGAAGGGCTCGGGGGCCATTTAGCCTGTGCGGGCTTGTAGTCTGCAGGCCGGGGTCCACATAGGCTGGCCCCTACGTCCTGTTCGACAAGCCCCCATAGCTGGTCCCTGGGCTGGTAATGCTGGGAAGGGGGGACCTCAAGCCATTTTTGGGGGGATTTTTAAGGGTTTTTAATCCATGTTGGGTATTATTCTGCTCGGAGGACCTTGTGCTTTCAGATTTAGCTTGTTTTTTTGTTGTTTGCATATTGATATTTTTGGAAAAGTGTGTTTTTTATTCTGCTTATTATACATTTTTTTTTTTTTAGGGAAACCCTGTGCATCCTAAGATTTCTTCAAGGTATTACTTCCAGAAAGATGAGCCCACTACAACAAGCTGGGTACGTTTAGAAGGCTTAATATATGTACTTTCAGGGAATGGGTATGCTGGGTAAGGGGGATTTCACACGCAATAAAATGTTACTGACAAACTTACATTTTTTATTACAAAAAAACACTACAAATTGTAAAAAATTGATTCTTTTGCACATATTTCACCCAATAATATTGAGAATACACCTAAAAAACTACAAACAAGACATTTTATGTTAAAGCACAGATTCTGTGAAAAAAAGTATACATTTTCCTGGGAAATCCCTTCAAAAATCACAGTTGAAGAGTGGAACGCAAAATAATCTGGCAACAAAGGGTGACAAAATCTCCAGGTATGGTGGCAGTGAAAGGGTTAAGGATCTTGAACCCACTGGTGTTTCACAGACTTGGGGCACTGAAACTGATAAAATGTATTTTCACTGCGTAGTGCTATAAAGTTATGAAGTTCTGTGAAACACTGGTGGGTTCAAGATTCTAACTACACCCATAGATTGATTCTGTGTGGGTTTAATTTCCAAAATTGGGTCACTTGAGGGGAACTATCTTCTGGTACAAAATGATATATCCATAAATATATCCATATATATGTGTAAACATTCCGAAAGATTTAAACAAGCTCTACTGCCTGAAAATCAGACCACTAAAGGGAATATTAAAACAATATATAAAAGACCTGGCACAAATTACCATTTAACATCTTTAAAAAATCGGTAACCATTAAAATGTTTTTCCTTCCTCAATACCTGTTTCTTACACAAAATATTCCAGTATATATACCCTCTAACTTTATGAATAAATTAGAAAAACAGTGGGTTTCTACAACTACAAAAAAAAAAGACAAAAAATAGGCTACAAACTTCTGACTAGACCTAGCTCGTGGAGGATGGGGCATCCCCAATCCTTTGGTATATTATAAAACCTCTCATCTATCCCGGTTTCTAAAATGGTTTAATATTGATCAAGATTCAAGATGGCCTCAATTGGAAATTTTCCCACTTAGTCAAAAGTATATAGCCTCCTTGAACTAGCACACTATAGCCACAATAACCAAATCGCATCAAAACCCCTTTGTTAATCCTCCATTAAAAACATTTAAACAATACTATAGAAACCCAAAAGTTTCACCTTATCCAGACATATTATGCTCTATGAAACGTTTTACATCGATCATAAGATTGCTACCTGAGCCAGTTGAAAGAACTGACCCAAGAGTGGTCCATATCTTGGATAAAAGGAGTTTAATCAATTCAATAGTGCAGCCAGTATGCTGAAGTTTTACCAAGCCAACAGTTTCTTAAAAACCCTTACACTTCCTATGGCTCCTTTTTCTCCAACCAGATTGCAAAATCTATTTTTGACCCCCCAGGAAGTCCTCTGTCCAGTATACCAGATCTGCATAATGCAACATTTACCAGAACCTCTGTCTTTCGAGATATCGATCTCAGAATCGACTACCTAAAGAGGAAAGATTTTTCAATTTTATTTAACCATTCAATCGCCTGCCTTAAAAATCTTCTGCCAAAAGAATATTACCTATTCTTACTTCACAACAGACTACAATAAAAAAGCTCCCCAATTTCTCTGTTGGTGGTGCAAGAAGAAGAAAGCAACCGTAACACACCTGTGATGGCATTGTGAATTTTCCCAAAGCCTATGGGAAACTATAGCCACTGGCCTACAATATATTGATATTATAATACTAAAAAGAAGATGTAAGATATTGTTAAATACAGCCAAAGACAATCAAACACAAACCCACCACAGAATTATCAATATCTTAATGTAATCCATCAGCGATGGGGCAATCTAAAGCCTCTGGATGTGACATTATGGCTGGCTAATGCTCTGAACATACTAGAAATGTTAATTCCAAATATACCATTTGCAAGTGCCCTTTTAAAAACAGCCCAAAAAAATAAAACTGAATCAATCTTATTTTAGGCACATTTAATCTAGCAGGGCATAATAAAAAGTAGAACACGACTAATAGGGAGTAAAACAAGATGGAGGGGGGAGGGGGGGGGACAAAAAGAAAAAAAAACCTGCATTGTCCCAGTACCCCAACGACGACACGTGAATTGCAGAAATAGGTGTTAAATTCAGAGGGTAAAAAAAAAATTGACCGGCCAATCACAGCAACCGCAGACAAGGGGGGAGGGGGGCAACAACATCCCTGGGCGAAGAGAGGAGGTGGTCTGCTGTCAAGAATAGCAGCCTTCTTCACCCGATAACTGACTTTAGAACAATGGATTCATTCTCTATTATTTTTTTTTTTTTTTTAATATGTGTCTAGCAGAGACTCAAGAAAGACCACAGGCTTTGAAAAATACAATTCTGTGAAATACTCACCTGTAGAATTGGTATTATAAGTATACAGTACGTCCTGCTCCAGATAGATTACTTACACTTGGGTTATCCTCCACCAGATGGCGCTGCACTGCAGAGACATGCAAAAACAGGCTCCTCCCGGCCCCTCAAATACCCGGGACCTCCCACAAATCCCCAGCATTGAAAAGCAGTGAACGAGAAGCCGGGAGAATTTAACCACCCAAACTGGTAACTATAACAACGATAACAATCACCATACAGGGGATCCAGAATAATACAAAACCAAGGGTGGGGTGGAGCAGGATATACTGTATACTTATAATACCAATTCTACAGGTGAGTATTTCACAGAATTGTATTATTCTTAGTATACAGTACGTCCTGCTCCAGATAGATTACTTACACTTGGGACATCCAATAGCAGTGTCCATAAAAGTAGGGTGGGATCCCCAACAAAAAAGGTAACAGCAGACAGTTTAAACCACTGCCGCCTGCAAAACCTTGCGGCCAAGAACAGCATCAGCTGAGGGCCTAACATCAACCTTGTAAAAAAAACTTTGAAAAGGTATGAACAGAAGACCAGGTAGCGGCCTTGCAACTTGTTCAACAGAAGCCTGATGCTGGAAGGCCCAAGAGGCACCAATAGCACTAGTAAAAAGAGTAGTAAGGCAAAAAAGAGAAAACCCTTCCCCAAAATAGGCCCGAATCACGGCCTGAAGGATCCATTTGCTAATAATAGGCTTGGCAGGGGCCAAAATCTTTCCTGGGCCCATAAGGGACCACAAAAAAAGAGCATCAGTTTTCCTGAAGGATGCAGTGACTACCAGGTAATACTTCAGACACCTGACCACATCCCAGGAATGCAGAACCCATTCCTTAGCGTTGCTAGGATTAGGGCACAATGAAGGAAGAACAACTATCGCCCTGAGGAAATAGTGGGGGTGTCCCTGGTTGGTCTGTATGCATACTCTGCGCTTTTGTTTTTATTTCACCCACCCCGGTTAGTTTTCCTGCTACTTTTGATAGTGTGTTATGAACTTAGATTTTTTATGGTAGATTTAGGATTTATTGAGGAACACTTATATACACTATATGTATTTCACTGTATGTAATATATTGCAATTTTCACATAATTAGTATATTTTTTGCACAGGATTGGAACGTTATATTGAGTACTTGTTGAAAATGTCATTTTATATTGTCTGGAATGAATTGATTCACCGATATTATGTACTGTGAACAGACCCCTGGCGCCCCCTTGTGGTTTTGTGTGTGTATGTAGTGTCATTGTTTAAATGTATTTTAATCTGTATATTTTTATATAATAAATTGGGATATTTTCGTATATAATTTTTGAGGTGGTGCCACTTATTACATGTAACCCTTAGCACTTATTGGGGAGTGTGGTTCTCCCTCTCTTTTTGCTTGGTCTTTATGGTGATTATTAGGCACAATATGCCAGTAGGGATTTACGCTATAAGCAACCCTGGATGCCCCAATGACCCGCTAGGGAAGTGGGAGTAATTTTACAAGGCCCCTATCAATTTCACCGGGCCGGGAGAAGCCAATGGATTCACTCATCTGAAAGACACAATGGGAAGAAGGGGGTGTCAGAACCAAACACACTACAAAGAGTATAGAGTACATAGAGCCGCCCGCGAGGGCACTTACGGACCGCAGTAATTAGAACCGTCACACACGGTTTGACAGAAAATGGTGCCGTGAGTACCTCGAAGGGCGGGCCAGAGCGAGCCGTGACACATAGCGCACCGAGCCAGGCGCCGCCCCCCCCCGAAGAGCGCGAAGCCACAGACAAGCAGCCAATGAGAAAGAGTAAGCGTCTGAGGTAACGCCGCCACCCGGCGCGGAACATCTAAATGAATGAAAAGACGCGCGCGGCGGCGGCATTTACCATAGTAAAAAGACAAGTCAGCGCGGCGGCTGACACCACATATACTAGTACAAGGAAACATGACAAAACGCTGTATACACGAATCACGATACACACTCTCACACCCCCCTTCTTTTCCCCTGAAGGCTACAGGGAGAATGAGGGAGGATGGCGGCCCTCTGTACAGGGCCCACCGCTACACGGGGCAATAATGCGGGAGGGGCATCCCATGAAGGCTCACCATCAGCCTATACCGCCTACCCTTTGGTGGGGGATTGCGGTGGAGCAGCGCTCCTTAAGCACACATGGTGCTGCCTACCTTCACCCGACCAGCGCAGCCCAGGCTGGGAGGCACACCAAACGAGGAATGGTGGGAATAGTCCTACAGGGCTGCAGGCTAATAGCCCCGCTCACCTGCGAGAGAGTGAAAATTTCATGTCTTCGCAGTCGGCACTGCAGAGAAATCTGGGGATTTGTGGGAGGTCCCAGGTATTTGAGGGGCTGGGAGAAGCCAGTTTTTGCATGTCTCTGCAGTGCAGCGCCATCTGGCGGAGGATAACCCAAGTGTAAGTAATCTATCTGGAGCAGGACGTACTGTATACTAAGAATATCAACAGGAATATGTTGTGATGATAAGTGTTAAGTTTGAAAAAGTTTGTTAAACTCTTGGAATAACTAGTTAGTTATGTTGGTTTGCACCAATGGGGATTCCAAATCTCAAGTGACTTTCACTCAAGGGAGTCTCATGAACCTGACAGACAATACAATGTAACTGCATAAAACCTGTGCTGTGTATCTGAGAATTTGCCTACTGCTCACCAATCCATCAGTGATTGTGCTGTGTATCAGCAGCACAGTTTCTTCCAGCCTATGCAACTGCTGTTGTGTCATGGAGCATATTGTACCCTATTAATGATAAGATAGAAAGGTAATGGAGGAGGTAGGACAGATGCCATCATTCTTACCATGGCCATTTCGTACATTTCACTTTCTTAATAATTGTTTAAGAGAAATTTACCATTTATGTTGTCATTTGTTACTATGAAACTGAATTTATAAAGTGTAAAGTAGGCTTTATAAAGGCTGCGTTAAATATGATCTAAATACCTCCCGTTTCACACCCTGCGCCTAGAAACACGCAATCTACCCTTTGCAGCATCTTCTATATTTATGCCTTGGATGGAAGGGTTACCCAAGCCAAATTCTAGTACATAAGCCTCGATTCAGAGACACATTCGTCCAGACTTCCGTAGCTGTCTGTGAAAGTTTTGGTGGGTGTTTGTAATTTTTTTGCTTTTTTTCGTCCATTTTCTACTCGCACGAACGTTCGGGAATGCGCTTCCGATGATCGGAAGCAAATCGGAACATTTCCGTTAGTTCGGATCATTTTCAAAACAAAATCGGAAATTTTCCGTTCGTTCAGAAAACTTCCGTTGATTCAGAGAGCTTCCGTCCGATTCAGAGAGCCGATTTCCAACGGATCACCACCCTATAAATCTGTTTCATTTCCGATCCACTTACGAGACCTTTGAGGGCTCGGATTGCTATTGTTGAACATGTTTTGTGGCTATGTGGAGGAGTCCGCGTGCCTTTAGCACCAAGGCATTGCATGTATCAGCATGGCCGAGCCCATAAATTGTATAGCAATGCATACCTAAATTACATACATTTCATGTATGCCTTATAGAAGCATTTTAATGCTGACCTTAATTAGTCCTTAGCATGTAAACATTTATTTTCCCACACATCCATATAATTGCTATATTTTTTTTAGACTTATGTCCTTTGTGAATTATATTTGGATTGTTGAACTTGAATCTTAATTTGTGGTAGGAGTTCTTGTTTTAGTTGGTTGGTTACCTTTGCTTTGTGTAATTATTTTATATTTGGTTGCAGGAACTGCAAGATGTGCCACTCGCCCTTGCTCCTGATGCCCGTTCTTTGCCTGCAGAATGCGGGCCAGGGGTTCTCTAAACGGGCACTATGCAAAACCCGGCCCGTGGTGGCGAGGGCCCTCTGGCTTTTGAAGTCCAGATTTAGGTGTTTGGACCATACAGGGGGGGGGGGGGGGGCACTGCAGCATGACCCCAACAAGGTTATACCAATATTTTAATTTAAGTTTTTTAACAGGGACCACACGTGCCAGAGTGGCACAACTGAGTGTCAGGGTCCTTCAGTTGGTGGGTGAGATGCAGGAGCTGCGCAACTCGTTGGGGACCACAGATGAAGAATAATGTTCAGTGGCCTGCCATTGCTATGTATTTTGTTTTTTATAGTTGGAAAAAATGTGAAATTTTCAAAATTGTTTAAAATTTTATATTTTAAGACGGTTTAAAAAAAAATGTTACATTGTCATTTCATTTACAAAATACATTAACACAAAACTAATGGGCCCAGAAATATTTAAAGATGAATATTCACATTACCGAGAAGTGATTTGGGTAAGTTTTAGGGGGTTTTGGATGAGCTTTAAGGGTCAAAAAGGGAAGATGGAGGACAGCAGTAAAGATAACCAAAAAGGCAAAAGGATGGTCTACTAGGGATGGGATCTAAAAGCATAAGCAGGCCTTTGTAGACCAAGGCCTACTGTAGGCATAGTATAACTTCATTTACAAGAATAACAAACCTAAATGTTTCATATAAAACTTGATTCACCCAATACATGAGCTAATATGGGTAGTGCTCATGTATTACCTATGATAATTTACTATAGACATGTACCACTGTTGTCATTAGGTTCCTGGTTTTACATTTAAAGTCTTCAAATCATTGAATACTAAAACAATACCCTTCTTTAACTTGAACATATATATACTGTTAGAATAAAAAAAAAACTGCAGTATTAGACTGGTGTGCAGCAGGGAGATGCCATAATAGGAGAGTCCTATATGGTACCAGTTACATTGCAGAAACCGCAATCCCCACTCATTCCATCTACTACACCAGATAGGAGTGGCAGGATAAGATTCCTACAGCTCTGAAGCAAGCTCCTCCCCCAATCCCAAAGATGTTTGGTAAGGGGTAATGTCTGAGTTCTATGCAGGTCATTTCATTTCATCTATAAAAGAAAATCATTTTGTTTTAGAAATACGTGCAGACAAGTAGTGTTCCTATTGTATTTTTTGCATTGTATTTTTTTCTGTCACTCCTTATATTCTTATTTTCTTGCATTCATTCCTTCTATTCTTTCGTTCTTTATTTCTCTTTCTTTCTGTCATTCCTTATATGCTATATATTTTTCTTTCTATTCTTTGGCAGTATTCACCATACATGCAACTTTATCGCCATGTATGTAGCACCATATCACACCGCCAAGGGCCTATTGAGAATCTAAGGGCCTGTATAAACCTGGAGCTATCCCTAAAGAACATGCGTTAAACTCAACTGCACAATGGTATTTGTTCAAATAACACATGGCTGGACAATACATTGTCAGAACAAGAATGCACATCGGATGGTATCTAAGACAGCAAAAGCCAAAGCTATGGAAATATGGTGACTAAGTATAGTCAGGGTTGGGCCAAACTGGTAACATATAACCCGACTGCCAAGCATAAAGAATAACAATCCACAAGGAAACCAACGAGAATTCAGCACAGAAAACACCATTAAAAAAAGCAAGGGGTAGTCCAGTAGAGTGGTCACGGCTGCAACCAGGCAATGGTATCCCCAAAGGGGTCAAGCAGCCTTCAGTCTGTACTTACAGACAAAAAGGGAAATTTGTGTACTCTTCTATTCTGGGGAACCACACCCACCCTTCTGTTGTGTTACGACTGCATCGGTGGCGGTTGATGCCTTCTACATGGTTTTTGGGACTTATCACTTCTTAGATGTCTTCATCTCATGTGTGTAAGCAAGTTTTAAAATTAGAAAAAATGAATCCTATTGTCCTAAAT
The DNA here is from genome assembly GCA_027917425.1 of Gastrophryne carolinensis. NCBI lineage: Eukaryota > Metazoa > Chordata > Amphibia > Anura > Microhylidae > Gastrophryne > Gastrophryne carolinensis. Next base: position 39,785,314 of record CM051235.1, on the reverse strand, counting down.
CTAGTAATGTACTTTCAGGTCATCATCTACATGAATGCTTCGCATCAAGCTGCCCCAAACTATTTTGTTATCAAGGGAATTTCAGATGCTTCAGAGCTGCAGTTCCCAATCTTCCTCTTAGTTCTCCTGATTTATCTCCTCACCCTGGGTGGAAATATGGTCATCCTCCTCTTGGTCTGTTTAGACCATCGGTTCCATACTCCAATGTACTTCTTTTTGAGCAATCTGTCAGTGGTGGATATTACATCTGCTACCGTAACTCTACACAATATATTTTCCAGTTTTATTTCAGGAGACAGAAAGATGGCTTTCACATCATGTATGGCGCAGATGTACATCTTTATATCCTTGGTATGTGTTGAGCTATTGCTTCTGACCTCCATGAGCTATGATCGGTATGTGGCTATATGCCAGCCCCTGCATTATCATACAACCATGAACCCAGCTGTTTGCGCTTTGTTGGTAACATTGTGTTGGACATTGAGCTTCCTGGAAATTATTCCTCACCTCTTTGTCATGTCGCAGTTTACATGTTTCACATCCAAACAAATTAACCACTTCTTCTGTGACATCATGCTTCTGGTGAAACTTTCTTGTGATGATACTTACATTATAGATCTGCTCATTTTTTGCTATGCCCTAATTCTTTCAACATGTCCATTTCTTCTGACCATTGTGCCTTATATTTTCATAATTAAAGCAATACTAAGGATTACATCCAGCACTGGAAGACAGAAAGCCTTCTATACCTGTTCCTCACACCTCATGGTTGTCTCTTTGCTCTATGCGACTCTTTCCTACCAATACTTGAGACCAAATGCCACAGAGAACTTGGATTTCAACAAACGCATTGCCCTCTTAAACACAGTGGCTGTCCCAATACTAAATCCACTTATTTATACTCTAAAGAATAAAGACGTCAAGAGGGCTTTGGTACAACGACTGGGCAGGTGTAAAGTTAAAGTGGACCAACAGTCAAAAATGAATTAAGTCAGACCAACACAACAAACAGTGCTCATATGCATACTTCTCCAGGGCAATTTAGATGGCTGCACATAAAAATGAATTTACCTTTTTCTAATGCCTACTAGAATACATTTTAAAAACAAGATGGCCGATCATGGGTTTGCAGGCCACCTTCAAACAGAAAGTCATGCTGGGCTTCCCATTACTGTGCATTTTGGTTATGTCAGTTGAGAGTGGAAGCTTCAAAATGGCTGCTACCTTTTAAATGAGTAATGTGTGATGTGTAATTTACAGATTTTGTTTATTTGTATATTTATTCTGCAGGGTGTTACATAGCACATGGAGGCATTTAGTATCTGAGAACGTTGTGTCAGCATTACAATAACATGTGTTAGCTAATCCTAGTCTATTAAGGGAGCTCACAATCAAATGTCTTTGGCACAAATATATTCAATATGGACAATTAACCTGCCAGTATGTTTCTGGGTTATAGATCCCAATGATGGGAGAACATGTGCAAAGGAAGTGTGCTAACCACTACTAAGTCACCATACTTGCACAGATTGAATTGGCTTGTTTGTTTCTGACCCCATTTGGTAAAACAAAGCTACCGTATGTACTCCCAAAACAAGTCTTGTTAATTAAAGTTACAGAGATCATATAAGTTCTTTATAATATCTAGAATTGTGGCACATACTCAAAACAAATGTGCCACTAAACGAAATCAATTGTTGGTCAAGGAAGGTAGCTACGCTTTATATTAAAAGGGCAGTCCAGTGTTCCCCAACCCTCTTCCCGAGAGCAACCAACATGTCATGTTTTGTGGATCTTCACATATCCAGGTCTCTAGCCGTGCTCCAGATTTAATTACTTTACCAGTAAATCTAAACAGAAATCTGCAAAACCTGACCTGTTAGTTGTTCCCGAGGAGAGGGTTGAGGGAACACTGGTCTAGGCAATGGCAAATTGAGGCAGAACGGAAGTCTCCTACAGTCTGCCCCATGTGTATCTCCTCTGTTATCATAGCACACTGTGGATGCCATAGAGCAAGGCTCCAAAGTATGGTCCTCCTTTTGATTCTCTTCCTCAATGACCACCATTATTGAGATAATGGAGAGTTAATTTGTGAATTGTCAGGAGTAAGGGTAGTTTTTGGAACAACTGTTGAGAGCAAGAGGATTCATAAGAAGAGGAGTAGCCATGGGATTTAGGAAGTTGCAGGGTGTCAGGGAGTGAGGGTAGTCCTGACCATCAGCAGGTAGGAACCAAGGCAGGGTAGGAGAAGCTGTAGCAGCCTAGGTTGGCAGGAGTGTGTGTGGAGGGGTAGTTCGGTAGTAGTAACAGTACTGACTTTAAGAGGTAGATTTTTTGAGCATGAATATCTGCAGGTAAACAATACAAAAAATAGAAAATAAAAAAAAAAATAGAAAATTAGAAAATAGAAAATACCAGGGTTACAAAGTCATCCCTCTAATTTACTTGCAGATCACGGCAAGTCTCTGGCTCATTCACTTGTGGAAAGCAGCAGAGTCCCCCCATATCACATGTGTCCTTACCTGTGTTCATCTTTCCTCTGCCTACCTTTGAAAATGTAGGCAACAGTAAGGTGAGCAGAGGAGAGTCTGCATGCTTTAAGTATTCCTTCTAGTTGGGCATCTGTAGAGATGGTTTGTCTTAAAAGGTACCAGAGGAGTGTCACAGATCCCTTATATTAAATTCTGTCCACCACCTTTTGATCCAAACCCCTGGTGACCAAGCAAGAACTGTGACCAGTTTTCAGCACCAAAAACTATTGGCTGGGTTCTAACCTTTCCCCAGTCTACTAATCTATATGCCCATATAATCAGAAACTGTATACAACAGTGAGATGGGATTTTAATAACACAAAAAACCTACAAGGACAGACTTACAGACAGTAAAAGCAATAACATTAGAAATAAACACATAACATACTTTATAGTTTTTGTGCCCCACTGCATAACCATAAATATAAACTGTAACCATGTAATTAAATAAAGCACAACTTTCGGTCCTAGTTTTGAATAAAATGGGGGAAGAATAGGAGCCACATTAGACCAGATTCGTTTTCAGGCTTACTTCCCCATTGCTCACCGGAGACATGTAGTTGATTGAATAATGGCGGTCACCTCATGAGACGTTTGCGACTAGCACGTCGTGAGGCTTATCTGTCAGAGACCTGTATTTTGTACTTGTGACAGTCACAGAAAGTGAAGCCAATCTCCAGATTGGGATCATAAAAATATTACTAAAAGATGAATGTCAGACCTATATAAAAATCATAGTGTAGTAGTTAGAGGGCAACTATATCCTGCATGGCCACCGCATCACACCACTACTGGAGCATAATAATGCCACCCAATATTATATCATAAAATCCACTCCTTTGGGTTTCCAGTCTCCTTTACCAGCCATGTAATCTGGTGACAACCACCGAGTTATGAACAGACACCTGGAAAGTCCATTGCTCATCAATGGGTCATGTGGACAGTGCAGGATAATTGAAGTGTGAGGATTCAAGTTAATTCTGGGTGTTTTCAAGGAGTGTAAGGATTTTCTTTTATTACCTACAGGTTCTTTAAAACAAAAATCAACCTTCGCCATCACAGCCTTTATTGCTGAAGGACAGAAGTCTTCAAACCTCCTCCTCAAGGGCCAAAAAAGGCCAGGTTTGGCAGCTTTCCACACTGACGCACAGGAAGTCACCGATGCTTAGATAGAGCTATAGTCCTAATTATTACACCTGTGCGAGAGCTGCAAATCCTGGCCTGTTTCAGCCCTTGAGGAAGAGGTTTGAGGACCCCTGTCCTGTGAGATCTGAAGTTTCAGTAGCAGAAGGAGTTTGCTTGGTATTGCCAAAGATCGGGACGTGCTCTGTATAGTGCTGGCCCAAAATCTGTATGAGCTAAACCCTCATCCCTGCCTTTTGCTTTTGAGGGTGCAATGGAGCACATTTCCCTGAGCCAGGGCATCCCCCGGTTCAGCAATCTAACTACCAAGATCAGAGACATTTTTAGGCTAGCCATTAACCAAGTTATTTTTACATTAAAAGTGGTTAAGGCCTGTAATATTTTTACAAATGAATGGTTTCAACTGTAAAAATTGTTTAAATTATGGTAAAATGATTTACTGGTTGGCAAATCATTGCTTTTGATTGGAACAAACGAGAAGTCTGTTAAAAGGTTACCTGGAATCTTCAGTTGATTATGTTTTGTTTTTAAACCAAACACCCATTTTTTCTCTAATGGGCGTTGGTCCCGCTGACAGCACAAAGAAACAAGCTCAGGGGGGCCCTCCGGAAGCCTGCACCAGAAAAGGAGTCCCACGATTGGCTGCAGGGCGGTCACATGGGCCATGGTCGAGTCCTAGGCGGCAGCCACCGTAAAGCCCCACCCACATACGAGCCAGTATCCAATCGTGGGACTTCTATTCTGGTGCAGCCTCGAGGTGAAGGTAAGATTATAGGGCATTCTGGGATGAGTGTTGGGGTATGTGCCGGGGGGGGGGTTCAGCATTCTGGATGCCCCTCGAGCTTATTTTTATGTGTTGTCAGCGTGACACCCGCTGGGTGTTGGTCGGGTTTAATAACAGATTATTTATTTACCTAGAAAATGGCCAATCTAATTACTGTAATTAATGTCTCATCCAACTCCCCGATATCTATACAGATTTTATGTTTTATGCATACATAAGTGTGACCCTTTATTGTGGGCCAGTATTAGTCCCATGGCCAGCTATGGCTGTAGACATACCCTTGTTATGCATGAATAAAGGGGGCAACTCACCCCAAAATGAGTCACGCTTATCATATGCTGGATCTCCAGGCAGCTTGGATTAAATGCTTGCATTTTATATTAGCTTTTCAAGTCAGAACAGTTTTTCCTGCCCATGTTTGGACTTACACAAGTGCTTTTCTGCATGCAGACAATACCTACCACCCCAAAGCTGCCTTTACAGACATCTCCTATGGCATTGCTCAGGTCACCGAGTGACAACATAAGGAGCAAACCTACAAACCCAACTAATTCAGCAGGATCAGGCAGCAGCAGGTAATACCTACTTAAAGGCCAATGAAGCATTAGAACACGTTCACTTCAGCTTAGGCAACAAACAACATTTAAAGTACATTAAAATAGTGCAACAACATTAAAGTATTAGCTGCTCTCGCAATCCTATACTTTGTAAGTTAAAATGGCCACAATTCAAATCAAGCAGTCTCAATTCTTCATAGTTTAGAAGGCAAATTAAGGGTCCTGGCCCATGGCAGATGAATGGAGCTGGGACCACAGGCACTGGCATATCCTGAACACACAGACCTCGGAGTCATACAGTTACCATTACATTCAGCCCCAGTAGCGTAGAACAACCTTAACGATAGACTGGTGCGGTGTGCTTGGAAATAAGTAACAGAAACTGGAACGTCGAAAAGACCTTCATCTACAATTTCTCCTTTTCCAAAAAGCGTTAAAGTACAGTGCTGTCCATCTTCTCCCGCATTAGTTGAAGCATCATTTCAGAATAATGTTCCAGTAAGTGCAGGGTGGCGGTCTTGGTGGGGTTTGGTTTTCCATTTGAGGTGACTTTCTGGCCAAACCCCAACAAGTCCATCTCGCTTTGAATATGCGTGAAGGCTTCAAAGAATAAGAAGGTTAGCTTTGCCTTTTCCTCAGGAGAGCTGCTGCTCGTTTCAATCTTCAGGAGAAAACCAAAATATATAAAATAAAAAAAAAAAAAAAGTTAAACTGAGACTTCAGCCAGCATTACATTGTGAAAAGCATAGATAGAGCTTAGATCATGAAGCAGATGCTTATTCAAATCCTTATAATGCTGACACCCGAGTGTGCCTTTCTCCTCCCGCCAATGAATGGAAACGAGGCTGAAGGCTCTGAGGAAGGCCTTGCAGGACAATCACTATAGGTCTTTATCAGTCTCCTACAGCATTAGCAGGGCTTTTAGGTGTAGCGTGCCATGGACGCATAGGTCGGAAGTGTGGGGGCATTGGTGGGTGCTATTGTTCCTGAAGAGGGGGTCATGTATCTTAGAGTTACCTCAATTACGGCACATAAGACGCACTTATTTCCCCCCAAAAGTTGGTGCATCTTATGAGGTGAATGTAGTCCACTCCCCTTACTGATACTCCAGTGCCACCGATTGTCCTGCATCTCATCATCCTCACACATCCCTGACTGGCTGCAGGGAGAGCGATCAGATGCAAGACACAATGGTGCAGGACCGTCAGTAAAATTAGTGGACATGGCAGTCTGCAGAATACCCCCAACCTACCCTGTAACAGGTAGAGTGGCAGATTCCCACCCCCAATCGCCACTGAGACAATGAGAAAATCTCTGTTAGTCTTACCAGTTACGGTATTTCTACAAGTCCTTCAGGTAGGCCATCTGAGAGAGAAGGCTCCTTCCCCCTGGAAAGGAAACACAAACTGGGACTAGATTAAAAGCCCCACCTCTTCCTCACAGTCCTCACTATATAAACAGTAAAAACCGGAGGACCATTCAGGGAGGGTAGCTAGGGCCGCCCTGAAGGACTCCTAGAAATACAGTTACCGGAAGGACTAACTGGGATTTTCTCCGTTCGTCCTTCAGGACAGCCACCTGAGAGGATAAACAAGTAATTATGAATTAGGGGCGGGACACAGAATGAAGAATTCTTATACCAAAAGAATTTGGAGAGTCAGACAAAAGATCAAGCAGATAATCCCTTTTGAGGTTTCTTCTTTCTCACATCCTTCTCCTCCAAAACCCTGATTTAGTGACTCTCCGTCTAAGGAGACTATACCTTCCACTCTCCTCGGTTCCCTGACTGACTGGTAGAAGGAGGAGGGTCGCAGGCTGATGCGGTGCACGAGTAGCTGGTGGCACCGCAGGGGCTAGCGGAGCATATGCTAGGGGAAAGTCTGTGTCTGAGAAAATGCAGCTACTAACAGGGCCGCCTTAGAGTGTTCATGGGTCAAGGCCATATCCATCTTTATAGAACAGACGGTCTCTAATAGAAAAGAAGCTGCCCCCCCCCCCCAATTTACTGTCAATGCAGTGTCTGTTTAGACAAAACTTAGAAAGTTTAGAATCCCGGCCCTTAATTCTGGGGCCTATCTCCTTTTCTTTCTCCGTCTGTTCTAGCTGTAAAGCTCCGCATCCTCCGTTCATTGCCATTGTTGTGCGTGGCAATGATGTCATTGCCACACCAATACAATGACTGGTCACTGCCATCTCACAGAGAGAGACAGCAAACAAAAAAAAATAAAAAAATAAAACTGTTCCAGGACAATGCGAAAAAAATACCATTTTGTGATTACTCACCTCCGCCAGATGGCGCTGGACTGCAGAGACATTGAAAATAGGCTCCTCCCGGCCCCTGAAATACCCGGGGACCTCCCACAAATCCCCAGCATTGAAAAGCAGTTAATGAGAAGCCGGGAGAATTAAACAATCCAAACTATCAACTATAACAAGGATAACAATCACCATACAGGGGATCCAAGATAATGCAACCAAGGGTGGGTTGGAGCAGGACGTACTGTATACTCATAATACCAATTCTACAGGTGAGTAATCACAGAATTGTATTATTCTTAGTATACAGTACGTCCTGCTCCAAATCTAATACTTACAGTTGGGACATCCAATAGCAGTGTCCATAAGTAGGGTGGGATCCCCAAGAAAAATCAGCAGCAGACAGTTTAAACCACTGCCGCCTGCAGAACTTTTCGGCCAAAAGCAGCATCAGCTGAGGCCCTAACATCAACCTTGTAAAAGTTTGAAAAGGTATGAACAGAAGACCAAGTAGTGGCCTTGCAAACTTGTTCAACAGAAGCCTGGTGCTGAAAAGCCCAAGAGGCACCAATAGCACGAGTGGAATGAGCAGTAAGGCGGAAGGGAGGATTCTTCCCCTTAGAGTAGGCCTGAATCACAGCCTGACGAATTCACTTGCTGATAGTAGACTTGGCAGGAGCCAAACCCTTCCTAGGACCAGAAGGGACCACAAAAAGAGCATGTTTTCCTGAAAGGTGCAGTAGCCACCTAACCACGTTCAAAGAGTACAAAACCCTCTCATTAGCATTGCTAGGATTAGGGCACAAAGAAGGAAGAACAATATCCTGATTCAAATGAAAAGCAGACACTACCTTAGGCAGAAAGTCAGGTTTGAAACGAAACACCACCTTGTCCTGGTGTCTCTCATAGTAGGGGGGCTGAATGGAAAGCGCCGCCAACTCAGACACACGCCTGACAGAAGTGATACCCACCAGAAATACAACCTTGAGCGTAAGAATGGCCAAGGCAGCATCCTGCACAGGTTCAAAGGGAGCACCCTGCAAGGCTGACAGAACCAAGTTCAGATCCCAAACAGGCACCATAGGCTTATGTGGGGGGCGCACATGACTCCCTGGAAAAAAGTCCTGATCAGAGGGTGCTGAGCAAAGGACTTCTGGAAGAAAATAGCCAGGGCAGAAACCTGACCCTTCAGAGTACTGAGTTGGAGCCCCATCTCCAACCCATGCTGCAGGAACTCCAGAATCCTGGGAATAGAGAACAAACGACAGGGAAGAGACCTAGACTCACACCAGTCAATGTAGGCACGCCAAACCCTGTAATAAATGGAAGAGGAAGACTTCTTCCTAGCTTTAATCAAAGTATCCACAACCGAGGAAGACAGCACCTTCTCCATCAAGATGGAGGTTTCAGCAGCCAAGCCGTCAAAGCCAGAGTTTGTAAATTGGGATGGCGTAGTGAGCAGATCTGGCACCAATGGCAGAGCGTACTGATCTACCGCCAGCTGTACCACGTCTGCGAACCACACTCTTCTTGGCCACCTGGGGGCCACCAGAATTGCTGGCACCCTTTCCAGAGCAATCTTGCGCAGAACCCTGCCCAGCAGGGGGATTGAAGGGAAGACATACAGGAACTGAAAGTCCTGCCATGACATTGCTAGCGCATTTGAGGTCAAGGCCAGAGGATCCTGGGACAGAGAGACAAAGGCTGGGAGCTTGTGATTGTGGCGGGACGCAAACAGATCCACATCTGGTTGGCCCCAATGGAGACACAGAGATTGAAACACCCTGCTGCATAGGGACCATTCTCCCTGGTGAGAGGTCCCCCTGCTCAGAGAGTCCGCCAGGTGATTTTCCACCCCCGGGATGTACACAGCTGATATGCAGGGGACATTGGCCTCCGCCCAAGTCAGGATCAGAGACACTTCCCCTTGCTCTGGGTCCCTCCCTGATGATTGATGTAGGCGACTGCCGTCTGGTTGTCCGAGAGCACCTGGACAGGCAGGCCCCGAAGGTGAGTAGTCAAAGTGAGCCAGAACTAGCCTGATTGCCTGCAGTTCCAAGATATTGATAGGTGTGTGGGCCTCCTGAGGGCCCCACCTGTCCTGGAACCGCAGGGACTTCCAGAAACCCCCTCAACCTGACAGACTGGCATCCGTGGTGACCGTCTCCCAGGAAGGGGCAAGAAAGGATCTGCCCCCAACAGGTTCCTTGAGTCCATCCACCACGAGAGGGACCTCCTGACCCGGGGGGAAAGCACACAGACCCCGTCCAGGGACGCTGGGTCCTTGTCCCATACTGACAATAGATGAGGTTGCAGGGGCCTCAAGTGGAACGGAGCATAAGGGACCGCTTCGAAGCATGCCACCATCAGGCCCACCAGCTGCATCCCCTGTCTGATGGAGGGATGGGGACAAGCTAGGAGGGACTGAGCCTGTGCAATCAGACTGTCTACACTCTGTCGAGGAAGGAAGATCCTTGCCTGAACTGTATCCAGATTCATTCCTAGGAATGGAATTACCAAGGAAGGGGACAGTGAGGACTTGGGGTGGTTGATCACCCATCCAAATGACTCCAGAGTAGACACCACCAGCTGAGTATCCAACTCTGCCTGATGTAGAGACTGGGAAATGATGAGAATGTCGTCCAGATAGGGAAGCACGCGGACGCCCTGACATCTGAGCAGAGACATCACTCCAGCCAGCACCTTGGTGAACACCCTGGGAGCTGAAGTGAGGCCGAAGGGCAAGGCCACAAATTGGTAGTGTTGATATATCAGAGCGAACCTGGGGTACCTTTGATGACCTGGGAACACAGGAATTTGAAGATAAGCATCTTTGATGTCCACAGAAGTCATGAAATCCCCTTGGCGCAGGGAACTGATGGCAGAGCGCAGAGTTTCCATGCGAAAGCGCCTGCCCCTGACAAACTTGTTGAGGATCTTCAAGTCCAGGATGGGCCTGACTGAACCATCTTTTTTGGGTACTGTGAATAGGTTGGAATAAAAGCCCTTGCCTTTTTCTCTTAAGGGGACCTGGCAGATGACCCCCAGCTCCAGGAGGCCTTGCACTGCTTGCACTAGCTCCTGAGCTGACACAGGGTCCTTAGGAATCCGGGATCTGATGAATCTTGGAGGGGGATCGGCAGCAAACTTACTTGTAACCGGAGGACACTACCTCCTGAATCCACCGGTCTGAGACATGAAGCCTCCAGACGTGAGTGAAGTGCTGCAGCCGTCCCCCCACCCGGATGGGTGAGGGCACCCCATCATGCCTGAGGGGGCTTGGGAGAGGATTTTGCTTTGGGACCCCAGGAGGAGCCAGGACGTCCATGTCCTCTGCCTCTACCCCAGAAATCTCCCCGGGCCCCAGGAAAGGGGAAGAGAAGGAACCCTGACCCCGAAAGGGCCGAGATTGCCGCCTGCGCTGGGGTAACCTGCCTCCCTTAGCAAAAAGGTCCAGGTGGTCCCCAAACAGGCGCAGTCCTTTAAAGGGAAAACCAGTGAGGGCCTTCTTGGCAGCCAAACCGAGCGGCGTATAGCCACCACGAGGGCAGAAGTTCTGGCACACATTCTGATGGTGTCACCCAATGCCGAGAGGACAAAATTTACAAAAACATCACAACTGGAGAGTGCATTAAACACCTCACAAGGCAAATCATCAGGGGCACTATCAAGCATATTTCCGATAAGGGTTCTAGTGGCCACAGCAGTAATGGCAGAGGCACAGACTGGGCGCAGTGCCGTCCCTGCACATGCAAAGGCGTGGGATGCCAGCTGGTCAATGCGCCGGTCCTCAGCATCCCGCAGGGTAGTAGAGTCAGGGGAATGCATGACAGATGTGTTAGATAGCCCTAGGATTGGGGGATCCACCTCGGGGGGGGGGGGGACGGGGGGGCTATTGACCAACATTTAACCACCTCAGCAGGAAAGGGATACTTCCTATCCCAACTCTTTGGAACCCCGGGAAGTTTACTGGGGTGCTCCCATTCCTTGAGCACAAGGTTATGGAAATGTGCCTGTTCGGGAAATTCCAAACGTGATTTTGCTGTATGGAAAAGCTCCTTCTTTGCCTGGGAGCAGCAACAGGGAGAGAGATGGACAGAACCTCAAAAATCTGGGTCAATAATCTGTCAGTGTCATCCGGGGTCAGAGCCAGAATCGTCATGACCCCTTGGTCTCTCGTCAGATGAGCCTGAATCAGAAAAGAGCTCCTCTTCATCAGACGGGGTACAGCCACAAAGATTCCAAAACTCCTCAGTTCCCATAGGAAAAACAGTGACATTAGGCGTCAAGTGCTGCTTCTTAGCAGGGGCATTACGCGCTAAGGACTTAGCAATCAACTGCTCAACAGTAGGCAGTCTAGAAGACATATCAGGCTAGCAGGAGTGAGGTTTAAGCTTGGGGGAGTAGGTGAAGTGAAACGAGGTGCAGCCACTGGCATGCCAGATTGCAATGCAAGCACCTGCTCAGCACAGGGTACACAGACCCGCGCCTTGTCAGCGTCAGCATGAGGCTGCCCACACGCTACACACAGCCGGTCACATTATCCTGGGATGCCTCCATATGGTGATTATAGCGGCGCTATACGCCGATAGGGAATAGCGCTAAATAGCAACCCCGCATGCCCCAATAACTCGCTAGGGAAGTGGGAGTATTATTTTTACAAGGCCTACAAGTATATACTAATACAGGGCCAGAAGAAGCCAAAAGGGTTCGTCCCGTCTGAAAGACATAAGCAGACAAGACCTGTAAGCACACAGTAACAAAAGTGAAAGATATAAAGCCGCCCGCGAGGGCACTTACGGACCGCGGTAGGTAGGGGTCCGTCGCACATGGGCCAAAAGGCAGGATAAAGATGGCGTCGGTATACCTCGAGGGGAGGGCCGGTATCAGCGATGACGCGGAGCGCGCCAAAGACGGGCCCCACCCCGCGAAGCCACGAACGTACAAGCAGCCAATGATGGCGCACCAATGCAGAAATAATACTTCTCACCAGTTTCTCGTGAAACTTGCTGCCGTTTCCTTGGAGAGGAAACACAAAATACTGAGGACTGGGAGGAAGGGGTGGGGCTTTTAAACTAGTCCCTCTACAGGGGGAGGAGCCTACTCTCGCAGCCGGCCATCCTGAAGGATGAAGGGAGAAAAAATACAGTTCTGTGATTACTGTGATTACTCACCTGTAGAATTGGTATTATACCTATACAGCACGTCCTGTTCCAGAATATTCCTTACACATGGGTAATACATCCACAAGATGGCGCTGGACTGCAGAAAATGGCTTGTGGCTCCTCCCGGCCCTATATAAGTCAGGGACCTCCCACAAATTCCCCAGTATTGACTAGCAGTTAACAAGAAGCCGGGAGAACAATAATAACCAGAATTCAAAAATTACATTTGAACAATCACAATACACACATATGAGTAAACACAGAATTATTCTAAGTATACAGCACGTCCTGTTCCAGAATAATCCTTACTCATGGGACATCCAATAGCAGTGTCCATAAGGTAGGGTGGGATCCCCAAAAAGTAGTAGTGGGCAGTTTAAACCACTGGCGCCTGTAGAACTTTGCGACCAAAAGCAGCATCAGCTGAGGACCTAACATCAACCTTGTAAAACTTTGAAAAGGTATGATTAGAAGACCAAGTAGCAGCCTTGCAAACTTGTTCAACAGAAGCTTGGTGCTGAAAGGCCCAAGAGGCACCAATAGCACAAGTAGAATGAGCAGTAAGGCGAAAGGGAGGCTCCTTCCCCTTAGCAGAATAGGCCTGTACCACAGCCTGACAGATCCACTTGCTGATAGTGGACTTAGCTGGAGCCAGACCCTTCTTAGGTCCAGACGGGAGCACAAAAAGAGCATCAGTCTTCCTGAAGGATTCAGTAGCCACCAAATAGAACGTCAGAGTCCTGACCACATCCACAATGTCTTGATTGAGATGAAAAGCAGACACAACCTTAGGCAGAAAATCTGGCTTAAAACGAAACACCACAAACTCAGAAACACGCCTAACAGAAGTGATAGCCACCAAAAAGACTACCTTAACAGTCAAAATGGACAAAGGGGCCTTACGCAAAGGCTCAAAGGGAGACCCCTGCAAGGCAGATAAGACCCAAGCTCAAATCTCAGACTGGTAACATAGGCTTACGTGGAGGATGCACGTGAGTAACCCCCTGGAATAAAGTCTTAACCAGATGATGGTGAGCAAAGGATCTTTGGAAGAAAATGGCCAAGGCAGAAACAAGACCTTTGAGGGTACTAAGTTGAAGACCCAAATCCAAACCATGTTGCAGAATTCCAGAATACTAGGGATAGACAACACCCGACAGGGAAGCGACTTAGACTCACACCAGTCAATGTAAGCATGCCAGACCCTATAGTAGATGGATGACGAGGACTTCTTCCTAGCCCGGAAGGTATTAACAACAGAGGCAGGCAGCCCCTTTTCCATCAAGATGGAGGTTTCAGCAGCCAGGCCGTCAAAGCCAGTGTTTGTAAATTGGGATGGCGTAGCTGCCCCTGAGTGAGCAGGTCTGGATCCTTGGGCAGAGCATACTGATCTACTGCCAACAGCACGACGTCTGCGAGCCACACCCTTCTTGGCCAACGGGGGCAATCAGAATGGTTGGCACCCCTTCCTGAGCAATCTTGCGCATCACCTTGCCCAGCAGCGGAAAAGGAGGGAACACATAGAGAAGCTGAAAGCTCTTCCAAGACATTGCTAGTGCATCCATGGCCAAAGCCAGAGAGTCCTGGGACAGAGAGACAAAGACTGGAAGCTTGTGATTGTGACACAAACAGATCCACATCTGGCTGACCCCAGCGGTGGCACAGGGAGCAAAACACCCTGCTGCTGAGGGACCATTCTCCCAGGCGAGAGATCCCCCTGCTGAGGGAGTCTGCTTCCAGATTCTCCACCCCCAGGATGTACACGGCTGAGATGCAGGGCACATTCTCCTCCGCCCAAGACAGTATCAGGGATACTTCCCTGAGGGCCCTCTTGCTCCGGGTCTCTCCCTGATGATTGATGTAGGCAATCGCCGTCTGGTTGTCCGAGCAGACCTGAACCGCCCGACCCCGAAGGTATGGAGTCAATTTGGCGAGAACCAACCTAGCCCTCAATTCCAGAATGTTGATAGGGGTGTGGGCCTCCTGAGGGCCCCACTGACCCTGGAATTTCAGGGAATTCCAGAAGCCCCCCCAACCTGTCAGACTGGCATCTGTGGTGACTGTCTCCCAGCATGGGGTCAGAAAGGATCTGCCCACCAACAGGTTCCTTGAGTCCAGCCACCACGAGAGAGACCGCCTGGCCAGAGGAGACAGAACAAACACCTGATCCAGGGACCGAGGGTCCCGATCCCAAACTGACAAGAGTGAAGTTGAAGAGGTCTCATGTGAAGGTCTCATGTGAAACTGAGCGTATGGAACCGCCTCGAAGCAAGACACCATCAGGCCCACCAGCTGCATCCCCTGCCGGATGGAGGGATGAGGGCGAGACATAAGGAACCTGGCTTGGGCCTGAAGACTCTCCACCTTCTGCTGAGGGAGAAAAATCTTGACCTGAGATGTATCCAGAAAGGACCTCACCATTGACGGTGACAGGAAAGACTTGGGTTGGTTGATCACCCAGCCGAAGGACTCCAGTGTGGACACCACCAGCTGAGTATCCAGCTCGGCCTGCTGGAGGGACTAAAACGTGATGAGAATGTCGTCCAAGTAAGGAAGGATGCGAATGCCCTGAGATTTCAGCAGAGCCAGTACGCCCGCCAGCACCTTGGTGAATACCCTGGGAGCCGAGGTGATACCGAAAGGCAAGGCCACAAATTGATAGTGCTGATCCTCCAGAGCAAACCTGAGGAATCTCTGATGACCTGGAAAGATTGGTACATGAAGGAAAGCTTCTTGATGTCTACAGAGGTAATGAAGTCCCCTGGGTGTAGTGAATTGACAGCTGAGCGCAGAGTTTCCATGCGAAAATGTTTGAATCTGACAAATTTGTTGAGGCACTTTAAATCCAGGATAGGTCTGATGGACCCGTCTTTTTTGGGAACAGTGAAAAGATTGGAATAGTAGCCTCTGCCCCTTTCCCTCAAAGGCACCTGGCAGATGACCCCCAAACTCCAGGTTTTGGACAGCAAGGCACAGACCCTGAGCTGACAGGGGGATTTGAACCATCCGGGATTTGATGAATCTTGGGGGCGGCCAGGCTGCAAACGCTATCTTGTAACCGGAGGACACTAGCTCCTGAATCCACCGGTCTGAGACGGGAAGCCTCCAGACGTGAGCAAAGAGCCGAAGCCGTCCCCCACCCGGATGGGTGAGGGTGCCCCTTCATGCCTGAGGGGGCTTGGGTGAGGATTTTGTCTTGGGACCCAAGGAGAGGCCAGGATGGCCACGTCCTCTGCCCCTTCCCCACTGATCTCTGCGAGCTCCAGTAAAGGAAACTCCTCGGCCAGTTCTGGAACCACGGAAGGATGGGAGAAAGGCACCCATCCCCCAAAAGGACCGGGACGGCCTCCTACATTGAGGTAACCTACCGCCCCTGGCAAACAAATCCAAGCATTCACCAAAGAGGCGCAGGCCCTTGAAAAGGAAACCAGTGAAAGCCTTCTTAGCAGCATTATCAGCTACCCACTGACGTAGCAAGACAGAGCAGCGTATAGCCACCAACAGGGCAGAAGTCCTACCACACATTCTAATGGCATCATCCATGGCAGACAGAACATATGCAACAAATTTATAGCAAAGCAGGAGAGATCTATACTCTTCTCCTTCCGCGTCATCAGAGGCCCCCTCTAAGAGACTCTTAAGCAAACCCTTAACAATAGCTGTAATGGCAGAGGCACAAACCAGGCGTAGCGCGGTCCCCACACAGGCAAAAGCATGGCAAGCCAGTTGGTCCATGCGCCAGTCATCTCCATCCCTCAGGGTAGTAGTGTCAGGAGAATGCATGACAGATGTATTGGACAGCCCCAGAACGGGCGCGTCCACCTCGGGAGGACATGACCAACGCTTAATCACATCAGCAGGAAAGGGATACCTCTTGTCCCAACTCTTGGGCACCCCTGGCAGCTTGCTAGACCGCTCCCATTCTTTGAGCACTAGATTATTAAAGTGCGACTGCTCTGGGAATTCCAAGCGTGGATTAACCGTATGAAAAAGCTCACCTTGCTGCTGTTGCGAAGTCACGGCAGGAGGGGAGATACAGGGCACTTCAAAAATATGAGGCAAAAGCCTGTCAGTGTCATCTGAGGACCATGGATCTTCCCCAAAGGGAGACCATGTACCACCATAACCCCTAGGCTGCTCCTCAGATGATTCTGAATCAGAGAACAATTCCCCCTCCTCCAGGGGGGAATAACCAGTAGTGTCAAAAATTCCCTCAGCTTCCACAGGAAAGAGGGAAACGGCGGGAGATAAATGCCGCTTTTTAGCGGAAGCCTTACGCGAGGCAGACCCAGCAATATGTTTCTCAATGCTGGCCACCCGTGCAGCCAAATCAGGCTGAAACTCCCTGCTGGTATGCTCCTCGCAGGGGGTCAGATGTAGGCGTGGGGAGGGTAGGAGAAGCCCGAGAGGGCGCAGGCCCAGCAACAGGTAACCCAGACTGCAGTGCAAGTACCTGCTGGGCGCAGGATACACATACCCTGACATCATCACCGATTAGGGATACCCCACACGCAACACATAGCTGGGCTTGCCCCGAAGGAACCCCAGGCCCTTTATCCCCAGAAGCCTCCATATGGTGATTTGAATGGCACAGTAGGCCAGTAAGGGTTAACGCTAAAGAGCTACCCGGGATGCCCCCAATAAACCGCTAGGGAAGTGGGAGATGAGGGGAAAAGGCCGGGAGAAACCACAGGGCCGAAGCTTTAACCCACCTGAAAGACATAATCAAACATTCCCATGAGAATAAGGCATAAGAAAAAAAAAAAAAAATCACCCCACCGGGGTTACTCACGGACCGCAGAGAGCCAGCAGCACGCAGCAGGAGACAAAATGGCGTCCGCAGACCTCGAGGGCCGTGTCGTGGAGATACGAGGTAAAATGCATCATCCACAGAGCCCGCCCCCCACCCTCACCCCCCGGAAGGTAGCGGCCCGGCATCTCTGAGGTGAATGGGGCTGCCATCCGCGGAGCGCAGCACAAACTCGCGGTGACACGTTTTAATAAAAGTGACAAAGCACAACATATGTATACAGTCTTAAACCACTAGACAAACGCCCCCCCCAACCCCCCGGAGATCTCCCAAGGGGAGAATGAGGGAGTATAACGGCAAAATTCCCAGGGAGAAACGGCACCCAGGGACTAAGATGAGGAGTGAGGGTGGAGGGGGAAAATGGGCATAGGGTTTAACTGCACAGGATAAACCTGGCAAAACCCATGAGGCAGTGGTGGCATCCCAAAAGGCTCACCATTAGCCTAAACAGCCTACCCTGTTAGAGCAGGGACTGCGGTAGGAGCCTAGCTCCTCAGCACCATAGTGCTTCAATAGCCTACCTTCACCCGAACCTTATCAGCCGAGGCTGGGAGGCAGTAAATGGGATGGAACAGGTGGGAATAGTCCTGCAGGGCAATAAGCCCCGCTCACCTGCGCCACAAGAGAGCTGTCTTCTATCTTCTCAGCGCAGACTGCAGAAAAGAATTGGGGAATTTGTGGGAGGTCCCTGACTTATATAGGGCAGGGAGGAGCCACAAGCTGTTTTCTGCAGTCCAGCGCCATCTTATGGATGTATTACCCATGCGTAAGGAATATTCTGGAACAGGACGTGCTGTATACTTAGAATAAGACAATTCTGTGAGTACTCACCTGTAGAATTGCTTTTGCCATGCATGGCACGGCCTGCTTCACAAAGTCATTACATCTGGGTATTCCGCCACAAGGTGGCGCAGTGCACTGCAGAAGAGTTGTGGCTCCTCCCGTACCATATAAAAACGGAATCACCAAAGACTTATCCGGTGTTGACAAGCAGTTATTCAAGAAATCGGGAGATAATAAAGGTAACAAAAAACCCCAACTAACTTGGAACAATCACCATACAGAGGCAACCAAGAAAAACGATAACAAGGGTGGGGTGAAGCAGGCCGTGCCATGCATGGCAAAAGCAATTCTACAGGTCAGTACTCACAGAATTGTCATTTTCTCATTGCATGGCACGGCCTGCTTCACAAAGTCATTACATCTGGGACATCCAAAAGCAGTGTCCATAAAGTAGGGTGGGATCCCTAAAGAGTAACAGCAGGCAATTTAAACCACTACTGCCTGAAGTACCTTGCGGCCAAAAGCAGCATCAGCTGAGGCCTTAACATCAACCTTGTAAAACTTGGAAAAAGTATGAACAGAAGACCAAGTTGCACAGAAGCTTGGTGCTGAAAGGCCCAAGACGCACCAACAGCACGAGTAGAATGAGCAGTAATCCTAAAAGGAGGTTCCTTCCCTTTAGCAGAATAGGCTTGTACCACCACCTGACGGATCCACTTGCTGATAGTGGATTTAGCAGGAGGCAAACCCTTCCTAGGTCCAGCACGAAGAACAAAAAGAGCATCAGATTTCCTGAAAGGCTCAGTAGCAACCAAATAAAACTTCAGAGCCCTAACAACATCCAGAGAATGAAGGGTCCGCGCCTTGGCATTAGCAGGTTAAGGACACAAAGAGGGCAAAACAATGTCCTGATTGAGATGAAAAGCAGACACAACCTTAGGCAAAAAATCCAGCTTAAGCCGAAACACCACCTTATCCTGATGCCGCTCAAAATAAGGAGGCTTGATGAAAAGCGCCGCCATCTCAGAAACTCGTCTGACCGAAGTATTAGCCACCAAAAAGGCCACCTTAAGAGTCAGAATGGGCAAAGCATCCCCACGGATAGGCTCAAAGGGAGGACCCTGCAGGGCAGACAACACCAGATTAAGGTCACAAACTGGTAGCAAAGGCTTACGTGGCGGACGCACGAGAGTAATTCCCTGGAAAGAAGTCTTAACCAACCAGTGATTGGCAAAGGACCTTTGGAAAAAATTTGCCAGAGCTGACACCTGTCCCTTGAGGGTACTAAGTTGAAGACCCGAATGCAAACCATGTTGCAAAAATTCCAGAATCCTGGGGATAGAAAACACCCGACAAGGAAAAGACTTGGACTCACACCAGGCAATTTAAGCATGTCAGATCCTGTAGTACATAATCCTAGCCCTAATCATGGTATCCACAACAGAAGCCGGCAAGCCCTTATCCATCAAGGTTTCAGCAGCCAAGCCGTTAAAGCCAGCGTTTGTAAATTGGGATAGCACAGTTGTCCCTGAGTGAGCAGATCTGGATCTTTGGGCAGGGCATACTGATCTACTGCCAATTGCACGACGTCTGCGAACCACACCTTCCTTGGCCAACAGGGGGCCACCAGAATGGCTGGTACCCCTTCCTGGGCTATCTTGCGCAGCACCCTGCCCAGCAGAGGGAACGGAGGGAACACAGAGGAGCCGAAACTCCGTCCAAGGCATTGCTAGCGCATCCGTGGCGAAGGCCAGAGGGTCCTGTGACAGGAAGACAAACCTGGGAAGCTTGTGATTGTTACAGGACGCAAAGAGGTCCACATCCGGCTGACCTCAGCGGTGGCACAGGGAGTGAAATACCCTGTTGCTGAGGGACCATTTCCCCAGCCGAGACGTTCCCCTGCTCAGGGAGTCTGCCTCCAGGTTCTCCACCCCCAGAATGTAAACCACCGTGATGCAGGGGACATTCTCTTCCGCCCAGGACAGTATCAGGGACACGTCCTTGAGGGCTCGCTTGCTCCGAGTCCCTCCCTGATGATTGATGTAGGCAACTGCCGTCTGGTTGTCCGAGCGGATCTGAACA
Source organism: Gastrophryne carolinensis (assembly GCA_027917425.1). Taxonomy (NCBI): domain Eukaryota; kingdom Metazoa; phylum Chordata; class Amphibia; order Anura; family Microhylidae; genus Gastrophryne; species Gastrophryne carolinensis. The sequence continues at coordinate 39,765,203 of CM051235.1, read as the reverse complement.
GCCCGACCCTGAAGGTGTGTGGTCAGCCGAGACAGAACCAACCTGATGGCCCTCAGTTCCAGTACATTGATGGGAGCACTGGCCTCCTGGGGGCTCCACCGACCCTGGAACTTCAGAGACTTCCAAAAGCCCCCCAAACCAGTCAGACTGGCATCTGTGGTGACAGTCTGTAACAGAATAAACCAAGTTGCTGGTGCACACTTACTATTTTTGCGTGGGTGCCAGGTCAGCGGTGGCTCCGCTGTGAATCCAATCTGTACAAATGACCAGCACTCCGTTATATAATTCCACCAAGTGTATCATAGAAAGACAAATGTGGTATGAAACATCCATCACAAAGTGTCCAAAGTCCATATTAGGTCAAATGGTAAGCAGTGTCCTGAATTCCAATGTTTCGGGGGAGCAGCCCCCTTCATCAGGGACAGACAAAAAAGTGTTTGTCTGTCCCTGATGAAGGGGGCTGCTCCCCTGAAAGGTCTAAAAAGAGTCCAGCCACCACGAGAGGGACTGTCTGGCCAGGGGGGACAGAGCAAATTCCTGATCCAGGGACACAGGGTCCCGATCCCAAACAGACAAGAGGTGCAACTGAAGAGGCCTCATGTGAAACTGCGCAAAAGGGACCGTCTCGAAGCAGGACACCACCAGACAAACTAACTGCATCCCTTGCCGGATGGAGGGATGGAGACACAAGAGCAGAGTCCGTGCCTGCTTCTGAAGGCCCTCCACCTTCTGCTGAGGCAGAAATACCTTGACCTGAGAGGTATCCAGAGTCATGCCCAGAAAGGACCTCACCAAAGACAGAGACAGTGAAGACTTGGGATAGTTGATCACCCAGCCGAAGGACTCGAGAGTGGAAGTCACCACCTGAGTATCTGTCTCTGCCTGATGAAGAGATTGAGCTGCAATCAGAATGTCGTCCAGGTAAGAAAGGATGCGAATGCCCTGATTCCACAGCAGAGCCATCACACCCGCCAGCACCTTGGTGAACACCCGAGGGGCCGAGGTGATACCGAACGGTAAGGCCACAAACTGGTAATGCTGGTCCTCTAGAGCGAACCTGAGAAATCTCTCATGACCTGGAAAGATTGGCACGTGAAAGTAGGCATCCTTGATGTCCACCGAAGTCATGAAGTCGCCCCGGCGCAGGGTACTGACCGCCGAGCATAAGTTTCCATGCGAAAATGTTGAGACCCTTCAAGTCCAGGATGGGCCTCAGGGACCCGTCCTTTTTGGGGATCGTGATAAAAACAGTAAAAACCTTGACCCCGTTCCTGGGAAGGCATCGGGCAAATGACTCCTGCAGACGGTGAACCGCAAGGCACAAACCCTGAGCTGACAGAGGGTTTTGAGACATCCAGGATCTGATGAATCTGGGGGGGGCCCGGGGGAGACCACCTCCTGAATCCACCGGTCTGAGACGCATAGCCTCCAGACGTGAGCAAATAGCCGAACCAGTCCCCCCCACCAGGATGGGTGAGGGCGCGTCCTCATGCCTGAGGGGGCTTGGGGCCCCATGATAGACCGGGACGACCACGGGATCTGCCACGGCCCCAAGAATCCCTGCGTGTACCCGAGAACAGGGAGCCACGACCTCCTCTGGAAGCACGAAAAGAGGGGAGGGAAGAGGAGGACCCCCGAAAGGGCCGAGGCTGCCTTCTCCGTTGAGGCAGCCTACCATCCTTGGCTAAAACATCCAGACGCTCACCAAAGAGCCACAGCCCCGTAAAGGGGAGCCCAGTGAGAGCCTTCTTAGCGGCAGTGTCAGCTGCCCACTGACGCAGCCAAACAGAGCGCTGCATAGCCACCAAAAAAGCAAAGGTCCTACTACGCATCCGTCCCGCATCATCCATGGCAGTGAGGACAAAGGCAACAAAATCAGAGCAAAGCAAAAGGGACCTATAAGCAGCAGCGCAGACCGGACACAGCCCAGGCCCCACACACGCAAAAGCATGGCAGGCCAACTGATCCATGCGCCGGTCCTCGCTGTCCCGCAGTGTAGTAGTGTCAGGTGAAGGCATGACTGAGGTGTTGGACAGCCCGAGCACTGGAGCGTCCACCTCAGAGAGACACGACCATCGCTTGACCAGTTCGGCAGGGAAGGGATGCCTCCTATCCCACCCTTTGGGCACCGTGGGCAATCTACTAGGATGTTCCCACTCCTTGAGCACCAAATTAGTGAAATGGCTCTGCTCAGGGAACTCTGTCAGGACGAAAGAGCTCATCCTGCTTCCTCTTAGCCACCTCAGGGGGGACAATGTGCAAGATTTCAAAAATGTGAGCTAACAGGCTATCAGTGTCCTCAGGGAACCATGAGTCTTCCCCAGACGCAGACCCAGGGTCACTGCCGTAACCCTCCTGCTGGACCCCAGAGGAGTGAGAGTCCTGAAAGAGTTCCCCCTCCTCTAGGGGGTAAAGACCAACAAAAGTATCAGGTCCCTCATCCTCCTCAGGAAAGCAGGATGTCACAGGAGCTAGGTGCTGCTTCTTGCTAGAGGCATTACGTGGAACAGGCCTGGCAAATTGCCTTTCAATACTGGCCACACGCAGTGCCAAATCAGACTGTGACCCCCCACTAGTATCCCCCTCACTAGGGGCTAATTGCAGGCGCGGGGGGGGGGGGGGGGGTTGGTGATGCCGAAGGGGGCGCAGAGCTGGGAAGCGAAGCTGGCAGCCCAGCCTGGAGAGCAAGGACACTTTGGGCGCACAGCACGAACACCCTGACACTGTCACTCACAGGGGATACCCCACACATGGCACACAGCCGGGATTGCCCCGAAGGACCCCCAAGCACGCTATCCCCAGAAGCTCCATATGGTGATTAACGCAGGAGCAATAGGCCAGCACAGGGTAAAGGCTAGCAAGAGCCACCCGGGATGCCCCCCCCCAAGGGATGCCCCCAGAAGCCAGTAAGGGAAGATGAGGGGAGGTAAGGGATAGGACCGGGAGAAACCACAACCACAGTTGTCCCGCCTGAAAGACATAAATGAAGACACAAGTATCCCGCAGCGCATGCCCAAAAGAGACCAAAAACCCCCGAAGGGGACTCACGGACCAAGTAGGACAAGGGCACCAACCGCCAGACCACAGGAGGAAGCGTCAAGCAGACCAGGATCGCCGCCGCAGCTCCGGGATGAGTAGGGCCCCAAGCGCAGCAGAAACAAAATGGCGCCGGCAGAGGAACCTTGAGGGGCGGTCCGCGGGAGGACGACGCGATACGCGTCATCCACCGCCCCCCCCCCCCCCCATCGAAGAGCGCGAAAACGCTGCTCACGTGACCTCACCGGCGCATCACAGTAGAGAAAAAAAACGCCTCACAAATATAGCGCCGGCCGCCGCGGAGCGCAGTACAAAGCAGCAAGGCGGCGACAACTGTTAAAACACAGTTAAAAAACAGGTGAATACACAGCCAAAGTACCCTCGCCGCTCACAACCCGCCCCCCCCCCCCCCGAGCAAACTACAGGGAGGGAGTGAGGAAGCAAACGAGCAGTGGCGAGGGCCCCAAAACGAGTAAACAGTCCCCAAAGACACTCACCCCCTCAGAAGTTAGGACAGGAACTCCGCATCCCTAACAGGCTCACCATAAAGCCTGTGGCCGGCTACTCTTTGTGGTACAGGGTCTGCGGCTTGCAGCAGCGCTCCTCGAGCACTTGACCCTAGTGCTCCTCTACCTTCACTCGATCCGTCAGCCGAGGCTGGGAGGCACAGAGGGTCCGGAAACGGGTGGAAATAGCCATGCAGGGCCGCAGACTTGGTTGTCCCGCTCACCTGCACAATATAGAGAGCCATCTTCTATCTTCGCAGAATCACTGCAGAGGAAAACTGGATAAGTCTATGGTGATTCCATTTTTATATGGTACGAGAGGAGCCACAACTCTTCTGCAGTGCACTGCGCCACTTTGTAATGTAATGACTTCGTGAAGCAGGCCGTGCCATGCAATGGGAAAACACTTCTTACCTCAGCCATGATCTGGAGGAAGCCAACACACTCTGCATGGTCAGTGCAGCCGCCCCTGAACGAGCCATCACTTTTTACATGCCTTTCGACCGTGGAAGCGTTTTTTCACAGCTAATTATATATTTTTATTGTTTAAAATGATCCCATACCCACAAAAGGAAGCTTATGTTATCACATTCGATAGATATATGCCTCAAAACAGCCTGTGTTTCTTTTTTTACTAAAGCATGTGCCCAATATTCATAACAACAAGAACCAGATACAGTAAGATGATGGTGACAGCCATATGGTTAATTCAGTTCCAACTAAACTGTAACATAAAGGCAGGTTGAAATGCTCCCAAATACTGAGCTATGTGTCCTGTAACTGAACGTATCATCACAGGAAAGTTCCAGGGAGCAATATGGTAGACTGCAAAAAAAAGAAACACGGGCTGTTTTGGGGCACTGGGTTGGGGATTAAAGGGGAAGACCTAAACCTACTTTCCGGGTATAGGATCACTTTAACCCATAGAAATTGGTCACTGAAATATTTAGCTATTTGTGCACAACAGGTTATGGATTACATTTTTAGGTTGCTTATTGTATGGAATTGTGTATACCTCCCAACAGGGACTTTATTAGAAAGGGTGCACACAAATAATATTTAGCCATAATAGGATTTTTATGCCTGCTGAATTGTACCATTAAGATTTGGATTGGTTTTGACAGCTCCCTTGTCTCCCTTTTGTGTTTGTTTGTTTGTTTGTTTTGAGTGTTAATGTAAATTTTTCCTACTCATTAAGGAATAATTTAAATGATATTTTAGTAATAAATCTGTGGGGCGGTGCTCTTTTACAATTTGAGTCTTTTCCCAGTTTGAGCACACCAGATATTTCTTGTTTCAGAGTGCAATATCACATATTTTCCTAGGCCATGTCTGGAGTCTTACCACAAGGATGGTATGAGTCTGAATCCCCTTCCTGTCTTTCCCAGTCCCTGCAGTGAATGACTTACCTCTTTTAGGCTGCAGATCCATCTGAAATGGCATATCCTGCAGCAGCCAGTTTGCTGTGGGTTCTACCCATTAGGGAGAGACTGAAATCGGTCACTGTAGCATGATTTAGATGCCCAGTGGAAGGTGGTCTATGGCACCTAACTGGGTGTAGGCTTGTTTTTTTTCCCCCAAGAAAATAATTTTTGGCTTGTCAAATTATTACTAAAAGGCAAAGTAATCAGATATGTAGTAATTGCTTGTGTACCTCCTTGTAAGTCTTCAATGTCCTCTGAAAGGCACTGTGCAACTCTTCAATCACCTGCTCACACTGACCCAGAGCGTTCACAGCCAAGGAAGAACAGTCTGCAATTACACCAAAAGTACTGGTCAAGGCAAGACGGCTTACAAATGATAAATGTAGTGATCATAATAGGTCCATGTCACCTCGTGCTTCGCAAAAGACCTGTGATGTAGGGCATAAGCACTGGTAAAAAAAAAAAAAAAAAAAAAAAAAAAAAAGAAACAAGGGCCGGGGGATCACAGCTGGACAAAATTAGAGGGTTAGTCGACTTTCGATCTTTCGATTGAATTTTTGAAAACGTATATTATTGTGTGGCAAAATTATGTCGTAAAGTTGCTGAGCTGATTTAGCATTTGTTTTTCAGATGCGTGTTTCATGGAAGCAGTTTTCCTCTGTTGCTATTGGCAACAGGTTGGTAAGCTCTAGAGGGGAAAAAAAACACAGACCCATACTAAGGGGTATAGTGGCCGATATACCGGCTGATCAGCCTGTGACCCCTGGGTTGCCAGCACTCATGCCCTGTGCAACTGGCTCTTGGAGGGGTTGTATGCATTTTCTTTTTAATGGTGTCCCTGAATCATGCAAGAAAGTGAGAATTCTCTTATGCGAGATTGATTTGCACAGTATAGTGAGTTTTCCCACCCGGTGGTGAATAGACAAAAATACAATTCTGTGATTACTCACCTGTAGAATTGTTTTTACGGTGTACAGCACGGCTTGCTTCATTTCAATTCTTCACATTTGGGTAATCTGCCACAAGGTGGCGCAGTTGACTGCAGAAAGACTTGTGGCTCCTCCTGGCCCATAAAAAGGGCAGGAATTACCCAGAGACTCCAGTGTTTGAAAAGCAGTAATGCAAGAAGCTGGGAGACAAGGCCATGTTAACAAAAAGACACAGCCCCACTAAAAAATAACTCTCTCAAGGAAATCACCATAACAAGGCAAAAGAGGATAATGATAACAAGGGAGGGATGAAGCAAGCTGTGCTGTACACCCTAAAAACAATTCTACAGGTGAGTAATCACAGAATTGTATTTTTCCTGGTGTACAGCACGGCTTGCTTCATTTTAATTCTTCACATCCAACAGCAGTGTCCATGAAGAAGGGCGGGATCCCCAGTGAGAAACAGCAGTCAGTTCAAGACACTACCGCCTGAAGCATCTTGCGACCAAAAACAGCATCAGCTGAGGCCCTCATCAACCTTGTAAAACTTAGAAAAAGTATGAACGGAAGACCAAGTAGCGGCCTTACAAACTTGTTCAACAGAAGCCTGGTGCTGAAAAGCCCAAGAGTCACCAATAGCCCTAGTGGAATGAGCAGAAACACGAAAAGGGGGTTCCTTCCCCTAGGCAGAGTACGATTACACCACCGCCTGTCTGATCCATTTACTGATAGTGGATTTGGCTGGAGGCAAGCCCTTCCTAGGCCCAGCAGGAAGGACAAACAGAGAATCAGACTTCCAAAAAGACTCAGTGGCAACCAAATAATATTTGAGCGCCTTAACCACAACCAGAGAATGAAGGGTCCATGTTCCTTAGAATTAGAAGGAGCAGGACACAAGGTAGGCAAGACAATGTCCTCATTGAGGTGAAAGGCAGAAACAACCTTGGGCAAGAATTCCGGTTTAAGACGGAAAACACCACCTTATCCTGATGTCGTTTAAAATAAGGAGGCTTCATAGAAAGCGCCGCCAAATCTGAGACACGATGCACCGAAGTGATAGTGACCAAGAAGGCGACCTTAAGAGTCAGAGTGGATAGAGAAGCCTTGCACAGGGGTTTAAATGGTGGACCCTGGAGAGCAGAAAGCACCAAATTCAAATCCCACACCGGTAGCAAGGGCTTACGAGGCGGATGTACATGAGTGACTCCCTGGAAAAAATTTTGATAAGCCTGTGAGTAGCGAAGGATCTTTGGAAAAAAATTGGCAAAGCCGAAACCTGTCCTTTGAGGGTACTCCGCTGTAGACCCGACTCGAGACCATGTAGAAGAAACTCCAGAACCCTGGAAATGGAGAAGGCGCGACAAGGAAAAGATTTAGATTCACACCAGGCAACGTAAGCATGCCAGACCCTGTAATAAATCATGGAAGAGGGTTTCTTCCGAGCCTGAAACATAGTACTGACGACCGAAGCCGGCAAAACCTTATCCATCAGGATGGAGGTTTCAGCAGCCAAGCCGTCAAAGCCAGCGTCTGTAAATTGGGATGGCACAGCTGTCCCTGAGTGAGAAGATCTGGATAGTCGGGCATGACGTATAGATCCACCGCCATCTGGACGACGTCCACGAACCACACCCTCCTCGTCCAGCGGGGGGGCCAACAGAATGGTCAGTACCCCCTCCTGGGCTATCTTGAGCAGCACGCGACCCAACAGAGGAAAGGGAGGAAAGGCATAGCGGAGCCGAAACGCTGTCCAAGGAATAGCTAATGCGTCCATGGCGAAGGCCAGAGGATCTCTTGACAGGGAGACGAATTTGGGAAGCTTGTGATTGTGACGGGACGCAAAGAGGTCCACGTACGGCTGACCCCAGCGGCGACACAGGGCGAGAAAGATCTTGTTGCTGAGAGATTATTCCCCCAGACGGAACATTTCCCTGCTCAGGGAGTCCGCCTCCTGGTTCTCCATCTCCTGAATGTAAAGCGCCGAGATGCAGGGAACATTCTCCTCCGCCCAAGACAAGATCAGGGACACTTCCTTAAGGGCTTGTTTGCTTCCGCCTTGCCAAACCCCTCCCCAGCCGGTCAGACTGGTGTCCTAGGTGATAATCTCCCAGCACGGAGGCAGAAAGGACCTGCCCGCTAGAAGATTCCTCGAGTCCAACCACAATGAGAGGGACTGCCTGGCCAGAGGGGACAGAGCGAATTCCCGCTCCAGGGACTCCTGATTCCGATCCCAAACGGTCAAGAGATTTAACTGAAGAGGTCTCATGTGGAACTGGGCAAAGGGAACCGCCTCGAAGCAAGACACCATGAGGCCCACCAACTGCATCCCCAGACGGATGGAGGGATGAGAACACGACATCAGGCAGCGCACCTGCATCTGAATGCCCTCCAACTTCTGCTGAGGAAGAAACACCTTGACCTGAGAAGTATCCAGAGTCATGCCCAGGAGGACCTCCCCCAGAGAGAGAAGAGGACTTGGGATAATTGATCACCCAACCGAAGGACTCGAGGGTGGACACCACCACCTGAGTATCCCTCTCGGCCTGATGAAAAGATGGAGCAGCAATCAATAGGTCATATAGGTAAGGAAGAATGTGAATGCCCTTACTCCTCAGGGAGGGCCATGACACCCGCCAGCACCTTGGTGAACACCCGAGGGGCCGAGGTGATACCGAACGGCAAAACCACAAACTGGTAGTGTTGATCCCCCAGAGCGAACCTCAGGAACCTCTGATGTCCCAGGAAGATAGGAACATGCAGGTAGGCATCCTTAATGTCCACCGTGGTCATGAAGTCACCTGGCCGAAGGGAGCTTACCCCCGACCGTAAGGTCTCCATGCGGAAATGTTTGAACCTAACAGATTTGTTGAGACCCTTTAGATCTAGGATGGGCCTCAGGGATCCGTCGTCCTTGGGCACCATGAACAAATTGGAGTAGAACCCCCGACCCCGTTCTTGAAGAGGCACCGGGCAAACCACTCCGGATGACAGAAAACGTTGGACGGCCAACCTCAGGCCCTGCACAGTCATAGGATTTTGGGAGATCCGGGACCGGAGGAATCTTGGGAGAGGCCAAGCTGCAAACCATCTTGTAACTGTAGGAAACCACCTCCTGAATCCACCGGTCCGAGACATGTAGTCTCCAGACGTGAGCAAAGAGCCGAAGCCGTCCCCCCACCCAGATGAGTGAGGGCGCCCCCTCATGCCTGAGGGGCCTTGGGCTTGGACCCCCGGGAGAGACCGGGATGACCACAAGATCTACCTCGTCCTCAAGAGTCTCTACGGCTACCTTAGAAGGAGGATCCGCGACCCCCACGGGAAGGACGAAATGAAGAGGACCCCCGAAAGGGCTGTAAGTGCTTTCTACGCTGAGGGAGCCGACCATCCTTGGTCATAACATCAAGACGTTTACCAAAAAGACGGGGTCCTGTTAAGGGAAGCCTGGCGAGGGACTTCTTAGCGGCAGCCGCCCACTGACGCTGCTAGACGGACCGACGCATGGCAACCAACAGGGCCGAGGCCCTAACACCAAGCCGTACGGCATCATCCATGGCAGACAGCACAAAGGCAATAAAGTCAGAGCAAAGTAAAAGTTCCTTGTAGTCATCCGCTCGTTTGCGAGACCTGGCAGCTTCGGCAAGGCGCCTAACCTTCTTCTTAATTACAATGGCAACAATAGCCGCGGCACAGACCGGGCGTAAACAAGCCCCCACAAATGTGAAGGCATGACAAGCTAGTTGATCCATACGCCGATCGGCATTATCGTGCAAGGTAGTGGTGTCAGGAGACGGCATAATAGAAGTATTGGACAGCCCCAGGACGGGGGCGTCCACTTCGGGGGGACACGACTAGCGGCAAACCAAGCCGGCCAAGAAGGGATACCTTCTATCCAGTCCCTTGGGCACCGAGGGCAACCTGTTGGGCCGTTCCCACTCTTTGAGGACCATATTTGAAGCATGTGTAAAGAATCAAAAATACAATTTTTATGGTATTATGAGTATACAGTACGTCCTGCTCCAGATTAGATTACTTACACTTGGGGTATTACTCCGCCAGATGGCGCTGGACTGCAGAGACATCGAAAACAGGCTCCTCCCGGACCCTCAAATACCCAGGGACCTCCCACAATCCTCAGCATTGAAAAGCAGTTAACGAGAAGCCGGGAGAATTAAAACAAACCCAAACTGGTAACTATAACAATGATAACAATCACCATACAGGGGATCCAAGATAATGCAAAACCAAGAGTGGGGTGGAGCAGGACGTACTGTATACTCATAATACCAATTCTACAGGTGAGTAATCACAGAATTGTATTATTCTTAGTATACAGTACGTCCTGCTCCAGATTAGATTACTTACACTTGGGACATCCAATAAAGTAGGGTGGGATCCCCAAAGGTAACAGCAGACAGGTCATACCACTGCCGCCTGCAGAACCTTACGGCCAAAAGCAGCATCAGCTGAGGCCCTAACATCAACCTAGTAAAACTTTGAAAAGATATGAAGAGAAGACCAAGTAGCGGCCTTGCAAACTTGTTCAATAGAAGCCTGGTGCTGAAAAGCCCAAGAGGCACCAATAGCACAAGTAGAATGAGCAGTAAGGCGGAAAGGAGGATTCTTCCCCTTAGCAGAGTAGGCCTGAATCACAACCTGACAGATCCATTTGCTGATAGTAGACTTGGCAGGAGCCAAACCCTTCCTAGGACCAGAAGGGACCACAAAAAGAGCATCAGTTTTCCTGAAAGGTGTAGTAGCCACCAGATAGTACTTCAGACACCTAGCCACATCCAAAGAATGCAAGACCCTCTCCTTAGCATTACTAGGATTAGGGCACAATGATGGAAGAACAATTTCCTGATTCAAATGAAAGGCAGACACAACCTTAGGTAGAAAGTCTGTCTTGAAGCGAAACACCACCTTGTCTTTGTGTCTCTCAAAGTAGGGGGGCTGGATGGAAAGCGCCGCCAACTCAGACACACACCTAACAGAGGTGATAGCCACCAAAAAGACAACTTTGAGAGTAAGAATGGCCAGGGCAGCATCCTGCACAGGTTCAAAGGGAGCACCCTGCAAGGCTGACAAAACCAAGTTCAAATCCCAAACAGGCAACATGGGGGATGCACATGAGTAACCCCCTGGAAAAAAGTCTTGATGAGAGAATGCTGAGCAAAGGACTTCTGGAAGAAAACAGCAAGGGCAGAAACATGACCCTTCAGAGTACGGAGTTAGAGCCCCATCTCCAACCCATGCTGCAGGAACTCCAGGATCCTGGGAATAGAGAACACACGACAGGGAAGAGACTTAGACTCACACCAGTCGATGTAGGCACGCCAAACCCTGTAGTAAATGGAAGAAGAAGACTTCTTCCTAGCCTTTATCATGGTATAAACAACAGAGGTAGACAGCCCATTCCCCATCAAGATGGAGGTTTCAGCAGCCAGGCCGTCAAAGCCAGAGTTTGTAAATTTGGATGGCGTAAGGGACCCTGAGTGAGCAGGTCTGGCACCCTGGGCAGAACGTACTGATCTACTGCCAGCTGCACCACATCTGTGAACCACACTCTTCTTGGCCACCTGGGGGCCACCAGAATTGCTGGCACCCCCTCCAGAGCAATCTTGCGCAGAACCCTGCCCAACAGGGGGAATGGAGGAAAGACATACAGGAGCTGAAAGTCCTGCCAAGGATCCTGGGACAGGGAGACAAAGACAGGGAGCTTGTGATTGTGACGGGACGCAAACAGATCCACATCTAGTTGGCCCCAATGGTGACACAGAGATTGAAACACCCTGTTGCAGAGGGACCATTCTCCCTGGTGAGAGGTCCCCCTGCTCAGAGAGTCTGCCTGCAGATTCTCCACCCCCGGGATGTACACAGTTGATATGCATGGAACATTGGCCTCCACCCAGCTCAGGATAAGAGACACTTCCTGGAGGGCCCTCTTGCTCCAGGTCCCTCCCTGATGATTGATGTAGGCAACTGCCGTCTGGTTGTCCGAGCGCACCTGAACAGGCAGGCCCCGTAGGTGATGAGTCAACTGAGCCAGAACCAACCTGATCGCCCGCAGTTCCAGAACGTTGATAGGTGTGTGGGCCTCCTGAGGGCCCCACCTCCCTTGGAACTGCAGGGACTTCCAGAAACCCCCCAACCTGACAGACTGGTATCCGTGGTGACAGTCTCCCAGGAGGGTGTCAGAAAGGATCTGCCCCCCAACAGGTTCCTGGGGTCCAGCCACCACGAGAGGGACCGTCTGACCAGGGGGGAAAGCGCAAAGACCCGGTCCAGGGACGCAGGATCCTTGTCCCATACTGACAAGAGGTGGAGTTGCAGAGGCCTCAAGTGGAACTGAGCATAAGGGACCGCCTCGAAGCACGCCACCATCAGGCCCACCAGCTGCATTCCCTGCCTGATGGAGGGATGACAACAAGATAGCAGGAACTGGACCTGCACAATCAGACTGTCCACCTTCTGCTGAGGAAGAAAAAAATACAATTTTGTGAATACTCACCTGTAAAATGGGTATTCTAAGTATGTCACACACCCCGCTTCAAAACATTCATTACATGTGGGACATCCAATAGCAGTGTCCATAATGGGCGGGGATCCAAACAAGGCAACAAACCACTGCAGCTTGCAGAACCTTGCGGCCAAAAACAGCATCCGCTGAGGACCGCACATCAACCTTGTAAAACTTGGAAAAAGTGTGAACAAAAGACCAAGTAGCAGCCTTACAAACTTGTTCAACAGATGCCTGGTGCAGGAAAGCCCAGGAAGCCCCAACAGCACAAGTAGAATGAGCAGTAACACGAAAAGGGGGAACCTTCCCCTTGGCAGAATAGGCCCCAACAACGGCCTGACGAATCCATTTACTAATGGAAGACTTGGCGGGCGCCAAACCTTTCCTGGGCCCGGAGGGCACCACAAAAATAGCATCCGTCTTACGAAAGGAAGAAGTAACCACCAAATAGTACTTCACACAGCGAAACACATCCAAGGAATGCAAGACCCTCTCCTTGTCATTGCTGGGCTTAGGACACAAGGAGGGCAGAACAATGTCCTGATTAAGATGAAAAGCAGAAACCACCTTAGGAAGAAAATCTGGCTTGAATCGGAAAACAACCTTGTCCTGATGCCTCTCAAAGTACGGGGCCTGAATGGACAAGGCCGCCAACTCAGACGCGCCGAACAGAAGTGATAGCAACCAAAAATGCAACCTTCTGCGTAAGCAATATCATGCAAAGGCTCAAAAGGAGGACCCTGAAGAGCAGAAAGAACCAAATTCAAATCCCAAACTGGGAGCAAAGGCTTCCTAGGAGGCCGCACATGCTTAAAGTGGACCAACACCCAGGATTTTGACTATCCTGGGTCTTGGTCCACTTCGGTGGGGCACCCCCGATCGGGGTGCCCCGCTGTGTGAAACTCCCCCCGAACTCACCTCTCTCCGGGCCGACGGACAAGCCGCGGACAAGCGGCTCCGCCGCCTCCCGCGCGTCCCTCTTGATGCGCGCGTGCCCGCGCCGGCCATTCATGGACGGCCGGCGCGGGCACGCGCACGTCTAGAGGTGTTTGGGGTGAGGAGTTTGGGGTGTTTGGGGGGGTTTCACCCCGCGGGACATCCCGATCTCGGATGTCCCGCGGGGAGGGAGGTGATCGGCCCGGGAATCTTATAGATTCCCAGGCCGATCACCGGTGGGTGTTGGTCCACTTTAACCCCCTGGAAAAAAGTCTTAACCAAAGGATGAAGGGCAAAAGACCTTTGAAAGAAAACCGCCAGGGCAGAAACCTGCCCTTTCAGCGTACTAAGCTGGAGCCCCAAGTCCAGACCATATTGCAGAAACTCCAAAATCCTAGGGATAGAAAACACCCTACAAGGCAAGGCCCTGACCTCACACCAATCAATATAAGACCTCCAAGTCCTATAGTAGATGGTAGAGGGAGACCGCTTCCTAGCGCTAACAAGAGTCCGAATCACCGCATCGGAAAGACCTTCCTCCAAGATGGAGGTTTCAGCAGCCACGCCGTCAAAGCCAGCGTTGGTAAATTGGGGTAAAGTAGTTGACCCTGAGTGAGCAGATCTGGCAGAAGGGGCAGAGCGAACTGATCCGCTGCCAACCGCACAACATCTGCGAACCAAACCTGCCTTGGCCATCTTGGAGCCACCAGGATTGCCGTCGCCCCCTCTAGGGCCAGCTTGCGCACCACCTTGCCCACCATGGGAAACGGAGGGAACAGGTACAGAAACCCCAGATCCCTCCAGTTCAGAGACATCGCATCCACTGCCAGAGCCAGCGGATCCCGCGAGAGAGACACAAATGCCGGAAGCTTGTGATTGTGCCGAGAAGCAAAGAGGTCCACCTCCGGAGACCCCCACCTGAGGCAAATCGAGCGAAACACCTTGGGGCTGAGAGACCATTCCCCCCGGCGAGATGAGAACCTGCTCAGAGAGTCCGCCTCCGTGTTCTCCACTCCCGGAATGTAAACTGCCGAAATGCACGGGACATGTCTCTCCGCCCAGGCCAGAATCAAAGACACTTCCCTGAGGGCACTCCTGCTGCGAGTCCCTTCCTGGTGATTGATGTAGGCGACTGCTGTCCGATTGTCCGACCGAACCTGAACCGGCAAGCCCTGTAATCGATGAGTCAAGTGAAACAGAAACAAACTGATGGCTCTCAGTTCCAGAACATTGATGGGCTCATGAGCCTCCTGAGGCCCCCACAGACCCTGAAACTGGCGATCCTTCCAGAAACCCCCCCATCCTGACAGGCTGGCATCCATGGTGACCGTTTCCCAACAAGGAGTCATAAAGGATCTGCCTCTCAACAGATTGATTGGATCCAACCACCACTGAAGGGAATGCCGAACCCGGGGGGGGTCATCAGAAATGACTGATCCAACGACAGCGGAGACCTGTCCCAGGCCGCCAACAGATGGAGCTGGAGCGTTCTTGTGTGAAACTGAGCAAAAGGAACCGCCTCAAAGGAAGCCACCATCAATCCCACCAGCCTCATCCCCAGCCTGATGGCCGGCAGAGGGATGGACAGGAGAAGCCGAGCCAATTCCTGAATCCTGGTCTGAGAAGTATCCAGAGACATTCCCAGAAAAGACACCACCCTGGACGGAGAAAGGGAGGACTTAGAGGGGGGACTTGGGGTCGCCCCCCCCCTCTAAGGAGAAGGGCATCCGGAAGAGGGGAGAAAACCGCCAGGGTGGAAGGCCAAGGGACAGGGCATCCCAAACCGGGGTCACCAACCCGGTTAACCGCCTACCCTTTAGTATAGGGTCTCACGGTGGAGCTCTAGCTCCTAAGCACCTACGGTGCCATCTACCCTCGCCCGGACAAGCAGCCTAGGCTGGGAGGCAGGATAAGACAAAACAGGGATCCGGGCAGAAATAGATAAAATAACGGGCCGGGGGTCATCCCAGCTACCTGAAATCCCCCTGTGCAAGGAGGAGACATCATCTTCTGACTTGCTCGCCGTCTGCAGAGATGAAAGACTGGGAAATGAGTGGGAGGTCCCAGGTATTTATGGACCGGGAGGGGCTCTCTTTTTTCCTTTACATCTCTGCAAGATCGCCATCTACAGGTCAGTATAACCCACATGTAATGAATGTTTTGAAGTGGGGTGTGTTACATACTTAGAATATACCGTTTTGTGAGTACTCCCCTTTAAAACGGGTATTATGAGTGTGCCATACACTCCACTTCCTTCATCATTACATCTGGGTATTCTCCAGTAGAGGGCGAACTTCTGCAGAGATCAATATGCAAAAAAAGAAAGCCCCTCCCGGTCCATATATACCTGGGACCTCCCACCAATTCCCCAGTGTACAAAAGCAGTAAAGGGACCAGGAAGAACCAAATATAACCGTAACAAACAAAACCAAAGCTCCAGAAAACCTGAAACAAACTAGGGTGGGGTGAAGTGGAGTGTATGGCACACTCATAATACCCATTTTAAAGGTGAGTACTCACACAACGGTATTATTCTAAGTGTGCCATACACTCCACTTCCTTCATCATTACATCTGGGACATCCAATAGCAGTGTCCGTCATGGGTGGGAACCAGAAACAGTAAAGAATGTGCCAACTCAAATCACTGCAGCTTGCAGAACCTTGCGGCCAAAAACAGCATCCGCTGAAGCCCGCACATCAACCTTGTAAAACTTGGAAAAGGTATGAACGGAAGACCAAGTAGCAGCCTTACAAACCTGCTCAACAGAAGCCTGGTGCTGAAAAGCCCAGGATGCACCAACAGCACAAGTAGAGTGCGCAGTAACCCTAAAAGGGGGAGTCCTCCATTTGCTAATCGTAGATTTAGCAGGAGCCAAACCTTTCCTGGGCCCGCAGGGCACCACAAAAAAAGCGTCCGTCTTGCGGAAGGAAGAAGTAATCACCAAATAGTACTTCACACAGTGAACAACATCCAAATTGTGCAGAACCCTTTCCTGGTCATTGCTAGGCTTAGGACACAGGGAAGGGAGAACAATGTCCTGATTGAGGTGGAAGGCAGACACCACCTTAGGAAGAAAACCCAGCTTAAAACGAAAAACCACCTTATCCTGGTGTCTCTCAAAATAAGGGGCCTGAATCGACAGGGCCGCCAACTCAAAGACACGCCGGACAGAGGTAATAACCACCAAAAAGGCAACTTTCTGAGAGAGAACCAAAAGAGCAATATCCTGTAACGGCTCAAAAGGAGGACCCTGCAGAGCCGAAAGGACCAAATTCAAATCCCAAACGGGGACTACAGCCTTCCGAGGGGGCCGCACATGCGCGACCCCTTGGAAAAAAGTCTAAACCAGCGGGTGCAAAGCAAAAGACCTCTGAAAGAAAACCGACAGAGCAGAAACCTGTCCTTTCAAAGTACTAAGCTGGAACCCAAGATCCAGATTATGCTGAAGAAACTCCAAAATCCTGGATATAGAAAAAACCCTGCAAGGCAAAGTTCTAGCCTCACACCAATCAACGTAGGACCTCCAAGTCCTATAGTAAATGCCAGTAGAGGACCGCTTCCTAGCCCTAATCAGGGTTTGAACAACAGCCTCAGACAAACCTTCCTCTTTCAAAATGAAGGTCTCAGCAGCCAAGCCGTCAAAGCCAGCGTTCGTAAATTGGAGTAAAACAGATGACCCTGAGAGAGCAGGTCCGGCAGCAAGGGAAACCGGTACTGTTCCACGGCCAGCCTTACAACGTCTGCGTGCCAAACTCTTCTTGGCTACCTTGGAGCCCCCAGAATCGCTGGTGCCCCTTCTAGAACCAGTTTGCGAACTACCTTGCCCAGCATGGAGACGGGTGGAAACAGGTACAGAAAGCCCCGGTCCTTCCAAGCCAGCGACAAGGCATCCACTGCCAAAGCCAGGGGATCCTGAGACAGAGATACAAAGGCCGGAAGTTTGTGATTGTGCCTCGAGGCAAAGAGATCCACCTCCGGAGTCCCCCACCTGCGGCAAAGATCCAGAAAAACCTCGGGGTGAGAGACCACTCTCCGTGGCGAGAGGATCCCCTGCTCAGGGAATCCGCCTCCGAATTCTCCACTCCTGGAATGTAGACTGCCGAAAGGCAAGGAACATTGCACTCCGCCCAGCGCAGGATCAGAGAGACTTCCCTGAGGGCACTCCTGCTGCGAGTCCCTCCTTGGTGATTTATGTAAGCCACCGCCGTCCGATCGCACCTGAACCGGAAGACCCCGCAACTGTGTGGTCAGCCGAGCCAGAACCAGTCAAATGGCTCTGAGCTCCAATACATTGATGGTGGTGTGAGCCTCCTGGGGACCCCACACCCCACTGAACTGATGACTCTTCCAATAACCTCCCCAGCCCGACAGGCTGGCATCCGTGGTAACCGTCTCCCAACAAGGGACCAGAAAAGATCTGCCCATCACCAGATTGCTCGAGTCCAGCCACCACCGAAGGGACTGCCGAACCCTGGGAGACATCCTGAAAGGTTGATCCAATGACTGTGGGCTCTTGTCCCAATACGTCAATAGGAGAAGTTGAAGAGATCTCATATGAAACTGTGCAAACGGCACCGCCTCAAAGGAGGACACCATCAGACCCACTGTTTCATCCCCTGTTGGATAGAGGGACAAGGACTGGCCAGAAGAAGACAGATCAGGCCCTGAATCCCCTGCACTTTGGCCTAGGGCAGAAACACTCTGGCCCGACTGGTATCCAGATTCATGCCCAGAAAGGAAATCACTCGAGACGGGGAGAGAGAAGACTTGGTGCAGTTGATAACCCACCCGAACCTCTCCAGGGTCGACACCACCTGGTGGGTGTCCAGTTCCGCCTGCTGAAGGGAAGAAGCTGAAATCAACAGATCGTCCAGATAAGGCACAATGTGAATGCCCTGAGATCTGAGCAGAGCCATTACACCAGCCAAAACCTTGATGAAGACCCTCGGTGCCGAGGTCAGACCGAAGGGAAGAGCTACAAATTGATAATGTTGATCCTCCACCGCAAACCAGAGAAATCTCTGATGTGCCTGAAAAATTGTAACATGCAGATACGCATCCTTGATCTCAATGGACGTCATTAAATCCCCTTGGCGAAGGGAATTGATAGCCGAGCGCAGAGTCTCCATGCGGAACTTCTTGGCTCTGAGAAACCTGTTGAGAACCTTGAGATCTAAAATGGGTCTCACCGAGCCCTCCTTTTTGGGAACCGTGAAAAGGTTGGAGTAGTAACCCCTGCCTCTCTCCAACAGAGGCACCGGGCATATAACCCCCATGTTCAGAAGGTTTTTTACTGCTAACAGGAGCCCCTGTGCAGCCTGAGGGTCCGAGGGCAACCGAGACCTTAAGAATCTTGGGGGCAGCCAGTACTCGAACTCTAGTTTGTACCCCAAGGGGACCACATCCAAGATCCAATTGTCTGTGACCTCCCGGGCCCAGACCTGGAAGAAGAGCCGCGCCTCTTCATTGCTGAGCCGGTTTAACGGCGGGCTTGGGCTTGGAACCCCAGGCAGGTGCGGGACGTGCCCGACCTCTGCCTCTGTTCCAGGACGAGCCCCTGACACCTGAGAAGGCCAGACCCCTAGTTGGCCCCTCGAAAGGAAGGAGTGAATGAGCCCACCCCCCGAAAGGGGCGGCGCTGTTTCCTCCGCTGAGGTAACTTACCTCCTTTAGCAACAGCATCCAATTTTTCTCCAAACAGCCGCGAACCCAAGAAGGGAAGAGCTGTGAGCGACTTCTTGGCCCCAACGTCCGCTGTCCACTGGCGGAGCCAGACCAATCTGCGCATAGCCACCAGTAAGGCTGAGGTCCTACTACACACGAAAATAGAGTCTTCCATCGCAGCCATGACAAAATCCATAAACAATTCACACTTCTTAAGTATAGCGAACTCAGCGCCATCTGGATCAAGCTGAGCGTTATTCAGCCAGTCCCTGATAAGGGACCTGGTAGCAAACGACACCAGGGCAGATGCACTAACCGGCCGCAGGGCCGAGCCCACGTTGGCAAATGCGTGGCACGCCATCTGATCAAGGCGCTTATCCTCGCCATCCTTAAGGGAGGTGGTGTCAGGGGTGTTCAGCACAGAAGAGTTGGTCAAACCTAAAACAGGCGCGTCGACCTCAGGAAGCGAAGACCAGCTGGAAAAGGATACTTCTTATCCCATCCCTGAGGCACACCAGGAAGCCGGCAGGGCCTTTCCCATTCTCTAAGTATCAGCGCATCAAAATGCCCCTGGGTAGGGAATTACGGACGGGGCTTGTGAGCCCCAAAAAATTCCCCCTTCTTAAGAGGGGGCGCCTCAGGTAGATCAATATCCAACACCTCCAATAAATATGACAAAACAGTGGCCGTATCAACGGTATCTCCCGGCGCCTGCCGACATTGGAATTCCCAGGCTGACCATAGTCAGCCTCTGAATCCTGATACAATTCCCCCTCCTCTAACAGGGAATAATCGGACAATTCAGCGGACTCATCGTCAATATCCCACAAAGGCTGGGTCGACGACAGGTGTCTCTTTTTAGCCTGGGCCTTCTTGCCCACCGTGCTAGCAATCATTTTCTCTATGCTGGCCAACTTAGCCCAAACATGAGAAAGCGACTCCTCACTGGTACCAATGTCACTTGGGGTACGGATCAGGTGGGGAGGGGAAGGCGTTGAAGTGGGAGGAGCCGACCCAGAAGGCTGGGTACCAGACTGCCGCGTTATGGCCTTTTGTGCGCATGGTATACAAATCAGCACATTCTCCACCGTAAGGGATACCCCACACATGGCCCGGATTGTCCCAGAGGGATCCCGAGCCCGGTATCCTGCAGAGCCTCCATACGGTGAATTTTTGTGCTCAGTCGCAAGACCTTAGGGAATTACGCATAAGCAACCCAGAATGCCCCTTAAAAGTCCCGGTGGGAGGATTTTTGGGTGGGCAATTTTTATCTAGGGACCCCAGGACCAGGAGGGACCCCCTAATATGCACATATACAGGGCCTGTAACACACAAAATAAGCCACCTAAGAGCAGAGCAGTGAAAATGCAATATATGATCCAACAGCCACACATGGAAAAAAAAAAATATATATATATATATATATATATATATATATATATATATATATATATATATCACAGCCAAAGACTTAGACCAGTGGGGGCCCCCGCTAAATAAGGGCCCCCACGCACACACACCAGCTGAAGAAAATGACCATCAGGCCCTTACCACCCCAAGTGCGATCAGCCTGTCAGCAAAGA
The DNA here is from genome assembly GCA_027917425.1 of Gastrophryne carolinensis. NCBI lineage: Eukaryota > Metazoa > Chordata > Amphibia > Anura > Microhylidae > Gastrophryne > Gastrophryne carolinensis. The sequence continues at coordinate 39,744,606 of CM051235.1, read as the reverse complement.
TGGCCCCCACGCTGCCTCGTGCCTAGGAAGGGAGAGCAGGGGGAGGGCGGGCCAGCGCAGAATGCGCGTTTCCCAAGGCCACGCCCCCCTCCCAGCAACGCGGACCCCTAGCAACGAGCCTGTAATCGCGCCAAATAAGCGCCGAGAGCCTGGCCCCGCCCCCTTCCCGAACGCAACCTGAGGGGGAGAAGCTGAAATATAAGTGAAATATTGAGACAAAGCAGTATGCACTCACACACACACACACAGTAAAAACACTCACACTGACAAGGTATGGGGAAAATGAAATATAGGCCAAAACGAAATATAGGCCAGGCCCCCCCCCCCCCCCTCTGGAGGGGATTCAGGGACCCGGAAGGGGGGGATTCAGCCAGGAGCCGGCCATAAGTCTAACGGGACGGGGCATCCCACACCAGGATCACCAAAAACCTGGATAACCGCCTACCCCATAGTGAGGTCTCACAGTGGAGCATTGCTCCTGCTGCACCCATAGGGTGCTCCTACCTTCACCAGGACCCGCAGCCTAAGGTCTTTTTTGCATATTCATCTCTGCAGAAGTTCGCCCTTTACTGGAGAATACCCAGATGTAATGATGAAGGAAGTGGAGTGTATGGCACACTTAGAATATCCCCACCTGAACTGTATCCAGATTCATTCCCAGGAATGGAGTCACCAAGGAGGGAGACAGAAGACTTGGGATGGTTTATCACCAACTCTGAGTATCCAACTCTGCCTGATGTAGGGACTGGGAAGTGATGAGAATGTCGTCCAGGTAGGGCAGCACGCGGATGCCCTGAAACCTGAGCAGAGACATCACTCCTGCCAGCACCTTGGTGAACACTCTGGGAGCTGAAGTGAGACCAAAGGGCAATGCCACAAATTGGTAGTGCTGATCCTCCAGAGCGAACCTGAGGAACCTTTGATGACCTGGAAATAAAGGAATATGAAGATAAGCATCTTTGATGTCCACAGACGTCATGAAGTCCCCTGGACCCAGGGAACTGATGGCAGAGCGCAGTTTCCATGCGAAAAAACCTGCACCTGACAAATTTGTTGAGGATCTTCAAGTTCAGGTCCAGGCGGTCCCCAAACAGGTGTAGTCCTTTATAGGGAAAACCGGTGAGGGCCTTCTTGGCAGCGTTGTTGTCAGGAACCGCTTACCTGATCCCCGTTCCAGTGACGTCTCCAGGCGGCCAGCTGCAGCTGTCACTGTGCGGCGGCCGCGCCGAGCGGCGTCGGCTCGAGCAGCGTCGGCTCGAGCGGCGCCCAGCTCAGCCACGTCCCCCGCTTCCTCCTCCAGGAGACGTGCTCGCGCGCGGCCGCGAGCACGTGTCTGTTATGCCCTCCGGCGGCGCTGTGCGGCGCGCACCCGCCGGAGGATCAATTAAAGGGTTAATGAATCCTAGGGGATTGAGGGCTTCGCCCTCTTCTGCTCTGCAGCCAATTACCCTTGGAATCCTATGTGCTCCAATCAGTACACTGCTTCCCTCAGACCTGTTCCTATAAAGGCAATTCCCTCTCAGTTGTGAATTGCCTGTGATAGCGCTCAGAACCCTGTGTTACCTACTCCTGTGAAGTCTAGCCTGTTGCCAACTTGATTGTACGACCATTCTCGATCCTGAATCCTTGTTGCCGACCTCTGCCTGAATTGACGCCTCTCGATCCTGAATCCTTGTTGCCGACCTTTGCCTGAACTGACGCTTCTAGATCCTGATCCCCAGTTGCTGACCTCTGCCTGAACCCCGACTACGTCTTGCCCGACCCCTGGTGCCGCTACGATCTCTGCCTTCCCGTTATCGACCTATTGCCTGTCTCTGGACTTCCGTCACTCACGCTCTTGCTATTGGTTCTCCAGTCCTCCCACATATAAGCTTACATCCTTTGAGCCATTAAGTCCTGGGGGCAACCGATCCCGGGTAGGCGTATCTTGCGTCCCGGCAAGCGGGGGCTCCTACAGGTGAAGCTGGCTGTGGAGATTGGGGGTTGTGAGCTTATTAAGAGGGCTGGAGTTACCCCGAGCGTGACAGTTGTCAGCAGCCCACTAGCGCAGCCAAACCGAGCTGTGTATAGCCACCACAAAGGCAGAGGTTCTGCCACACATTCTAATGGTGTCATCCAAGGCAGAGAGGACATAATTCACAAAAACATCACAACAAGAGAGTGCATTAAACTCCTCACTAGACACATCATCAGGGGCACCATCAAGGATACTTCTGAGCAGGGTCCTAATAGCCACAGCCGTAATGGTAGAGGCACAGACGGGCGCAGCGCCGTCCCCACACATTCAAAGGCATGGGACGCCAGCTGATCAATGCGCCGGTCCTCAGCATCCCGCAGCGTAGTAGAGTCAGGGGAGTGCATGACAGAGGTGTTAGATAACCCTAGGACCGGGGAATCCACTTCAGGAGGGGATGACCAACACTTCACCACATCAGCAGGAAAGGGATACCTCTTATCCAAACTCGTAGGTACACCGGGAAGCCTGCTGGGGCGCTCCCATTCCTCGAGCACAAGATTAAAATGGGCTTGCTCAGGAAATTCCAAACGTGACTTAGCAGTATGAAAAAATTCCCCCTGTTGCCTGGGGGCCCCAACCGGGGGAGAAATAGGCTGTTGGCTCAGATTTTTGAGGTACTGTCTATCAGTATCATCTGGGGCCCAGGGGTCAGAGCCAGAATCATCATGACCCCTGGGCCTCTTATCAGATGACTCTGAGTCAGAGAATAGCTCCCCTACTTCCAAAGGGTTATAGCCAGACAGTTCTAAAAACTCATCAGCTTCCATAGGGAAAAGAGTGACATCAGGCGTTAAGTGCCGCTTTTTTGCAGAGGCCTTACCCGCCAAGGTATTAGCAATCAACTTCTCAACACTAGCTAGTCTGGAAGACACATCAGGCTGAGAATCCCCACTTGTATGTAACTCAGTGGGAGTGAGATTTAAGCTTGGGGGAGTAGGTGAAGCCATACGAGGCGCAGGCCCAGCCACTGGAAAACCAGGCTGCAGCGCGAGCACCTGCTGGGCACAAGGTACACAGACAGACACATTGTCAGCGCTAATAGGGGACACCCCACAAGCTACACACAGCCGGGCTTGTCCCGAAGGAACCCCAAGCACATTATCCTGAGACGCCTCCATATGGTGATTATAGCGGCACAATAGGCCGATAGGGATTGACGCTATAAAAGCAACCCGGGATGCCCCAATAACCGGCTAGGGAAGTGGGAGTAATTAAACACTAGGCCTCACAAGTTAATAACTAAATAGAGTGAGTAGGACCGGGAGAAGCCAAATGACGCCGGGTACACCTTGAGGGGCGGGCCGCAGGGACAGTGACGCGGAACGCGCCAAACGCGGGCCCCGCCCCCCCCGAAGAGCGCGAAGCCGTACACGTGACAAGCAGCCAATAACGGCGTACCAGCGCCTGAGGCGGCAGCAACTTTGAAAAAGACAATCAGTAAAACCAAGTCAGCGCGGCGACTGACACCAACCAAAGGCAGGTCCGACGGGCTTGGGATGCCCCGCTCGCCTGCAATCCAGATAGAGCCATCTTCTGTCTTCGCAGTCAGGACTGCAGAGAAACTCTGGAGTCTCTGGGTAATTCCTGCCCTTTTTATGGGCCAGGAGGAGCCACAAGTCTTTCTGCAGTCAACTGCGCCACCTTGTGGCGGATTACCCAAATGTGAAGAATTGAAATGAAGCAAGCCGTGCTGTACACCAGGAAAATACCATTTTGTGAATACTCACCTGTAAAATGGGTATTATAAGTATGTCACACACCCCGCTTCAATACATTCATTACACTTGGGTATACTGACCTGTAGATGGCGATCTTGCAGAGATGATATCAAAAAAAGGTAAGACCCTCCCCTCCCATAAATACCTGGGACCTCCCACTCATTCCCCAGTATAAAGATAGCAGTAAGATCAAGGGACCAGGAAAGCCAATTAACCATATAAAGGATCCAGAATACAAAAGTGCAGGGTGAAGCGGGGTGTGTGACATACTTATAATACCCATTTTACAGGCGAGTATTCACAAAATGGTGGTATTCTAAGTATGTCACACACCCCGCTTCAATACATTCATTACACTTGGGACATCCAATAGCAGTGTCCATAAAGGGCGGGGATCCTACAAAAAAAACAAGGCGCAAACTTAAACCACTGCAGCTTGCAGAACTTTGCGGACAAAAACAGCATCCGCTGAGGCCCGAATATCAACCTTGTAAAACTTGGAAAAAGTGTGAACCGAAGACTAAGTAGCAGCCTTACAAACCTGCTCAACAGAAGCCCGGTGCTGGAAGGCCCAGGACGCCCCAACAGCACGAGTAGAATGAGCAGTAACACGAAAAGGGGGAACCTTCCCCGTGGCAGAATAGGCCCCAACAATGGCCTGGAGAATCCATTTACTAACGGAAGACTTGACAGGAGCCAAACCCTTCCTAGGCCCAGAGGGCACCACAAAAAGGGCGTCCGTCCTACGAAAAAGAGAAGTAGCCATCAAATAGTACTTCACACAGTGAACCACATCCAAAGAATGCAAAACCCTCTCCTTGTCATTGCTGGGCTTAGGACACAAGGAGGGAAGAACAATATCCTGATTCAGACGGAAAGCGGAGACCACCTTAGGAAAGAAACCTGGCTTGAAGCGGAAAACAACCTTGTCCTGATGCCTCTCAAAGTAAGGAGCCAAAATAGACAAGGCCGCCAACTCTGAAACACGCCGAACAGAAGTGATGGCAACCAGAAAAACAACCTTCTGAGTAAGCGTGCAATATCCTGCAAAGGTTCAAACGGAGGACCCTGCAAGGCAGACAAAACCAAATTCAAATCCCGCACTGGGAGCAAAGGGTTCCTAGGAGGCCGCACATGCATAACCCCCTGGAAAAGGGTCTTAACCAAAGGATGAAGAGCAAACGACCTTTGAAAGAACACGGCCAAGGCAGAAACCCTGCCCTTCCAGCGTACTAAGCTGCAAACCTTGGTCCAGACCATGTTGCAAAAATTCCAAGACCCTAGGGACAGAAAACACCCTGCAAGGCAAGTCCTTCACCTCACACCAATCAATATAAGACCTCCAAGTCCTATAATAGATGGCAGAGAAAGACTGCTAACCAGAGTCTGAATGACAGCATCAGAAAGACCTTCCTCCCTCAAAATTGAGGTTTCAGCAACCACGCCGTCAAAGCCAGCGTTGGTAAATTGGGGTAGAGTAGTGGACCCTGAGTGAGCAGATCTGGCAGAAGGGGCAGGTCTAACTGATCTTCTGCCAACCTTACCACGTCTGCGAACCAAACCTGTCTTGGCCACCTCGGAGCCACCAGGATTGCAGACGCGCCCTCTAGGGCCAGCTTGCGCACCACTCTGCCCACCATGGGAAACGGAGGGAACAGGTACAGAAACCCCAGATCCCTCCAGTTCAGGGACATGGCATCCGCTGCCAGAGCCAGCGGATCCCACGAGAGAGACACAAATGCCTGAAGCTTGTGACGAGAGGCAAAGAGGTCCACCTCCGGAGTCCCCCACCTGTGGCAAAGCAAACGAAACACCTTGGGACTGAGCGACCATTCCCCCCGGCAAGATGACCCCCTGCTCAGGGAGTCCACCTCTGAGTTCTCCACTCCCTGGTGATTGATGTAGGCGACCGCCGTCCGATTGTCCGACTGAACCTGAACCGGTAGGCCCCGCAACTGAGGAGTCAAGTGAGCCAAAACCAACCTTATGGCTCTCAGCTCCAGAACATTGATGGGATTGTGAGCCTCCCGAGGCCCCCACAGCCCCTGAAACTGAAGATCCTTCCAAAATCCCCCCCAACCTGACAGGCTGGCATCTGTGGTGACCGTCTCCCAACGAGGGGCCAGGAGATGGAGCTGGAGCATCCTCGTGTGAAACTGGGCAAAGGGAACCGCCTCGAACGACGCCACCATCAATCCCACCAGTCGCATCCCTAGCCAGATGGACGGACGGGGGATGGATAGGAGACGCTGAGTCAATTCCTGACTCAGAAGAACCTTGGCTCAGGGGAGAAACACCCTGGCCAGAGAAGTGTCCAGCGACATTCCCAGGAACTCCACCACCCTGGAGGGAGTGAGGCAGGACTTGGGATAGTTGATCACCCAACCGAAACTCTCCAGAGTGGACACCACGGTCCTGGTATCCATCTGCGCCTGACTTAGAGAAGACGCCATGATGAGAAGATCGACCAGATAGGGCACGATGCGGACACCCCTGGCTCTGAGGATGGCCATCACTCGTGCCAACACCTTGGTAAAAACCCTTGGGGCCCAGGTAAGGCCAAACGGAAGAGCCACAAACTGAAAATGCCGATTGTCCACGACAAACCTGAGGAATCTCAGGTGTGCCAGAAATATTGGAATATGCAGGTAAGCATCCTTGATGTCTATGGATGTCATGAAGTCTCCTTGACGAAGTGAATGGGTGGCTGAGTGCAGAGTTTCCATACGGAACTTCCGGGGACGCACGAACCTGTTGAGCAACTTCAAATCCAGAATGGGACGAACGGAACAGTCCTTCTTGGGCACCGTGAACAAATTGGAATAGAAGCCCAGGCCCCGGTCCGCGAGGGGCACCGGACAGATGACAGCCATGTCCACGAGACTTGCTACTGCCGCCTGAAGCCCCTGGGTGGCCAGAGGCTCTGACGGCACCCGAGACCTGAAGAATCTGGGAGGGGGCCGGAACTCAAACTCCAGCTTGTAACCGGAAGACACCACTTCCTGAATCCACCTGTCCGAGACCTCTTGGACCCAGACCTGGGAGAAGAGTTGCAACCGTCCCCTCACCCGCAAGGGTGAGGACGCCCCCTCATTGCTGAGCCGGCTTGGCAGCGGCTCTAGGCTTGGAGCCCCAACTGTGTCCTGGACGGGCCCGACCCCTGCCCCTCGGCCAGGAATCACCTCTGGACGAAGGGAAGGCCGAACCACTGCCAACTCTAGCCCCATGAAAGGACTGAGAGAAGGAAGCCGCCCCCCGAAAAGGGCGACGCTGCTTCTTATGCTGAGGTAACCTACCTCCCTTTGCCACCGAATCCAATTTTTCTCCAAAGAGCCGCAGTCCCACGAAGGGAAGGGCCGTGAGCGACTTTTTGGACACAAAATCAGCCACCCACTGACGTAACCAAACCAACCGGCGGATAGCCACAAGCAGGGCCGTAGCTCTGCTACACATCACCAATGTGTCATCCAGGGCGGACAGCACAAAGGACACAAAACTCACAGCGCTTAAGGTCGGCAAACTCCTCACTAGCCGGGAAGAGGTCAATAATCCTCTAACAACCGACCTGGCAGCTACCAATACAAGTGCAGAAGCACAAACCGGCCCAAGTCCGATCCAACACTTGCAAAACCATGACAAGCCATCTGGTCAATGCGTTTATCCTCACCATCCTTGAGGGTAGTGCACTCCGGAGAATGGAGAACTGAGGAGCTGGACACCCCCAAAACAGGAGCATCCACCACGGGGGGAGACGACCAGTGCTTCACTGCGTCCACCGGAAAGGGATATTTCTTGTCCCAACCCGGTGGGACACCCGGAAGCCGCGTCGGCCTCTCCCATTCCTTGCGAATGATACCATCAAAATGCTTTTGCTAAGGAAATTCCAAGCGGGGCTTAGTTTCTTTAAATAACTCCCCCTTCAGCGGAGGAGCCGCCTTGGGGGGAGAAATAGCCAGGACCTCAAAACATCTGAGCCAGGACCCTAGATGTATCCGAGGAATCCCCCTGGCCCTGCTCGGCATCTGCACCCACAAACTGCTGATCGTCTGAGTCATCAGACCCCTCATACAGCTCCCCTTCCTCACGCGGGGAGCAGTCAGACCAATCCAGGGAGTCAAAGTCCTCCCTATCAAAGGCCTGCGCAGCCGAATACAAATGTTTCCTCTTTGCCGTGGCCTTTTTTGCGACAGCACTAGAAAACTTTCTCAAGATTGGCCAATCTGGCACACACCTCAGATTGCGAGTCCCCGCTAATGACCACATCACAAGCACATGTCAGGCGAGGGGGAGACGGGGAGGAGAGCGGCGGAACAGAACCAGAAGCCTGAGAACCGGTCTGCCGCGTAATAGACCGCTGCGCACAGGGTACACATAGAAATACATCATTCCCCAAAAGGGATACCCGACACCCCAAACACAGCCTGGATTGCGCCGATGGGGGCACAAGCCCAGTATCCGGGGAAGCCTCCATATGGTGATTTTTTAGTACTATATATAGTAATATACAATTAAATGTGTACAATGCTCTATTTATATTTGGGAATTACGCAATAATGCAACCCGGGATGCCCCTTTAAGTCCCAAGTGGGAGGATTTTAAGCCAGCTAAAAATTAACCAGGGACCCTGGACCGGGAGAACCCCCCTTTAATATGATCAATGGTCCACCTGGAACACAAGCACATACTCAGATCATGTCAAAAGTACAGGAGAAAATAACAATGACAGTGATGGCCAGCAGGCCCCTCACCCGACCTTCGGTACCGCAGGCAATGGCGCGAAGTGTGCAGTAGGAGGAGGGAGGGCATGGTTCGCGCATCGCGCCCGGCCCCGCCCCTCCCCCGTCTCTCCCGGCTTGAAGCCGGGACATGAAGAAACCGCGCTCAGAGCACGGGGGCGGGCCGTAGGCATGCGCGAGCGCCCGACCCCGCCCCCCCCCCCCCAGCCCGGAGGAGAAAAAGCCCTGCAAGGGCTCGCCGCCATTGTGGACAGCACCCTTCGCACAGCGGGACCTCCGGTGCCATGAACAGAAGCAAAGTGACAGAAAGTGAAAGCGCGCACACACGTAACACACGCACACACACATAAGGACAGGAATCCATAAGGGACCTGGCCAGCCCCCCCCCCCCTCCTCTAAAGGTACCTGGGAGAGGGGGGATCCATGCCAGGGAAGGGCCAAGGGACGGGGCAAACCAAACCGGGATCACCAACCCGGATGGCCGCCTACCCCTTGTTATGGGGTCTCACGGCTCCTAAGCACCAGGGGTACCAGCTACCTTCGCCCGGACCCGCAGCCTAGGCTGGGAGGCAGGGAATATTAAACAAATGTGATCCGGGCAGAAATAGAAGAAAAAACGAGTCCGGAAGTCATCCCGGCTACCTGCAAGGAGGAGACATCTTCTGACTTGCTCGCCACTGCAGAGATGAAAGACTGGGGAATGAGTGGGAGGTCCCAGGTATTTATGGGCCGGGAGGGTCTTACCTTTTTTTGATATCATCTCTGCAAGATCGCCATCTACAGGTCAGTATATCCAAGTGTAATGAATGTATTGAAGCGGGGTGTGTGACATACTAAGAATAAGCAATTTTAGTTAGGATGTAAATACTAGGGAGACATGTATTTTGTTGTATGCTACGTGTATGAATAAATAACCAAAAGATTTGTTATACTGTAAGGTTTATATATTCTATTTGTGAGAAGAGATTGGGAGGTGCCTTCCCCTTGATCACCATACCCACTGTCCATAGGGACATGCAGGACAAGCTCCGTTGGGGGTCTTCCTTTACCCACATTGGTGTGTCCCTCTGGTTCCGACTTCCGATTGCCTTTACTTTCTATCATTGGAGCTATTTGGTGGTGGGACATTACCCACTTCCCCCGTGTGCCCCGCCATGTGAGCTTGCGTGAGGGCGCAAAAGGGTGACAAGGTCTTATGCCACAGACATGCTCTGGAACATAGGAGACCAAACCACTCGTGAAACACCTGAGGCGGGGGGGGGGGGGGGGGCATCGGGAGTGGATCCTGCACATTCCGAGCCACATTTTGGATGAAGGGGTGGGTCGGGTTCCCAGGAGAAGGATTTGCAGGCACCCCCTCTCTCCCTACAAATAGGTAAGTGTAATATAGGAAGGTTACACATAAGTATGAACGGTAACCCTTTGAAATGTGCCACGATGAATGATATGAGATAAATGATCACTGGACTTTCTTGGATTCTAATAGGTAAGCGACAGTACATTTCTAGGTCTTTACATTGGAGATGGAGCTTTTTCAAAACTTTGGATTTGTGGTTCAGCAGCCTGTCTGTGCTCCTATACCCACAATACAGGGGCAATACCCTTTCTTCGTTCTGAAATGCTCAGTAGCATTACTGGCTAGAGAGGAACCACATGACGAGGGGCTCCTAGGGCTTAAAACAAAAAATGTACAGTGGTTCCTTAGGGAGGAAGTACAAAGTAGTGAGAGAGAGGAAGGAGTGGGGTTTTAACCCCTGTTCAGTTTATGCTTCCTCCCAGGGAGTGGAGCCACTCTCTTCATGGATCGTCATCAAGGATGAAAAGATAAAAGTAGCTACCTTTTTACACATATAAATGGTGTACCTACCTCTACAGGCTTATGAACACCTTAGATCCAGACACTGCACCTATATAAATCCTTAACAGAATGCATGTTCAATTTTGTTAGTATTAGGGGGGGGGGCATAGCACAAGGGTTGTGGTGCAGAGGCATTTACTTACCAGGCTTTTCAACACTTCCAATAAGAGTGGTTTGTGAAGCAGGAGCACTACTACATGTGACATCTGAGATGGCTTCTTCTGAATCTTTGCTGGCAGACTGGATGACTGTTGGAGCTGTACGAATTGGACACTCGGCTATAGATGCTCTTCTGGGTGTATCAGGGACCGCTTGCTGTCGGCTGGTAGATAAGGAACCTCTTCTCTCATGTGAGTGACTGGGAGTTGCACTTTTTTGTACCTCCTGTCCTTTAGATTTAACCAGGGTGCTGTTAAGGTCATCTTTTCGTGAGGACTTGGACAGATTATTAATAGACTTGGCTTTTTTCTTTAGACGTGGAATAACTCCACAAGTTGCTGGAGGTGGCATCAACAGCTTATCAGACACCGTGTTAGAGTAAACAGCTTTAGACTTGGCTTCATGTTGGCCTGTAAATGTCTGCTCGCAGGTGGTGGAGGAGAGAAGAGGATTGCAGAAGCTGTCCTCTGTATGTCGAAACATATTCTGTTCGGAGGGCAAGTCGATGCTGGACAGTGGTCGGAAGATATTGGAAAGTTTTTTCTGATCGTCGGACGAGTTGAGGCCATCTCCCAATGATGCACTCCGGCATATTTTTGCTTTTGAGCTGGCGGTGGCTTCCATGTAAGATCGAGCTCTGGCAGACTTGTTGAGGGAGTTGTCTTTTTTTGGCCAGCATCCAGGGAATGAAGACCGAGAAGCCGCTTTGTCATTGGCTTGAGCTTTCTGTAAGCTTGAGACTGCTGTTGCGATCTCTGCAAAAAAAAAGATTTGACATAAGGTTTTGAAAGAAAGGAAGAAAATACCATTTTGTGAAATACTCACCTGTAAAATGGGTATTATAAGTATGTCACACACCCCGCTTCAAGATATCCATAACACGTGGGTAATACCGACCTGAAGAGGGCGTTCCTGCAGAGATGATAGCAAAAAGAAAGCCCCTCCCTGATCCATAAACACCTGGGACCTCCCACTCATCACCCAGTATAAAGAAGCAGTAAGGTAAGGGACCAGGAAGAGGCAAATATAAATCAAAACAACGCAAAGTTCACAATATAAAGGATCCAGAATACCAGAAGGGCGGGTGAAGCGGGGTGTGTGACATACTTATAATACCCATTTTACAGGTGAGTATTTCACAAAATGGTATTATTCTAAGTATGTCACACACCCCGCTTCAAGATATCCATAACACGTGGGACATCCAATAGCAGTGTCCATAAAAGGGCGGGGATCCAAAACAAGGCACAACTTAAACCACAACAGCTTGCAGAACTTTGCGGCCAAAAACAGCATCCGCTGAGGCCCGAACATCAACTTTGTAAAACTTGGAAAACGTATGAACAGAGGACCAAGTAGCGGCCTTGCAAACTTGTTCAACAGAGGCCTGGTGCTGAAAAGCCCAGGACGCCCCAACCGCACGAGTAGAATGAGCAGTGACGCGAAAAGAGGGGTTCCTCCCCTTGGCAGAATAGGCCCCAATGATGGCCTGACGAATCCATTTACTAATGGAAGATTTGGCAGGAGACCTTTCCTAGGCCCAAAGGGCACCACAAAAAAAGGCATCAGTCTTATGAAAGGAAGACGTAACCACCAGATAATATTTCACAACACGAACTACATCCAAGGAATGCAGCGCCCTTTCCTTGTCATTGCTGGGATTAGGACAAAGAGAAGGCAGAACAATGTCCTGATTCAGATGAAAGGCAGAGACCACCTTAGGAAGAAAATCCGGCTTGAAACGAAAGACAACCTTGTCCTGATGCCTTTCAAAGTACGGAGCTTTAATGGATAAAGCTGCCAACTCAGAAACACGCCTAACCGAAGTGATAGCCACCAAAAAGGCCACCTTTTGAGTAAGCGAAGACAAAGCAACCTCATTCAAGGGCTCAAACGGAGGACCCTGAAGAGCCGAAAGAACCAGGTTCAAATCCCAAACTGGAACAAAGGGCTTCCTAGGAGGCCGTACATGCGTAACTCCTTGGAAAAAGGTCTTGACTAAGGGATGAAGTGCAAAGGACCTTTGAAAGAACACCGCCAGGGCAGAAACCTGCCCCTTCAAGGTACTAAGTTGAAGCCCCAGATCCAGACCATGTTGAAGAAACTCCAGGATTCTGGAAATGGAGAATTCCCGACAAGAGAACAACCTACTTTCACACCAGTCAATATAGGACCTCCAAGTCCTATAATAAACAGTAGAGGAAGAGCGCTTCCTGGCGCTAATAAGAGTCTGAATCGCCGCGTCAGAAAGCCCTTCCTCCTTCAAGATGGCGGTTTCAGCAGCCACGCCGTCAAATCCAGCAATGGTAAATTGGGATAGCGTAGCCGACCCTGGGTGAGCAGGTCCGGCAGTAGAGGTAGAACGAACTGATCCTCTGCCAGTCTTACCAGATCTGCGAACCAAACCTGCCTTGGCCACCTTGGTGACACCAGAATCGCCGACGCCCTCCAGGGCCAGCTTGCGCACCACTCTGGCTACCATTGGAAATGGAGGGAACAGGTAAAGAAACCCCAGATCCTTCCAGTTCAGAGACATGGCATCCACCGCCAGAGCCAGTGGATCCTGCGAGAGAGACACAAAGACTGGAAGCTTGTGATTGTGACGAGAGGCAAAGAGGTCCACCGCTGGGAACCCCCACCTGAGACAAATCGAACGAAACACCTTGGGACTGAGAGACCACTCCCCCTGACGAGAGGAGGCCCTGCTTAGAGAGTCCGCCTCCGTGTTCTCCACTCCCGGAATGTAGACTGCTGAGATTCACGGGACGTGGCTCTCCGCCCAGTCCAGAATCAAAGACACTTCCCTGAGGGCACTCCTGCTGCGAGTCCCCCCTTGGTGATTGATGTAAGCAACCGCCGTCCGGTTGTCCGACCGGACCTGAACTGGCAGGCCCCGCAACTGATGAGTCAAGCGAAACAGAACCAACCTGATGGCTCTCAACTCCAGAACATTGATGGGCTCGTGAGCCTCCTGCGGGCCCCACAGACCCTGAAACTGGAGGTCCTTCCAAACACCCCCCCAACCTGACAGACTGGCATCTGTGGTGACTGTTTCCCAACACGGAGCCAGAAAAGATCTGCCCTTCAACAGATTGACCGACCCCAGCCATCATTGCAGGGATCGACGAACTCGGGGAGTCATCAGGAAGGACTGATCCAACGATAGAGGAGACTTGTCCCAAACCTTCAACAGATGAAGCTGAAGCGTCCTTGTATGAAACTGCGCAAAGGGAACCGCCTCGAATGAGGCCACCATTAACCCCACCAGCCTCATCCCTAGACGGATGGCCGGACGAGGGGCCGACAAGAGAAGCCGAACTAACTCCTGAATCAAAAGAATCTTGGCCTGGGGCAGAAACACCCTGGCCTGCGAAGTGTCCAGAGACATTCCCAGAAAGGTCACTACTCTGGACGAGAGAAAGAGAAGACTTGGGGTAGTTGACCACCCAACCGAACCTCTCCAGAGTGGACACCACCACGCTGGTGTCCAACTCCGCTTGGTTGAAAGAAGAGTCCATGATCAGAAGATCGTCCAAATAGGGTACAATGCGGATACCCTGAACCCTGAGCAGAGCCATCACCCCCGCTAGCACCTTGGTGAACACCCTGGGAGCCGAGGTGAGACCGAAAGGGAGTGCCACAAACTGAAAATGCCGATCCTCCACCACGAACCTGAGAAACCTCTGGTGTGCTGGAAAAATCGGAACGTGTAGATAAGCATCCTTGATGTCTATGGACGTCAGAAAGTCTCCCTGGCGGAGTGAATGGCCGAACGCAGCGTTTCCATGCGGAATTTCCGCCGCCGGATGAACCTGTTGAGAAACTTCAGATCCAAGATGGGTCGGACCGATCCGTCCTTCTTGGGTACCGTGAACAGATTGGAATAAAAGCCCCTGCCCTGATCCGAGGGGGGCACTGGGCAAATGACAGCCATGCCCAGAAGATTCTCTACTGCCACCAGGAGCCCCTGCGCCGCCAGAGGCTCCGAAGGCATCCGAGACCTGAAAAATCTGGAAGGGGGGCGGAGCTCGAACTCCAGCTTGTAACCGGAAGACACCACTTCCCGGATCCATCTGTCCGAGACCTCTTGATCCCAGATCTGGAAGAAGTGTCGCAGCCGTCCCCCCACCCGCATGGGTGAGGGCGCCCCCTCATTGCTGAGCCGGCTTAGTAGCCGGCTTGGGCTTAGAGCCCCAACTGTATCCTGGACGGGCACGTCCTCTGCCCCTGCTCCCAGAATCTCCTCTGGAAGAGGGGAATGCAAATCCCCTGCCAGATCTGGCCCCACGAAAGGAGGGGGTAAAAGAAGGCGCCCCCCGAAAGGGACGGCGTTGTTTCTTGCGTTGAGGTAACCTACCACCCTTGGTGACAGAGTCCAATGTCTCTCCAAAGAGCCGTAAGCCCACAAAAGGTAGAGCAGTCAGTGACTTTTTGGACATAAAATCGGCCGCCCACTGGCGCAGCCACACCGACCGCCGAATAGTCACCAGCAGCGCCGATGTCCTACCACACGTCATCAACGTGTCATCCAAGGCCGTTAACACAAAAGATAAAAACAACTCACACCGTTTAAGGCTAAGGAACTCGGCACTACCAGGACGAAGCCCGGAACAAGTCAGCAGGTCCCTGACCACAGACCTGGCAGCCAACACCATTAGCGCCGAAGCGCAAACAGGCCGCATGGCTGACCCAACGCTAGCAAAACCATGACAAGCCATCTGGTCAATACGTTTATCCTCTCCATCCTTGAGGGTGGAACAATCAGGTCTATTTAAAACCGAGGAGTTGGACAACCCCAAAACCGGTGCATCCACGTCGGGGGGAGATGCCCAGCGCTTAACCGCCTCCGAGGGGAAGGGATATTTCTTATCCCACCCCTGAGGGATGCCAGGGAGCCGAGCCGGCCTGTCCCATTCCTTAGCAATAATTTTGTCAAAATGCCTTTGTGTCGGAAATTCCAAGCGCGGCCTGGATTCTTAAAACAACTCACCCTTCTGCTGTGACGCCTCCTCGGGAGGGGAAATATTCAGAACCTCCAACATCAGAGCCAGAGCGTGAGGAGTATCCGAGGATCTCCCCAAGTCACCAAGCTCAGCATCAGCGCCAAAGGACTGCTCATCGTCCGAAATATCTGAATCCTCATAAACCTCCCCTTCCTCTAGCGGGGAATAATCAGACCAATCCAGATTATTAACGTCCTCATGGTCCTCCACCGGCGGAGCCGGCGACAAATGCTTTCTCTTAGTCGGAGCCTTACGGGCGACCGAGCTGGAGATAATTTTTTCAAGGTTAGCCAATCTAGCGCCACTAGACAACCCGGGATGCCCCTTTAATGTCCCGAGTGGGAGGATTTATGAGCAATAAAATGAACCCAGGGATCTAGGATCGGGAGAGACCTCTCTAAATGCTACTGGAGATCCTCCTGATAAACCTCCGCCTGAAAGACACAGAAATAGCTATGAGGCGATAGGAAACAAAAGACACATGCAATACAACGCAGAAAGGGGGAGAGGGGGGCCACAGGCCACTCACAGTACCGCGGGAGCTTGCAAAGGCGAACCAGACCGTGAGGAAGAGGCTTTGCTGATAAGAAGAGGAGAAGGGGGCGTGACGCCAAGCTCCGCCCCCCCCCGTCCTATGCAAGGCAATCGCTCCTCAGCGGCGCCAGGGATAGATGGGGACGGGCAGCGGTGACGCACCGCAACCGGCCCCGCCCCCAGGAGGACAATAGTGAGGAGAATGTCTCCTCACAAAAGAGGCGCCAAAACCGGCCGGCGCCGCAGCGTATGTGCGGCTGAGGCGCTCGGCCAGTGAAGAACAAACAGTAAATATGTCATAGTGCACCTAAGCACCGCAGCACACAAAACAAGGAGGGACGGACCCCGGCCCCTCGCCGACGGTCCGGCCCTGCCCCCCCACTACATGGCATACAGTGCGTGAGGTAACTACCTCCGTCATTATGAAAGGAAAGGAGACAGGCCCAGCACCGCACAGAGGCCTCCCCAAGAACGGCCGCTAATGACAGTTAAAGTGACACACACACAATAACCTAGTAAAAGACAAAAAAGGTTAAGAACGTGCTAAAGAGTAAGGAAGGGACCCACACCCCCCATCCCCACTGTGGAAAAGGGATCCTGGGAGGGCCATTCAAGGTTAAAACTAAGGGACAGGGCATCCCAAACCGGGGTCACCAACCCGGTGTAACCGCCTACCCTCTCGTATAGGGTCTCACGGTGGAGCGATGCTCCTGAGCACCAGAGGTGCTGAAATACCCTCGCCTGGACCCACAGCCACAGCTGGGAGGCATATGAATTCTAGGAAAAAAGGGTCCAAACGGAAATAAATAAGTAGCGGGCCGAGAATCATCCCGGCTACCTTAAATCCCCCTGTGCAAGGAGGAGCCATCATCTTCTGACTTGCTCGCCGTCTGCAGAGATGGAAAACTGGGGGGATGAGTGGGAGGTCCCAGGTGTATGGATCAGGGAGGGGCTTTCTTTTTGCTATCATCTCTGCAGGAACGCCCTCTTCAGGTCGGTATTACCCACGTGTTATGGATATCTTGAAGCGGGGTGTGTGACATACTTAGAATATATAGACACTGGCATCTATGCCATAATAGTTCAAAACCCTTTTCTTTATTAGAGACCCTTGCAGCACACCAGTGTTATCCTAAATAATATCAGATATTATTTTCATCATAAAACCACATTCTTCAATTTTAACTTATTTGCTTACTTATTTAATCCTCCACTGGGTTGCAACTCTGTTCAGGACTCTGAGATATGGGCACAGTCATCTTGCTTCAGAAGCCTCACATACTGAGGACAGTAGAGGGGTGAAAAGTGCAGGGGGCAGGTTATAGCTGTGCTTTGTCCAGACAGAGCAAAGTTGGGGTCAGGAGAAGAACAGCAATCCCAGAATGCAGCGTCAGAAGACACTTCCTGTCTAACGGCACCCTGAGACTCCACGGGCTGCCATCTTGGATGTTAAAAGGCTTAAAAATGCAATAGTTGCAGGTAGGATGATTTTTAATGTGGGCAATCTATATGTACAGGATGGGGGAAACATACAACAGAGGCTCTTATTCAGGGTGAAGGTCCAGTTTAAACATCTTAAAATAGACTGTCCAGGCTAAAACATAAAGCAATGGTCACATTTTCCCTCCCGTAGCTTCTTCATCCTGGTCCAGTGCTCAGACTTTGGAAATTGCGATTTTTTGGCTGTCCATCCACTGTTCATAAACAAAATTGTGGACATTGCCTCCCCACCCCAAATATCAGAAGAGGTGGAAGACCAATTCTCAGAAACTGGTATATTTCTGGGCACCGGTATGGGATGAAGTGGCTTCAAAGGATCATGAGTGATTTTGTATGTCTGGACAGTTCCCTTAAAGGGCCAGTCCTACCAGACTGCCCATTTTTAAAATCCCCCCCACCCTGTCACCCTTACCTAGCGCTAAAGCAGGTCTGAGGGGTTAAACAACAAAAGACACTTACTTTGCCCATAATCCACCGGGGCTGAGCGCACTGTGTGCAGCCATCCACCTATTCAATTAAATGGGCGGACGGGAGCAGGCACAGCACAGGGAGCTTCTAGTCTGGCGGCACCATGCAGCAGAGGAAATATGGCGGTGGATTACAGGAGAGGTATATGTCTTTTTGTGGTTTACCCCCTTAGCCCTGCTTTAGCTCTAGGTAAGAGTGGCAGGTGGGAGAGTTAGTTTAAAAATGGGCAATCTAGCTGGAATGGCTCGTTAAAGTGGAACAACCACTGGTCTACAAGTCTATGGGTCAGGTGGTCTGGTTGGGGATGTGTGAAGCTCCAGTACAATTTACTTTACCAGTAATCCCATTGCCCATTACTCTGAGCTGGGATGCACAGCTAGAAGAATGCTTGATGCTTCCCTTCCATTCAGCATTCTATACTATTCATTAATATGTACATCATAGAAGGCTGATTAGAGGAAAGACCGCATACGCCCCATGGAATCGCTGGACAGGTAAGCACAGAGGGTGTTCTAGGTGGGATTCACACAGCGGGGCATCCCAAAATAGGACAAAGAGAAACGAAACCTTGGAGAGTGAAAATCCTGGGTTTTGCTCCTCCTAAATTTTAAATTTTGAGTTGGGTTCATTCATAGAATGTATCCCATTGCTCTTAAAAGAATCATTTCTGAAATGACAAAAAATTACCCGAGGCAGTTGCAGATTTCCTTCTTTCCTGTCCAAGTGTAGTCTTCAATGGTTTCTTCATTAAAAAGAAATAAAATATATAATGACGAGAAAAACAAGGTATGGCAATCTTAAAATGCATTTATAACAGTGAGCCTCCATGAATGATTCTCTATATGTAGCATAAAAGGGCAAGTTTGCATTTTATGGCAGTATTTTTTTTTTTTGCCAAAAAAGATGTCGTCCAGGTACTGAGCTGATCTTCTTGCTATAATAGGCTTTTGGCAACTGTACACCAAGAAAAGAAGTGTTCTGTGTGTACATCTCTCTAGTAGATCTTGGTGTACAGATCATGAAAACTGCTTCCATAAAACACACATTTACAAACATGAAAAAATACTAGATAAGCTCAGCACCTTGGGAACATTTTTTTTTTTTTTTTAGCAGTTTATTATTTCGAATTGAATATCATCGTTAACTTCATTACAAATATACACTTAGCTTTTCACATTGTTGTGTTTTTAAAGGCATACAGCACTGGTACGTTAATACCATTAAAACAAACTATTTAAAGTGGCCCACCTAGGGATGTCCACATCAAATTATGCAGCTATGAGCACAACCTAAAATGCAAATAAATAAATATAATTTCCTTTAAAGTGGACCAAAATCCAGACCTAGGTGTCAATTCAGCACCTGGTGCACTTGGCAGTAAAAGTGCACTTTAGACAAGTGGACTTTTTACACCTAGGTAGAGAATAAAAGGGAAAGACACTTTTTCAAGTAACTTGTAAGTACATGGTGCTAAATCAACACTCTAGAACCTAAAAGACTCAAGGTACAAGTGAAACCCCTTCCCCAGGGTCATCCCGATTTGGGATCCTGCGGCAACCACCTGAAAAATTAGCAGGACACTGCCACAGCGTCCCTGCACAGAAGACCTGAATATTTACTGCCTAGGAGAGTTTCATACAGGGGACATTCCAAACAGGGATGCTACTAGGAAAGTGTTTAATCTGGGCCTAGAATATTTTAGATGAAGGTTTTGTCACAGTTTAAAGTAATTATCCAAGCTCAAAAGGGCACACCCCCTCTGTTGCAGTTAATAGAGGGGCTTGGCCGGTCACTGACTGAAGGCGGGGGGGGGGGGGGGGCAGTGGCCTGTCGTGTATGCAAATGCAACCAATTATTGGTCAAGGACTGCGATCTGCTGTTCAGATAAGATGCTGACCGTTGGACTAGGAGTAATCATTACCCGTGGGGGGGACAAAGGGAGAGAATAATACAATTCTGTGAAATACTCACCTGTAGAATTGGTATTATACGTATACAGTACGTCCTGCTCCAGATATAATACTTACACAGAAGACCATGTAGAGGCCTTGCAAACTTGTTCAACAGAAGCCTGGTGCTGGAGAGTCCAGGAGGCCCCAATAGCACGAGTAGAATGAGCAGTAAGACGGGAAGAGGGACTCTTCCCCTTAGCAGAATAGGCCTGAATCACAGCCTGATGGATCCATTTGCTGATAGTAGACTTGGCAGGAGCCAAACCCTTCCTAGGCCCGGAAGGCACAACGAAGAGAGCATCAGTTTTCCTGAAAGCCGCAGTGACTACCAGGTAATACTTCAAGCACCTGACTACGTCCAAGGAATGCAGAACCCTCTCCTTGTCGTTAATAGGATTGGGACACAATGAAGGAAGAACAATATCTTGATTCAAATGAAAAGCAGACACAACCTTAGGGAGAAAATCCGGTTTGAAGCGGAACACCACCTTGTCCTGGTGCCTCTCATAGTACGGAGGCTGAATAGATAGAGCAGCCAGCTCAGACACACGCCTAACCGAGGTAATAGCCACCAAAAAAAACGACCTTGAGAGTAAGAACAGCGAGAGCAGCATCATGAATAGGCTCAAAGGGAGCACCCTGCAAGGCAGATAAAACCAAATTTAAATCCCAGACAGGGACCATAGGTTTACGAGGGGGACGCACATGGGTGACCCCCTGAAAGAAGTTCTTAATCAAGTGATGCTGAGCAAAAGACTTCTGAAAGAAGACGGACAGGGCAGAAACCTGACCCTTCAGAGTACTGAGTTTTAGATCTAACCCCAAACCATGCTGTAAGAACTCCAGAACCCTAGGGACTGAGAATTCCCTACAGGGAATAGACCTAGACTCACACCAGTCAATGTAGGTACGCCATACCCTATAATAGATAGCAGAAGAAGTCTTCTTCCTAGCCTGCACCATAGTACCTACCACAGAGGCAGACCTTTCTCCATCAAGATGGAGGTTTCAGCAGCCAGGCCGTCAAAGCCAGAGTTTGTAAATTGGGATGGCGTAAGGATCCCTGAGTTAGCAGATCTGGCACCCCTGGCAGGTCGTACTGGTCTACTGCCATTTGAACCACGTCTGCAAACCACACTCTTCTTGGCCACCTGGGGGCCACTAGAATCACAGGTACCCCTTCCAGAGCAATCTTGCGCAGCACCCTGCCCAGAAGGGGGAATGGTGGAAATACATACAGGAGCCGAAACTCCTTCCATGACATGGACAGGGCATCCGTGGCCAAGGCCAGAGGATCCTGAGACAGGGATACGAAGGCCGGGAGCTTGTGATTGTGACGGGATGCAAACAGGTCCACATCCGGTAGACCCCAAAGGTGACACAGGGACTGGAATACCCTGTTGCAGAGGGACCACTCCCCCTGACGGGACGACCCCCTGCTCAGAGCATCTGCTAGCAGATTCTCTGCCCCCGGAATGTACACAGCCGAAATGCATTGGACATTGGCCTCCGCCCATGTCAGAATCTGAGACACCTCCTGGAGGGCACCCTTGCTCCGGGTCCCTCCCTGATGGTTGATGTAGGCAACCGCCGTTCTGTTGTCCGAGCGTACCTGGACCGACAGACCCCTCAGGTGTGGTGTCAACCGCTCCAGTACCAACCTGACTGCCCGCAATTCCAGAATGTTGATGGGTAAATGGGCCTCCCGAGGGCCCCACCTCCCCTGGAAACGCAGGGACTTCCAGAATCCCCCCCATCCGGACAGACTGGCATCCGTTGTGACCGTCTCCCAGGAGGGGGCCAGAAAAGACCTGCCCCCTATCAAATTCCTGTGGTCCAGCCACCAAGCAAGGGACTGAGGGGGGAAGCACACGGACCCCGTCCAAGGACGCTGGGTTCTTGTCCCACACTGACAGAAGGTGAAGCTGCAGAGGTCTCAAGTGGAACTGGGCAAAGGGCACCGCCTCGAAGCTCGCCACCATCAGACCCACCAGCTGCATTCCCTGCCTGATGGAGGGCTGCGGGCACGATAGCAGGAATCTCGCCTGCGCAGTCAGAGCTTCCACCTTCTGTTGAGGAAGAAATATCCTTGACTGAACCGTATCCAGAATCATTCCCAGGAACGGAGTCACCGAGGAGGGGGACAGAGAGGACTTGGAGTAATTGATCACCCAGCCGAAGGACTCCAGGATGGACACTACCAGCTGAGTGTCCAACTCTGCCTGCCGCAGAGACAGAGAGGTGATGAGTATATCGTCCAGGTAGGGCAGCACGCGTATGCCCCTTAGCCTTATCAGGGACATCACCCCTGCCAGCACCTTGGTGAACACCCTGGGAGCCGACGTGAGGCCGAATGGCAAGGCCACAAATTGGTAATGCTGATCTTTCAGTGCAAATCTGAGAAACCTTTGGTGTCCTGGAAACACCGGGACGTGAAGGTAAGCATCCTTGATGTCTACGGACGTCATAAAGTCCCCCGGGCGCAGAGAGCCGATGGCCGAGCGTAGTGTTTCCATGCGAAAGTGTCTGTTCTTGACAAATTTGTTGAGGATTTTTAAATCCAGAATGGGCCTGACTGACCCATCCTTCTTGGGTACTGTGAAAAGGTTGGAATAGAACCCCATGCCCCTGTCTCCTAAGGGGACCTTGCAAATGACCCCTAGATCCAGTAGACCCTGCACGGCCAGCAACAAGACCTGAGCCGAGGCAGGGTCCAGTGGAATTCGGGACCCAATGAATCTGGTGGGGGGCAGTACAGCAAATTCTATCTTGTAGCCGGAGGACACTACCTCCTGAATCCACTGGTCTGAGACGTGGCGCCTCCAGACATGCTCAAAGTGCTGCAAACGTCCCCCCACCCTGACGGGCGAGGGCGCCCCTTCATGCCTGAGGGGTCTTGGGAGGGGCTTTGGGCTTGGACCCCCAGGAGGAACCAGGACAGCATCCTTTGTTCCTGAGCCAGGAATCTGCGCGGGACCCAGCCTGTTTAGCCCCACGGTAGGGGATTGAAAGGGTGCCCTGGCCTCGAAAGGGCCGAATCTGCCCCCTGCGCTGGGGTAACTTGCCTCCTTTGGCAAAGAGATCTAGACGTTCCCCAAACAGGCGCAGCCCCTTAAATGGAAGCCCAGTAAGGGCTTTCTTAGCGTCATTGTCAGCAGCCCACTGGCGCAACCAAACCGCGCGGCGTATAGCTACCACCAAGGCAGAAGATCTGGCACACATCCTAATAGCATCATCCGATGCAGACAGGATAAAGTTCACAAACACATCACAGTTAGACAGTGCATTGACAGTATCAGAAGGCAACTCATCTGTGCCATCGAGTGCATTCCTGACCATGGCCCTGAGCGCCACTGCCGTGATGGCTAAGACGCAAACCGGGCGAAAATTCGCTCCCCCAAATGCAAAGGCATGGCAAGCCAATTGATCAATACGCCGGTCCTCAGAGTCCCTCAGCGTAGTAGTGTCAGGGGAGTGCAGGTGCAGTAGAGGTGTTAAACAACCCTAGAATAGGAGCATCGACCTCGGGGGGCGATGACCAGCACTAGGGAGTCAGTAGGGAAGGGATACTTCCTATCCACACTCTTAGGGATCCCAGGAAGTCTACTGGGATGTTCCCATTCTTTAAGCACGAGGCTATTAAAATTGGTTTGCTCGAGGAATTCCAAACGAGCCTTAGCAGTATGAAAAAGGTCAACCCTCTGCCTGGGAGCCGCAGCAGGGGGAGAGAGGGACAAAACGTCAAAGATCTGAACCAGCAGTCAGTCAATATCATCCGAGGTCCAGTGTTCGGAACCCTTGACTCCTCGTAATATGACCCTGAGTCAGAGAACAGCTCCCCTTCGTCCGAGGGGGTATGGCCGTAAGAATGCAACAACTCATCAGATTCCATAGGGAAAAGAGCAGAGTCAGGGGTTAAATGCCGCCTCTTTGCGGTGGCCTTACGCGCTAAGGAATTAGCAAGCAATTTTTCAACACTGGCCAGTCTAGCAGCCATATCAGGATGAGAATCCCCGCTTGTATTGGGGGTTAGACTCAGGCTTGGGGGAGTAGGTGAAGTGAGGCGAGGTGCAGGCCCAGCCACGGAAGAGGCGGGAAGAACAGATAGTGCCTGCTGTGCACAAGGAACACAGACCCGTGCATTGTCACCGCTGCCAGGTAAGACCCCACAAGCTACACACAGCCGGGCTTGTCCCGAAGGAACCCCGTTCACAATATCCTGGGATGCCTCCATATGGTGATTTAATCGGCACAATAGGCCAGTAGGGATTGATGCTGTAAGCTACCGTGGATGCCCCAATAACCCGCGGGGAAGTGGGAGTAAAAGGGGACAAAGGGAACAAGGATGTCAGAGTCATGCGCCAGGGAGTATAAAAGGTAATAAAAAGTCGCCCGCGAGGGCACTTACAGACAGAGGAGGGAGGATGGTCTTCACCACGCACGCGCGAGTAAAAAATGGCGCCAAGCGAACCTCGAAGGGTGGGCCAGAGCTGACCGTGACACGGAGCGCGCCAAGCTAGGACCCCGTCCCCCCCCCCCCCCCCCCCGGAGAGCGCGAAGGGAAATGATTGAGTGGATTACCTCAGAAGTGCCACTACAAGCTAAAAAAGACGCCGCAGCATCTGCGAAGCCACCGCCGCCCATGCAGTACAACCATATAGGAAAGACGCGGCAGCGATCAGTACAAAATAAAAGTGAACAGAGCGGCTGACACCCATTCCCAGTCAAACGTGATACTAAGGCCATAAGCGTGTAATAGGGTACACTGAGGCCGCCATACTCACAAACCCCACCCCCCCCCCCCCGGGCTAAGGGGGGAACGAGGGAGGATGGCGACCCTTTACACAGGGTCCACCCCTAAAGGCTCACCATCAGCCTTAACCGCCTACCCTTTGGTGGGGGACTGCGGTGGAGCAAGGCTCCATAAGCACGCATGGTGCTGCCTACCTTCACCCGACCAGCGCAGCCCAGGCTGGGAGGCACATCACAAGAAGGATGGGTGGGAGTAGTCCAACAGGGCCGCAGGCTGTAATAGCCCCGCTCACCTGCGAGAGAGTGATACTTCATGTCTTCGCAGTCAGCACTGCAGAGAAATCTGGGGATTTGTGGGAGGTCCCTGGGTATATGAAGGGCCGGGAGGAGCCTGTTTTTGCATGTCTGCAGTGCACAGCGCCATCTGGCGGAGGATTTCCCAAGTGTAAGTATTATATCTGGAGCAGGACGTACTGTATACTTAGAATAGTTTTTTTTTTTTGAGCTTGGACAATGACTACAGAGCATGTATTTGCTAATTTTTGGTCCTCTGGTTTGTTCTTTGTCTTTCTTACGTCAGAAAGTCTCCTGGAAGGCTGTGGTTTATCAGTCTCAGCTCTTGCCTCGGTGCTTGTTGCTTTCGCCCCCTGTTGGCTCTGCGGCGTATAGGTCATTCCTAGTCTAAGAAATAAACATTGCGGGATGAAACAAAAAAGATTCAAGATGACTTCTTGCCTAGAGCACCACATTAATCACATCACTTTTAGTCTATAGAAAAGTCAAGAAAAAAAGTAGATGTCAATTGTAGGCTAACTGAATATATTTTTGTTGAGGTTAAGGATGCTTAGTCCTTCTGTTTTTTTTCTTTCTTGTATGTAAAATTATGTCTGAAGAGGGCAGTTGAGGAGATAAACAGGTCGCTGGGATAAAGTGGATGTATGTACAATTATCCAGAACATAAAATGAGGCATGAAGATTTCGATCCCGTTATTGGTTTTGGATGAAGAGGAATTTACCTAGTACCAGAGACAGACCAGCTCAGAGTTAAGGTGACAAAGTCTTCATTAACATTTAGACCACTTTGTAATGTATGAAATGACTTCATATAGAAGGTCAGTGGTGTCCTGTATATAGCCAGAGGCCTCTGGGGTTTTCGATTTTTCACCCAACTAGAGAGATTTAATTAGATCCGTTAATGGCAGAAAAAAAATGCCTCCCAGGATTGCTGGCCTTCTGGATCCTGGGGAGCATCCCAACCTGGGATCTCTGGAATAAGCAGTTTAGCATGACTATGGATGCTAAACAGGTAAAGTCTTGATCATTTCCTTGATCCCTTTCTTGTAGGCCTCTGTTGGGTCACCTAGTAGTCGGTGGTGTTCCTGATGACAGTTGCACCTTCTTTGTCTGCAGATGTACTGGTTATAGGTTCAATTAGATGATTGCTCCCACCTCCCTTAGGGTTACTAAATGATATTTAAACCGAAACTTGATCATTTAAAGTGGACCAAAACCCACCCTGGAGTCTGAGACTATTGCTCCCCCCAGGGCATCCAGATTTGGGATGCCCCGCTGTTTAAACCCCCCCCCCCCCCCAAATTTTCCAGTAAACTCACCTCCTCCCTGATTCAATGTCACAGCTCCCTGCTATACCTTCAGCAGGGCGCGTTGCCACGGCAGGCATTTGTGAATGGCCGTCAGGGGGCACCCTCCCTGTTAGAGGATAGCGGGATGTGAGCACACTCGAATCTGCTTGTCAGGACTCGGCTGGAGCAGAGTCTTAGAAGACCCTTAGATGAGTGGGTGGGAGAGGATCCGCACTATTTGGATAGGAGACTGCGAATGCGCTGTAGGACCGGGGAGGGGCGAGTTTCTGTTTTGGTGACCTAGGGAGTTTCACACAGCAGGACATCCCCGATCAAGGTGTCCCACGGCCAAAACCCAGGATGGTCAAAATTCTGGGTTTTGGTCTACTTTAATGAAGCCCGAACCCTTAAAAAAATCTATTCTCCAACATGTAAATTGAATATTTTTTATGTTATTAGTCGTTTACTTATTATTCTTTCCCCCTGCTGGGCTGGGCTTCTGTTTAGGAATCCAGGATATGGCCTCCACCATCTTGCCTCAGAAGCCACTCATTGTTCTCTTCCAGCATCACATGCTGAGATGAGGGGAGGCGGACAAGTGCAGGGGGTGGGTTATAGCACAGACAGAGCAACACTGGGGTCAGGAAAAGGACCGTAATCCCAGAATGCAGAGCGGAATAGTCAGAAGACACTTCCTATCTGCAGGCAGCCCGAGACTCCACGAGCCGCCTTCTTGAAGATTTTAAGTCTTTAAAGGTTTAAAAGAAATGCACTAGGTGCAGGTATGATGAATTTTAATGGAGGGCAATGTGTATGTATGGGGGGGGCATGCAAGCTAGGCTCTTACTCAGGGTGAAGGTCTGGTGTAACATTCCTGTCAACTTTGTTTATACAGGAAGGCAAGCGTTTACAATGGAAATAATCCTTAAAAAGTCTTTCCTCCACTCAGAAATAGGCCTCCCACTTCGCATGTGCGGGCCACCAGAGGCATCCTCTGCACGCCTCTACCTGATGTGTACACCCAATACCAGCATAGCTAAATGGCTGTCACCGGGTGTGTACAGCACAGGGCAACGGTCACAGCAGGAGTCACCCAGCAACTGGTTCCATTCAGAACGCATTGCTGGGCCTAATTATACAGTAAATGGCAGCGAGTTCTCATTGAGCGAAAACCCACCCAAAGCAGCGATGAGAGCATGATGCAAGGCAAGTAGACAGCCGGGGGTTACACACAGGAGGGCATCCCAAGTCAGGATGCCCTGTAAAGCAGAACACAGGTAAGTGAAAAACCATCTGCTTTAGGGAATTTCTATGCGCATACTGTAGATCCTGTTGAACTGATCCAAATATAAAAAACACTATTAAAACATAGATACACAATCATAAAGCAGATTTATTTAAAAGGGACAGTTCAGGCAATCGCAATAATAAGGCATAAATAAGCTCATCTGTAACCTATGCCATGGGTTCCTCCATGATCACAACCCAAATGTGACCGAGCTTACCAGGCCCGCTCGGTTACAGGGGTAGCTGGGTGATCATATTTTGAGAGTGATTGCAGAAAAATGTAAAAGAAAAGGGATGGCAAACTTATGGGACCTGCTACAGCATCTACAGCGCGCTGCAGGAACTGGAGGAGAGGCACACGAGACAGGCTTCAGCTGAGTTTATTGCTACCTTTTTGCCATTGCCTGGACTGTCCCTCAAACAACCCCCCCCCCCCAGTTATCTAAACTGAAATACTGGTAACCCACACTACACATCTACTACAGCAGTCTATTGGGACATTAATAATCAAGTAAAAAAAATATAATATATGTGGCTTTATACCGGTCACTCCTATGGCTCTGGGAAAGGAATCTGGCAGAGAAGCTCAGCCGATGGTTTACAAACATATCACAGTCATCCTCATCAGGCTTTAGGTCTTTCAAGGAGTTGTCAAATTTCTCTTTGTAAATAAGATACAAAAACTGAATTAGGATTTTATTAAAATGTATTTAATGCTACACACAAATGAGTAAAGGGCAACACCCGGGGAAAAAAACAGATATTTAATGGATATATAAAATGTTAAGAAGGACACTTGGGATTTATCTAAATTGTTAAAATGACACATCTTTGATGACGTCACTTTATGGTGACGAAACATACGCCAGGGTAAACTTTTTTATGCTTTCCTGGATGAAAATAAAAGTATAATTCAAAATCAGAAGGCAACACTATGTGCACATTATGGCGCTAAAGCAGATAGGCCATCAGTCAGTATCGCTATCCAGGAGTCAAGCTGACACATGACAAAAACAAGAGTGTGAGACACTGGGAAATCGTATGGTATAGAGACACAAGGTTTCTCGACAGGAGTCGGCGGGAAGGAGGATTGTGATCCAAAGGAGGACGGAAATGAGAGCCGAGAGCTGCAGTATATGTGCGAAGGCTTGATAAAGCAGACCAGCTTCTGGCAATTACCGGGTGTGTATTCTCGTGGGCCACAGAGGTGAGCGACCTTCTACCTATTCTGAGCCACAGTGAAAGATTTATGTAGTTTGGGAGAGGTTATGACCAGTTTGGATCAAAAAATATAATGAGGGCTGCTCTTATTGTACACTTCAATGTGTAATTAAATAGATATGTTGTATTAAGAAATGCATGCATGGCCAAAGCCACAATGGTTCTGTTCCCTACTTGTATCCATTTTTGTTACAGAAATATAAAAAAATAAAAATTACCTTCAGCAAGCGCATCTGTTAAGGTGTCAAAATGCCTAAAAAGGAAAGATTCTGGTTCAGGACTCTCACAACGGACATTCTCTTCCTCATTATCATCCAGGTCAGCTTCAGAACAATTACCAGAGTGCACAAAGTCATCATCTACTAGTTAAAAAAAAAAATTAAAAAATGGAAAAAAAAGAAAATCGTGTAAAAGTGCAGCTGCGCTAGGCCTGATAATATCCACTTAGGAGCAGTACAGAGTAATGGAAGAATCCACTTACTTGGTCTCTGTGCAAGTGACCTTCCTGTAAATAGACCATGATCTAATCAACTGAAAAAATAGTTTAAAATTTACCTGGGTCACAAGCAGATAATAAGTCATCAGGGTTGGCATCAGGTCCAATGTCAAAGGTGCGTTCCTCAATGGCAAAGTCACTGCAGGGTTAAAAAATAATTACAATGCAATTGTGGCATCCCCAGGTGATTCCAGCACTGGGCACATCCATCTTACCCAGGCTGCAGGGCAATTCACTTCCACTCCAGGATGTCACAATTCAAATACGAATGGGTTAACACTCTCGACCGAAGGGCGTGACTGCAAGATAAAAAGGTGTGACCCTCCTGGTCCACATATACTTCCGGCTGCCCTCCCATCTCCAGTTATTATATAGCTGTAGGACACAGCAGACAGGGAGGTAGGAAGTTCTCAAGAACATTACCCTCATCTAAGTAGGAAGAGAGCTTATCAGGTCAACCTTTCTATTAAGATAAACTTTTTTTTTCTTTTTAAATAGTCAATTTCTGGTTTTCCATGACTAAGGGCCCCAAGGACTAGATATGGTAAACACAGCAGAGGGTGGGTGTGATGGCCTGGAGTGGAATTCTACAGATGAGAATCACAGAATTGTATTTTCTCTCATATTCCACTCCAGGGCGGCACAATTCAGATACGAATGGGACGCCCCAAAGCAGTACCCTTATTTCAGGGTGGGATTCCCAAAGTCAATAGCTATATCCTCTGAGCCTGCAAGAACAGACATCCAAAAATCAGGCCTAAACTGAAGGATTTACCACCATCTGCAAAACATTATGGCTGAAGGCAGCAACAACCAAGGCCTTTACGTCCACCTTGTAAAACTTGGTTGCAGCATTGCTCTCCCGAGGCCTGATGTTTAGGAAACCCAAAAAGAGCCGATAGCGCCGGCTGGTGAAGGATACAAGTGGGATTTTGGATCATTTATTATCCGCCCGAATATTTCTAGAGTAGCTAGAATTGTCTGGGTGTCAGGCTTCCAAAAAGGAAGGTGTATGGATTAGAAGATCGTCCAGATACGTGAAATATGCACCCCTTGCTCCTAAAGATGGCCTTGGGCCCTGCTGGTATCTTTGTAAATACCCGTGGGGCTGTAGAAAGGCCTAAGGGCAGGGACACAAGCTGGAAGTGATAGTTTACTGAGAAACGCAGAAATCTGTGATGACTCGATAATATCTGTATGTGCAGATAAGCACCTCTGATGTCTTCTGAGGTCATGAAGTCCCCCTGCTGTAAGGTTGCTATGATGGATCCTAGGGATTCCATCTGAAAACATTGCAAGAGGACAAAAGTGTTGAGGTACGTGAGGTCTAGAATAAGGCGCACTGAACCATTCTTCTTGGAGATTACCAAAATATTTGAGTATAAACCGCGTCCTCTTTTGGAATGAGGTACAGGGTTAACTACTCCCCTTTGAACTAGACCCTCTACCGCTGCCTTCAACACCTCTGCCCTCACTGGGTTCTGTGGAAGTCTTGATGGAAAATATCTGTGGGGAGGCTTAGCAGCTACCTCCGATTTGTAGCCCAAGGATACGGCCTCCTGGATCCAAGCACCCAACACCTGATCCATGCATCCAACACCTCAAAGAAGGGCAAAGAGCTGAAGACACCCCCCCACCCCGCAGAGAATCCAAAACCACATGAAGATCCTCAAAGGAAACCAGATGTTTCTTGAGGGACCTAGGATTAGGCATCTGAATGCCTTACACATGGGTGAAAATAAAGACTCCCCAACCTAGACAGATGGGCCACCTCCCTTTATCAACCGCCCAAGCAATTCTGTGGAAACATAAGGAACAGATTTAAAAATAATAATATTACTTTAGAATCCTACCGGATCAGTAGCTTCCAGTGTCCCTGCTGAAGCAGAAGCTGTGCAGGAGAAGGCAGTAGCAGCGACAAGGCTCAGGCAAAAAAAAAAAAACACCCGCTCTGACGCAGCACTGAACGCAAGGCAAAGCCGCGCGAAAGTGTGCTCTCAGGAGTGGAATCCTGCAGCATAAACTTCCTGGGTAGCAACCCAGGAAGAGAAAGGTGGTAATGGAAATTAGTTCATGCAGACAATAATGGTGCGGCTCCGTGACCCTCCAAATCCGGCTCCAAATTTGAATTACTGGAGCTAGGAAACTCCATACAGAGCTGCTACTACAGGCCGTTCCGCCGCCATACGTCAGGTCGCATCTGGCCCCTCCTGCCGAGCTGCCATCATCCTCCTTCGCAGTGTCTCCCACCTCTCCTCACTCTCTGCGAGAGGATGGGATAACCAAAACAATACACACAATAAATGAAAAATTGTTCATACATGTAAGCCAGTGGGAGGTATATAGATGGGGGGGAGGGGACTCCCGGTCTATCCTGCAAACCACCAGAGAACCTGCGGTTGCGAATCCTTTAAAAAGAAACCTCCAACCGTTCTGGTGTCATTCCAGAAAAAAGCCCTGCTGCGCCATATGGACCAAGGCACCGACCCTCATCTCAATCCTTTAGAAATGCTATCATTTGAACCCACTCCAGGAGGCATACAATGGGTCCATCCAAAACAGGGAGACTTGTGAGGGCCTGGAAGAAGCCAGGGTTAAAGTTTCCCGCTTCCTGGTAAATCCTAAAAAATAAAGTAAATGGAAAAAAAACGAAAAAAAATACAGTCACATCTTCACAGTCCAGTCCCAAGTACAAGAATCAAACTGGAGATTGGAGGGGCAGCCAGAAGTATATGTAGACTGGGAGGGGGCCATACCTTTTATCTTGCAGTCACTCAATTCAGTAGAGTGTATATATATATATATATATATATATATATATATATATATACACACAAACGCACACTAACATACTCCCAAATTACCGTGTTTTTCGCCCTATAAGACGCACCTGACCATGGAGGAGGAAAATAAGAAACTAAAATATTTGAAGAAAAAAAACGCAATTATGTGAAACTCACCTGTAGAATTGCTTTTGTTTCCTATCCATTCCAGGCCGTCCCGATAGTATTCACAGTTGGGTAACTCCGCCCCAGAGGGTGGCGTGGACTGCAAGATCAAAGATGAGGCTCCTCCCGCCCCCCCTATAAAAGCAGCTGCCTCTTAACCAAGCCCAGTAATTAAATAGCAGTAACTCAATAACAAGAGGCCCCGAACATAGGAGACAATGTAAGTTCACATAGCCTCCGCTTGTACTCTCTCGAACCTAAAATCCTAAAATTTGTGCAACAAGTGTCCTACGAACAAGTACTGGTTCATCACCATAAAGGGTATGAAGGGCACAATAAACCTCAAAAGGGCGGGTTGAACGGCCTGGAATGGATAGGAAACAAAAGCAATTCTACAGGTGAGTTTCACAGAATTGCGTTTTTCTTTCCAATCCATTCCAGGCCGTCCCCATAGTATTCACAGTTGGGACATCCAAAAGCAGTGATCCCCAGTGCAGAACAGCAAGTAGTTCATTCCACTACTGCCTGAAGCACTTTTCGGCCAAAAACAGCGTCAGCTGAGGCCCTGACATCCACTTGTTAAACTTGGTAAACAAATAAACTGAAGATCAAGTGGCAGCTTTACAAACCTGTTCCACCGAGGCCTGATGCTGAAAGGCCCAGGAAGCACCAATGGCTCTAGTAGAACAAGCTGTGATCCGAAAGGGGGCTCTTTCCCCTTGGCAGAATAAGCTCTTACCATCCCCTTTCTAATCCACCTACTGAGAGTGGACTTGGCTGGTGGAAAACCCTTTCTAGAGCCTTCCGCTAAGACAAAAAGCAAATCTGATCTTCAGAAAGATCCAGTAGCAGCCAGGTAATATCTTATGGCTCTAACCACATCTAACCACAGCATAGAGAGTCCTCACCTTAGGATTAGCCGGTGTTAGACACCAGGAAGGTAAGACAACTTCCTCATTAGGGTGAAAAGGAGAAACTACTTTAGGCAAAAAATCAGGCCTAAAACGAAAAAAAACACCTTGTCTCTGTGCAATTTAAAATAAGGTGGCCTCATACATAATGCGGCCAATTCCGACACTCAACGCACAGAGGTGATCGCTACCAGAAAGATCAGTTGGAGCGTCAGCATAGACAATGTAGCCCCATTCAAAGGCTCGGAGGGGACACCCTGGAGAGCCGATAACACCAGATTTAGGTCCCACACCGGTAACACTGGTTCTAGCAGTGGGCGGACAAGAGTGACCGCCTGAAAAAGGATCAGATTAATTTATGATTGGCAATAGACTTCTGGAAAAAATGGATAGGGCCAAGACCTGACCCTTGAGGATGCTCAAGCGGAGGCCCAAGTCTAGGCCATATTGCAGAACCCTAGAATTCTAGAAACAGAATATCTCCGGCAAGGAACTTCCTTGCCTTACCAAGCAATTAGCCCGTCAAACTCTGTAGTAATCATGGAAGAGGTCTTCTTCCGTGGCTGAATCATGGTGTGAATAACCGTGGCCGATAAACCCTTTTCCGTCAGGATGGAGGTTTCAACAGCCAGGCCGTCAAAGCCAGCCTCTGTAAATTTGAGTGCCGAAGCAACCCCTATGTGAAAAGCTCCGGATCGTCGGACATGAGGCAGTGATCTGTTGACATCCACAAACCAACACCTCCTTGGCCAACGAGGAGCCACCAGGATGGTTGGTGCCCCCTCCTGGACTATTTTGCATAGGACTCGGTCCAGGAGCGGAAACGGAAGAAAAACATACAGAAGATTGAACCCTGTCCAGGGAATCGCCAGGGCGTCTGTTGCTATGGCCAGAGGGTCTCTTGAGAGAGATCTGAACCTTGGAAGTTTGTAATTGTGTCTGGATGCAAAGGGATCCACGTCCGGTTGACTCCAGCGGAGGCATAGAGCTTGAAAGGCCTTCCTGCTGAGAGACCATTCTCCCAGATGCAAGGACCTCCTGCTCAGGGAGTCTGCCTCCTGGTTCTCCACCCCCGGGATGTAAACCGCCGAGATGCAGGGAACATTCTCCTCTGCCCAACTTAGAATCCGGCTTACCTCCTTGAGGGATCTCTTGCTCCGAGTACCGCCCTGGTGGTTGATGTAGGCTACAGCCGCCCGATTGTCCGAGCGGACCTGAACCGCATTGGTCCCTTAAATGGGGGGGTCAGATGTAGTAGAACAAGCCAAATTGCCCTTAGTTCTTTCTCGGGCCCACTAACACTGGATCTTCTGGGTCTGCCAAATGTCTTCCCAGCCTGTAAGACTGGCATCCTTGGTAACTATCTCCCATTGGGAAGTCCGAAAGGACTTGCCTACCAGCAGATACAGAGGATCCAACCACTACAAGAGGGGTTGCTTGGCCGGGGGGGGGGGGCGGGGACAGCAAAAATCCTTGGTCCAGGGATTCGGGGGACCGATCCCAGCTGGCTAGCAGGCTCAGCTGAAGGGGCCGCATGTGGAATTGGGCAAGGGCACTGCTTCAAAGCAAGCCACCATTAGGCCCACCAATCACATCCCTAGGCGCACCGATGGCTGTTGACAAGCCAGCAAGGCCTGTACCTGTGTCTAGAGACACAAGACTTTCTGCTGTGGCAGAAAGACCTTGACTTGAACAGTGTTCTAGGGAAGGATCTCACTTTTGACGGTGTGATATGCGACTTGGGGTAGTTGATCACCGAAACGATGGCTTCCAGAGTTGGCAGCACGGTTCGGGTGTCGCTCTCGGCCTCCTGAAGGGACTGGGCGGAGATCAGAAGGTTGTCCGGATAAGGTAATACCGAATACCCTGACCCCTCAGGCTAGCCATGATGCCCGCCAGCACCTTGGTGAACACCCTGGGAATGGGAGTGCCACAAACTGGAAATGCTGACCCTCCAATGCAAACCTCAAAAACCTCAGATGACCCGGAAAAATAGGGATGTGTAGATACGCGTCCCTGATGTCCATCGTAGTCATAAAGTCGCCGGGCCGAAGCGACCTCACCGCCAACCGCAATGTTTCCATGTGGAAATGTTTGAGCTTTATAAATTTGTTGAGGCCCTTTAGTTCCAAGATCGGCAGCACCGATCCGTCCTTCTTGGGAACCGTGAATAGGTTGGAGTATAATCCCTGACCCTGCTCCTGCCGGGGCACAAGGTAAATCACCTCTAGCCGCAGGAGGTGCTGAAAAGAGACTCTCAAAGCCTCTGCTTTTAGCAGGTTTCGGAATGCCCTCGACCATAGAAATTTTGTGGGAAGTCTGACTGCCAGCTCGACCTTGTAACCTGACGACACCACCTCCTGAATCTAAAGATCCGAGACGTGACGCCTCCAGATTGGAGCAAACAGCAGTAGCCACCCCCCCCACCCATACGGGTGAGGGCGCCCCCATGCCTGTGTAGGTTTGGGCTTAGCTCCCCAGGCGGGATTGGGCAGACTGCGGGACCTACCTCTGCCTAAAGCATCTCTGCGGGCACTGGAAAAGGAAGATCCTCTTCCCCCCCCAAAAGGACCGGTAAGAAGAGGAGTGCCGAAAGGGGCAAGAAGGTTTCCTTCATTGAGGGAGCTTACCATCCTTTACCAACAGGTCCAGCCGCTCCTCGAACTGCCGACCCCCACAAAGGGTAAATTTGTGAGGGACTCATTGGCGGCCGCATCGGCCGACCACTGCTTCAACCACAGCGAACGTCGTAATGCTACAAGCAAAGCCGAAGTCTTGGCACCCAGCCTGACTACATCATCCATGGCAGTAACAACAAAGCCGATGAAATCCAAACAGGCTCTGAGGTCCCTGTAATCCTGCGCCCGTTTTCAAGACTTAGCCTTAAGCTGCTTAATCTTTTTCCTCGTGGTTAGGGAAACAATTGCCATGGCACACGCAGGGCGTAAGAGGGAATCCACCAAGGCAAAAGTATGGCAAGCCAACTGATCCATGTGTTTATCCGCAGGGTCTCTTAAGGAAGCATTGTCAGGTGACGCATAATAGAGGTGTTGGACAGACCTGAAACCGGCAAGGAAAGGATACCATCTCTCCAGGCCCTTAGGAACCGACGGCAGCTTGTTGGGCCTTTCCCACTCCTTAAGCACCATGCTAGAAAAATGCGGCTGTTCAGGAAAAACCCACCGCTCAGGCCGAAACAAATCATCCTTTTTTTTTGCCATCTTGGGAGGAACAATGTGTCAAAAACAGAAGAAAGCAAGCTTTCCATAACATCTGGAAGGAAGAAATCCTCATCCGAGGAATAACCAGAGATGCTGTCTTTTCCCCTGGAGGGCAACTAACCTTCGAGAGTGGCTCATCCGCCGACTCCCCGTCCTCCACGGAACCAAAGGAAGCATACAGATCTTCGGCTGAGTAAACCGGCTCCAAGTGCCTCTTCTTACTTGAGGCCTTTTTAGGGGCTGCCAATGAGAGCCGTTTCTCGAGGCTAGCCAGCCTGTGCGCAAAATCAAAGCGTGTCCCCCCCTGCTGTCTCCCCCTTCTCTAGGGGCTAACTGCAGCAGCGGAGGATCCGGAGAGGCTGGAGCTGACGCAGGACTAGAGGCGGAAGCGACAGCCCTCTCATGGTCCAAGACAATGCCTCTGGCAAGTGGAACAAATTGTGCTGAATCCGCCCAGGGGATTCCGTCTGCACAAGGGGCAGAGCCTGTCTTGCCCAGTGAGGTGCCCGGCTCACTATCCCCTGATGCCTCAATTATGGTGATTTTGGAATATGCAATATTTCTGAAAGGCAAAATAGACACCAATGTCCTAAGCCTATAGCCGATCCCCTACAACAGGGACCGGGAGAAACTAAAACCCTCAACCTTCGTCCCACAATATAAAATCAAAAAGAGAGGAGACATTAATCACCATATGGACCACAGTGCCAAAATAAAAGATATAGATACACATACATATAAACCTTAAAAATATTTATATCAGAGATATATATAAAAAACATTCCCCCTCTCTTCCCTTTATTTTTTGTCTAATCTTTTAAATGGCAAACATAAAGAATAAAAGCAGGACTCACGTAGCCTGTACAGGGAGACGCAGCAGTGGCAGCACGCGTCTCCTGAAGCTTCTGGCCGGGGGAGTGTCACCGGAGCGCAGGCAGGCCTGTACGCCGCGCGCCCGTGACTCCACCTCCCGGGAAAGTTCAATTGCGGCCAAGCAGCGGGGGACGCCGACCGCGGCTCACCCCCCCGCAACTGCGAGGAGCCCACGGGGCACGCCGACCCGCGCCCTTTCCAGAGGCCTCCGCACGGCGAGGGAACGAAGGAGGCGAGTATGTGGGAGGAGCGGCAGTGGACTGCTCCTCACCGTAGTACTGCTATGGCGACGGAGCTCGCCGACGCTCCCCCACGCAGTAAAGTGACACAAAGCACACACAAAATAAAAATACATGTGGGAGAAGGGAGGGTAGATATAAAATATACCATGGTTTCTCAGCAGGTTCACCAAAAAAAAGACCTGCGGCTGTCCTGCTTGTTCTAGAGAAGCCTGCAGCCCAGGGTCATATGCTCTGTAAAACGCCCCAGACCCCGGCGTTTCACCCTACCGTCACGGATCCTAAACAGCCAAAGTTGGGAGACATCAGATGGGTCAGAAGAATCCGTGGACCTGCAGCAAGCCGACAGGTTAGAAGGCCCCGCTTTAGTGCCAAAATCCCTGGGAGAGTGTAAGCGATCTGTGCAGCTCCACTGCAAGAAGTAGACTGGGCTTGGTTAAGAGGCAGCTGCTTTTATAGGGGGCCAGGGGGGAGCCTTATCCTTGATCTTGCAGTCCACGCCCCCTTTGGCCTGGAGTTACCCAACTGTGAATACTACCGGGACGGCCTGGAATGGATTGGAAAGAAAACACACCATTACAAACAGTGTGGCATTCCCCCTATTCCATTCCTCATGGACAGTGTGGCATGCCCCATCCCATTCCCATAGACCGTGTGGGATGCCCCCATTCAATAGGCAGTGTGGCATCCCCCATCCCATTCCCCATATAGGCAGTGTGGCATCCCCTTCCTATTCCCATAGCCTGTGTGGGATACCCCAATGGCATAGGCAGTGTGGCATCCCCCCCATTCCCCATATAGTCAGTGTGGCATCCCCCCCTCCCATTCCCCATACAGGCAATGTGGCACCCCCCATTCCCCATATAGTCAGTGTGGCATCCCCCCCCCTCCCGTTCACCATACAGGTAATGTGGCAACCCCCATTCCCCATATAGGCATTGCGGCATTCCCCCCTCCCATTCCCTATATAGGCAGTGTGGCATCCCCCCCACCCATTCCCCATATAGGCAGTGTGCCCCCCCCATTAGTATAGGCAGTGTGCCCCCCCCATTAGTATAGGCAGTGTGCCCCCCCCATTAGTATAGGCAGTGTGCCCCCCCCATTAGTATAGGCAGTGTGCCCCCCCCCCATTAATATAGGCAGTGTGCCCCCCCCCATTAATATAGGCAGTGTGCCCCCCCCCATTAATATAGGCAGTGTGCCCCCCCCCCCATGAATATAGGCAGTGTGCCCCCCCATGAATATAGGCAGTGTGCCCCCCCATGAATATAGGCAGTGTGCCCCCCCCCCCATGAATATAGGCAGTGTGCCCCCCCCCCATGAATATAGGCAGTGTGCCCCCCCCCCATGAATATAGGCAGTGTGCCCCCCCCATGAATATAGGCAGTGTGCCCCCCCCCCATGAATATAGGCAGTGTGCCCCCCCCCCCATGAATATAGGCAGTGTGCCCCCCCCCATGAATATAGGCAGTGTGCCCCCCCCATGAATATAGGCAGTGTGCCCCCCCATGAATATAGGCAGTGTGCCCCCCCCATGAATATAGGCAGTGTGCCCCCCCCATGAATATAGGCAGTGTGCCCCCCCCATGAATATAGGCAGTGTGCCCCCCCCATGAATATAGGCAGTGTGCCCCCCCCCCCATGAATATAGGCAGTGTGCCCCCCCCCCATGAATATAGGCAGTGTGCCCCCCCCATTAGTATAGGCAGTGTGCCCCCCCATTAGTATAGGCAGTGTGCCCCCCCCATTAGTATAGGCAGTGTGCCCCCCCCATTAGTATAGGCAGTGTGCCCCCCCCCCCATTAATATAGGCAGTGTGCCCCCCCCATCTTAATATAGGCAGTGTGCCCCCCCCATGAATATAGGCAGTGTGCCCCCCCATGAATATAGGCAGTGTGCCCCCCCCCATGAATATAGGCAGTGTGCCCCCCCCCATGAATATAGGCAGTGTGCCCCCCCCCCCATGAATATAGGCAGTGTGCCCCCCCATGAATATAGGCAGTGTGCCCCCCCATGAATATAGGCAGTGTGCCCCCCCATGAATATAGGCAGTGTGCCCCCCCATGAATATAGGCAGTGTGCCCCCCCATGAATATAGGCAGTGTGCCCCCCCCATGAATATAGGCAGTGTGCCCCCCCCCATGAATATAGGCAGTGTGCCCCCCCCCCATGAATATAGGCAGTGTGCCCCCCCCCCATGAATATAGGCAGTGTGCCCCCCCAATGAATATAGGCAGTGTGCCCCCCCAATGAATATAGGCAGTGTGCCCCCCCATGAATATAGGCAGTGTGCCCCCCCATGAATATAGGCAGTGTGCCCCCCCATGAATATAGGCAGTGTGCCCCCCCATGAATATAGGCAGTGTGCCCCCCCATGAATATAGGCAGTGTGCCCCCCCATGAATATAGGCAGTGTGCCCCCCCATGAATATAGGCAGTGTGCCCCCCCATGAATATAGGCAGTGTGCCCCCCATTAGTATAGGTAGCGTGCCCCCCATTAGTATAGGTAGCGTGCCCCCCATTAGTATAGGTAGCGTGCCCCCCATTAGTATAGGTAGCGTGCCCCCCATTAGTATAGGCAGTGTGGCATTCCCCCATTAGTATAGGTAGTGTGCCCCCATTAGTATAGGTAGTGTGCCCCCCATTAGTATAGGCAGTGTGCCCCCCCATTAATATAGGCAGTGTGCCCCCCCCCTATTAATATAGGAAGTGTGCCACCCCCTATTAATATAGGCAGTGTGCCCCCCATTAGTATAGGCAGTGTTGCATTCCCCCCATTAGTATAGGCAGTGTTGCATTCCCCCCATTAGTATAGGCAGTGTGTTACCCCCTAGAAGTGAAAAGAAAAAAAAAAAAGTAAACTCACCTCTCCGCTGACACAGCTACGCTGAGCGGCCGGTTCAGTGAATTGGGTAGGCGTGGCCTGCACCGCGTCGGCCACGCCCACCGGATTCAAGAAGCCGGCCAGTAAGAAGCAGCAGCGGGCTCTGTCCCCGTCCCTGCTATCGTTGTCTTTTCCGGCAGGGACAGAGAAAGCACCCGCCGCTCCTCCATCTGCTGCCTATTCCTGGGAACAGGAGAACACCCAGGCCAGGGCAGTGGGTGGGTGTGACCTGCACGAGTTGGTGCAGGCCACGCCCACCTTCTGCACTGACTCGGGTGCTCGTGTGTGCCCCAGCCGGAAGAGGCAGCAGACGGAGGAGCGGCGGCCGCTTTCTCTGTCCCTGCCGGAAAAGACAGCTATAGCAAGGACGGGGACAGAGCCCGCCGCTCCTCTGTCTTCTTCTGGGATCCCGCAGTGTGGCAGGCAATGCGGGAGAGCCGGTAACGGGTAAATTTACTTTTATTTTTTATTTATTTTTTTTTTACATTCGCCCGATAAGGTGCACAGACATTTCCCCCCACTTTTGGGGGGAAATAAGTGGCTAAAAATATGGTAAATGGCAGATTTGGGGTCACCCTTATCCTACTTTGTGATGCCTGTCCACTTAAAGGGTAAGTCCACTTTCAATAGAATTTTTAAAAGTATTTTTACTAGTGGGTAACTGGTGGTCAGTCGGCATTGGCACTGCCCACACAGGCCAAGTTGTCAGAAACTAAGGGCTGCTTTAAAAAATCCAGAGTGAAAGCAAAGCGTACCTTTCCTCCTGCTGGGAATTCTGTAGAGATGACGGGTAGAATATAGCATTGGAATCAGGTGACCGTGCATCTATTTCTTCCAGAGCGGCAGACATATCTGTAACATACGTGGCATTCCCATTGTACTCATTGCCTTGCTCCGCTAGCTGTAAATTAAATAGATTACGTGTGAACAAAGTTTCCTTTAAAGTCCCTGTCCAAGCACACACCTACTACTTCCTTCCACTTTATCCCCCCTGGAAACATTATAAAAGGAGTCATTTCAAAGCATCGCAAAGTTTCCAATTATACATAAATGCCTTATGTGTTCTAAGCAAAGCTGCTTTCTTTGCTTCAACTTTAGGTTATGGCTGAGCTGGGAAGTGTGCGTCACCTTTAGGAATCATAAGCATGTTCTGCTGTGGTCAGAGACAGCTGTATGACCATTTTGGCTTGCCATGCTCGCTCACACCGAGACCACCAAGGGGCAAATTGGCAAATATCATTCTTGCTAGACCACACAAAAAAAAGTTATTAGAAGCTGTAGCAGGGCTCCAAAGTTTGCCCCTCTTTTTACCGATGCTGCAAGAAATTGAGGTACATGGGACAGACATAAGATAAGCATCTTGATGCCTTATTATTGCAGTTGGGTTTACAGTCCTTTCAGCCGCCACAAATCCGAATTCTTGTCTGGTAACATAAATCAGACTTATATAAATGGACTTAGCAGCTATAGGGCAACACAGATTATTAGTAATTAAGATAATCTGATCCTAATGACTGCAGACAATTCACTTTTTCTCTTAATCTTTAAAAAAAACATTTTCCGTTCACAATCTGCACAGTAAATAAATGTTTATCAGTAAATTACACTTCAAGTCATACTTCTATGAAGGAGTGGAAACATACATGTAATATCCCTAGAGAGTCTGTTTACTTGAATTTATGACTTTAACCCCCCCCCCCCCCCCCCGGGGCTGTCACAAAATGAAAGAAGCACTACCGAAAATATTGCATTTTTTTTAATTCCAGATCTGAAATCTATGTCTCATGTGCATAAAGTTGGAGCATAACATGGGTTTCTGAAATGCTTTACAATCCCTTAAACCGGACCTTCAGCGTGATTTAATGAAAAGCCCAAACTCTTAAAAAAAACGTTCCCCAGCATCTAAAATTAATATATTTTATGTTTTTAGTCACTAACTTATTATTCTTTCGCCCACTGGGCTGCAACTCTGTTCAGCAATTTAGGATACGGGCGCCGCCATCTTGACTCAGAAGCATCACACTTACTGAGAAGAGGAGAGTGGGATAAGGTACAGGGGGCAGGTTATAGCTGTGCTTTGCTCAGACAGAGCAGAGCTGGGGTCAGGTAACGGTCAGCAGTCCCAGAATGCAGAGCAGCACAGTCAGGAGGCACTTCCTGTTTGCAGGCTGCCTGATAAGATGGCGGCTTCCATAAGCCGCCATCTTGGATGTTTAAAGGCTCATAACATGCAGTAGATGCAGGTAGGATGATTTTTAATGTGGACAATCTGTATGTACAGGGTGTGGGAAACATATAAGATAGGCTCTTATTCAGAGTGAAGGTCCGCTTTAAAGAAGAACATCAGAGGCACATTCAAAGCCCCTAAATCCTCATAAGCCTGTTGTCCGCCTCCCCCCCACACCCCGGGTTTGCATTTTGCATTACCTTACTGGGGCATCTGTATTCCCTTGTCCCTCGGATTCCGTGTGTCCTCCACTGGGCAGTGCCATTTTTCTCCCATCAGGCACTGCGCGCAACTCCTGATCTCACGCATGCGCAGTGCTGATGTAAAGTGCTGCTATGGGAGCTGAAGAAAGACCCGCGAGAGTTGAAGAGCAGCATTCATACATACCTGCTTCTGGACGAGGCTAAAGACATGGCTGTCTATTTCAGACGGCTAAGAGGGGGGCAGAGAAGCGGCCCTGAAACAGCATGATGGCACCACCTCAGTTTGTGGTGACATCCAAAATGTATGTAGCGCCCAGTGTGGGGGGGGGGGGCGTGGGAATTAGTTGTAAAAAGGTCTGATGGTCCTCTTTAAAGGAAAACTCCCTTTTTGACATTTGTGTAAGGATTGTGCCCTCGGACCTACACTCCCACTGGGATAGTCCAAATCCTGGGTTTTGGTCCACTTTAACTGTAGTCTTTCTATGCATTTTTCTGCGGTGATAAAAATACCATTTTGTGAATACTCACCTTGTAAAATGGGTATTATAAGTATGTCACACACCCCGCTTCAAGAATCCATAACATGTGGGTAATATCATCCTGAAGAGGCGTTCCTGCAGAGATGATAGTAAAAAGAAAGCCCCTCCCTGATCCATAAATACCTGGGACCTCCCACTCATCACCCAGTATACAGAAGCAGTAAGATAAGGGACCAGGAAGAGGCAAATATAAAACGCAACCACGCAAAGTTCACAAAATGGAGGATCCTGAAAACAGAAAAGGGCGGGTGAAGCGGGGTGTGTGACATACTTATAATACCCATTTTACAAGGTGAGTATTCACAAAATGGTATTATTCTAAGTATGTCACACACCCCGCTTCAAGAATCCATAACATGTGGGACATCCAATAGCAGTGTCCATAACAAGGGCGGGGATCCAAAACTAGGCAACAATGCACAACTTCAAACCACTGCAGCTTGCAAAACTTTGCGTCCAAAGACAGCATCCGCGGACGCCCAAACATCAACCTTGTAAAACTTGGAAAAAGTGTGAACAGACGACCAGGTAGCGGCCTTACAAACTTGCTCAACAGAAGCCTGGTGCTGAAAAGCCCAAGAAGCTCCAACCGCACGAGTAGAATGAGCAGTAACACGAAAAGGGGGACTCCTCCCCTTGACAGAATAGGCCCCAATGATGGCCTGACGAATCCATGTACTAATGGAAGATTTGGCAGGAGCCAAACCTTTCCTAGGCCCGGAGGGCACCACAAAAAAGGCGTCCGTCTTACGAAAGGAAGACGTAACCTCAAGATAATGTTCCACAACACGAACTACATCCAGGGAATGCAACGCCCTTTCCTTGTCGTTGCTAGGATTAGGGCATAGAGAAGGCAGAACTATGTCCTGATTCAAATGAAAAGCCGAGACCACCTTGGGAAGAAAATCCGGCTTGAAACGAAAGACAACCTTGTCCTGATGCTTCTCAAAGTATGGAGCTTTAATGGATAAAGCTGCCAACTCAGAAACACGCCTAGCCGAAGTGATAGCCACCAAAAAGGCCACCTTTTGAGTAAGCGAAGACAAGGCAACCTCATTCAAGGGCTCAAACGGAGGACCCTGAAGAGCAGAGAGAACAAGATTCAAATCCCAAACTGGAACCAAGGGCTTCCTAGGCGGACGTACATGCGTGACTCCTTGGAAAAAGG
The DNA here is from genome assembly GCA_027917425.1 of Gastrophryne carolinensis. Taxonomy (NCBI): domain Eukaryota; kingdom Metazoa; phylum Chordata; class Amphibia; order Anura; family Microhylidae; genus Gastrophryne; species Gastrophryne carolinensis. Next base: position 39,700,108 of record CM051235.1, on the reverse strand, counting down.
TCCTGACTAAAGGATGAAGTGCAAAGGACCTTTGGAAAAACACCGCCAGGGCAGAAACCTGCCCTTTCAAGGTACTAATTTGGAGCCCCAGATCCAAACCATGTTGAAGAAACTCCAGAATCCTAGGAATGGAGAACTCACGACAAGAGAAAGACCTACCTTCACACCAATCAATATAGGACCTCCAGGTCCTATAGTAAACAGAAGAGGAAGACCGCTTCTTGGCACTGATAAGAGTTTGAATCACCGCGTCAGAAAGACCTTCGTCTTTTAAGATGGCGGTTTCAGCAGCCACGCCGTCAAAGCCAGCGATGGTAAATTGGGATAGCGTAGCCGACCCTGGGTGAGCAGGTCCGGCAGTAGAGGCAGAGCGAACTGATCCTCTGCCAGCCTTACAAGATCTGCGAACCAAACGCGCCGTGCCAACCTCGGGGCCACGAGAATCGCCGACGCGCCTTCCAAGGCCAGTTTGCGCACCACTCTGGCTAGCATTGGAAACGGAGGGAACAGATAAAGGAATCCCAGATCCCTCCAGGACAGAGACATGGCATCCACCGCCAGAGCCAGAGGATCCTGCGAGAGAGACACAAAGACTGGAAGCTTGTGATTGTGACGAGAGGCAAAGAGGTCCACCGCTGGGACCCCCCACCTGCGACATATCAAACGAAACACCCTGGGACTGAGAGACCACTCCCCCTGACGAGAGGAGGCCCTGCTCAGCAAGTCCGCCTCCGTGTTCTCCACTCCCGGAATGTAGACTGCTGAGATACACGGGACGTGGGTCTCCGCCCAGTCCAGAATCAAAGACACTTCCCTGAGGGCACCCCTGCTGCGAGTCCCCCCTTGGTGATTGATGTAAGCAACCGCCGTCCTGTTGTCCGATCGGACCTGAACTGGCAGACCTCTCAACTGAAGAGTCAAGCGAAACAGAACCAACCTGATGGCTCTCAACTCCAGAATATTGATGGGCTCGTGAGCCTCCTGAGGACTCCACAGACCCTGAAAATGGAGGTCCTTCCAAACACCCCCCCAACCTGACAGACTGGCATCCGTGGTCACCGTTTCCCAACGTGGAGCCAGGAAGGATCTGCCTATCGACAGATTGTAGGGAACGACCATGTAGGGAATTGTAGGGAACGATTGTAGGGAACGATTGTAGGGAACGACGAACTCGGGGAGTCAACCGGAAGGACCGGTCCAACGACGACTGCGACCTGTCCCAAACCGTCAACAGATGCAGCTGAAAGGCCCTCGTATGGAACTGCGCAAAGGGAACTGCCTCGAAAGAGGCCACCATTAGCCCCACCAGCCTCATCCCTAGCCGGATGGTCGGATGAGGAGCCAACAAGAGAAGCTGAACTAACTCCTGAATCAAAAGAATCTTGGCCTGGGGCAGAAACACCCTGGCCTGCGAGGTGTCCAGAGACATCCCCAGAAAAGTCACAACTCTGGACGGACAAAGAGAAGACTTGGGGTGATTGATCACCCAACCGAATCTCTCCAGAGTGGACACCACCACTCCGGTGTCCAACTCCGCTTGGTTGAAAGAAGAGGCCATGATCAGTAGATCGTCCAGATAGGGCACAATGCGGATACCCTGAACTCTGAGTAGTGCCATCACCCCCGCTAGCACCTTGGTGAAAACCCGAGGGGCCGAGGTGAGACCGAAAGGAAGTGCCACAAACTGAAAGTGCCGATCCTCCACCACAAACCTGAGAAACCGCTGATGTGCTGGAAAAACCGGAACGTGTAGATAAGCATCCTTGATGTCTATGGACGTCAGAAAGTCTCCCTGACGAAGAGAGTGAATGGCCGAGCGCAGCGTTTCCATGCGGAATTTGCGCGGCCGAATAAACCTGTTGAGAAACTTCAGATCCAAGATAGGACGGACCGACCCGTCCTTCTTGGGAACCGTGAACAAATTGGAATAGAAGCCCCTGCCCTGTTCCGAGGGGGGCACTGGGCAAATGACAGCCATGTCCAGAAGATTCTGTACTGCCACCAGGAGCCCCTGCGCCACCAGAGGCTCCGAAGGCATCCGAGACCTGAAGAACCTGGAGGGGGGGCGGAGCTCGAACTCTAGCTTGTAACCGGAAGACACCACTTCCCGGATCCATCTGTCGGAGACTTCTTGATCCCAGATCTGGGAGAAGTGTCTCAGCCGTCCCCCCACCCGCAAGGGTGAGGGCGCCCCCTCATTGCTGAACTGGCTTAACAGCCGGTTTGGGCTTAGAGCCCCAACTGTATCCAGAACGGGCACGCCCTCTGCCCCTGTTTCCGGAATCTCCTCTGGAAGAGGGAAATGCAGAGCCTCTGCCAGATCTGGCTCCACGAAAGGAAGTTGAAAAGGCAGGCGCCCCCCGAAAGGGACGGCGCTGCTTCTTACGTTGAGGCAACCTACCACCCTTGGTGACGGAGTCCAAAGTTTCACCAAAGAGCCTCAAGCCAACAAAAGGTAAAGCCGTCAGAGACTTTTTAGACATAAAATCGGCCGCCCACTGGCGCAGCCACACCGACCGCCGAATAGTCACCAACAAAGCCGACGTCCTACCACACATCATCAAGGCGTCATCCAAGGCTGTTAATACAAAGGATAAAAACAACTCACACCGTTTGAGACTAAGGAACTCGGCACTACCAGGGCGAAGCCCGGAAGAGGTCAACAAGTCCCTGACCACAGACCTGGCAGCCAAAACCATAAGCTCTGAGGCGCACACAGGCCGTATGGCTGACCCAATGCTAGAAAAGCCATGACAAGCCATTTGATCAATACGTTTATCCTCCCCATCCTTAAGGGTGGAACAATCCGGTCTATTTAAAACCGAGGAATTAGACAATCCCAAAACCGGAGCATCGACCTCGGGTGGGGAAGCCCAGCGCTTAACCGCCTCCGAAGGGAAAGGATATTTCCTATCCCAACCTTGAGGGATACCAGGGAGCCTAGCCGGCCTGTCCCATTCCTTGTCAATGATTTTGTCAAAGTGCCGTTGCGTAGGAAACTCCAAGCGCGGCCTGGATTCCTCAAACAACTCACCCTCCTGTTGTGACGCCACCTCGGGGGGGGAGATATTCAGAACCTCCAACATCAGCGCCAGGGCGTGGGAAGAATCCGAGGATCTCCCAAACTCACTAAACTCCGCATCAGCGCCAGCAGACTGCTCATCGTCCGAGACCTCTGAACCCTCAGAAACTTCACCTTCCTCTAGCCCAGAATAATCAGACCAATCCAGATTATTAAACTCATCCAGAACATCAACCGGCGCAGCCGGAGACAAATGCTTCCTCTTAGCCGGAGCCTTACGGGCGACCGAACTGGAAACAATTCTCTCAAGGTTGGCCAATCTGGCGCACATCTCGGATTGCAGATCCCTACCCATGACAACGTCACACGGAGCGCGTGTCAGGGTGGGAGGTTGAGATGACTCGGCCGGCGGTGCTGACCCAGACGCCTGGGGTCCGGACTGCCGCGTAATAGTTTGCTGTGCACACGGTATACAAAGCAGTACATCGTCCCCAGAAATGGATGCAGCACACAGCATGCATCTTTTGGAATGCCCCGCAGGGGTCCCTGCCCCAGTATCCGGGGATGCCTCCATAAGGTGAACTTTTAATAGTCGCAATGACCCAGGGAATTACGCCAATAAGCAACCCGGGATGCCCCTTTAATGTCCCGAGTGGGAGGATTTATAACTAAGTGAGCCCAGGGATCTAGGAACGGGAGAAACCCCCTAAATACAATTGAAGATCCTCCTGTAAAAAGCCTGCGCCTAAAAGACAGAAAAGAAAAAACCCCATAAATGCCAAAATAGGACACACAAGGAAGAAGGAATAATAAATAAGGCCCAAGGGCCACTCACAGATCCAGAGCAATGGAGCCCGCAGCACACGAGGAGAGACGCAGGAGACAAGGGGCGTGGTCAGCGCGAACCGCGCAAATGGCAATCACCTCCCCCTTCTTCCAGCAGAGCGGAGTCTAAAGCTCCGCATCGGCGCCTTCAGCCAGCAGCACACGGAAGCAAAGGGGGGCGGAGCCGCGGCGACGCGCCGAAAGCCCGGCCCCGCCCCCCTCCGGAGATGCGAGGGGAAGGCTCCCTCGCATATCAATACAGAGACCGGTCTAAATCACACTGCGGGCGGGTGCGACCGCAGCCAACAGCGGAGCACCCGCCCTGCCCGGCGGGGAGACAGCCAGCGGGGGGCCGGCCGCGGCAGTGCGCCACGGTCCGGCCCCGCCCCCAAAAGTGCGTGAGGGGAAAGCTCCCCTCACAAAAGAAAGCACCGGTGCCCCGGCCGCAATGGCGGCCGCGGCGCTGACAGAAAAAAACACAAAACACACAATACAGTGAAAACACAAACAAGCAATAAAGAGCAAAGGACAAAATACAGGCCCTGAAAGGAGACCCCCCCAACCCCCACTGAGCTAACAAGGGAAGGATAGAGGGACCCCCCAGGGGCAAGCACCAAGGGACGGGGCATCCCAAACCGGGATCACCAACCCGGCATCACCGCCTACCCTCTTATTTAGGGTCTCACGGGGGAGCTCTGCTCCTAGGCACCAGAGGTGCCAGTATACCATCGCTCGGGCCCTCAGCCAAGACTGTGGAGGCATGAATATTAAGGGCTAAACAGGGAAAGAAAGTCCGAGCGGGAATAATACAAAAAACAGGCCGGGAATTACCCCGGCTACCTGACATCCCCCTATGCAAGGAGGAGACATCATCTTCTGACTTGCTCGCCGTCTTGCAGAGATGGAAAACTGGGTGATGAGTGGGAGGTCCCAGGTATTTATGGATCAGGGAGGGGCTTTCTTTTTACTATCATCTCTGCAGGAACGCCTCTTCAGGACGATATTACCCACATGTTATGGATTCTTGAAGCGGGGTGTGTGACATACTTAGAATATTTCCTGTACATTGAGCTGTGATTGCTTTGATTTCTTTTTCCTGCCTATGTTCGCCACCAAGTAAGGTGACATTCTCTTACTGCACGCATATTCCAGTACCGGTTCCGTTATACCACAAATGTCTATCTTGATTTGACTCTGCTGTACCCAGCACTCACACTCTGCAACAGGACTGGCATCAGGTGATCCGGTAAGTATGTTTGCGCTACAGCTATAGCCTGCACGGGATGAAAGGTGCGTATAGTGTTTTTTGTTTTTGACTAAAGTAGGACTTTAAGAAGACCATTTAAGCAGAGAACTACAAGCCTGTGATTTTAGGTTTACCCATGTCTCTGGGAGGATCCAGTTAGATGCTATCATAGTAGGTTTTCTGTGACTTATGTGATTTTATATTTACAGAAATAAAAGTTTTCCCTTTAAAATTGGCAGAAACCACTTAGTTATGTCTTGGTTCAGCACATAATGCATTTTTGGGTGTAGTTCACCCTGGAACATAGGGTTTAGCCCTTTTTTTTTTTTTTATATAGTTTTTCCTAGCTGTGTTGCTTGCTGATGTTCGATGTGCATTACCAGCCTCTTATTGCAGCACGCCGCGTCTACACCACTTTTTATCCACCTACCCTCCATGGACACTTACCTCCAGCAGTTGCTGAAAACTTTTTGGTTCCACACATTCCATGTCCACGGTGTCATTTAAAAAGGAATACTCTGCTTGGCCTGGAGTACTGCAGTAGCTGAGATCATTACTGTTCAGAAAAGTGCGCAGTACGTCGGAGCTGTCACTTTGAGCCCACCTTCCCTGAGGCTTGTAGTGATTTTGAGAGAGAACAAGTAGCGGCTCATCCTTGTCCCCCTGCTGTCAGAAGGAAAAGGTTTTAGCAGCAGTACAAATGTCAAGAGAACATACACAAAATAGTGGTCATTTATGTAGAGTGTTCAACTGGGAATGACAACACATTTAAATCCTGTATTTTAAATATACCCAACCGGGAGCCATATATGGCCCTCAAAGCCATCTGATGTTGCACTGGACCTGCTGTGGGGAAAATGGAAGGGGGAATAAGAACCAACGTATACAAGTAATTAAAGTAAGGTTGGAAGGAGAGCGATACAGGAGGGGCGAAATGGCAAAAAGAGGTAGCATGGAGGAATGTTATGACTTTGAATTTACACCCTTACCCCCTGATAAAATCTTTGGCACAATAATTTTTCTATATTAAACTGGAATACCCATTCGTCACAAAATGTTTGTTGTTCCAGGTACAGGGACAACCCCCCCCCCCCCTTGACACATTAACAACATGAAATGTGAGAGATCATACCTTTCATACCTTTTGAATTTAGGGGTGTGGGGCAAGTGTAAAAAAAAAATCACCCTAATGGAGTTTGTGGAAAAAGTATGTATCATCATTGAAAGTAACAGTTAAATACAGCGCTTAGGCATAAAAAAAAATAAATAAATAATCAATAGCTCAACATGTCAGACTCAAGTCCAAAAAGCAAGTCCAAATAGAATTGTAGTAGAAATACACAGAGCTTTTCATCAATCCAAGGTGACAGAGTTATTCCAAAGCGCATGCACCAAACACCACTGGGTGACCACCACCGATAAATATCTTACTTTTACCAAATAAAGGAGGTATTTGAGCATTCAGATAAAATCAATCCAAGCCAGGGGAATCAGAGTAAATCATTCCTCCAATTGCTATGGTAATGTAAAATCGCATAAATCCCGGTATTCTCAAATGCAACACAGCCAACAGGCTTAAGCCAATGCAGCATGTAAACGGGAAAAGAAAACAGACGACATCTAGAGCACCACTGTTGAATCCAAACTAAAGTGCTTTAATAAATTAAATGGAATAATACTCACAAACATTTATTAAAATAGCGCATTCCAGCAAACCAATTCAGAATAACTCAGTAACCTTGGATTGATGAAAAGCGCTGTGTATTTCTACTACAATTCTATGTATCATCATTGTTGTTAAAAATACCATTTTGTGAATACTCACCTGTAAAATGGGTATTCTAAGTATGTCACACAACCCGCTTCAAAACATTAATTATTACACTTGGGTTACTCCACCAGCAGGTGGCGACGTTGCAGAGAAGTCTTGAAAAACGAGCCCCTCCTGATCCACAATACCTGGGACCTCCCACTCATTGCCCAGTATTCAAACAGCAGTAAAGACAAGGTACCAGGAAAAAACCATTGGCAACCCTCAAACTGTAAACGAAGCTTCACCCTATAAAGAATCCAGGATACCAAAAAGGGCGGGTGAAGCGGGGTGTGTGACACACTTATAATACCCATTTTACAGGTGAGTATTCACAAAATGGTATTATTGTATGTCACACACCCCGCTTCAGATATTAAATCATTAGACTTGGGACATCCAAAAGCAGTGTCCAGAAAGGGCGGGTATCCAACAAGGCCATAATGCAAACTCAAACCACTGCAGCCTGCAGAACTTTGCGGCCAAACACAGCATCCGCTTAAGCCCGCACATCAACCTTGTAAAACTTGGAAAAAGTGTCAACAGAAGACCAAGTAGCAGCCCTACAAAATTGATCAACAGAAGCCTGGTGCTGAAAAGCCCAAGACGCCCCAACAGCACGAGTAGAATGAGCAGTGATACGAAAAGGGGAACCTACCCCTTGGTAGAAAAGGCCCCAACAACAGCCTGACGAATCCATTTGCTAATGGAAAACTCAGCAGGAGCCAAACCCTTCCTAGGCCCAACAGGGCACCACGAAAAGACATCAGTCTTACGAAAAGGAGATGTAGTAATCAAATAGTACTTCACACAGCGTACCACATCCAAACAGTGCAAACCCTCTCCTTGTCATTCCTAGGCTTAGGACACAAGGAAGAACAATGTCCTGGTTAAGATGAAAAGCAGAGACCACTTTAGAAAGAAAGTCCGATTTGAAGCGGAAAACCACCTTGACCTGATGTCTTCCAAAGTAAGGAGCCTGAACCGACAAGGCTGCCAACTCCGAGACACGCCAAACCGAAGTGATGGCCACCAACAAGGCAACCTTGTGAGTCAGAGTAGAAAGAGCAATAACCTGCAAAGGCTCAAGGAGGAGCCTGAAGAGCAGAGATAACCAAATTCAAATCCCAAACAGGGAGCAAAAGGCTTCCTAGGAGGCCGCAAATGCGAGACCCCCTGGAAAAAAGTCTTGACCAAAGGAGGAAACGCAAGGATTATTGAAAAATAAAACAGACAAGGCAACAACCTGCCCCTTTAAGATACTCAGCTGAAAACCAGAGTCCAGCCCCAATCGAAGAAATTCCAAAATCCTGAAAACAGAAAAGACCCGACAGGGCAAAGATCTAGCCTCACTCCAATCAATATAAGATCTCCAAGTCCTATAATAGATGGAAGAAGAGGACCTCTTCCCGGCACTAATAAAAGTCTGAATAACAGATCCGAAAAACCCTTCCTCCCCTAAGATGGGGGTTTCAGCAGCCAGGCCGTCACAGCCAGCGTTGATAAATTGGGGCAACGCAGTTGACCCTGTGTGATAAGATCCAGCCGAAGAAACAGATCGAACTGATCCACTGCCAGACAAACGATGTCTGCGAACCACACCCTCCTTGGCCTCCTTGGAGCCATGAGAATGGCAGGAACCCCGACCAGGGCCAGTTTTCGCAACACCTTGCCTAGCATGGGGATCGGGGGAAACAGATAAAGGAACACCAGGTCCCCCCAGCTCAGGGACATGACATCCACCGCCAGAGCCAGAGGATCCTGAGAGAGCGACACGAATGTCGGAAGCTTGTAATTGTGACGAGAGGCAAACAGATCCACCTCCAGCGTCCCCCACCGGAGACAAAGCAACCGAAAAACCTGAGGGTGGAGAGACCATTCCCCCCGGCGGAAAGAGCACCTGCTCAGAAAGGCCGCGTCCGTGTATTCCAATTCTGGAATGTACACTGCCGAGATGCAAGGGACATGAGTCTCCGCCCAGGCTAGAATCAGAGACACCTCTCTGAGGGCATCCAGACTGCGAGTCCCTCCCAGGCGATTGATGTAAGCAACCGCCAACCGATCGTCCAACCGAACCTGAACCGGCAAGCCCTGTAAATGCTGTGCCAAGAGAGACAGAACCAACCTGATGGCTCTCAACTCCAGAATGTTGATGGGCAAGTGGGCCTCCAGAGGACCCCACCTCCCCCGGAACCGAAAGTCCTTCCAGAAAACTCCCCATCCCGACAAACTGGCGTCCGTGGTGACAGTTTCCCAAAGAGGCAACAGAAAGGACCTGCCCCTCAAGATAATGTCCAAAACCATCCACCACAGGAGAGACTGCCGAACCCGGGAAGACATCCGGAAAGACCGATCCAACGACCGCGGTCACCGGTCCCAAGACGCCGACAGATGAAACTGAAGCGTCCTCGTGTGAAACTGAGCAAAGGGAACCGCCTCGAAGGAGGCTACCATCAATCCCACCAGTCTCATCCCTAACCGGATGGACAGGCGAGGATTGGATATAAGAAACTGCGCCAATTCCTGAATCAAGAGAACCTTGGGCTGAGACAGAAACACTTTGTGTTGACAAGAATCCAAGGACATCCCCAGGAAGGACACCACCCTGGCCGGAGCGAGGGAGGACTTGGGATAGACGATCACCCAGCCGTCACTCTCCAGAGAGGACACCACCGTCCTGGTGTCCGTCTCCAATTGACCGAAGAAAGGAGCCATGATGAGAAGGTCATCCAGATAAGGCACGATGCGAATCCCCTGAGCCCTGAGAAGGGCCATCACTCCGGCCAGCACCTTGGTGAACACCTTTGGAGCCGAGGTAAGGCCAAACGGAAGAGCCACAAGTTGAAAATGCCCATCTTCCACCATGAAAAGAAGAAACCTTTGATGAGCCGGAAAGATAGGAACATGAAGGTAGGTAGCCTTGATGTCTACGGACGTCATGAAGTCCCCCTGCCGAAAAGAAGTGGTGGCAGATAGCCGAGTTTCCATGCGAAATTTCCAAGGACGTATAAACCTGTTGAGGAACTTCAGATCCAGGATGGGACGCACCGATCCATCTTTCTTGGGCACTGTGAAGAGATTGGAATAATACCCGAGGCCCACATCCGAGGACGGAACCGGGCAGATGACTGCCATGTCCAGAAGATTCCTTACCGCCGCCAGGAGCCCCTGCGCGGCCAAAGGATCCATGGGCACATGAGACCTGAAAAACCTTGGAGGAGGTCGGGACTCGAACTCCAGCTTGTAACCGGACGACACCACCTCCCGAATCCATCTATCCGAGACCGCCTGGTCCCTGACCTGGGATAAGTGTCGCAACCGTCCCCCCACCCGCATGGATGAGGGCACCCCCTCATTGCTGAGCGGGCCTGGCAGCGGGTGTTGGCTTGGAGCCCCAGGAGTGACCGGGACTGCTTCTACCCTGGTTCCAACCGGCACCCCTGAAGACAGGGAAAAACCGCGCCCCTGCCAGCTCTGGCTCCCCGAAAGGAGGGATTAAAAGAAGCCGCCCCCCCGAAAGGAACAGCATAGTTACTTGCTCTGAGGTAACTTACCTCCCCTGGCAACAGAATCCAATTTCTCACCAAACAGTCGCAAACCCTAAAAGGGAAGAGCCTTTTTTTTTTTTTTGAATCAAAATCAGCAGTCCATTGCCGCAGCCACACCAACCACCGGATAGCCACCAACAAGGCCGCGGTCCCACTACACATCACCGTGGCATCAACCTGAGCGGCAAGAACAAACGATTCACAACGCTTGAGAGCCTCAGACTCTTCACAAACAGGATCAAGGCCCGACGACAAGTCCCTGATAAAGGACCTTGCAGCCAACATCAAAAGTGCCGAAGCACAAAACCAGCCTCAAAGCCGAACCAACACTGACAAAGGCGTGGCGAGCCAGCTGGTCACTCCGTCGATCCTCACCATCCTAAATAGTAGTACAGTCAGGAGAGTGCAACACAGCCGTGTTAGACAGCCCCAAAACCGGAGCATCGACCTCAGGGAAAGAAGACCATCGCTTAACCAAGTCCGCCGGGAAAGGATACTCTTTATCCCAACTAGGCGTAACACCAGCAAAACGGGTAGGCTGCTCCCATTCTTTAAGTATGACATCCTCAAAATGTCGTGGACTGGGAATTCCAAGCGCGGCTAGTCCCCGTCAATTAACTCACCCTTAGGCGGAGGAGCCGCCTCAACATGTGAGCCAATATTGAAGGGGTGTCGAAGACCACCCCAGTAGCCTGGTCACCTGCAGCGCCAAGCAATTGCTGGACATCAGGCTCATCCGAATCCTCAAAGAGCTCCCCCTCCTCAGCCGGGGGGCAATCGGCCCAGTCCAAGGACTCAAACACATCAACATCGTGATCCAGCGGAGCGGGGGAAAAGTGTTTCCGCTTAGCCGGGGCCTTCTGAGCAACCACCGCGGAAAACGTTTTCTCAAGGCTGGCCAACCCGGCGCACACCTCGGAATGCGAATTCCCACCCATGACCACGTCACACGGGGTCCGGAACAGGCGGAGAGGGGTAGGTGATGACACGGGCAGCGAGGAGCCAGAGGCCGGAGTACCGGGCTGGCGCGCAATGTTCCACCGTACACATGGAATGCATATTATGACAGCATCCCCTGGGAGAGGAGCCCCACAACCCCCAAATAGCCTGGATTGCCCCAAAGGGCCGTTTCCGGTATCGCTAGAAGCCTCCATAATGGTGAAATTGTGGTATTCGCAATTACCCAGGGATTTATGCAATAAGCGACCCGGGATGCCCCTTTTAAATGTCCCGTGTGGGAGGATTTGTAATTATAAAAGGACAATACCCCAATAGCCAGGCATCTAAAACCGGGAGACCCCTTCAGTATGGGAACCCAGAATCTGCAATGGAAAAGAAAACAGTCACTCCATGGCCCATAGACAAATCAAACATGCAGCAGCACAGGAATAAAAAATGCAATTATGCACAACAAAAATTAATGGGCAACAAATGCATACATATTAAAACATAAGGACAGAGTGGGATTCGAACCGGCACCGTCAGGGAACAAACTCCATAAGCGTGTGCTCTAACCGCTGGACCGTACAGCCGGCTACCAATTCATTGAGGGAACACTTCCAAAAGCGCTACATCAACAGCATACATCTGCCCAAAAACAAGAAGAAACTCACCACGGCGGCAGAAAGCAGTGTACTCCCATCGCAGTATGTGATTGCGTCAAGATGGGGGGGGAAAGAATGAACGAGAAGGAAGAGAAGAAGAAGGGCAGGCCGTCTCAAGCGCGCGAAGCGCTCCGGCCCCGCCCCCCTTCCCGGACACAGTGCAGCGCAGGCCGCGCGAGACGCGGCCCCGCCAGACAACCGTAGCACACCACACAAGGGGAGGCAGCGGGCACCGCACGCACATGGCGCCCCCGGCCTCACCGCATCGCAAGCCGAAAAACCTGACAAAAAAACCTGTGCAAAACGGGAGCGGGCGGAACAGCGACAAACGCGCCGCCCGGCCCCGCCCCCCATCAAGGCAGAACCTACCCAGGCATGGCACCATACAACTGCCAACCGCCTGAGGTGGGGAAGCTCTCCAAACTCCACATCATGTCAGAGTAAAAATACAAGCAAGCACACAGTAATCACACTCAGCAAGCACTAGTAATCACAGAGCCCCCCCCCCCCCCCCCTCCAGCACAGGGAGAAGGGACCAAGCGGGGAACAGGGCCAATACCCATAGGGAGGAACGGGACGGGGCATCCCAAATCCGGATCACCAGGCCGGATAGCCGCGTTGCCCCATAGTATGGGGTCTACCGGAGGAGCTAAGCTCCTAGGCACCTTAAGGTGCCGTCTACCCTCGCACGGCCAGCAGCCTAGGCTGGGAGGCTTCACTTTTAAGGGGCATATAAAAAATAGCCGAGCGGAAATAGACCAGAAGGGGGGCCTGGGTGTTACCCTGGCTACCTGCAAGCAGGAGACTTCATTCTTCTGTCTTGTCGCCATCTTGCAGAGAAGAACACTGGGGAATGAGTGGGAGGTCCCAGGTATTGTGGATCAGGAGGGGCTCGTTTTTCAAGACTTCTCTGCAACGTCGCCACCTGCTGGTGGAGTAACCCAAGTGTAATAATTAATGTTTTGAAGCGGGGTGTGTGACATACTTAGAATAATACCTTTTTGTGAGTACTCACCTTTAAAACGGGTATTATGAGTGTGCCATACACTCCACTTCGATCTTCATGACATGTGGGTAATCTCCAGTAGAGGGCGAACTTCTGCAGAGATGAATATGGAAAAAAGAAAGCCTCTCCCGGTTCATATATACCTGGGACCTCCCACCAATTTCCCAGTGTAAAAAAGCAGTAAAGGGACCAGGAAGAACCAATTATAACCTTAAACAATCAAAACCAATGGTTCACCATATAAAAGCCCCAGAATACCTGAAAAAAAGGGGTGGGGCGAAGTGGAGTGTATGGCACACTCATAATACCCGTTTTAAAGGTGAGTACTCACAAAACAGTATTATTCTAAGTGTGCCATACACTCCACTTCGATCTTCATGACATGTGGGACATCCAATAGCAGTGTCCGTCATGGGTGGGAACCAGAAACAGTAAAGAATGTACCAACTCAAACCACTGCAGCTTGCAGAACCTTGCGGCCAAAAACAGCATCCGCTGAAGCCCGCACATCAACCTTGTAAAGCTTGGAAAAAGTATGAACGGAAGACCAAGTAGCAGCCTTACAAACTTGTTCAACAGAAGCCTGGTGCTGAAAAGCCCAGGATGCACCAACAGCACGAGTAGAATGCGCAGTGACCCTAAAAGGGGGAGTCCTCCCCTTAGCAGAATAGGCCCCAACAATGGCCTGACGAATCCATTTGCTAACCGTAGACTTAGCAGGTGCCAAACCTTTCCTGGGCCCGCAGAGCACCACGAAAAAAGCGTCCGTCTTGCGGAAGGAAGAAGTAGTCACCAAATAGTACTTCACACAGCGAACCACATGATGACTTTTCCAATAACCTCCCCAGCCCGACAGGCTGGCATCCGTGGTAACCGTCTCCCAACAAAGGACCAGAAAGGATCTGCCCTTCAACAGGTTGCTCGATCCCAGCCACCACCGAAGGGACTGCCGAACCCTGGGAGACATCCTGAAAGGTTGATCCAATGACTGTGGACACCTGTCCCAATGCGTCAATGGGTGAAGTTGAAGAGATCTCATGTGAAACTGTGCAAACGGTACCGCCTCGAAGGAGGACACCATCAAGCCCACCAGTTTCATCCCCTGTTGGATAGAGGGACAAGGACTGGCCAGAAGAAGGCGGATCAGACCCTGAATCCCCTGCACCTTGGTCTGGGGCAGAAACACTCTGGCCTGAATGGTATCCAGATTCATGCCCAGAAATGAAATCACTCGAGATGGAGAGAGAGAAGACTTGGGGCGGTTGATCACCCACCCGAACCTCTCCAGGGTCGACACCACCTGGTGGGTGTCCAGCTCCGCCTGATGGAGGGAAGAAGCTGAAATCAACAGGTCGTCCAGATAAGGCACAATGCGAATGCCCTGAGCAGAGCCATTATTCCCGCCAAGACCTTGGTGAAGACCATCGGCGCCGAGGTCAGTCCGAAGAGAAGGGCTACAAACTGAGAATGTTGATCCTCCACCGCAAACCGGAGGAATCTCTGATGTGCCAGAAAAATTGGAACATGCAGATACGAAACCTTGATGTCTATGGATGTCATAAAATCCCCTTGGCGAAGGGAATTGATAGCCGAGCGCAGAGTCTCCATGCAGAACTTTTTGGCTCTGATAAACCTGTTGAGAACCTTGAGATCTAGAATGGGTCTCACCGAACCCTCCTTTTTGGGAACCGTGAAAAGGTTGGAGTAGTAACCCCTGCCTCTCTCCAACGGAGACACCGGGCATATAACTCCCATGTCCAGAAGGTTTTTCACTGCTAACAGGAGCCCCTGTGCAGCCTGAGGGTCCGAGGGCACCCGAGACCTTAAAGTGGACCAACACCCAGGATTTTGACTATCCTGGGTTTTGGTCCACTTCGGCGGGGCACCCCAATCGGGGGTGCCCCGCTGTGTGAAACCCCCCAGAAAGCCCCAAAATCTTACCTGTCCCCGCTCCCACGTGACTGGACGGTCCAATCCCCGCCAACGTCCGCCGGCCGCCGCCGAAGATCAGGTAAGGTGTTTGGGGTTTTTTTGGGGGGTTTCACCCCGCGGGACATCCCGATCTCGGATGTCCCGCGGGGTGGGAGGTGATCGGCCCGGGAATCTTATAGATTTCCGGGCCGATCACCTCTCGGTGTTGGTCCACTTTAAGAATCTTGGAGGCGGCCAGTACTCGAACTCCAGTTTGTACCCGAAGGAGACCACTTCCAAGATCCAATTGCCCGTGACCTCCCGGGCCCAGACCTGGAAGAAGAGCCGCAGCCGTCCCCCCACCCTTGCGGGTGAGGGCGCCCCTTCATTGCTGAGCCGGTTTAACGGCAGGCTTGGGCTTGGAACCCCAGGCAGCCGAGGGACGTGCCCGACCTCTGCCCCTGTTCTAGGACGAGCCCCTAACACCCGAGAAGGCCAAACCCCTA
Organism: Gastrophryne carolinensis; assembly: GCA_027917425.1. Lineage (NCBI taxonomy): Eukaryota > Metazoa > Chordata > Amphibia > Anura > Microhylidae > Gastrophryne > Gastrophryne carolinensis. The sequence continues at coordinate 39,684,630 of CM051235.1, read as the reverse complement.
GTTGCTCTGGCCCCTCGAAAGGAAGGAGTGAACGAGCCAGCCCCCCCAAAAGGGACGGCGCCGTTTCTTCCGCTGAGGTAACTTACCTCCCTTAGCAACAGCATCCATTTTATCTCCAAACAGCCGCGTATCCAAGAAGGGAAGAGCTGTAAGCGACTTCTTGGCCCCAAAGTCCACCGTCCACTGGCAGAGCCAGACCAATCTGCGCATAGCCACCAATAAGGCTGAAGTCCTACTACACACGACAATAGAATCTTCAATAGCAGCCAAGACAAAATCCATGAACAATTCACATCTCTTAAGGGTAGCGAACTCAACGCTAGCTGGATCAAACTGAGAGTCATTCAGCCAGTCCCTGATAAGAGATCTGGTAGCAAGCGACACTAGGGCAGATGCACAAACGCCGCAGGGCAGAGCCCACGCTGGCAAATGCGTGGCACGCCATCTGATCAAGGCGCTTATCCGCACCATCCTTAAGTGAAGTGGCGTCAGGGGTGTTCAGCACAGAAGAGCTGGTCAAACCTAAAACTGGCGCATCGACCTCGGGAGGAAAAGGCCAGCGCTTAACCGCCTCCACCGGGAAAGGATACTTCTTATCCCATCCCTGAGGAGCACCAGGAAGCCGACTGGGCCTCTCCCATTCTCTAAGGATCAGCGCATCAAAGTGACCCTGGGTAGGAAATTCCAGACGGGGCTTGCGGACCCCCAAAAATTCCCCCTTCTTGAGAGGAGGCGCCTCAGGTGGGTCAATATCCAACACCTCCAATAGATGTGACAAAACAGTGGCCGTATCTACGGCATCCCCCAGCGCCTGCCCGACATCGGCATCACCAGACTGAACATAATCAGCCTCTGTTTCCTCATACAATTCCCCATCCTCTAACGGGGAATAATCCGACAAATCAATGGAATTGTCGTCAACATCCCACAAGGGCTGGGCCGACGACAAATGTCTCTTTTTAGCCTGGGCCTTCTTGCCCACCGTGCTAGTAATACATTTCTCGATGCTGGCCAACCTAGCACAAACATCAAAGTGCGACTCCCCGCTGGCGCCAACGTCACTTGGGGTACGGATAAGGTGGGGGGGGAAGGCGATGAAGCGAGAGAAGCTGACCCAGAAGGCTGGGTACCAGACTGCCGCGTTATGGCCTTTTGTGCACATGGTATACAGATCAGCACATTCTCCCCCGTAAGGGATACCCCACACCTGGCCGGGATTGACCCAGAGGGAGCCCGAGCCAAGTATCCTGCGGAGCCTCCACATGGTGATTTTGCCGTCAATTGCACGACCGTAGGGAAATTACGCAAAAGCAACCCGGGATGCCCATTAAAAGTCCCAGTGGGAGGATTTGAGGCGATCAATTTTACACTAGGGACCCCAGGACCAGGAGGAACCCCTTAATATGCACAAATACGATGCAATCTGTAACACACAAACAGGCATCATAAGTGCAATCCCCAGAAATATATATATAAAAATACATATACACATGACACATAGCCGAGGTTGCCCCGAAGGACCCCCAAGCACGCCATCCCCAGAAGTCTCCATATGGTGATTATCACCGGCACAATAGGCCAGTATAGGGTAAGGGCTAATAAACGCCACCCGGGATGCCCACAGAGAGGGCCCAGAGGGAAAATGGGGGAGGGATAGGACAGGGTGAAACCACAATACACCGTTATCCCGCCTGAAAGACATAAGCAAAAAGACACATAAACATCCCGCAGCACATGCCCCAACACGAAGAAAAAAAAAAACCCATGGGGGACTCGTGGACCGAGAGCACGGCACACACAGGCGACCAGAGCACAGTCAAGGGATCAGTGGAGGTAGATCAGGAAGAGCAAGTCACCGCCGCAGCCCACGTTGACGAGGAGCCTCCGGAAAAACAGTTCACAACACGCAGCTAAGATGGCGCAACGATCAAGCACCTCGAGGGGCGGGCCGCGGGGGAACGACACGATATAAGTCATCCCCCGGCGCCACCCCCACGAAGAGCGCGAAAAAACGCGCCCACGTGACCCGCGCCTGCGCCATGACAGTCTGACATTAAAGACATCAGTAAAAGTGACGCCCGCCGCGGAACGCAGTACACAACAACCGCCATGCAGGCTGTGCTGTGCATTAGGAAAATATAAGCATCCCACAGCACATGCACAGAAAAAATGGACCACTGCCGAGGAAACAGCGCCAGGAGCATCACCATCAGGAAGGGAAGGAGCCTACAAAGTGAAGACCACCCGAGATCCGGAGGAAGAGGGGCTCACAGCACAACGCAGCAGCCACCATGCGCTCGGCAAATGGCGCCGACAGCAGCTCCTCGAGGGGCGGGCCCCGCGACGACGCGGAACATCGTGCGGCCCCGTCCCCCACCCGCAGCAGCAGAGGGGGGGCAAAAGCGGACTCCGGGCGCCAAAGAGATCAAAATAGCGCCCTGACCACATAGAGGAACAGGCAGGGGAGGCCTAGCGCTTCCCTGCCACGGAGAGATGACACGCCGCTGCATGTCTCCTCTAGCCCCCAGAGCCTGATCGGCGGCCCCGGCCGGGGCCCACGCACCCCCCCCCCCCCCCCGCCTTGTAGCCTGAACCAGAGGAGAGGTGCAGAAGAGGAGGAAAGGTGAGTAAGTCAAGTAAAGAAAAGTACAAGTGCACCACACACAAAAAAATGAAGCTTGTGAGACATAATTAAGGGGTCCCAAGGTGGTTTCCCCCCCCCCCCAATATAGGCTCACCATTGACTATGGCCGGCTACCCTTTGGGACAGGGTCTGCGGCCCAGAGCATAGCTCTGCCGAACGCCTGACCCTCGGCGATCCCCTATCGTCACCTGATCTGTAGCCGGAGGCTGGGAGGCAGAAAGGGTCCACGGAAAAAGGTGGGAATAGGGCTGCAGCGGCCGACAGGCTTGGGATGCCCCGCTCACCTGCGATATCCATAGAGAGATAACATCCATCTTCGCTGTCAGACTGCAAGAAGACTCTGGGGATTAATAGGGAAACAGATGCCTTTAAATGACCTGGGAGGAGCCACAAGTTTCGTCTTGCAGTCAACTGCGCCACCTTGTGGCGCATAACCCAAATGTCAAGAATGGAGCGACCCGAGCAGGACACCAGGAAAATCCAGTGTTACTAATTGCCTTCTGAAATCACCTAATTAATAAATACCATCTGTATGTAATTTATTAGCCTTGATACTTATCTAAGACTTACCAGTTTTCTCACCCACAGTGGCATCCTTCCATTTGTCTGCAGGAATGTGGGATCTGTTAAAGCATAAAAAGACCCATGACCCAAAATGTTACCATTCCTAAAGTGAAGCAAGGTTTCTTAACAAGGCACCGTGCAAGCAATGGCAACAACAAGGCAGCTCTCCTGAAGCCTGTGCCATGTGCCCCTCTTCAATTTCCTACAGCACATTGTAGATGCTGTAGCAGGTTTCCAAAGTTTGTTCCTTCTTTTAACCTCCTATCTCACCACAATGCACTGAATATATTCCTATCAAGTCACTGGTACATCCAAGACGTTCATAGTGAGGACAGTGATGATGATGTCTCATCTCCCCACAGGCACTGTGCAGGGTGGGTGCAGGGGGCTGGAGTGCAGAGTTTGGCATGCAATTAGCATTAATAACTCATTCTGCTGCCAGGATTTATAGCTAGGTTTCCCAGCCCAATCAATACCCCCCCCCCCCCCCCGGGCATCCAAAACTGTGTGAAACCCCCAAGGTCATTCCATACACTTACAATTTTGGAGGGTGCTGAGGGGGCTGCTGAGAGCACATGTATGGATCTCTTTTTTGAACTTTTAAAACTTACAAGTAAAAGTTACATTTTAAACTTTGGCTGGATTCTCAAATATATGCATTCCATACACTTACCTTGATTCCCGGTTCAGTGGTGCATGCGCGAGCCTCATCCCCGCTGTCCCTCTAGCAGGACACGAGCGTGCGGCAGGCATTTGTGAATGGCCGACGCAGGCATGCTCCCTGTTACAGGGTAGCGGGGTATGCAGCTGTCAGTGCGCTTGGAGCCGTTGCTCTTAGGCGACATGACGTCGGCGGCTCCGGGTGCACTGATTGGACGAGTGGCCGCACATGCACCGTAGGACTGGGAAGAGGTGAGTTGGCTTCAGCGATCTGGGGGGTTTCACACAGTGGGGCACCGCCAATCGGGGGAGAAAGGACCAGAACCCAGGATAGTCAAAATCCTGGGTTTTGGTCCACTTTAAGGAGATTGGTGCTGAAGCCAAGGCTGTGTGATTGATTATATGTGCTAACCACAATCTCTGATTCTGCATTTATCTCCTTTAGAAGAAGGAAGGGGAGGGGCATCTAGCGCAAGCAAGCGTTTGCTTTTGCATACACTGTCCAGAATGACGACCTCCGAGTAGCAGTAGTGAGTTTGAATTTGATGTTTCAGCCCGAAGTTCTGCAGAGGGAGGAAATGCTGTCTTCAAGTTGTATGATGCCACCTCCACCAAGGTTTCATTTACTTTCTGTGTGGTCATGAATGTTGACGAGTACTATAAATCTTATATATCCTGATCAGCAGACACAGTTTTTACCCAGACCTTCGTATTTTTACACAATATAAATTACATTGTGACAGATGTGTCTCATAATCGTGGCTAGAAAAACTACAACTACTACCACTCTCATAAAAGGCCCTATGTAGCTATAAAAAAAAAAAAAAAAAAAAAAAGTAAAAAAGTTATGACCTCTGCAACGGAAAGAAGGGGAAAAATGATGGTCTGTAAGGCTATTATACATCAACGTTCTTTATATGAGACAGATTCACCATTTGTGATGAAATAAAGGTTTCTTAATTTTTTTATGTGAAAGCCAGGAGGTTAATGTGGTCATGCGGCATCACAATGTTAGCAAGTGCAGTGGTCGCGTTTACTGGGCTACTGGCCGCATGACCACATTTGGAGCGTGGGTGTGTTAAAGTGGAAGCGAAAGGAGGGGCAAACTTTGGAGACCTGCTCCAACATTTACAGCGTGGTGGAGAAACAAATGGGACAGGCACCGGGCGAGATCCTTGCTGCCCCATTATAGCCATTGCCTGAACTGCAGAGCAGGGTAACACAGGAATATATAAAAGCAACTTAACAAGAAACAAACAAATACTTTGTCAGACTTGAGGAAACAGCTCTTATAAATATACCTGTTTCAAAGCGCTCTTTATAAGGGGTTTCCAGTGAAGGCTCATCTGCATTACTTTTATCCAAGAACAAGTCGTCATGAGAGCTCTCATCCAAAAAGTCAGCTAAGAAAGTTTCTCTTCTATAAACACAATTACATTGAAAGGTTTAATACTGTCAGTTTAAAAGGATCTGTCCAGGCAATCGGGGAAATATATCTATCTCACATTTCTTAACACTGCAGATAATAAAAATTACTGTGTGCCAAAAGTCTCACAACTTCCAAGGTCAGCCTCCAATCGCCTGTGACAAATGCCTGTCCCCTTCAAGATGGATGGCTGTCGTTTCCACACCCATGCTCCAAATGTGGCCATCCCCAGGTTGGGGTCAGTGATGCCCACTCCCTTGCATTGAATGGAGTGGGCATGCTCCAGACACTGACTGACTGATGGAGGCCGACCATGGGCTTTGTGGAAATCAACATAAGTACCCATTATATTTTGTCACACTGGATCAATTGTTTATTTTTTTTACTGTTGCCTGGACATAACTAAATACGGTATATGGACACAAAGTGAGGGCAACCATCGGGTGTTTAGCACTTTAAGAGAGACCTTGATAAGAATGAAGCAAATGTGTATGTGAGCATACAGATAATGTAGTTACATAGAGGCCGATTCAATACTAGTGGCAGTTGAGCGTCTGTAGCGAGGCGCTCAGAGCGGCCGCTAGTATACGCCACGATCGGCTATGGTTCGCTGTTACCAAGCGCCTCAGTCGCTCGCCAGCATTGATTAATTTGATGTGCGAGTCGTTATAAACACCAGTACAGCGCAATATGGGAGCGAACGGTAGCGACTGGTCAGTGTGATCGACTCAAACCATATTCATCAAAAAACAGCCTCACACAGCGTCTGCGCTCAAAATTGTGTCGCTGTAGCCCAGAGCGCCAGACGCTGTGTGATTAAAATCCGTTTTTGAACACATATGCACTAGTACCATTGTTGTTACATTGTGACATTAACATTAAGACCTGTAATGGCAATTCTGCATATAAATATAAAAAATCCAAAAAGTTTTCAAAAATGACTTTTAAATAGGCCAGGAGAGGTCACGCAATGATTTGATTAAAAAAAAAAAAAAACCTTGTTTAAACAGAAGAAAAGTAGCGTCCATTGAAATGTATGGGAGAGCGACAGGTAATACCAGGCGCTCTTGAAGCCAGAGTGCTGGTGGGATACGCTGAGCCGTCTGTGATGATGAATCGGACGCTACATGGCGCTGTTAAGAGTTGCTCACCGGAATTGCTTTGATAAATGTGGTATTGCGTACAGCGCCCGGCATTCACCGTTCACTACCTGACGCTACGAGGCACTACCTAGCGCTATCCCTTGATTAATAAACCCCATAGTTCCTCCACAGTCCAATGACACAGAGTTGCCATAAAGCCAATCACGGCAATCAGTTTCCCAATAGTGACAAGAACATGTTATTCTACCTTATACCACCATATGGACACAAGAATCAGTGTTCTGCCACTAGGAATCAAGGAAGCCAACTGTACCATTTTGTATTATAAGTTATGCTTTAAAATGCAGCTGAACCCCTGACGTTCCACCAAATCTTAATCCCATTAGGTTGCTGTTCCCTACTTACCGGGAGCTGCTGCAAGAGTGTTCCTCCACCATTAAATCAGTTTTTTCTGATAGCGAGATCTCATCGAGGTGTTGCCTCATACAAGTAGTCATGATGGGATCCAGCTGCCAGATGAAGATGCAGCTGCAGTAAAATATAAAAAACATTGCCAACATTTAGAGGTGTACACTGTAGCCTTGTGCTAGTCAATTCTTGAATTCAAACTTTTAACAAGACATGAAGTTATTAGAAATCCAGTTTAAGCAAAAATGTGCTAAACCATTTTACCCAGACCTCTATGCTGCCCCCCTTGCTGCCACTAGTGCCATGAAAAAAAAAACACATACAAACAAGGCAGCCTGCTAAACCACAGCCACCCCAGGGGGTATGCAGAAAATGTTCAGGGGTGCACCAACAGAGAGGCTATTATGGCTATGGTATATTCTTTTAACAGTAAAACATAATCCTTTCTTGCATTAAAGAGTGCTACAATACCTACGACCTACTTATTTTGCTATCAATAATAATTGATCTAATTGCAGGTACTTGGTTGCAAGGTAGGATTAAGGGGTATTCTAAACCCCGAAACACATAACCTTCTTTAGGGGGGCAATATGGATTTACACCACAGCACAGGACACGTATGTTTTTAAGATTATTTTAAATTTTAAAAAGTTTTAAAGGGATTGACAAAAAAAATGCAATTCTGTGATTACTCACCTGTAGAATTGATTTTGTTGGTGTCCTGCTCGGGTCGCTTCATTCTTGACAGTTGGGTTATCCGCCACAAGGTGGCGCAGTTAACTGCAAGATGAAACTTGTGGCTCCTCCCAGCTCATATAAAGGCATCTGCTTCCCTAATAATCCCCAGTGGTTGAAAAGCAGTAACTACAGAGACAACCCAGGAGGCCAAAGACCATGTTAATTCACTCAGCCCCAAAATAAGCTCTCTCAAACAGTAATTACCATAACAAGGTAAAAAAAAAAAAAAAAAAAAAAAAAAAAAAAAAAGGAGGATAACATAACAAGGGTGGGATGAAGCGACCCGAGCAGGACACCAACAAACTCAATTCTACAGGTGAGTAATCACAGAATTGCATTTTTCTTGGTGTCCTGCTCGGGTCGCTTCATTCTTGACAATTGGGAAATCCAAAAGCAGTGTCCAGAAAGGGTGGGATCCCCAGTGAGCAAAAGCATGTAGTTCATGACACTACCGCCTGAAGCACCTTACGGCCAAAAACAGCATCAGCTGAGGCCCTAACATCAACCTTGTAAAACTTAGAAATGGTATGAACTGAAGACCAAGTAGCGGCCTTACAAATCTGTTCAACTGAAGCCTGGTGCTGAAAAGCCCAAGAGGCACCAATAGCTCTGGTAGAGCGAGCTGTGATCTGAAAAGGGGGTTCCTTTTTTTTGGCAGAATACGCTTGCTCCACCGCCTGTCTGATCCACTTGCTGATAGTGGATTTGGCTGGAGGCAAGCCCTTCCTAGGCCTGTCAGGAAGGACAAAAAGAGAATCTGACTTCCTAAAAGGATTCCGTAGGTACTACCTGGTTGCTAAGAGCTTGGACCACATCCAGAGAATGGCGGGTCCTCTCCTTAGAATTAGAAGGCGTGGGACACAAAGAAGGCAAGACAATGTCCTCATTGAGATGAAAGGCAGAAACAACCTTGGGTAAAGAGTCAGGCTTAAGACGAAAAACCACCTCATCCTGATGCCGCTCAAAGTAAGGAGGCTTCATACAAAGCGCCGCCAGCTCCAAAACGCAACGCACCAAAGTGATACCTACCAAAAAGATCACCTTCAGAGTCAAAATGGATAAAGCAGCATCGCACAAGGGCTCAAAGGGAGGACCCTGGAAAGCAGAAAGCACCAAATTCAAATCCCACACCGGTAGCATAGGCTTACACGGTGGACGTACATGAGTAACTCCTTGAAAAGAAGTCTTGATAAGTCTATGATTGTCAAAGGATCTTTGGAAGAAAATAGTCAAGGCCAAAACCTGCCCCTTGAGGGTATTTAGCTGGAGACCTGAATCCAAACCATGTTGAAGGAACTCCAAAATCCTAGAAAAAGAAAAAGTGCAACAGGGGAAACCCCTAGGACTTACACCAGGCAATGTAAGCGTGCCAGACCCTGTAATAAATCATGGAGGAGGATTTCTTCCGAGCCTGAATCATAGTACGCACTACCGGGACAGACAGCCCTTTCTCCGTCAAGATGGAGGTTTCAGCAGCCAAGCCGTCAAAGCTAGCGTTTGTAAATTGGGGTAGCGGAACAGACCCTGAGTGAGAAGCCCTGGATCGTCGGGCAAGACGTAGCGATCCACTGACATCTGGACTATGTCCACGAACCAACACGGCCTCGTCCAGCGAGGGGCCACCAGGATGGTATGTACCCCTTCCTGGGCTATCTTGCGCAGCACGCGACCCAGGAGAGGGTAGGGCGGAAAGGCGTAAAGGAGTCGGAACTCCATCCAAGGAATTGCCAGCACATTCGTGGTGAAGGCCAGAGCATCTCTTGACAGAGAAACGAACCTTGGAAGCTTGAGATTGTGTCGGGACGCAAACAGGTCCACGTCCGGCTGACCCCAGCGGCGACACAGGGCGTGAAAAATCTCGTTGCTGGGAGACCATTCCCCCAGACGAGAAGTCCCCCTGCTCAGGGAGTCTACCTCCTGGTTCTCCACTCCGGGAATGTAAAGCGCCGAGATGCAGGGAACATTCACCTCCGCCCAAGACAGGATCTGGGTCACCTCCTTGAGGGCTCGCTTGCTCCAAGTCCCGCCCTGATGATTGATGTAGGCGACCGCCGTCTGATTGTCCGAGCGGACCTGGACCGCACGACCCCGTAGATGGGGAGTCAAATGAAAAAGGACCAACCAGATCGCTCTCAGCTCCAGGAGATTGATAGGCAAGTGAGCCTCCTAAGGGCCAAAAACCTCCCCAACCGGTCAGACTGGGGTCCGTGCTGACAATCTCCCAACGCGGAGTCAGAAAGGATTTGGCCTCTAGAAGATTTCTTGAGTCCAACCACCACGAGAGGGACTGCCTGGCCAGAAGGGACAGAGAGAACTCCTGCTCCAGGGACTCCTTAGTTTGATCCCAAACGTTCAAGAGATTCAACTGAAGAGGTCTCATGTGGAACTGGGCGAAGGGTACAGCCTCGAAGCAAGACACCATGAGACCCACCAGCTTCATCCCCAGACGGACGGACGGGTGTGGACACGACAGCAAGGCCTGCGTCTGAAGACCCTCCACCTTCTGCTGGGGGAGGAACACCTTGACTTGAGAGGTGTCCAACGCCCAGGAAGGTCCTCACCAATGACGGAGTGAATGAAGACTTCGGATAATTGATCACCCAGCTGAACTCCTCGAGAGTGGACAACACTGTCCGAGTGTCGCTCTCGGCTTGCTGAAGGGATTGAGCAGCAATCAGCAAGTCGTCCAGATAAGGAAGAATACGAATGCCCTGGCCCCTCAGCAGGGCCATGACACACGCCAGCACCTTGGTGAACACCCGGGGGGCTGAGGAAATTCCAAACAGCATTGCCACAAATTGGTAATGCTGATCCTCCTGCGCGAACCTCAGAAACTTCTGATGTCCCTGGAAAAAAAGGGATGTGCAGGTAAGCATCCCTGATGTCCACCATGGTCATGAAGTCACCAGGCCGAAGTGAACTCACCGCTGACCGCAAGGTCTCCATGCAGAAGTGCTTGAATCTAAGACTTATTCTGGACCTGAAGGGTCTAAACAGATTTGTCAGAGTGCCGTCCTTGTGCACAGTGAAAAGATTGGAATAGAACCCTCGACCCGTTCCTGGAGAGGCACAGGACAAATCACTCCGGACAACAGAAGTTGTTGGACAGCCAATCGTAGGCCCTGCGCCGTCAATGGGTTCTGGGAAATCCGCGACCAAAGAAATCTTGGGGGCGGCCAAGCTGCCAGCTCTATTTTGTACCCGGAGGACACCACCTCCTGAATCCACCGGTCCGAGACATGCTGTCTCCAGACGAGAGCAAATAGCAGAAGCCTTTCCCCCCACCCGAATGGGTGAGGGCGCCTCCTCAGGCCTGAGGGGCCTTGGGAGTGGGCTTGGACTTGAACCCCCAGGAGGGACTGGGGCGACCGCGGGATCTACCTCGCCCCCAGAAGTCCCTGCGGCCACCTGAGAAGGAAGAATCTCGTCCTTCTCGAAAGGGACGAAAGGAAGAAGAGCCCCGAAAGGGCCGCACAGGCTTCCAACCCTGAGGGAGCCTCCCATCCTTGGCCAGGAGATCCAGACGCTCCCCGAACAGCCGGAGTCCCGAGAAGGGAATACCAGTGAGAGCTTTCTTGGCAGCGGCGGCGGCCGCTGCCCACTGACGCAGCCAGATAGAACAACGAAGAGCGACCAGCAGGGCCGAAGCCCTGCCGGCAAGCCGGACGGTATCATCCATGGCCGAAATCACAAAGGCAATGAAATCCGTGCAAGCTAAGAGATCCTTATACATCTCCGCTCGCTTGTGAGCTCTGGCGATATCCACAAGACGTCTCACCTTCTTTTTGATGGCTATGGAGACAATGGCCACGGCACAGACAGGGCGAAGACCAGTGCCCACAAACGTGAAAGCGTGACATGCCAGCTGATCCATGCGCCTGTCAGCATGATCGCGCAAGGAAGTAGTATCAGGAGATGGCATAACCGAGGAATTGGAGAGCCCCAAAACAGGAGCATCCACCTTGGAGGGACGGGACCAGAGGCAAATCAAGTCCTCCGAAAAGGGGTACCGTCTGTCCAGGCCTTTAGGCACTGACGGCAGCTTATTAGGCCATTCCTTAAAAACCATTTTAGAGAATAGGCCCTGTTCTGGGAAGACAAGACGCTGTCTCTCACGCTCAGAGGGCATGTACCACATATGAGACATAGCTTAACAAGTCCCGAGGGGGCCCCAAGCTCGCTATCCCCATAAGCCTCCATTATGGTGATTACAGCGGCAGAAATCAGGTCACAAGGCACTAACGGCCCAGAACCGGACAATCCCCAATTTGGTCCCTCGGAATGCATCATCGCGCGGCAATGCCCCCCCACCCATACGCAGTAGAAGGGCAGGACAAGAGTGGACTCCGGGCACCCGGAACACACAGCAGAGGAGAGGAGGCAGGGGAGGCCTAGCCCTCCTTGTCAGGGAGAGAAAACGCGCCGGTGTGCGCGCGGCGACGCTGACAACAAGCGCGCTACCCATACCAGAGCTTGCTTTGACGCCCCCGCGCCCCCCCTCGCAGACTGGACGCCAGGAGAGGAGAGAAGAGGAGGAAGCTGAGTAAAGGAAAAAACAGTAAAGTGCACCAACACACAAACATCAATAAAGCTTGTGGGAGAATATAATGGGTCCCAGGTGGTTCTCCCCCCCCCCCCCCCCCCCCAAAATGGGCTCACCATAGCCCATGGCAGGCTACCCTTTGCGACTGGGACTGCGGCCCAGAGCATAGCTCTGCCGAACGCCAGACCCTCGGCGTTCCCCTACCATCACCTGTATCCATAGCCAGAGGCTGGGAGGAAGAAAGGGTCCACTGAAACAGGTGGGAATAGGGCTACAGCGGCCGACGGGCTTGGGATGCCCCGCTTATCTGCGATATCAATAGAGAGAGAGAGAGACAGATCCATCTTTGCAGTCAGACTGCAAGAGAACTCTGGGGATTATTAGGGAAGCAGATGCCTTTATATGAGCCGGGAGGAGCCACACGTTTCGTCTTGCAGTCAACTGCACCACCTTGTGGCGGATAACCCAATTGTCAAGAATGAAGCGACCCGAGCAGGACACCAAGAAAAACTTGGTTGCAATTGCTTGTTGATAGGGGGTACTTGGTGTAAAGAAAAAAAAGTGAGGGCCACTGCCCTAGGCCATTTGGGGCACATTTATAGGCGGAATAGTGGTAGTTCCTGTTCTGGGAGGAGTTCCACCACTATTTAATGGGATCTCTATAGCTAGCACATGTTCTCCATATCTTTAATGTGTGAGGGAAGACCATTATTGAGAAGTCCAGAGAGATAGACCACCTGGAGGAAGAGAGGAAGAACCCCAGGCAGCACGGGCTAGGACAAAGCTCTCGCAGTCCTTAGAGGTATTAAGCCAACAGGTAACCAAGCTTCAAGTGGAGCTCAAGTAGGAAACCTGATTCAAGAAGAATGAAGACCAACTTTGTTTTATTAAGAAGTCATGTAGTTGGAAGTTGTCAACCAACAGTAATTGAACTCGCCACACCACACGCAATGCCATGTACCTTGGCACGTGTAAGGCTGGCGTCAACTGATGTGTCTTGTTGTTAGGAGAGCCCAGTTATATTCACTATGCATTTACTACTACTTACTTTTGTGAATAGGCAGCAGCTAAATAAGGTAGAACAAATGGGGCTGCATTTGCCATACAAAATTTACTATGGATGCACCCATTCACCCAACAGCAGCCTGACCAAACCCCAATGCAGAATCCTGAAGCTCTGGAGCTTGCGCTTTCCTGTCCCGCCAAGGGCCTGTTGAACTTAAAGCAGACCTTCACCCTGGATAAGAGCTTATCTTACATGTTTTCCTCACCTCCTACATACAGATTGCGCACATTAAAATTCATCCTACCTGCACCTATTGTGTTTTTTTAACTGTTTAACATCCAAGATAGCGGCCCATGGAGTTTCAGGCTGCCTGCAGCTCTGCTCTGTCTGTGTGCACTTGCGCAGCCCCTTTCCTCTCCTCAGTATGTGATGCTTCTGAGGCAAGATGGCAGCCCCCATATCCTATAACAAAGTTGCAGCCCAGCGGGGGATAGAATAATAAGTAAGCAACTAAAAATATAATAATAAATATATATATATATATATATATATATATATATATATATATATATTTTTTTTTTTTTTTTTTTTAATAAAATATATTAATTTTAGATGCTGGGGAACTGTTTTTTTTTTTTTTTTTTAAGGATTTTGGCTTTTCATTAAATGGTGCTGAAGGTCTGGTTTAACCCAGGGAAGCAAAATGGTCTTCAAAAATTGATAATTGAAAAAGTGATTGTCTAGGCAAAAAATCTTTACTCACCATTTGTCCCACGTAGATCCTCCAAAGACCCTCTGGTTACTGAAACTAGAGAACGAGCACAGATTCATCCTATGCTGGTTTTAAAACTCTCCCTTCTCAAAGATGGAATGACACCTTATTGCAATGATGTGGGTGTGCGTAGGGGCAGAATTCCATCTTGATGGAGGCCTCCATGCTGGACGCCAGGGTGCTAATTTTTTACATTCAGTAAGTTGTAAAACACCAGAGGCGGGCAGGGGATCAGCAGGAGACAAACATGTTCCTACATACTTATACAGGCGTTCCCTTGAGATAAGTATAGTGTCTGACTGTTGGAAGAAGTTCTGTATTACATCAGTCTCTAAAAAGTCATTGGCATCTGACCTCAAGGATTGCAGACCTGCGGCATAAACGTCAGTGGTGATGAAGGTCCTAGAACATTTAATGTTGTCATACCTGAAAGTCACTCATCACCACTGGGTCCCATTTCAGTTTGATACATCCAGCGGAGGACACATACACACTGTAACACACTGATCATGTCACAATGCTCTATGTCAACCCCTGCTGTGTGAACTCTCACAGAACGCTGAATCCAGTCACCCCTTCGAGCCCATGCTGTGGCTAACCACACTTACAGACAGCATGTGGCATCATTCGTTCCCACACAGCCATTCAGTTGCATTGGACGGGGCCATGCACAGCCGAGAAGATGTGCCATGGGCTCGGGGGCAAGAGAAAATCGGGCGTCAGAGGTGTTTCACCTAGTGGGGTATCCCAGTTCAGGATGCCTGGGGGCGAGGGGGAGAAAGCCTGCCCCGGAGTCACAGACTCTAGGGTGGGCTTTGATGAACTTCAAGTGCTGCAGCAACAATAAAAAATTTAATTGGACCAAAACCCAGGTTTTTGACTATCCTGGGTTTTGGTCCTTGCACCCAGGACACCCCGATCAGGGATGCCCCGCTGCGTGAAACCCCTCAGATCGCTGATGCCAACTCACCTCCTTCCAGTCCTACAGTGCAGGTGCGGCTGCACATCCAATCAGTGCTCGGAGCTCCAAGCGCGCTGGAGGCCGCATCCCCCGCTTCCCTTTAACAGGGAGCGTGCCCGTGCCGGCTATTCACAAATGCCTGGTGTGGGCACGCACCCCGCTAGAGGGATAGCGGAGATGTGGCCGCAGCTTGTGCATGCGCCGTTGGACCGGGAAACAAGGTGAGTGTATGGGCCGAACTGGGGGGGTTTCACACACCTGGGGGAGGGAATAGATCAGTTTTTCATCAAACCATTCATAAGCATAGATTTCAGCTATAATTTAAAAAAACGCTAACCTGTCACCAGAAACCGTGATCAGCCTCCTGCAGTCATATGTAAACTTCATGTCGGTCACAATATCTGCAGGAACAGGAACAGGTTAACAGTTATCAAACTATGTCTTTTAAATGTTCCCAAAGAGCCCTGCTTAAATTCCTGACCGGGCAGCTGAATACGAACCACAGTTACGAGCCAAGCCCCAGGCTTAAACCCACGTGGTCCTTGTTTCAGCTCTGTGGTCTCCAGGGCAGACCGCAACCCTCCCCCACCTCTAATTGATAGTCGATTGGCTGCAAGCTGCTCGTGAATTCTGTAATAGGTGCTTGTGTGTGCTAGGGGGTGGTCAGGAGCTCAGTTTCAGGGCAGGATATAAGCACTGGAAGGTAGGTGTAGTTTTTACCTAAACTGTCTCTTTGAATACTCCTAGCTTTCGCATTACTGACCTGTAAACCGTTTCTGGGTATCTGACAGCACATGTGTTATCACTAAATATAAGTGCTTTGCCTAATCATGACATTCATACATGTATTACTTTCCCCACAGATACTGTAAATGGGTCAATTTCAAGGCAATTTAAAGTGGACCATAAACCAGCGCGATCAGTCCGCACATGCGGCGTAGGACCGGGTAGAGGCGAGTTGGCATCGGCGATCTGGGGGGTTTTCACACAGCGGGGCACTATCCAAGATTCTTACACTTACCTTGTTTCCCGGTCCAACGGCACATGCGCAAGCAGCGGCTGCATCACCGCTATCCTTCTAGGGCACGTGCCCACGCCAGGCATTCGTGAATGGCCGGTGCGGGCATGCTCCCTGTTCGAAAGAAGCGGGGGATGCGTCCGTCAGCACGCTCAGAGCCGCTGGCCTTAGACGCTGGCTTAGATGGCGTGACGTCAACATCCACAAGCCCGCTGATTGGATGAGCGGCCACGCATGCACCGTAGGACCGGGGAGAGGAGCGTTAACTTCAGCGATCTGGGGGTTTAACACAGAGAGGCACCCCCGATTTGGGAACAGACCAAAACCCAGGATAGTCAAAACCCTGGGTTTTGGTCCACTTTAACTGTAATCTCTCTATTGCATAGTGTTTTCAGTACACTGAGGAGCTCTCTAGGACTTTTTCTATGTCTATGTTATCCACCATGTAAGATGATCTTCTATTTAATATTCCAGTAAAGCCAGTTCCTGTTACACCACAAACGTCTATCTGTATTTGACTCCGCTGCACCCAGCACTCACATTCTGCAACATAAATAACCGTTTTTGATTTAATCTCTGGTACAAGGCTTAGTTGGGAAGAGGGCGGGTCATGGCGCAGATTTACAGTTTGCCAGTTGAGAGTTCGCCGTGCATATGTAATTCGGCAAACGTCTCTGTTTTCAATAGAGAGGGCATGCGGGTGCATCCTCTGGCTATGTGTGCGCTCCCATCACAGCTACTCAGGTAGGCTGGTGCCGCTGGGCATGCGCCCGCTTGCGCTCCCCATTGAAGCCAATGAGAGTCGTTTGCTGAATTACATAGTCAGGGCAAAGGGCTCTCATTGGATGAAAGCCTGTGTATGCGCCTTTGGACCGAGGAGAGGTTAGTGAATACCGGCTTTATGGGGGATTTCGCACAGTGTCCCAATTTGGGATGACCCCCAGGGCATGGAACAAAACCCAGGAACGTCGAATTCCCAGGTTTTGCTCCGCTTCAATTTACCCTGTACCCGAGGAGGATAAGATGGGAGGAAGTTTATGCGTGTCTGGAGGGGACTTTAAATTCAAGTAAAGGATTGTTTACATCTGTACCTAAAATCTGGGGGAAAAAAAAGGAAAGATTTAATTGAGCTGTTAATTTTGAAATGGGTTGAATGTGGATGTGCAAAACTCAGAAACAGGATACAATTTGGGGGGGGGGGGGGGGTTACCTGAGCTCAGGTGTAACCCTCCAGCTCAATACCACTACTTACCAGAGTGGCCATACATCATGGCTACACATTCCCCCGTCTGCAGGTCAAACAGCGATATGTTCTTATTTGAACAGCTTGTAGCAAAGAATCTTCCAGAGGGATCCATCTGCACCTGTGATTGGAGAGAAGTCAACCCTTCATATCAGAGAAAAGAGCAGATCTTCTATACAAGAGTGGCCAGCCCCAGGATATCTGATTGTGACCAAGTGATCAAACCTACAAGCAGAAGATCTGGTCACCTTGGCAACTATCCCTGCTGGGGTTAAACCGGACCATAACCCCCTCAGAACACCTGATATCCTTACCTTCACCTCAAGCCAGTGCCAGGAAAGGAGTCCTACGATTGGCCGCTGGATGGTCATGTGGGCCATGGTTGTGTCCTCGGCGTCGCCCACTGGAACACCCCGTCCACATGTGCGACGGCAGCCAATCACGGGACTCCTTTCCCAAAGTGAAGGTAACGATATCGGGCATTCTGAAGAGGGGGGAGGGTTATGTTTTGGGGGGCTTCAGCATTCTGGGCTTGTTCTTATTCTCTGTTTGAGGGACCAACACCCATTAATGGAAAAACGGGTGTTGGTCCGGTTTAAAGGGGGATAGTGTCCAATAGAGATTTAAAGCAGATCTCCATTCAAAAAAATAAAAGAAATGAACTTGCTCCCTTAAAGCCCCCCTCTAACAATCAGTGATGTAAGCTACTTGAGAGGGCTTAACCCCATGCAGATATTGTGGAAGGCAGATTCTGCGCTCTGGAACTACATGGGAGCTGCCATCTTGCCAAATTTGCTTCAAATCTCTGCAATTGCCTGACCCTGTCAGAGCTCTGCTCAGTCTATGAACAGCTATAACCCCGCCCCCCTGTACTTTTGCCCCCTCTCCTCAGTATGTGATGCTACTGAGACAAGATGACGGCGCTCGTATCCTAGAGTCCTGAACAAAGTTGCAGCCCAGTGGGCGAAGGAATAATAAGTAAATGACTAAAATCTTAAAATATATTAATTTTAGATGCTGGGGAATAGTTTTTTTTTAATCCTTTTTTCATTAAATGATGCTGAAGGTCCAGTTTAACAGTGTTATTACAAATGTCCACAAGAGGACGTCCACACACAGTAACCGCCTATAGTAGGCAGATTCATAATACCAACCAGAATTGGCATTGGATGCAGCACATAAACTTAAAGAGGAACAAAACCCAAGATTTTCATTATTTGGCCATTCAGAAATGCCTGACTTATGCATGCACACAGCCAGCTAAAGGTATAGCGGGGACACAGCCACAGCAGTGAGATGGGTTTCACACAGCAGGGCAAATAGAGTGTCTTACAGACCCTAAGGGGGTGGTTGTTACTCTTTAAGGAGGACCACCACCACCCCCCAAAATAGTGACTCCTTTTTCGGTGGGGCATTCTGGTTGAGATGCCCTGCAGTGTGAGACCCATATTAGGTCCATATTCAACATTAAAAAGGGAAAAGAGAGCTTTCTTAAAACCCGACTAAAAATACCATTTTGTGAGTACTCACCTGAAAAATGGATATTGTTGGTGTGCCACACACCCCGCTTCACTTTTAAATATTCTTCACTTATTGGGTTAACTCACCGCCAGGTGACGTAGTGCAGAGAGGAAGTCTTGTAACGAGCCCCCTTCCGGTCTATATATACCTGGTACCTCCCTTCAATCACCAGTATATTAAAAAGCAGAAAGACAAGGTACCAGTATTCCACCGGTAACCTCAAAATCAATTTGATATAAATAAAAGCTTCACCATATAAAGGCTTCGGAAAACCGAAAAGGGTGGGAGTGAAGCGGGGTGTGTGGCACACCAACAATATCCATTTTTCAGGTGAGTACTCACAAAATGGTATTATTCTTGGTGTGCCACACACCCCGCTTCACTTTTAAATATTCTTCACTTATTGGGACATCCAAAAGCAGTGTCCACAAGGGATGGGCATCTCAAGGCCAGGTGAAGCATAACTTAAATGACTGCAGTCTGCAGAACTTTGCGGCCAAAAACAGCATCCGCTGAGGCTCGCACATCAACTTTGTAAAACTTAGAAAAAGTATGAACAGAAGACCAAGTGGCGGCCTTACAAACTTGTTCAACAGAAGCTTGGTGCTGAAAAGCCCAAGACGCCCCAATGGCGCGAGTAGAATGAGCAGTGATACGTAAAGGGGGAACTTTCCCCTTAGCAGAATAGGCCGCAGTAACGGCCTGACGTATCCACTTGCTAATGGCAGATTTGGCTGGTGCCAAACCCTTCTTAGGCCCATGGGGCACAACAAAAAAGGAATCCGTCCTACGAAAAGGAGACGTGATAATCAAGTAGTACTTAACACAGCGTACTACATCCAAACAATGCAACACCCTCTCTTTGTCATTCTTAGGATTAGGACATAAGGAGGGAAGAACAATGTCTTGGTTCAAATGAAAAGCAGAAACAACCTTGGGAAGAAAGTCTGGCTTGAACCGAAAGACCACTTTATCCTGATGCCTCTCAAAGTAAGGCGCCTGGATAGTCAAGGCCGCCAACTCTGAGACACGCCGGACCGAAGTGATAGCTACCAAGAAGACAATCTTCTGAGTCAGGGTAGACAAAGCAATATCTTGCAAAGGCTCAAAAGGAGGAGCCTGAAGAGCAAAAAGAACCAAATTCAAATCCCAAACCGGGAGTAATGGTTTCCTGGGAGGCCGCACATGCGTAACCCCCTGGAAAAAAGTTTTAACTAAAGACTGAAGCGCAACACGCTTCTGAAAAAAGATAGATAAGGCAGAAACTTGCCCTTTCAACGTACTAAGCTGAAGACCAGAGTCCAGCCTTGATTGTAAAAACTCCAGAATCCTGGAGACCGAAAAGACCCTACAAGGAAAAGATCTTATCTCGCACCAAGCGATAGAGGCTTTCTAAGTCCTATAGTAGATGATAGAAGAAGACCTTCCGAGCACTGATCAGAGTCTTAACGACTGAATCAGAAAGACCCTCCTCCTTCAGGATGGAGGTTTCAGCAGCCAGGCCGTCAAACCTAGCGCTGGTAAATTGGGGTAACACAATCGACCCTGAGTGAGCAGATCGGGACGAAGAGGCAGAACGACCTGGTCCACTGCCAGCCGAACGATGTCTGTGAACCACACGCGCCTTGGCCACCTTGGGGCCACGAGAACGGCGGACACCCTTTCCAGAGCCAACTTCCGAAGCACCCTGCCTAGCATGGGTATCGGAGGAAACAGGTATAGAAATCCCAGATCCCCCCAGCTCAGGGACATGGCGTCCACTGCCAGAGCCAGAGGATCCTGGGAGAGCGACACGAACTTCGGGAGCCTGCAATTGTGACGAGAGGCAAACAGGTCCACCTCCGGTGTCCCCCATCGGAGACACAGTGAGCGAAACACCCGAGGATGGAGAGCCCATTCTCCCAGACGGGGAGAGCCCCTGCTCAACCGGTCCGCTTCCTGGTTCTCCACTCCTGGAATGTATACCGCCGAGAGACAAGGAACATGGGCCTCTGCCCAGGTCAGGATCAGGGACACCTCAGGCTGCGAGTCCCTCCCTGATGATTGATGTAAGCAACCGCTGTTCGATTGTGTGAACGCACCTGGACCGGAAGGCCCAGGACGTGCTGAGTCAGGAGAGCAAGCACCCAACGGATGGCTCTCAGTTCCAGAATATTGATGGGTAAGTGGGCCTCTTGAGGTCCCCACTGCCCCTGGAACTGCAGCTCCTTCCAGAATCCGCCCCATCCCGACAGACTGGCGTCCGTGGTGACAATTTCCCAAAGGGGGGTCAGGAAAGACCTGCCCTTCACGAGATTGGTCGAGACCAACCACCACTGGAGGGACTGCCGGACCCGGGAGGACAACTGGAAGGGCTGATCCAGCGACCGAGGCTGCCGGTCCCAAGACGCCAACAGATAAAGCTGAAGCGTCCTCGTGTGGAATTGAGCAAAAGGAACTGCCTCGAAGGAGGCAACCATCAACCCTACCAGCCTCATCCCCAGACGGATGGACGGCCGAGGATTGGAGAGTAGGACCCGAGCCAACTCCTGAATCAGATGAATCTTGGACTGGGGAAGAAACACTCTGTGCTGATGAGAGTCCAACTGCATCCCCCGAAAAGACACCACCCTGGCCGGAGCGAGGGAGGACTTGGGGAAGTTGATCACCCAACCAAAGCTTTCCAGCGTGGAGACCACCATGCTGGTGTCTGTCTCCGATTGATTGAGCGACGGAGCCATGATGAGAAGGTCGTCCAAATAAGGTACGACGCGAATGCCCCGAGATCTGAAAATGGCCATGACCCCTGCCAGCACCTTGGTGAACACTCTTGGAGCTGAGGTAAGGCCAAACGGAAGTGCCACGAATTGATAATGCTGATCCTTCATCACGAATCGAAGAAAACGTTGATGAGCGTGGCAGATGGGAACATGAAGGTAAGCATCCTTGATGTCTATGGACGTCATGAAGTCCCCTTGCCGAAGAGAGCCGACGGCAGTACGCAAGGTTTCCATGCGAAACTTCCGAAACCGGATGAACCTGTTGAGTAACTTCAGGTCCAAGACGGGACGAACTGAGCCATCTTTCTTGGGGACTGCGAACAGATTGGAGTAGAAACCGAGGCCCATCTCTAAGCGCGGTACCGGCCGGATGACCGCCATCTCTAACAGATTCTTTACCAACGCCAGGAGCCCCTGTGCGGCCAAAGGATTGATGGGCACCCGAGACCGAAAGAACCGTGAAGGAGGGCGAGACTCGAATTCCAGCTTGTAACCGGACGACACTATCTCCTGGATCCATCTGTCCGGAACTTCCCGGTTCCAAACCTGGGAGAAGTGTCGTAATCGTCCCCCCACCCACACGGGTGAGGGCAGCCCCTCATTGCTGAGCGGGCTTACCAGCAGGTTTGGGCTTGGAGCCCCAGGACTGAGCGGGACGGCCACGGCCCCTCCCCCGAGTCCAACCTGTACGACTGGTAGAGGGAAAGGAAGCCCCCCTACCCGCTCTGTATCCTCGAAAGGAAGGCCTACCAGAACCTGCCCCCCTAAAGGGACGACGAGGCCTCTTGCGCTGTGGCATCTTACCACCCTTTGCGACTGAATTCTCTCCCCAAACAGACGCAACCCCAAAAAGGGGAGAGCTGTGAGCACCTTTTTAGAAGCCGAGTCCGCCGACCACTGTCGCAGCCATACTGACCGACGAATAGCCACCAGCATTGCCGCTGTCTTGCTACTCATAGCCAGCGCATCGTCCTGAGCGGATAGAACATAGGACACAAGATTCACACTGCTTAAGCGCAGTAAACTCTTTACAAGCGGGATTGAGATCCTCGTATAGCCCCTGGATTACAAATCTGACCGCCAATAGAAGAAGGGCCGAAGCGCACACCGGGCGCATCGTTGACCCAGCATAAATAAAACCATGGCGAGCATACTGGTCAATCCGACGATCCTCCCCATCTTTAGGGACAGTGGTCTCAGCAGACTGTACCATAGCCGTGCTGGAGAGCCCTAGCACAGGGGTATCGACGTCAGGAGGGACGGACCAAAGCTTCACCAATTCTGGCGGAAAGGGATAACGCTTTTCCCAACTGGAAGGGATTCCAGATAACCGCGTGGGATGTTCCCATTCCATAAGGACCACCCTCTCAAAGTGGTGCTGTCTGGGAAAAACCCAACGCGGCTGAGGCTCTTTAAACAACTGGCCCCTTGGCAGGGTGACAGCCTCAGGCGGATCTAAATTCAAAATTTCAAACATTTGAGCCAGAATGGAGGGGGTGTCAAGGGCAACCCCCGCCGACCAATCGCCAATCGCATCAGCCTCAAGCTGATCTGCAGGCTCATCTGACTCCAAGAGGAATTCTTCCTCGTCCGGGGAGCCATCGGACCATTCCACAGGCTCACATAACTCGTCCTGTGGAGCCGAAGGTATCGGAGTCAGGCGCTTCCGTTTTGCAGAGGCCTTCAACCCTGCTTTAACGGGCAATACTTTCCGGAGGCTGGCTAACCTTGCCGCCACCTCGGATTGCGAATCCCCACTTTTGACAGTGTCATGCGGGGTCCGGAACAGGGAGGGAGAGGCAGGAGATGATGGAAGTTGCGACGGGCCAGCAGCCGGATCAACAGACTGACGCGCAATGCTCTGCTTTGCACAAGGAATGCAAATAAAGACATCATCAGCTGGGAGCGAAGCCCCACATCTTACGCACCCCCTGGACGGCTCAGAAGAGCCGTTTCCGGCAATAACGGAAGCCTCCATATGGTGATTTATGGTATTCGCAATTATTTGGGCTTTAAGGCATAGGCCAACCCGGGATGCCCCCTTATTGTAAATGTCCCGGAAGGGAGGGTTTTTTTTTTTTTTTTAAAAAGGAAGGTCCCCCTTAATAATCTATATATATATATATATATATATATATATATATATATATATATATATATATATATTTTATAATATAAAAATATCCCAATTTTCTTTTCTTTAAAAAGAAAGACTAGCCAGGCAACATAGAGCCGAAGGGCCGCTATAATCAGGGATCCCAGGATCTGAAAGGAAAGGAAACAAACCATCAGATCCCCATATGAGTGTAACAAATCAAAACATATCTTATGCATGGCACCAAGGTACCTTTAAAAGAGCACAATAATAATAATAATGCCTCCTTAAAAAACTCGCCCCCATATCTATACAATACAGACATAAAATCCCACTCTCGGCCCCACCAGAGTGGGGCCGCTTACCTGACAAAGCCGAGCGCAGAACCGGAGGGACGATGCAGCAGCCAGCAGCCACAAAAGTAAAAAGAACCATGTGCGCCCCCCCCCCCCCCCCCACGTGACTTCCTTTAACCCAAAAAGGAAGGAAGTGAGGCTGGGGCCGCCGTACAACGCTACCGCCGGCGCCACGCCCCCGTCCCAGGGACCCGCCCCCTTAAGCCCGGTCAGCGCGGCTAATTCATTCAGGGATTACAACCAGCTGAGCCGCTTCAACATCACACAAGGCAGGCGGCGGAGGAGGGGGGAGGAGAAGGCACAAGCGCAGCCACACCAACTGCCGCACGGAGACCAGCGGGGGAGGGGGGAGGCGGGAGGGGGCTGAGGAACTCAGGCGGCAAGCCAACCTGCCAAGCGCAGTCCGCCCCAGCCGCCCCCCTAAAGCTGACCAAAACACTGGCCACACTGTTTAACAAAAGACCTGCCCGAGGAGCTCCAAGAAGAAATATCAGCATGAGTGCACACATGCTGTGCAGTCTGTTCTATGCATAAAGTTAACACACATATGTTATGATAAGTAATACAGTGAAAACCCATACATAATACACAACCCTCTACCCCCCCCCCATAGTCAAGGTAGAAGGGACCGTAACGGGAGAGTAAGGTGCTAAGGGGACCCTCGGGACAGGGGCATCCCATTTCCGGATCACCATGCCGGATAGCCGCATTGCCCCCAAAAGAGGGGGTCGAGCGGAGGAGATAAGCTCCTAGGCACCAATAGTGCCGTCTACCGATTGCCCAGTGAGCAGCCTAGACTGGGAGGCTTCCATTCCACCATCAAGGTATAAACAATCAAAACCGGGCAGAAATAGACCAAAAGGGGGTGCCGGGGTAAGACCCCGGCTACCTGTAAGCAGGAGACTTCAATCTTCTGTCTTGTCGTCAAGCAGAGAGAAAAATACTGGTGATTGAAGGGAGGTACCAGGTATATATAGGCCGGAAGGGGGCTCGTTACAAGACTTCCTCTCTGCACTACGTCACCTGGCGGTGAGTTAACCCAATAAGTGAAGAATATTTAAAAGTGAAGCGGGTGTGTGGCACACCAAGAATAGTCAACTTTTGGGCCAGTTCTGAATCCTAGGGGGCATCCCAAATTGGGACTCACAAGTGCTGTATGTCTATGTGGCACCCCCTGCTGTGTACGCTCTCCAAATGCCCTGACAGTCTGCTTGGGGGGGAAGGGGTGTTACAACAGGGAAGCAAGTGATATTACAGTGCCCCATAAGAACATGGTGCTGTTTCAAAGCTTGGAATGTGAGTGGGGGGCAGGGGGAGGAGTTGGATGCTGGTTCCGACCATCGGGCCTCCCAAATCAAAATGCATCCTAGGAACCATAACCGGACCAAAAGCGTTAAAGATGCCTAAGGGCTGGCAGATTCCTACTACCTGGGGCATCCCAAGTTAGGATGCCCTGCTGTGGGAAACCCCATGGAATCGATGCACTAACTCACCTAGCCGTGTTCCATTGCCCGTGCACAGGCTGCAGGCCCTTACCTTTAGCAAGGTGCATACCCACGCCAGGCATTTATGTCCACCAGCTATAGGGTAATGGGGATGCGGCCGGTGGCATACTTCAGCACTAGCTGCTGTGACGTCACATTGGCTAGCATCGCTGAACGAAGCCGAGTGCAGTGATTGGCTGAGAAGCCTGCGGGACCCCGAAATGTGAGTTTTCTCTGGGATCTGTGGGGTTACACAGAGCAGAGCATCCTAAATCAGGACGCCCCTTGAGAGGAACAACACCTGGGACAGTAAAGGATGCTGTTCCTATAGGATTTTCCCATAATCCTAAGCAGCAGGCAGAGTCATGATTTTTGCCCAAGCGCCCAGAAATAGCAGGCTGGGTCTGCAGTGCATTTTTTTGTATACAGCAAATATTATATAGGATAAGCCAAAACGTTCTCTTACCTTTAACAAGGCTCCTGTACCCTGTGAGCTCTTTATAGTCTTCTCTTGTTTTCCGCTTAACACATTATAAAATCTGTAAGGACAAAAAACAAACTTGTGTAAGCGCCTTATACCAGGTGTCAGAGCCCCTCCTCAATATATAGGATAGCTGCTCAGAGACACTGGGGGAGAAGGAAAGGGAGATATACTATGGATACAGCTGAAACTCCCCTGTGCTTTTCAATAGAGGTTTACTATGGTGCTGAATGTGGAAGCCCAGCTGCGGAGTGCCCGGTTATATGGCAGTTTGCCATCCAAGGACATAGCATTCAAGTCAAAGGTAATCTGAAAGGAGCAAGCATTGCCCATTGCATCCCCCGACTCACACTGTGGACCAGCAGACACCAGTCATTCAGAAAGGCCCAGTGCGGGAGCATGCTTAGATGGAGGTATAGAAGGGATGCAGTGGATTGGCTGATCTGCGGGGCATACCCCAATTTGGAATGCCCCATAGAGAGGTCCCCAAAAGGGAGGTGGGAGAAGTTCCTCTAACAATTATGTATTTTCACAGCTAAAGAATAATTCCTCTTTAAAGTGGAACAAGACTCAGGATTTATTTTCTCTGCCCCGCTGCACGAAACCTTCCCAGATCGCCCTGTAAAACTCACCTTTTCCCGGTCCCACAGCACAAGCGCGGCTATTGTTTAATCAAAGCAGTATGCCCTGCAGAAGGTATTCCGGGAAACTGTTCTGCCCTTCTGAAATGAGCAGATAGGTTGGATGGGAGCGCCAGGCGCTGCTGGAGATACGGGCATTTATGCTCACAGCTGCAGAAGGGCAAAGCGAATGCCGTATACACGGCAAATGGCTCCGATTGGATGAGAGGTGAAATTTATAGGGCGGTCTGGGGGGGGGGGGGGGGACATACAGCAGGGCATACCAGTTTGGGATGTCCAGGGGGGGCATGGAACCTTTTAGGGTTTTGTTCCGCTTTAAATGAGCTTTATGTAAAGCTAGAGGGTCCTTGTAACATAATTCGTTTTTTTTTAGGGGGGGGGGGGGTTCTGAAGGAGTGCATTTTTTCTGCAGATTTTGTGGTCTTCCCATCATGCACTTTGGAAAGCAACTAAAGCAGCCAAATGCCCCCAGACACCCAAAAACACATTGTGAATTTTTCCCCCATAGACTTTAGATGCTGTACAATTAAGACTCATCATTATAGAACAATGCTTCTGTAAACCCCTGTTCTTAAAGTGTATCAAAACCCAGGATTTCGACTATCCTGTGTTTTGGTTCTTGCCCCCTGGGCACCCCGATCAGAGATTCCGCGCTGTGTGAACCCCCCCCCCCCCCCCCCTCAGGTTGCCCGATCTGACTTACCCTGCCCTGGTCCTACGCACCTGCGCCGCCTCTTGTCCACTCAGCACACTCAGATCTGCTCCTGCCCCCTTTGTCTAAGCTATCGTCTAAAGGGAAAGCAGGAATGCAGCCACTGCTTGTGCATGGACTGGAAAAGAGGGCGAGTTTCCGGGCGACCTGGGGGCTTTGACACAGAGGGGCATCCCGATTCTGGATGCCCCAGGGGGAGGAAATCAAGTGGCCCTGGAATCTTACCCAGGACCGTCAGACCGTAGGTCTTGGTCCAGTTTAATTTATTTAAAATGTTCTCTATTAATCCACCAGAATTTGAATTACATTGCATGTAAAGCTGGATTTATACATATACATTTATACATATACATCTAGTGGTAACAATTAATTATTGCTTGTTTCCAGTTTAAAGTGTTTGTCCAGGCACACTGAAATGTATTCTCATTGTGTATGGCCAGGGTTAGGCTAATTTCTGGGGCCTAAGGCTGCCACCTAGTTTTTTTTTACTTTACTGGCCTGGCAATGCTGGTAAGTTTTTTTACTGGTAATGAAGGATGGGAAAAGTATATCTGCAAATGAATTTACCAGTTAAATAACAAATACCGGCACTGCCAGGCCAGTAAAGTAAAAAAAAAAAAAAAAGTATGTGTGGAGGAGCATTTTGATATTGTCCATCCATGACATAGGGAATTGCCCACATAGCTTCTAATTTCTACTCCCTGTGGCATCCCAAACTAGAATGCCCCACTGTGTGAAACCCCCATTAAATCTCCACACCCACTCAGCTAACCTCATTCCAGTGATGCATGCACAGGTCACGGCCTCACTATACCTTTAGCTAGACCACATACCATTTGTGATTGGCCAACCCAAGCAAACTTCCAGCTAGAGGTGAGCGGGGATGCAACATGTGGCCCGCTTTGCACCAATCAGCTCGCTAGCGGCTGCTGTGATGTCACAGCAAATTGCATAACTGAACGGAGCCGAGTTCACGGATTCTGCAGCAGCTGCCTCACATAACTGTACAGTGGCTTCCTCCTATCTGCTACACACTCTGCATTGTGGGAAACAGCACCTCTCATTTGCAGCAGGCCACCCACCTGCCGGGATCAGTTGCCATTGATCTGCCCCTGGCTCTGGGGACCCCATGCATTTGCATGGTTTGTGTGGTGTTTAAAGTGGACCAACACCCAGGATTTTGACTATCCTGGGTTTTGGTCCACTTCGGCGGGGCACCCCGATCGGGGGTGCCCCGCTGTGTGAAACCCCCCAGAAACCCCAAAAAACTCACCTCTCAACGCTCCCACGTGACTGCCGCAGCCAATCCCCGCCAACGTCCAGGCGGGGATCAGGAAGTCCAAGCCGCCGCCGCCTCCCGCGCGTCACTCTCGGCGGCGGATCAGGTAAGATGTTTTTGAGGTTTCTGGGGGGTTTCACCCCGCGGGACATCCCGATCTCGGATGTCCCGCGGGGTGGGAGGTGATCGGCCCGGGAATCTTATAGATTTCCGGGCCGATCACCCCTGGGTGTTGGTCCACTTTAAGCATGCCGCTGTTAGGCTACAACATGACATTTTGAAAACAAAGCTATATCGCCAGAGCCCTTATGAAATAAAATTTGACCTTGCGTAGTGCGGTCCTCGGATGGGAGTGGCAGGGCTGACTGATGCAAGCATGCATTATGTATTGTATTGTTATGAGCTTAATTTTAGCCTATCACTAACAGAGGGGGTGTCCACCTGACACATGCCTCAGGATTCAATTTGTTGTCAGGATCAGGAGAAGGCCTATCCTTTCTGTGACCTGAGCAAAGAGACAGCGTGGGACTGACACTGGTAAGCTGCTAGGCAATTAGGCTCGTTCGAAAGGTCAACCCTTTTAAAGCGGATGGAAACCCATTTCCGGGTCCTCCGATCATACCCGCCCGAGCAGTTGGCCGATGCTGCTGGCTTGGTGGTGGCCTGGTTTCCCACCGCCGAAGCCAAACGGAACCATTGAGATTGACAATTGGCTGATCTCAATTGTGCCGCTTTACGCGTGGCAGCCGGCTTGCCCCTGCGCGCAACCATTCAGATAGGCTGGGTGTGGAGGGGGGGGTTCACCAGCGAAGATCGTGTTGTGAGACCAGCCAGATCAGGTAAGATTCCCAGCTCCCTGGGGGGTTTCGGTGTAGGATGCCCGGGGGCAGGCAGGAGGCCAGGCCTGAAAGCTTTTAGATTTCAGGGCCTGGCCGCTGGGGTTTCGCTCCGCTTTACAGTGGACCAGAACCCAGGATTTTTACTATCCCCGGTTTCAGTCCTTGTCCCATCCCCATTTGGGATGTATCTGTGTGAAACCCTACCCATTATATGTACCTCGGCAGCGATCCTACAACATAGGTGTGGCTCTGCTCTGATCAGCCTCTTTGGACACACATATAAATGGCTGGCTAAAGATGCTGAATAGGAGCTCGGCCTCCCCAGCCCTTCAGTTGCAGCGAACGTGCCCACGCACAGACCAGAGGGGTGCGGGAAATGCCAGACGACTGCATTGTGGCATTCCTGGTGAGGCATGTATAACCACCAGGGTCACATGCAGCTCGGCATCCCAAATCAATAAAGCAGTCCAGTCTCCGGGTTCTGTAGGTAAATCACAGTCGTGATCCCTGGAATATCTTTTTTTTTAAAAAAAAGGAGTTGAAATGTGAATAAGGCGATAAGTGGGAAAAGAACAAAGCATATGGCTGCATTTGCTCACCACATCCTTGTTAAAAGATGGTTTCGGAATATCTTCTTTAAAGTCGACCAACAGTTAAAAAGTGACCTAAAACGGACCTTCAGCATCATTTAATGAAAAGCCCAAACCCTTAAACTATTCCCCAGCATCTAAAATTAATATATTTTAAGTTTTTAGTTGCTTACTTATTCTTTCCCCCACTGGGCTGCAACTCTATTCAGGACTCTAGGATACGGGCGCCCCCATCTTGCCTCAGAAGCATCACTTACTGAGGAGAGGAAGGGGGGTGGGCAAGTGCAGGGGGCAGGGTAATAGCTGTGCTTCGCACACACAGAGCAGTTAAGAAAAGATCAGCAATCCCAGAATGCAGAGCGGCATATCCAGAAGTCCCTTCCTGTCTGCAGGCAACCTGAAACTCCACGGGCCACCATCTTGGATGTTAAAAGGTTAAAAAATGCAACAGGTGCAGGTAGGAGGATTTTTAATGTGGACAATCTGTATGTAGGGGGTGGAGGAATCATACAAAATAGACTCTTATTCAGGGTCGGGTCCGGTTTAACCCTTTAACCGCCAGCCTACCTTGAGATTTTGTCACCCTTTGTTGCCAGACCATTTTGCACTATTTTGCGCTCCCCTTGTTCAACTGTGATTTTTGAAGGGATTTCCCAGGAAAGTGATATATTGTTTTTTTTCAGCAGATTCTGGGCTTTAACATGAAATGTCTTGTTTGTCATTTTTTAGGTGTGTTCTCAATATTTTTGGATGAAATATGTGCAAAAAACCCCCCCAAAAAAATTTTTTACAATTTGTAGTGTTTTTTTGTAATAAAAAATGTAAGTTTGTCAATAAAATCTTATTGCACGTGAAACCCCAATTTCTCCCGGTTACAGCGGTACCACATATGTATTGGTAGACACCCTTTCCTGCCCAGGAGACTCCCCCAAACTAAAACAATGCTTTAGGAGATTTTCAGATAAAATACAACTAAGCTACGCGCTAAGCGCACCTTGCAGTTTTTCAAGAAAAACAACCCTTTACATTTGAAATACCCCCAATAAACGATATATTCTCTGGAAGTACACACCTCAAGCTTTCTAGACGTACCAGGCTTGTTGACATGGGTGCAGTTTTCTGGAAGTAATCCCTCAATATATTCTTTGGTTGCACAGGGTTTCCCGAAAAAAAGTATAAAAAAGCAGAATCAAAACCACATTTTCCTAAAAAAAACTATATGCAAACAAGAAAAAAACTCAAAATCTGAAAAAGCAACATGCCCCGAACAGAACAATACCCAGCATGCATAGCTACTGTCAATGGAAGAGTTGCCAAACACACCAAAGTAAAGCATGTGCGTAACGGTAATTTTACTTCAAAATTTCAGCTCTGCAGACAAAGTGCGCACCTTGTGCTTTTTCTACCAAAACAAGCCTTTACATTTGGAATATCTATAAGATTCCCGGGCCGATCACCTCCCTCACCGCGGGGCATCCGAAATCGGGATGTCCCGCGGTGAGGGACCCCCCCAAAAACCCTTACCTCCTCCCCTCTAGATGTGCGCGCGCCCGCCGAGAGTGACGCGCGGGAGGCGGCGGCAGATGAGCCCCTTGTCCGTCGCTGTCACTCTGCTTGTCTGTGGGCGGGGATTGGACGGCGCGGTCACGTGGGAGCAGGGAGAGGTGAGTTTTTTGGGGTTTCACACAGATAGTCAAAATCCTGGGTGTTGGTCCACTTTAAAAAAAAAAAAAAAAAAGTAGGGGGGGACCCCATTTTTTGGGGGAATTTTAAGGGTTAGGGTTAGGCTAACCCTAACCGTTTTTTTTTAAATTACGTAGGGTCCCCCCCTCCCAGGGAGGGGGGGGGACCTCATTTTTTTTTTAATTTTAAGGGTTAGGGTTAGGGTTAGGCTAACCCTTAAAATTAAAAAAAAATGACGTGGGGTTCCCCCTCCCAGGGGGGGGGACCTCATTTTTTTTTTTAATTTTAAGGGTTAGGGCTAGGGTTAGGCTAACCCTAACCCTAACCCTTAAAATTAAAAAAAAAATGATGTAGGGTCCCCCCTACCCGTCATAACCAGCCCGGAACCAGCTATGGGGGCTTGTAGGAACAGAGTGGGGGGGCCAGCTTTTGTGGCCCCCCCACCCTGCAGCCTACGAGCCCACATAGCCTATGTGGGCCCGGGCTCTTCTGCCCCCCCCCCTGGGCTTTGGGGAGGCAGGTAATTGGGGGTGCGGGGGTTAATGGCAAGCCACCCGCTAGTTGCAGGTGGCTTGCCAGACCCCAGCCTTGTGAACTGGTACAGGGGTCTCATGGACCCCTTACCAGTTCACAAAGGGTTAACAGTTAAATAAAACACACACACAGTAAAAATTATTTTATTAAAAAAAAAAAAATGTTTTTTTTTTCTATACTCACCTCCGATCGTCAGCTCTTGTGTCCCTCGCCGCTCTGATGACAGATGCCGGTGATCGGCAGCCAGAGGAGGAGGGGAGGCAGGAGATCAGAGGATCTCCTGTCCCCATCCTTCTCCGGCCACCGATCACCGGCATCTGACAGCTGAGAGGCCTGGAGCTGTGAAGACGCTGGCCGAGTGACGCCAAAAGGGGCGGGGCTTCACGGCAAAATGGCGGCGCC
Organism: Gastrophryne carolinensis; assembly: GCA_027917425.1. NCBI lineage: Eukaryota > Metazoa > Chordata > Amphibia > Anura > Microhylidae > Gastrophryne > Gastrophryne carolinensis. Next base: position 39,652,168 of record CM051235.1, on the reverse strand, counting down.
CGTCGGAGGAAGAGGGGAGAGAGCCTGAAAGGCTCTCTCCTGAAGATAGAAAGCCCTGGGGGGGGGGGGATCGGAGGCCCCCCAAGGTGAAGAGAAGGGCCGGCACGATCGAGCGCACATGGAGGTGAGTAAATGTCATTTTTATTTTATTTATTTTTTTTTTTTACAGGAAAAGCCAGCAGCCGCAAAAACCCTACTCCGGGCTCTCCCCTTCCTCCGGAGGAGCCCCGACAGGGGATCGGAGCCCCCCAGGGTGAAGAGAAGACCCGGCCGGTTCGAATGAGGGGTCAGGTAAGTGTTTTTTTTTTTACATTTTCAGGCGCTAGCAGGGGGTAAAGCCAGGCACGTAAATTTTACGTGGCTGGCGTTTAACGGTTGGAGAAGCAGCCACGTAAAATTTACGTGGCTGGCGTTTAAAGGGTTAAACCAGACCACCACAACAAACAGTCAGGAAAAACGTACCTAACAGTTTTGTCCTGACATGCAACAGCTGCCATCTTCTGAGTGACATCAATATCCAAATCGTACAAGGTGGTTTTTTCCACAGCATGGTGCAACCGCGAGATATGGATCCCTTCCTGGAGCTGAAAGCAGAAAAGTAGCAGCACGAATTACCATGAAGGGGCCTCCAGTCATTGCGTGCTTGTACATTACACATCATTAAAGCAGTTTGGATCTAGACTGTCATTTGCAACAGTGCCATGGAGGGTACGCACCTGGAACAGTAAACTTACCTAAGGCTCCCTCTCAGGTCATCAGTGAACTCTATATTAGAGATCGTCACCTTTAAATACAGGACATCATCCAACAGAGAAGAGGAAACGGTCACCAGCCCTCAGTCATATAAAGCACCACGAGGAAAAGGAGAGTATCTCCTGAATTCCCAGCTCACAGCACAACAGAGAAGATCGGTCAGGAGCCATACAGACCTGAACGCTAGAGTCGGAGCCAGTTTTGGCCGGAGTCACAGTGGCAGAAACAGTGGACAGCGACAGCATTCAGTCACCCTGCCCTATCCTATCCCGGCACGCCTGACGCTCCTCTCTTGCCTCCCGGTGGCTGTGCCAGCCAGCCAGCAGCGCCAGGACGTGTGAGTATACATTTTTTTTGCTTGTTTTTTTTCTACCTGGAGTAAGGTAGTAAGGTTGGCATCACAGTCAGTAGAAATGTACTGACTCAAACCCCAGCATAAAAAATGAAAACTTTTACTTTGTATATTGAATGCAACTTTCATAGGAAGTTTAGAAAGGTTTATCATAAATATATTTTATGTTCTGTCAATCTAAGGTGTTCTAGGGGTGATCGAGAATGAGCAGGAAAGATTCATTCAGTACATGCAATTGAGATGGCAGAAAGTTGTGCAATTCATAACCCCAATGTTTGAGGTCCCTCTGCCTCAGCCTCTTGTCTCCTTGAAGAATGGTGAGGTACTCACCCGAAACGTTGGGGTATCAATTGCAGAACCTTCTTAGTTACATAGTTAATACAGTTGAAAAAAAAAAAAAAAAAAAGACATATGTCCATCAATTTCTACCAAGGGTGTTTGGGTAGGGGAAGTTTTATTTTATTTATTTATTTTTTCTGATAACAGCTAATAGTAACTGTTAATGTTATTTTCTTCTAAATAAGCATCTAATGCTTTTTTGAAGCTGCCAGCGGTTGATGCTGTAACAAGCTTCTGTGGGAGGCTATTCCACAGATTTATAATTCTTATGGTAAAAAACAAATGTCGCCTCCAAAGACTGAATTTCTTTTTTTTTTCCCAGTTGAAGGGAGTGCCCCCTCGTCTTTAGAGAGGATTTTACCTGAAATTGTGTTCTCTCATATTTTTGGTATTGGCCATTTATATTTTTCATATTTTCATGTCATATATATGTCCAGTCCGGGCCGTCCCAATCCATATACGTGTGGGTAGTCCGACACTAGGTGGCGCAGTTACTGCAAGATCCAGAGCTGTAACTCCTCCCGGCCCCCTATAAAAGGAGCTGTCTTCACAGAATCCCCAGATTTCGTCTTTCATCTCAGTAAGCTGCTGCTAGGATCGTCTTTTATAGTCTCTGGAGGCAGCTGAGCGGGGCATTTTTAAGCCTGTTGGCCACTGCATCCCTACGGGACAGGTGAAGGTAGGGAGAACGCCAGGGTCGGGCGTTCCCAGAGCTAAGCTCTGGGCCGCAGACCCTCCCTAAAGGGTAGCCAGCCATAGGCTAATGGTGAGCCTATGGGGGGGGGGGGGGGGGGGGGGAGAAACCACCTCAGGGACCCCTTTATGCCCATTCTCCCACAAGCTTTATTATTATTGTGTGTGAGTGTTTCTCCCTCCATCTAGTCACGGATGTCTGACCACTGTGAGGAGGGGGAGGGCTGAAGCTCCTACGGCCGCCGACGCTTCCGGGCGCAGGGACGCGCCGTGCTCTGAGCGGGGGCCCCGCTGCGGGCTCTCCTGCCTTATCCCGGTGGGGGCCACCGCCATCTTGTGGCTCTGAGGTAGTTGCGGCTCTGAGGAAGATGAGGAGCGGGCGCTGGCCTCGCACCCTTTGGACACTTTCCGCGTCACCCCGGGTGCGGCCCTCCCCTCAAGGAGAACCGACAGTCTGGAGCGGCCACCATCTTGATCGCCCGTGCTGCTAGATGCGGCTGGGGAGGCCTTTCCTGTGGCCTCCGTGCTGCTGCGGATGGCTAGTCTTGGACGCCTTCTGTATTCTTCTCCACCCCCCCCCCCCGTGCTGCCGAGACTCCTCTGGGACTCCGCCGGCGTTTGTGAGTCATTTTCTTTTTTCTTACTGTATATTCTACGCATGTGCTGTGCTGTGGGATGCCTCGTCCCCTTCTTGCTTGTGTGTTGGTTGGGCCCTGGTAGCGGTGGTTGTGGTTCCTCCCGGTCTCGCCCCCACCTCCTCCCTCTCCCCACCCCTAAAACAGGAGGGATCAGCAGTTTGGGCCGTTAGTGCTCTGTAACCTGCCTGAATTGTCTGCTAATCACCGTAATGGAGGCTTCTGGGGATAGTGAGCTAGGGACCCCATCTAGCGGGTGAAGCTCTGCCCCATGTACGGTACCAGCCCTCCAGGCGGACTTAGCACGGTTTTGTTCACTTGCGCTGGGAGCATATTTCTGGAGCATGATAGGGCGGGCATATCTGCCCTTGGCCCCTCATTGCCTGTGGCCTCGCCAGCCCCCACACTGGCGTTCTGCCCTCTGCGAAGGGGAAGCCAGCAGGGGGTCCCGAACAGTTTTTTGACATACCGCGTGGCTGGCCTAGAGAGACGCTCTCTCACACGTCTCCTGGGAAGGCCACGAGTAAGAAGCGGCTCTTCAAGCCCGGTTACTCGGATTGTCGATGAGGCCGACGATCCTGTTGGAGGTCTGGGCTCCATGGAAGCAGGCTTGTGCTTCAGGATTCCTTTCCATTGGGATCATTCGGCCAGCTATGACAGCGAGCCTGGCTCCTCCTTGGCGAGGACTAGGGCTTTCTTACAATACTAGAATAACTCTTCGGTGTGGAGACGTTGCATATTGTCCCTCCTTAAGCAGCGGGAGGAAGCGGGGTGATTTATTCTGGCCTGAGAGAGGTGGACTTCCCTGAGCAGGCCTGGTTTCCAATTTTTATTATCAAGGGCCGGGACAGGCGGTTATCCCTTCCCGGGGGAGCCGGTCCGCCTCCGGTCCCGCCTCCCCGATGTGATTCCCCCGTGTCGGAGTTACTCAACACTACGGTTGTGCAGTCACCCTATACTGCTTCCATGCGCAATCCTGCTGACAGGCGCATGGATCGCTGGTTTGTCATATTCACCTGGCGGGGTTTGCTTCATCCGGTGTGTGCTGAAGCTATTGTCTCCTTAGCCTTCTGGGAGAAGGCGAGACTGCTTGTAGATAATACTAAGCTGCGCAAGCGGGCGGAGGAGTTAAGGTCCTCAAAGCTTGCGAGGATTTTGCTACCCTGCTGTCCGCTATGGACGATGATGTCCGGCACGGCGCCAGGGCTCGTCCCTGCTCGTTACGCTCCGTTGCTCCTTCTGACGGAGGCGGGTTCCATGGTGTAATGTTTAGCACTCTGGACTCTGAATCCAGCGATCCGAATTCAGATCTCGGTGGGACCCGAGTTTTGCTTTTTATTTTCTTGGCTAAGGTTGGCTGACGCTGCGGCCGAGAAGTTGCTCACTAGCATCCCTTCCGTGGGGCACAGGTCATTCAGGGAGTGTCTGGTCCTCCCGATGTAGGTTGGCAGACTCCCTCAGCGATGGAAGCCTGCACGGTCCTTCTGGGTTCATCTGCCTTTCGCTCCTTCTGGAGGAAGAGGCGTTTTCTTTCAGGAGGCCGCAGGGATTCCTAGGGACGAGGTAGCTCTTGCGGTCGACCCAATCTCTCCTGGGGAGCTAAATCCAAGCCCCCTGCCAAGCTCTCTCAGGCTTGAGGAGGCGCCCTCACCTATCCGGGTGGGGGGGGGGGGACAGCTGCTGCTCGTCTCGGATGGGTGGATTCAGGAGGTGGTGTCCTCTGGGTACATAATAGAGCTGGCAGTTTGGCTTGTTGGTCTAGGGGTATGATTCTCGCTTAGGTTGCGAGAGGTCCCGTGTTCAAATCCCGGACGAGCCCAAGAAATACAAACTTTTCGCTCCGACGGCGCAAGGCCTAAAGGGGTCCGTTCAGAGCCTACTGTTATCAGGTGGGATTTGTCCCGTGCATCACCAAGAACGGGGGGGGCGGTTCTACTCCAATCTGTTCACAGTGCCCAAGAAGGACTGAAAGCTGCGACCTATCTTGGATCTCAAGGGCCTCAACAAGTTTTGTCACAGTCAGCCATTTCCGCATGGAGACCCTACGGTCCGCGGTGAGCTCGCTTCGGCGGGCGACTTCATGACCACACATTTTTCATTTTTCAGGGGCATCAGAAGTTTTCTGAGGTTTGCTCTGGAGATCAGCATTACCAGTTTGTGGTACTGTTTGGGATAGCCTCAGCTCCCCGTGTGTTCGCCAAGGTGCTGGCAGGCGGTCATGGCCATTCTGAGGAACCGGGGCATTCGTGTTCTTCCTTATCTGGACGATTGCCGATTGTGGCTCAGGCCCTTCAGCAGGCCGAGAGCGACACCCGGACGGTGTTATCCACTCTCGAGGATTTCGGTTGGGTGATCAATTATCCCCAGTCTTCTATCACTCCCTCGCTGGTGAGGTCCTTCCTGGGCATGACGTTGGACACCTCTCAGGTCAAGGTATTCCTCCCCCAGCATAAGGTGGAGGGCCTCCAGACGCAGAACAGGCCTTGCTGGCTTGTCGGCTACCATTGATCCGCCTGGGGATGAAACTGGTGGGCCTCATGGGTCCTGCTTCGAGGCAGTGCCCTTTGCCCAGTTCCACATGAGACCTCTTCAATTGAGTCTGTTGACCGGTGGGGACCGGACGCAGGAGTTCCTGGATCAGGATTTTTCACTGTCCCCCTTGGTCAGACAGTCCCTATTGTGGTGGTTGGACTCCAGCAATCCTGTTGGTGGGTAAGTCCTTTCTGACTCCCCGGGGGGAAGATAGTTACCACGAACGCTAGTCTGACCAGCTTGGGGGGGGGGGTTGGCAAGCGCAGAAGTTCCAGGGGCTGCGGGGGCCACAGGAGGCCCACTTGCCCATCAATCTCATGGGGCTGAGGGCGATTCGGTTGGTACTTCTTCAATTGACTCCTCATCTAAGGGGTCGGGCTGTCCAGGTCTGCTCAGACGGCTGTCGCCTACATCAATCACCAGGGCGGGACTCTGAGCGAGTCTTTCAGGAAGTGGCCCAGATCCTGACCTGGGCGGAGAAGAATGTTCCATGCATCTCGGCGGTTTACATCCCCAGGGGTAGAGAACCTGGAGGCAGACTCCCTGAGCAGGGGGACTTCTCGTCTGGGGGATTGGTCTCTCAGCAACATGATCTTTCACGCTCTGCATCCCCCTCTGCATCTCCGCGGGGGTCAGCCGGACGTGGACCCGTTTGCGTCCAGACACAATCACTAGCTTCCAAGCTGCGTCTCTCTGTCAATAGATCCTCTGGCCTTTGCCACAGATGCTCTGGCAATTCCGTGGACGGAGTTCAGGCTCCTTCATGCATTCCCGCCATTTTCACTCCTGGTTGAGTGCTGCGAAAGACAGCCCAGGAGGGGGTACGAACCATCCTGGTGGCTCCTCGTTGGCCAAGGCGGAGTTGGTTTGTGGACTTTGTTCAGATGTCGGACGATCGTTAAATCATGCCCGACGACCCAGGGTTTCTCACTCGGGGATCGCTGCGGCACCCCAATTTACAGACGCTGGCCTTGGCGGCCTGGCTATTGAATCCTCAATCCTAACGGAAAAGGGGCGGTCGGGCACGGTTGTTCAGACCTTGATTCGGGCGCAGAAGAAGTCTTCTTCCTTGATTTACTACAGAGTTTGGCGTGCCTACATTTCTTGGTGTGAATCCAAGAGTTTTTTCCTGTCGCACTATTTTCTATTTCTGGACGACTTAGACTTGGGTCTACAGCTGGGCACCCTCAAGGGTCAGGTCTCTGCTTTGACCATCTTTTTCCTATTGCACGGCACGGCCTGCTTCAAGAAGTCCTTACGTATGGGATATTCCGCCACAAGGTGGCGCAGTGCACTGCAGAAGAGCTCCTCCCAGCACCATATAAAAACAGGATCACCAATAGACCTCCCCAGTTTTTCCTCTGCAGTGATACTGTGAAGATAGAAGACAGCTCTCTATATTGCACAGGTGAGCGGGGCAACCAAGCCTGCGGCCCTGCAAGTCTATTTACACCCACCTCCGGGCCCTCTGTGCCTCCCAGCCTCGGCTGACTGATCGGATGAGGGTAGAGGAGCACTAGGGTCAGGTGCTCAAGGAGCGCTGCTCCAAGCCGCAGACCCTGTACCACAAAGGGTAGCCGGCCATAGGCTTTATGGTGTGCCTAATGAGGGAGTTCCTGTCCTAGTTTCTGAGGGGGTAAGTGTTTGGGGGGACTGTGTTCTGGTTATACCCCTTGTTTTTGCCTTGTTTGGTTTCCCCTCCTCCCCCCTACCCTGGCCCGGCTCCTGCCGCTGCCTGCTCGCTCTCCTCTCCCCAGCGTGTGTTCCGGGTGGGGGGGCGGGTTTCAGCGGCGAGGTGTTTTTAAGTGGAATTGTGTTTAACGTTGTTTTCGCCGCCGTCGCAGCCCGTCCCTCGAGGTTCTTCTGCCGGCGCCATTTTGAGCCTGCTGCGCATCTGGGGCCCCTCTTTCTTCCTGAGCTGCGGCGGTATCGTTTCCTGTGTCGCTTCCTCCCGTGGTCTGGCGGTTTGGTGATCCTTCCGTCTACTTGGTCCGTGAGTCCCCTTTGGGGGTTTTGTTTCCTTGGGGCATGGGCTACGAGATGCTTATGTCCTTTTTACTTATGTCTTTCAGGCGGGACAACTGTGGGTTGTGGTTTCTCCTGGTTCTGCTCCTTACCCCCCCCCCATCATCTCCTCCTTCCTGGCTCTTCTGGCGGCATCCCGGGTGGATTTTTATTAGCCCTTACCCTGTGCTGGCCTATTGCACCTGTGTTAATCACCATATGGAGGCTTCTGGGGATAGAGTGCTTGGGAGTCCTTCGGGGCAATCCCGGCTGTGTGCCCTGTGCGGGGCATCCCCTTTGAGTGATAGTGCCGCGGTGTGTGTGCCGTGCGCCCAAGGTATCATTGCAGCCCAGGCTGGGCTGAGCGCTTTCCTTCCCAGTTCTGCGCTCCCTTCGGCATTGCATACCCCCCCGCGCCTGCATTTAGCCCTCAGTGAGGGGGATACTAGCAGGGGGTCACATTCTGATCTGACTGCCAGCTCTATTTTGTAAACGGAGGACACTACCTCCTGAATCGACCGATCTGAGACGTGTCGTCTCCAGATCTGAGCAAACAACAGAAGCCGTCCCCCCACCCGGATGGGTGAGGGCGCCCCCTCATGCCTGGGGGGACTTGGCAGGGGGCTTGGATTTGGCTCCCCAGGAGGGATTGGGTCAGCCGTGGGACCTACCTCTACCCCAGGTATCTCTGCAGCCAACTGGAAAGGAAGGGCCTCTTCCTCCTCGAAAGGAGCGATAGGAGGAGGGATTCCGAAAGGATTTCAGGCTTCCGTCTCTGAGGGAGTCTACCATCCTTGACCAAAAGGTCCAAGTGCTACCCAAACAGCCTGTGCCCCACAAAGGGGATACTCGTAAGCCACTTCTTGGCCCCGACATCAGCCAACCATTGCCGCAACAAGCAGGGCCGGACCCCATCGTCCATGGCAGAAACAACAAAACCAATGAATTCCAAGCAGGCCTTGAGTTCTTTATACTCCTCCACCCGCTTGCGAGCCTTAGCTCTATCCACAAGGTGTCTCACCTTCTTTCTGATGACTAGAGAGACAATCGCTGTGGCGCACACAGGTCGAAAGAGGGCACCAGCAAAGGTGAACGCATGGCAGACCAGCTGATCCATGCACTTGTCAGCCGGGTCACGTAAGGAAGCAGTATCAGGTGATGGCATAACAGTAGTGTTGGACAACCCCGACACAGGAGAATCCACTTCGGGAGGGCAAGACCATAGCCGAACCAGCTCATCAGGGAAGCGATACCGTCTATCCAGGCCCTTAGGCACTGACGGTAACTTGTTAGGCCTCTCCCATTCATTGAAAATCAGGTTAGAAAAATGGGCCTGCTCCGGAAAGACCAGCCTTTGTCTTTCGGGCCTAAACAAATCTTCCTACTTCCTCTTAGCCGCTCTGGGAGGAACAATGTGTAATGTCTCGAACACTGAGGTAAGCAATTTCTCTGTATCATCCGGGAGCCACGCAACCTCCTCCAAGGAAGAACCAGACATACCATCATCGGCAGAATAATCCAACGTGGAGCGTGAATCATCTGGCAACTCACCTTCCTCCACAGAACCCAGATCGTCAAAAAGATCGTCATTATCCGAGTAAACAGGCTTGAGGTGCCGTTTCTTACTCGTGGCCTTCTTATGAGCCGTCCACGAGATCTGTCTCTCGAGATTGGCCAGCCTGTGTGCCAAATCAGCATGGGATCCCCCGCTTGCTCCCTCCTCACTAGGGGCTGAGTGCAGCAGTGGAGGATCCGGAGAGGCCGCAGGCAGTGAAGGGCTAGGGCAGGGACGCCGGCCCGGTCATGGTCCAAGATAATGCACCTGGCGCAAGTGGTACAAACGGTGCTGAATCCGCCCAGAGGATTCCTATTGCACAAAGGGCAGAGCTTGTCCTGCCCAAATGGGACCCCCAGCTCACTAGCCCCAGATGCGTCCATTATGGTGATTAAAAATGGTCAATCGGTAAGGTTACAAGACACTAACGGCCCAAACCAATAAAGATCCCTCTTAATAAAAGCGGGGGGGGGACCTGGAGGAACCACAACCCTCAACCACAAAGCCCACAACCTATACAAGAGAGGGGATTGAGGCCCATCAGAATAAGCAAAGGCATTTGGCATAATAAACAGTCATACTAAAAGAAGAGGGACTCACGACACCGACAGAGGGACAGTCGCTGGAAACGCGCGGCCTTCAATGACGAAGATCCCCCAGCAGTAGCAGAAGAATGGGCACAGCAAGCAGCCAGCGAGAGTAGGCCCCACCACAGCAGCAGCACACATACAGAAACGAGCCTTCCAGAGCGTTCCTTGAGGCGTCGCGAAAAGACGCGCCCGCCCACCGTCAGCCTCATGCTGCATGGCCTACACGGCCGTAAAACATGCCATGCAACAGCGCGGCTCCCACAGTGCAGTGGAGCCGTCGCCTCACCTCACAGCGCACTAGCGGCATCCCTCCCCCCTCGTCACGGACAGCACCGCAACAGCGGAGAAGCGGAGGCCCACGGGGTACAGCAACCCCTCAAACAGGCAGCGACGAGGGAGGTAAGCATGTCATGCTCCAAGGTCCAGCAGAGCCAGCGCGGAGCCATAGTGAAACACACAGTAAAACACAAGTGCCAAGACCAATAAAGCTTGTGGGCAGGGAGGGTACATTACAGACAACTAGTGGTCCCCCCCTCCCCCCCCAGGCTCACCATAAGCCTGTGGACGGCTACCCTTCAGTACAGGGTCTGCGGCCCAGAGCCTAGCTCTGTCGAACGCACGACCCCGGCGTTCACCCTACCGTCACGATCCCGTAGCAGCCATCAGCTTTGAGGCAAGAGTGGGTCAGAAGGGATCAGTGGAAATAGGGCCCGCAGCGGCCGACGGGCTAGGAGGCCCCGCTCTGCTGCCATTGTCAGAGTATCCAAACGATCTTCTGCAACCGAGACTGCAAGATGAACAACTGGAGTATGATAGAGGGATACTTGCCTTTATAGGCTGGGAGGAGCTGCAGCTTTTGGTCTTGCAGTCGAGCGCCCCCTGGGGGCGGAATACTCTCATGTCATCACTGGGATGACCTGGACTGGATATTGGGAAAAAATGTACATTAATGAATAGTCCAGTGTGTTTACACAAAGACAAGCCCCATTTCTGGCCATTGTATTACTTGTATCTGGCATTGTTTTCTAGCAGTTTTCCTTTTGAACTTGATCTGGTTGCAGTTCTCCAGACATAGTGGCTTGAGGCAGAATGCTTGGGCTACCTCTTTAATAAGAAAAAAAAATGGGACCCATGTCTTAATGCATGGTGCTCAATGCCTTTTCGGTCCAACAGGTTTGTAAAAATGTACCAACTTTCTAAAAGTCCTCCTGCCTTGCACATGGCCAGGAAGTGGAACTGCCAATGGCTGCAGTGTGATACCTTTGCAGCAAGGACTAGAAGGGCTGTGGAAACAAAGACTGGACTGGAGTTGATGGAGAGAAGGATGGAGAGAAGGAAACAGAGATGTGCTTTAGAAAAAAAAAAACAGACTTACAGGTAACAAAGATTTTTTTCTTCAGCATGACCACCTATTCGTCTCTGTGAGGTCATACTGAAGGATGATTTGGAAAAAAAGGAGGATGGAGCCAAGTTTGCATCAAAGGTTCCTGAGCCTGTTTTATGAACTTAACTGGCTAAAGCAGCAAAATATACAGAACCAATACAGAAGAGAAGAGGTTAAAGACATAATCTTACCACTTGGGCTGGACGGAAATAAATGCTTTTATCTGCTCCACAGCTGATCATATGCATCTGCTCTGCATCACCTTAAAAACAAAAAGTAGTAAACCTTATCATTTTTAAAAGGGGCCACAGACATGTTTTCTCGACTCAATATAGAATGCTTATTCACCGCCACTTCCTATGGGAATGGGATGAGGGGGGATGCCACACTGCCTATGGGAATGGGATGAGGGGGGATGCCACACTGCCTATGGGAATGGGATGAGGGGGATGCCACAATGCCTATGGGAATGGGATGAGGGGGATGCCACACTGCCTATGGGAATGGGATGAGGGGGATGCCACACTGCCTATGGGAATGGGATGAGGGGGATGCCACACTGCCTATGGGAATGGGATGAGGGGGATGCCACACTGCCTATGGGAATGGGATGGGGGGAAATGCCAATGCCCAACAGAAAACATTAAGGTTTGATCTGCAAGCTCACTGGGAAACCCAGATTGGTCACTGACAATCGTGCGATTGCTAGCCACACGTGAATGAGGAAATGGGTAACATATGGGTATAGGATAGTTTTAATATGAAGAGAGGATAGTACTTTTGGTAAGATTTTTTGGTGGTCTAAAAACCACCTTACGGAAAGCCAAGAATAGAGAGGTTAGAGATGATGCTAATTCTAAAACACTTCTTACTGAAGCACCTTTTGAGTTAAGTGTGACAATCACACTGAATCTAATGGCTTAGAAGGTACATATTGTAATGCTGATAGCACCACATTTTCTTACGTGATTTTCTGGAATACAAATATATGTGAAGTTTAATGAATGCTTTAGACCAGGGATCCCAAACTCATTTTCATGGAGGGCCACACCAGCATTTTGGTTGTTTTCAAAGGGCCAGTTAATAACATGTATTCAAATTACAAGTTACACAGAAATGCAGGACAAATGCAGACAGTTAAAAATGTTGCCCGGCGCAGCACTACGATACTTTTTTCCATCCTGCCGCAGCTTTGGCACTCTCTTCTGTGGCAGTAAGTTGGGTAGGTTAGACGATCCTCCGCTTGTGAGGTGACAGTTGGTTTCAGAGACACAAAACAGCTGCAGACACTACTATTCTAAGTATGTCACACACCCCGCTTCAGATATCCATAACATGTGGGTAATACCGACCTGAAGGGGCGTTCCTGCAGAGATGATGCAAAGAGAAAAAGCCCCTCCCTGATCCATAAATACCTGGGACCTCCCACTCATTACCCAGTGTTCCATCTCTGCAAGACGGCAAGCAAGTCAGAAGATGATGCCTCCTCCTTGCTCAGGGGGAGTTCAGGTAGCCGGGGTTGCCCCCGGCCTATTTAATTTTATATTCCCGCTCGGCCTTACTTTAACCTAGGGGTCCCAGTTTTTATTAAGTTACATGCCTCCTCAGCTTTGGCTGCGGGCCCGAGCGAGGGTATAAGAGCACCCACGGTGCTGAGGAGCTGCGCTCCCCCCCCCCCGTGAGACCCTATCAGAGAGGGTAGGCGGCGGTCCGGGTTGGTGATCCCGGTTTGGGATGCCCCGTCCCTGTACCTTATCCCGGGGGGGGGGGGGGGTCCCTCCTTAGTTCCCTTAGGGGTTGGGCTTTCCCTTGCCTTCCCTCCTCCCTATCCCCTGTGTGAGTGTTGGTGTTTTACCTTGTTGTGCTTTAAGACAGCGCTGGTGCGTTTGGGCTCGTTCAGGTGTGAGGTAAATTTCCTCGCGCCTGTGTCTAGGGGGGGGGGTGGGGCCGGGCGGCGGCGCGTTGCCACGGCCCGACTCCCCTTACTGGCAGGCTAATAACCAGCGGGTGTTCCGCCTCGCGGAGACACCCGCCTGGTACCTTATTGCCGGCGCCGCCGTTTCACTGAGAGGGAACCTCCCGCTTGTTCCTCTCATGGAGGGGGGGGGCGGGGCCGGGCGGCGGCGCGTTGCCACGGCCCGACTCCCCTTACTGGCAGGCTAATAACCAGCGGGTGCTCCGCTTTGCGGAGGCACCCGCCTGGTACTTTACTACCGGCGCCGCGGCTGCGGCGGCGCCGGTTCACTGAGAGGAAACCGGGTTCCCGCTTGTTCCTCTCATGGAGGGGGGGGGGGGGGGGCGGGGCCTACTCGCGGCGCGTCACCGCGATCCCGCCCCCCCTCTCTCCTTTCCCTCAGCGCTGGTGTGCGTCGTTGTGACTTGTGTGGGGAGGGGGGGGGTGTGAGCTGCGTGCTGGCGCTGATCGCGCCTTTTCCTGGCCGCTCCTGATCGCGCCTTTTCCTGGCCACTCCTGATCGCGCCTTTTCCTGGCCACGCCTGTGCTTCCTCCTCCTCCCTGCCTTCTCCTCAGAGGATCCTTCCCGCGTTTTTTGGCAAGCAGATTCCTGGCTCCAGAACTGTGAGTGGCCCAGTGGGCCCTGTTTGTTCTGTTATTCATGTTTCATAGGTTAAATTATTCCAATAGGGGTTCCTTTACTAATCCTCCCACTTGGGACATCAAAGGGGCATCCCGGGTTGCTTACTGGCGTAATTCCCTGGGTCTTAGCGACCACACAAAATCACCTTTATGGAGGCATCCCCTGATACTGGGGCGGGCACCCCTTCGGGGCATCCCAAAAAGTGCATGTTGTGCGGTGTGTCCATTACGGGGGACGGTGTACTGTTATGTATTCCCTGTGCACAGCAAACTATTACACGGCAGTCCAGATCCCAGGCCTCGGGATCAGCACCGCCGGCCGATTCATCTCCACCTCCCACCCTGACGCGTGCTCCGTGCGACGCGGTCGTGGGCAGGGATATACAAGCCGAGATGTGTGCCAGGTGGCCACCCTTGCAAAGATTGTTTCCAGCTCGGCCGCCCGTAAGGCTCCGGCCAAGAGGAAACATTTGTCACCGGCCCCGCCGGGGGATGACTGTGATGATTTTAATAATCTCGATTGGTCTGATTATTCTGTTCTGGAGGACGGAGAGGTGTCCGAAGGTTCAGAGGTTTCTGATGATGAGCATTCCGCGGGCGCTGATGCCGAGTTTAGTGAGCTGGGAAGATCCTCGGACTCCCCTCAAGCCTTGGCCTTGAGGTTGGAGGTTCTGAATATCTCTCCTCCTCAAACGGAGTCACAGCAGGATGGTGAGCGGTTTGAGGAATCCAGGCCGCGCTTGGAATTTTTCTACGCAGCGGCATTTTGACAAAATCATTGACAAGGAATGGGACAGGCCGGCTCGGCTCCCGGGTATCCCTCAGGGGTGGGATAGGAAATATCCCTTTCCTGCTGAGGCGGTCAAGCGCTGGGCATTCCCGGCCGAGGTAGACGCCCCGGTTTCGGGGTTTTCAAATTCCTCGGTCCTGAATCGACCGGATTTTCCTCCCTCAAGGATGGGGAGGATAAACGTATAGATCAGATGGCTTGTCACGGTTTTACTAGCGTCGGGTCGGCCATACGGCCTATATGTGCCTCTGAGCTTATGGTGTTGGCGGCTAGATCTTTGGTCAGGGATCTGCTGACCTCTTCCGGGCTTCGTCCTGGAAGTAATGAGTTCATTAGTCTCAAGCGTTGTGAGCTGTTTTTATCCTTTGTCTTGACAGCCCTGGATGACACTTTCATGATGTGTGGCAGGACGTCGGCCTTGCTGGTGACTATTCGGCGGTCGGTATGGCTGCGCCAGTGGGCGGCGGATTTATGTCCAAAAAGTCTCTGACGGCCCTACCCTTTGTGGGGTTGAGGCTCTTTGGAGAAACGTTGGACTTAGTTACTCAGGGCGGTAGATTACCGCAGCGTAAGTAGCAGCGTCGTTCCTTTCGGGGGGCGACTGATGTTGCCCCTTCCTTTCGTGGGGCCAGACCTGGAAGAGGATCTACGTTTCATTCTTCCAGAGGTGTCTCGGGGAGCAGGGGCAGAGGACGTGCCCGCTCTGGATACAATTGGGGTTCTAAGCCCAAGCCGGCTATCAAGCCAGCTCATCAATGTGGGGACGGCTGAAGCACTTCTCCCAGATTTGGGATCAAGATGTCTCGGACAGGTGGATCCGGGAAGTGTTGTCTTCCGGTTACAAGCTGGAGTTCGAGCTCCGCCCCCCCTCCAGGTTTCTCAGGTCCAGGATGCCTTCGGAGCCCCTGGCGGCACAGGGGCTCCTGGTGGCAGTACGGAATCTTCTGGACATGGATGTCATTTGCCCCGTGCCTCCCTCAGAGCGGGGCAAGGGCTTCTATTCCAATTTGTTCACGGCTCCCAAGAAGGACGGCTCGATCCGCCCTATCTTGGATCTCAAACTTCTCAACAGGTTTGTCAGGCAGCGCAAATTCCGCATGGAGACCTTGCGCTCGGCCATTCAGTCTCTTCGTCAGGGAGATTTTCTGACGTCCGTAGACATCAAGGATGCTTACCTACACATTCCAATTTTTCCAGCACACCAGAGGTTTCTCAGGTTTGTAGTAGGGGATCGTCACTTTCAGTTTGTGGCACTCCCTTCGGTCTCACCTCGGCGCCTCGGGTGTTCACCAAGGTGCTGGCGGGGGTGATGGCACTGCTCAGAGTTCAGGGCATCCGCATCGTGCCTTATCTGGACGATCTGCTGATCATGGCGGATTCCCTCAGCCATGCGGAGTTGGACACCGGCGTGGTGGTGTCCACTCTGGAGAGGTTCGGTTGGGTGATCATCCACCCCAAGTCTTCTCTCTGTCCATCCAGGATTGTGACGTTTCTGGGGATGTCTCTGGACACCTTGCAGGCCAGGGTTTTTCCGCCCCAGGCCAAGATTCTTTTGATCCAGGAGTTAGTGCGGCTTCTCTTGTCGGCTCCTCACCCATCCATCCGGTTAGGGGTGAGGCTGGTGGGATTAATGGTGGCCTCATTCGAGGCAGTTCCCCTTGCTCAAGTTCATACGAGGACGCTTCAGCTTCATCTGCTGAAGGTTTGGGACAAGTCGCCGCTGTCGTTGGACCAGTCTTTCAGGTTGGCCCCCCATGTTCGTCGATCCCTACAATGGTGGCTGGGGTCTGTCAATCTGTTGAAGGGCAGATCCTTCCTGGCACCGTGCTGGGAAACGGTCACCACAGATGCCAGTCTATCAGGCTGGGGGGGTCTTTGGAAGGACTGCCAGTTTTCAGGGTCTATGGAGTCCGCTGGAGGCTCACGAGCCCATCAACATTCTGGAATTGAGGGCCATCAGGTTGGTTCTGTTTCGCTTGGCTCATCAGTTGAAGGGCCGGCCAGTTCAGGTCCGGTCGGACAACAGGACGGCGATTGCTTGCATCAATCACCAGGGGGGGACTCGCAGCAGGAGTGCCCTCAGGGAGGTGTCTTTGATTCTGGACTGGGCGGAGACCCACGTCCCGTGTATCTCAGCAGTCTACATTCCGGGAGTGGAAAACACGGTGGCGGACTCGCTGAGCAGGGCCTCTTCTCGTCAGGGGGAGTGGTCCCTCAGTCTCAAGGTGTTTCGTTTGATTTGTCTCAGGTGGGGGTTCCCAGAGGTGGACCTCTTTGCCTCTCGACTCAATCACAAGCTTCCAGTCTTTGTGTCGCTCTCGCAGGATCCTCTGGCTCTGGCAGTGGATGCCATGTCTCTGAACTGGGGGGAGATGGGTTTGCTTTACCTGTTCCCCCCGTTCCCGATGCTAGCCAGGGTGGTGCGCAAGCTGGCGTTGGAAGGTGCCTTAGCGTTCCTGGTGGCCCCGAGGTGGCCAAGGCGCGTTTGGTTAGCAGATCTGGTAAGGCTGGCAAAAGACCTGTTCGTGCTGCCTCTGAGTCCGGTTCTGCTCACTCAGGGTCGGCTACGTCATCCCAATTTACAATCGCTGGCTTTGACGGCGTGGCTGCTGAGTCCACTATCTTGAAAGAGGAAGGTCTTTCTGATGCTGTTATTCAGACGCTTTTCAGTGCCAGGACACGGTCTTCCTCATCTATTTATTATAGGTCATGGAAGTCCTATATTGCCTGGTGGGAGGGTAGGTCCCTTTCTTGCCAAGAATTCTCTATTCCCAGGCTCTTGGAGTTTCTTCAACATGGTTTGGTTCTGGGGCTCCAGTTTGGTACCTTAAAAGGGGCAGGTCTCTGCCCTGGCGGTTTTCTTTCAAAGGTCCTTTGCGCTTCATCCCTTTGTCAAGGCCTTCTTCCAAGGAGTTATGCATATACGGCCTCCTAGGAAGCCTTTTGTTCCGGTTTGGGATTTGGACTTGGTTCTGTCCACTCTTCAGGGGCCTCCGTTTGAGCCCATGCTTGAGGCTGCCTTGTCGTCTCTTACTCAGATGGTGGCCTTTTTGGTGGCTATCACTTCTGTGAGGCGTGTTTCTGAGTTGGCAGCTTTATCCATTAAAGCTCCGTATTTTGAAGGTCATCAGGATAAGGTTGTTTTTCGTTTCAGGCCGGATTTCCTTCCTAAGGTGGGTTCGGCCTTCCATCTTAATCAGGACATCGTTTTGCCCTCTCTTTGTCCCAATCCTAGCACCGAGAAGGAGAGGGTGTTGCATTCCTTGGACGTTGTCCGCGCTGTGATATATTACCTGGTGGCTACGTCTTCCTTTCGTAAGACGGATGCCTTCTTTGTGGTGCCCTCTGGGCCTAGGACGGGTTTGGCTCCTGCCAAATCTTCTATCAGTACATGGATTCGTCAGGCCATTTTTGGGGCCTATTCTGCCAAGGGGAGGAGTCCCCCTTTTTCGTGTTACTGCTCATTCTATTCGTGCTCTTGGAGCGTCCTGGGCCTTCCAGCACCAGGCCTCTGTTGAGCAGGTTTGTAAGGCCGCTACTTGGTCTTCTGTTCACACTTTTTCCAAGTTTTACAAGGTTGATGTTCGGGCCTCAGCGGATGCTGGTTTTGGCCGCCTGGTTTTACAAACTGTTGTGGCATTGGTTGTGCCTTGTTACCTTGTTTTGGATTCCCGCCCTTTTATGGACACTGCTGTTGGATGTCCCACATGTTATGGATATCTGAAGCGGGGTGTGTGACATACTTAGAATAATACCATTTTGTGAAATACTCACCTGTAAAATGGGTATTATAAGTATGTCACACACCCCGCTTCACCCGCCCTTGTTTGGTACTCTGGATACTCTGTATTGGGCATTTTGCGGGGTTCTTGGTTTTACGGTTGCCTCTTCCTGGTCCCTTACTTACTGCTTCTGTATACTGGGTAATGAGTGGGAGGTCCCAGGTATTTATGGATCAGGGAGGGGCTTTTTCTCTTTGCATCATCTCTGCAGGAACGCCCCTTCAGGTCGGTATTACCCACATGTTATGGATATCTGAAGCGGGGTGTGTGACATACTTATAATACCCATTTTACAGGTGAGTATTTCACAAAATGGTATTTTCTTCTCCCCCACATTGTTAAAAAGAAGCAGCCCAGCTCTTTTTTTTTTTTTTATAGTCCCTGCGATTGGGGACAGGACTAGAGGCTGTAATGTTCTCTACAGTGGAGGGCCACATACCAGCGCATCATTCAATGGAACCATAAACAGGTGCATAGATGTTCTGGCCAGCTAGAAGAGGCACAGCCCAGCCACCATCTGCCATTTGTCAGAGGGTCACATAAAAAGGCTTGGAGGGTCGCATCCAGCCCCCGGGCTTGAGTTTGACACAAGTGCTTGTGGCCATCTTGTGGACGTTTACTGTACAAACATGACAATCTACAGAGTCATCCAAAAAACAAGTAAGGAGATTAAAGCTGACCAAATCCCTAATTAGCCCCCAAATAGTCTAAAAGTCAGCTTACCTGCAAACTTCACTGCTGTTATGGAAGAAGAATGGTCATCTAGTGTCTGTACTAAACTGTAATCTTGGTCCACATTCAGAACATGAATCAGTCGGTCTCTACTGGCCGATGCCAACAGCGTCACTCCTGCTAGAATGAAGGGGAGGAACGAAAACGATATGAAACTGTACAAAGACAATACAGCACACCCAGAGCACAGGATTATGGTATAAATGCCAAAACTTACCATTTAAAGGTCTAGAGTATTCAAGACACAAAACCTCTCCATCATGCGCCTCAACGGTCAGCAGTTCCCCAAAATTCAGCATACTGTATATACTAAAATAAAAAATAAAATGCATAAAAGCACTCACTGCTTATTTGGTTATCCCTGAAGATCTAGAGTGTGTAGCCTACAATTCAAAACCAAACATAGGGTTTCATTTAGAAAAGGAAACCGCCTACATTTTTTTACCTAAATCTTTTATACCTGCCAGGATACAGAAAAGCTCTTCTGGCATCATTTAGCAAAGCAAAACTAATCAGCCATAAAAAATACAACTCTGAAGTACTCACCTGTAGAGTTGATATTATATGCATACAGCACGTCCTGCTCCAGACATAGTCATTACGTGTGGGTAGTCCTCCGCACCGGGCGCCGTGCACTGCAGAACATGAAGAAAACAAGCTCCTCCCGGCCCTACACATACCGGAGGACCTCCCACAAATCCCCAGCATTGACAAGCAGTGAGAAGAGAAGCCAGGAGGAAAACAACCACCCAGAGACTGGCAATAATAACCAAGATAATAATCACCATACAAGGGATCCAGAACAAGGTGAATGAGGGTGGGGTGGAGCAGGACGTGCTGTATGCATATAATATCAACTCTACAGGTGAGTACTTCACAGAGTTGTATTATTCTAAGCATACAGCACGTCCTGCTCCAGACATAGTCATTACGTGTGGGACATCCAATAGCAGTGTCCATAAGTAGGGTGGGATCCCCATGAAAAAAGGCACAGCCAACCATAACAGCGCTGTCACCTGTAACCTTGCTACCAGGAGCAACTTGAGCAAGCTCTAACTCAACTTATGAAGCCTTAGAAGGCCAACACAAGCAGGGAACTAGTCAGCCTGCTCAACAACCGAGTGCAGAAGGCCCAGGCCAAGCACAGAAGAATGAATCTCCCTTAAACCGGCCAGAGTAACAGCCTAACCACGCTACTAACGACAACGGGGTAGCCATGGTAACCGTAGAACCTTTCCCGTCAGGGAATACGAACCCTGGTCGCAGCGAGACCAGCGGAATACTGAACACAACGCTAACAAGGCTCCTCAAGAGCCAAAACGTTAACCATAAGCTCAGAAGGGCAACCATCCGAGCAAGACCCGTCCAACGGGCTCCTATACCCATGGACGCAACCAGATCCTGTTGCAAGAAGGATGGGGACGCCTATAAGCCCCAAGGGCATGGTCCCAACCCTAGACAGGGGACAGTCCCGAAGTCCCCACGCCTATTAAGGGATACAGATCCCTTATAAGCCCAGAGTAAACAGAAACCCAGTCCAGAGACCTTAGATTCTGGAACAGAGAAGAATAACAACACTCCGCCTGGACCCAAGCTAGGTGCAAGGCGGAGAAATCCTCAGCAAACGGTGTACAGAGATATAGAGCTGAAAGAATATAAAAAAGGACTAGGCTAAGGAAGCCGTCTCCCATGGCACGCCTCTGACTGAGGCACCCGCCCCTAAAGGGTCTTCTGAGGCAAGGAACCGTTCAGACAAGAACCTGAATAAGAACCCAGGGAACCCTTAGCAGAGCAACAGGAATTAACTCCCCCCCAAGGGGACCTAGAATTCCCTGGGGAATGCTCAACGCAGAAGCTAGAAACTAGCCTCTACAGAAGACAAACAGAGCGAGCCCTGGAACCTTTCAAAGAACTGAGTTGGGGAACCAACTCCAGCCATACTGTAAGGACTCTAGGACCCAGAGGTAAGACCACATCCCGTAGGAGAGAGAGCCAGTCCAAGCCATCCAACTAGGGCGTCATCTCCCAACACAGCCGGCAGGAAAAGGGAGAGAATAAAAGGGAGGGGTCTAGACCCAACCTTCCAGAAAGAAGAAACACCCGGAGGAATCATCTCCAATAGTGTTAATAACAATCGTCCAAACCTGTAAGGGGGAGGCGCAGCAAGGAGCCTAACTAGTCATAACAGCCCTCAGAGAGGGCACACAGTACAACTGTCTTCAGCAGAAATGCGAACCACACCACACAGGGCCACTCAGGGCCCCCAGTGCAACAGTTCACCCATGCCGCAACAAGCCTGTGCAGAACCCCACCCAGCAGGGTGTAAGAAGGGTCAGACAAGGGTAGAATACCCCAAGAGAAGGCCAAACTAGGTCACCATGACCCAGACCAGAGAGTCCTGGGATAATCACCCAGGGCAATGCATTGGGACCATAACCAGGACAGAGTCCCTGTAACAGTCACGGGGCCACGGCCCCAATCAGTGGGGCTCATTGAGGCACTAGAGAAGGCCCACCTAGTACAGGAGGACGGCCAACAAGCCAATACCAATGAAGCGCAAGGAGTGTAGAAATCCCCACTAGATCAGAACCAGACCCTACAAGAAGGGTCAACCTGTTCCGAGAACTTCTCGGAGAAAAACAGGGACAGGTCACTGACCAGACAGACCAAAAACCCCAAGAGGCCAGGCCTAAGGGAAATATCCCAGCAAATTAGGGCCCAAAAGGCACAATGTGATGACTTACAAACAGTATGAAAATGGGCCCCCCTTAGGAACCACGGGGAATATCATAAGAATAGAGCCCCTTAGTGGACCTGCCACACTTGTCAGGGATAGCAAGAAGGGAGTGATGTTCCTCAATAACTCATGAGTAGGCCAACCAGAAGGGAACCCCCATAAAAAAACAGAGGGAACGTACTGATAAATTCCCAGGGGTATCGGAACCCCCTCCAGGATAAGCAGCCCAAGGTGCCGTAGGCCCCAAGGCATCTGAGAAAAGAAACAGCATCTGGACCGCCAGCAATAGGCCCACCAGCCGCAAGGTGAATGTAGTGTGACTACACAGAGGGCAAGGCCCTTTCCACACCAAGGCACCCAAATCAGAAGGGAAGGTTGAACCTGGACCTATCTAAATACCATCCCGTAGGGAGATTATGAACCAGGTTACAGCAAGTGAGTGATGTGCCTAAGCACCAACCCAAAGGACTCCGAGGGAGCTCCAAGTCAGGTAGAAACTATAGCGGACAGCACCGGTGAATGATCATGAAGCACTCCCATACTCGCCTTGGCGAGTCCTCCTGGGAACTGAGGGGGGGACCTCAGACAAGACCCTAATCCGAAGAATGGTCCTGTAACACCAGCTGGAGAAGGACAAGAGTCCAGAAGGAACAAGGGACCGAAGGAGAGCAAGGATCCTCGCAGGCATCAAGAGGCTCACTGAACAAGGGCGCCTGCGGCCCCACAGATGGATACCAAGTAGGCACAGCCTGTGAAAAACAAATGCTACGTCCCGAATGCCGGACCTGGGCAGACTGCGTCATCCCGGAGGAAGGAGCAGTGTGGATGCGATTACCAGCCAGGGGCCAACCTGTAAGAGAGCCGAGGCCCTCCATGCCAAACTCGGCCTGCGGGAATTCGCTAAGGGAAACAACGGGGACTAGAATACCCCTGACTACTTCTGAAGGGAACTACCCAAAGAACTCCATTCCTTTATGAACCGCGACCAGGGGAACCAAAACCCGTAACCACCTGAACGAAGCATGGCATTCTGCCATAGGAGCCAAGTGCTGTGGCAGTCCCTTCATGCTTGTGTGGTTTTGGCAGCCTTAGGTTTTGCCCTGCCAGAGGTCCCAGGGCGTTGCCTGCCTCCCCTGGGACGACCTTCCACTCCAAAAAGTTGGAAACACACTTCTGGTTCTCGCTTAACACTAATGTAAGGAGGGGGCGGGGAGTCCCTGCCCCTGGGCTGTCGGGCCAGCCTTCTGCACGAGGGCGCTTTACCTTTTTTGCCAAAAAGGTCCAACCTGGCCCCGAATAAGCGTCGTCCTCTAAAAGGAAGACCAGTAAGAGCCTTTTTAGTATCATTGTCAGCCCCCCACTGTCGCAGCCAAAGCAGGCGACGAATGGTCACCACAAGAGCCGAGCGCACATTTTAATAGTGTCATCCATAGCTGAGAGGATAAACCTCACAAAAACGTCACAATCGGACAGTGCATTGAAGATCTCACAAGGGAGATCCTCCGGCTGTTGGTCAATTATCCTCCTGAACAGAGTCCTGGCGGCCACCACGGTAACAGCCGCAGCACAGACCGGGCGTAGAGCCGCCCCTACGCTAGAGAAGGCATGGGAAGCCAATCTGTCCATGCGCCGGTCCTCAGCATCCCAAAGGGTACGAGAAGAGGAGGCAGCCATGAAGGGAGGGTTAGCAACCCCAATAATTGGCGCATCCACCACTGGAGGGACTGACCATCGTTCCACCAAATCATGGGGAAAGGGATACTTCCAGTCCCAAACCCCCGGAACCCCTGTAAGTTTACAAGGTGATTCCCATTCCTTAGATATAAAGATACTGGAAATGATCCTGATCCCAAAATTCCAGGCGCGGCGTCGCCGTGTGGAAACTCTCCCTCTTGGGCTTGGGAGACTCTCCCGGAGGAGAGATGGACAGCACTTCAAAAATCTTTATAAGAAGTTCATCAGTGTCACACAGGCCCCAATACCCCGGGCCAGAACCGTCATGGTTCCAAGACAACTCATCTGAGGAACTGGAACCTGAAAACAGTTCACCATCATCGGACAGATCAAGGTCCTGCATAGCAGCAGGTTCCTCAGTTTCAGTGGAAAACCTATAACTAGGAGGCGTCAGGGACCGTTTCTTCCCAGCGCCCAAGCACTCCGCCAACCCAGACATCACTTGCTCCGCCGTGGGGAGCCTGCGCGGCACAACCTGCTGGTCATCCCCGCTGGAGTGCGACTCATCAGGAGTGAGATTTAAGCATGGGGAGAAAGGAGAATTGAAGCGAGGTGCAGCTACTGGTAAACCTGATTGCAGGGCCAGCGCTTGTTCAGCACACGGTCCGCAGACCCGTGCTCTGTCAGCGTCAGCGTGGGGTTGTCTACACATGGTACACAGCCGGTCTTGTCCCCGCGGGACCCCGGACACCAAATTCTGAGATGCCTCCATATGGCGATTAATCTAGATAATATGCCAGTAGGGATTTATGCTGTAAGCAACCCTGGATGCCCCAATACCCGCTGGGAATGTGGGAGAATTTAAATATAACCCCGTGAGATATCTATATATCAGGCCGGGAGAAGCCACTGGAAGCTTGGCGTCTGAAAGACATAAGGAGAAGAGAGGGTGTCGGAGCCATGCGCAGCACAAGAAGAAAAATAAACGAACGCCCGTGAGGGCACTTACAGCGACCAAGGGAGAAGGAGGATCGTGACCGCGCGCGCGGGAAGACCGACAAAATGGCGACAGCGAACCTCGAAAGGGCGGGCCAGAGCTGTAGGTGACGCGGAACGCGCCAACCAGACCACGCCCCCCCCCCTCAGCGAGCGCGAAGCTCTAAGCGCGGAACAAGACAGGAAAGGAAACAGAAATGGACGCCATGGCGTCACGAGACAGAGCCGCCTTACGCGCCAAGTCACCAACTTTAAAGGCGCTGCAGGCAAGGTTAAAATAAAGTTTGAAGTGCTGCTCTGACCCCCGGAAACCGATAAAGGCTATAAGCCTACCGTGTAAAAGGGCAAGATTAGGCCAACGTACACAACCCCCCCCTCTTTTCCCCCCACTAACGGGGGGAACTAAGGGAGAAAGTGACCCGGCGATCGGGGTTCACCGCTCTGTGGCCACCCTGAAGGGCAATGGGAGAAAAATTCTGAACGTATTCGTTGTGGCCCGCGACCAGTTTCCAAATCACTTAAAGCGATCCTATACCCATATGTTAACCACTTCCGAGTGGCCAGCAATCATGTGACTGCCGGTGACCAAACTGGATTTGCCAGCGGGCTTGCACATCAAACCGGAAAGGTTTCCGTTGGTCCCTGATTACCTGCCACTTGGTCCCGTACACCATGAATGAATAAAAGTGATGACTTGAGTATAGTGCCACTTCAAGTGGTCTGATCTTTAAAAGGCTGAGCCTGTATTAGGAGTCCCTTGGCGAGCAGTGCACCTGGGGTGGGGGTCCCTGGAGAGTAGGGGATTCCCTGGGTGGGTTTGTTGGAGATGGAAGGGAGATCAATTGTGGCTTGTGTAGTGTAGATGTAATTACTTAAAGGAGGCCACTAGATGCCCCCATAGGCTAAAAAAAAAAAAAAAATACAATTCTGTGAGTACTCACCTGTAGAATTGATTTTATAGTATACAGCACGTCCTGTTTCACAAGTATTGTTTACGCTCGGGATATCCGCCACAAGGTGGCGCAGTGGACTGCAGAAGAGACTTGTGGCGTCTCCCGGACCCATAAAAGGACAGGAACCTCCCACAAATTCCCAGTGTTACAAAGCAGACAAGAAGCCGGGAGAATAAAAATGAAGGAACCCCAACCAAACCTTTAAACAAATCACCATACAGAGGTAACCAAGAACAATGATAACAAGGGAGGGGTGAAACAGGACGTGCTGTATACTATAAAATCTATTCTACAGGTTATTACTCACAGAATTTTCTTTTTCCAAGTATACAGCACGTCCTGTTTCACAAGTATTCTTTACGCTTGGGACGTCCAAAAGCAGTGTCCGTAAAGTAGGGTGGGATCCCCAAGAACAACAGCGGGCAGTTTAAACCACTGCCGCCTGAAGAACTTTGCGGCCAAAAGCAGCATCAGCTAAGGCCCTAACATCAACCTTTTAAAACTTGGAAAAAGTATGAACAGAAGACCAAGTTGCGGCCTTACAAACTTGTTCAACAAAAGCCTGGTGCTGAAAAGCCCAAGAGGCCCCAATAGCACGAGTGGAATGAGCAGTAAGGCGGAAGGGAGGTTCCTTCCCCTTAGCAGAATAGGCTTGCACCACCGCCTGACGAATCCACTTGCTGATAGTGGACTTAGCCGGAGGCAAACCCTTCCTAGGACCAGAAGAAAGAACAAAAAGAGCATCAGTCTTCCTGAAAGATTCAG
This sequence comes from Gastrophryne carolinensis, assembly GCA_027917425.1. Lineage (NCBI taxonomy): Eukaryota > Metazoa > Chordata > Amphibia > Anura > Microhylidae > Gastrophryne > Gastrophryne carolinensis. The sequence goes on along the minus strand of CM051235.1, from coordinate 39,626,306 downwards.
TAGCTACAAAGTAAAATTTCAGAACCCTGACCACATCCAAAGAATGCAGAGCCCTCTCCTTGGAATTAACAGGATTAGGACACAAGGAAGGCAAGACAATGTCCTGATTGAGGTGAAAAGCAGACACAACCTTAGGCAAGAAATCTGGTTTAAAACGAAACACCACCTTGTCCTGGTGTCGCTCAAAATAAGGAGGTTTGATGGAAAGCGCCGCCAACTCAGAAACACGCCTGACGGAAGTAATAGCCACCAAAAAGGCTACCTTGAGAGTCGAAATAGGCAAAGTAGCCTCACGGAGAGGCTCAAAAGGATGACCCTGCAGAGCAGATAACACCAGATTTAAATCCCAAACTGGTAACATAGGTTTACGTGGCAGACGCACATGGGAAACCCCCTGGAAAAAAAGTCTTAACCAAGCGGTGACTGGCAAAAGATTTATGGGAGAAAATTGCCAAAGCTGAAACATGACCCCTGAGGGTACTAAGTTGAAGGCCCAAATCCAAACCATGTTGCAAGAATTCCAGAATTCTGGGAACAGAAAACACCCGACAGGGAAGAGATTTGGACTCACACCAGGCAATGTAAGCATGCCAGACCCTGTAGTAGATAAAGGACGAGGACTTCTTCCTATCCCTAATCATGGTATCAACAACAGAGGCAGGCAAACCCTTTTCCATCAAGATGGAGGTTTCAGCAGCCAAGCCAGCAAAGCCAGCGTTTGTAAATTGGGATTGCACAGCTGCCCCTGAGTGAGCAGATCTGGATGCTTGGGCAGGACGTACTGATCTACTGCCAACTGCACGATGTCTGCGAACCACACCCTTCTTGGCCAAGAATGGTTGGCACCCCTTCCTGGGCTACATTGCGCAGCACCCTGCCCAACAGAGGAAACGGAGGGAACTCAGAGGAGCCGAAACAAGGCATTGCCAGCGCATTCGTGGCAAAGGCCAGAGGATCCTGAGACAGAGACAAAGAAAGGAAGTTTGTGACGTGCAGCAAACAGGTCCACATCCGGCAGACCTCAACGGTGGCACAGAGAGTGAAAACACCCTTATGCTGAGGGACCACAACCCCAGCCGAGACATCCCCCTGCTCAGGGAGTCTGCCTCCAGGTTCTCCACTCCTGGGATGTAAACTGCCGATATGCAGGGAACATTCTCCTCCGCCCAGGAAAGTATCAGGAATACCTTGCTTGCTCCGAGTCCCTCCCCGATGATTGATGTAGGCAACCGCCGTCCGGTTGTCCGAGCGGATCTGAACAGCCTGACCCCGAAGATGCGAAGTCAACTGGAAAAGAATGTTGATGGGAACATGGGCCTCCTGAGGGCCCCACTGACCCTGGAAACTCAGACTTCCAAAAGCCCCCCCAACCTGTCAGACTGGCATCTGTGGTGACAGTCTCTCAGCAAGGAAGCAGGAAGGTCCTGCCCACTAGGAGATTCCTCGAGTCCAGCCACCACGAGAGGGACTGACCAGAGGGGACAGAACAAAGGTCTGATCCAGGGACACAGGGTCCTGTGCCTGCGTCTGCAGGCCCTCCACCTTCTGCTGAGACGTAAATCCTTGACCTGAGATGTATCCAGAGTCATGCCCAGAAAGGACGTCACCAAGGACGGAGAAGACTTGGGGTAGATGATCACCCAAACGAAGGACTGGAGCATGGAGACCACCATCTGGGTATCCAGCTCGGTTTGATGGAAGGACTGAGACGCAATTAGAATGTCGTCCAGATAAGGAAGGATGCGAATGCCCTGAGATCTCAACAGAGCCATCACCCCAGCCAGCACCTTGGTGAAGACCCGAGGGGCTGAGGTAAGACCGAACGGTAAGGCCACAAATTGGTAGTGCTGATCCTCCAGAGCAAACCTGAGAAATCTCGGATGACCCGGAAAGATAGGAATATGAAGGTAAGCATCTTTGATGTCCACAGAAGTCATGAAGTCGCCCGGGTGCAAGGTACTGACTGCCGAGCACAGAGTCTCCATGCGAAAATGCTTGAACCTGACAAATTTGTTGAGGCACTTCAAATCCAGGATGGGCCTCAGGGACCCATCCTTTTTGGAAACAGTGAACAGATTGGAATAGAAACCTCTGCTCCTTTCCTGGAAGGGCACCAGGCAAATGACCCCCAAGTCCAAAAGGCTTTGGACCGCAAGCCGCAAGCCCTGAGCCGACAAGGGATTTTGACCCATCCGGGACCTGATGAATCTGGGGGGCGGCCATGCTACAAACTATCTTGTACCCGGAGGAAATCACCTCCTGAATCCGAACGTGAGCAAAGAGCCGCAACCGTCCCCCCACCCAGATGGGTGAGGGCGCTTCCTCATGCCTGAGGGGGCTTGGGGGAAGATTTGGACTTGGGACCCCATGAGAGACTGGGGCGACCACGGCCTCTACCCCGGCCCCAAGGGTCTCTACGTGCCTCCGCAAATGGTGCACCCCGACCGGACCTGGGAGCACAGAATGAGGGGAGGGAAGAACCAGACCCCCGAAAGGGCCGTGGCTGCCTCCTACGTTAAGGCAGCCTACCATCCTTGGCAAACAGATCCAGACGCTCCCCAAAGAGCCGTATCCCAGTAAAGGGGAAGCCAGTGAGAGCCTTCTCAGCCGCCCACTGACGCAGCCAAACAGAGCGGCGTATAGCCACCAAAAGGGCAGAAGTCTTACCACACATCTTGACCGCATCATCCATAGCAGAAAGAATAAATGCCACAAATTCATAGCAAAGCAGGAGGGATCTATACTCCTCCCCCCTACTGGCATCCGAGGCACTATCCAGAAGGCCCTTGAGTAACCCTTTAAGAGCAAGAGCCGTGATGGCAGAAGCGCAAACAGGGCGCAGCGCAGTCCCTGTACAAGCAAATGTGTGACAGGCCAGCTGGTCAACACGCCAGTCCTCACCATCCCTCAGAGTAGAAGTGTCAGGGGAATGCATGACCGAGGTATTGGACAACCCAAGCACGGGAGCATCCACATCGGGGGGGGGGCATGACCAGCGCTTAACCACATCAGCAGGAAATGGATACCTCCTGTCCCAACTCCTAGGCACCGCAGGCAATCTGCTAGGACGTTCCCACTCTTTGAGCACCAAATTATTGAAGTGGATCTGCTCAGGGAACTCCAAGCGTTGTTTAACAGAGTGAAAGAGCTCACCCTGCTGCCTTTTAGCCGGGATAGGAGGTGTAATACACAGTACTTCAAAAATGTGAGACAACAGCCTGTCTGAATCCTCAGGAGACCCCGGGGTTTTCCCCAAAAGGAGACCCGGTACCACCATATACCTCCTGCTGCTCTTCAGAGGACTCAGAATCAGAGAAAAGTTCCCCCTCTTCTAAGGGGTACAGGCCAGGGAAAGACAACTATCCCTCATCCCCCGCGGGAACCGCCCCCCCCCCCCCCGAAGAGTGCGAATCTCCACGTGACCTCCCAGCGCCAATGACATCGCAGCAACACATGAAGCGAATGTCGCCGCCAGCCGCGGAGCGCCGTACAAATCGGCGCGTCAGCAAGCGCGGACAATACAAGTAAAAAATAGACAAAATACAATGTGCCACCACACCGCCTCCCCCCCCCCTCCCCCCCGGAGAGCTCCCCAGGGAGAGAGCGAGGCGGGGGAAGAGCAGCGGTAGGCGCACCCAAGGCATGCATAGCTAGGGAGGGGGGGCAGGGAAAATGCCCACAATAAGGCAGGAAGAGGCATCCCACAAGGCTCACCATAAGCCTGAACCGTCTACCCTTGTAGGTACAGGGATTGCGGTTGGAGCAGTGCTCCTCCAGCACCTGACCCTGGCGCTGTCCTACCTTCACCCGAACCAGGCAGCCGAGGCTGGGAGGCAGTGGGTCCAGAACGGGTGGGAATAGTCCTGCAGGCTGGTAAGCCCCGCTCGGCTGCGTAATATAGAGAGCCATCTTCTATCTTCGCAGTCCAGACTGCAGAAGGAAACTGGGAATTTGTGGGAGGTTCCTGTCCTTTTATAGGGCCGGAAAACGCCACAAGTCTCTTCTGCAGTCCACTACACAGGGGTTAATTGGAGTACCGTGGGAAGTGGACCCCGATAAGGCAGTCTGATGTAGAGGGGCAGCCAGGAGGAGCCGAGTACCCGGAGGACCCTGCCACCCATCCGCGAGCTGGAGTCGGGATGTTAATGGAGGCCTGAAGTGGGATCAGAGTTTGGTGCGAAGCAAGGATAAACTGTGTGTTATTGTCTGAATAAAAGGGAGAGGTGTCCCTAGACGAGCCCCCTAGTGCAGTTTGGAAGTCTGTGGCCCTGTTTGGAGGAGCATCCCCAAGTGCATATACCAGACCCTCTTATGTTGTCTACAAGCCCACCTGCTATTTACTAGGGGTGTCAGGAAAAAAAAAATCTAAGTTAGTTACCTGGTAACTTTTTTTCTAAACATCTGAAAGGGCAGCATACGCCTGAGACCTCCGGGCTCCTCCTACCAATCGGGAACACATGACCACCAGACAGAATAAAATCTTGATTCCTCCTCCCATTCCCCAGTTGTTGTAGAGATCTGAAAGAGAAAAGAAATAGACCCACAACTCCAACATATAATCACTACAAAATCCAACTCCACCTTATACAAAAAGGGAGGGAAGTAGGAATATGCTGCCCTTTCGGATGTTTAGAAAAAAAGTTACCAGGTAACTAACTTAGATTTTCTCAAAACATCCTTCGGGCAGCATACGCCTGAGAGATAAGCGAGCATTACCTCATTGGGTGGGAAAGAATGGAAAGGAGGATACTACTGCCACAAGACTGATCCTACTAGGACAGCAGATCTATCAAGAGAGTTCAGCAAAAAAACCATCTCGCTGAGGACCAAAAGGCTGCAATAGTTCGCCTGTTTAGCCCAAAACATGTATAAAAAGGAAGCTTGCTCAGTACTGGTAGAAAATAATTCTCAGCATCTGAGAAAAAATAGCAAGGTTCCATGTACGGTTAAAGGAACTAGCTCAGAGTTAGGGACAACTCCAGACTAGAGATATCTCTTGTGTCTATAAGCAGCCTAGAACTAGACACAGCCCCAGGGCCCAAGACAGCCTCAAAGCGGGTTCAAGACAGCCCCAAGGCCCAAGACAGCCCCAAGGCCCAAGACAGCCCCAAGGCCCAAGACAGCCCACAGGGCCCAAGACAGCCCACAGGGCCCAAGACAGCCCACAGGGCCCAAGACAGCCCACAGGGCCCAAGACAGCCCACAGGGCCCAAGACAGCCCACAGGGCCCAAGACAGCCCACAGCCCCCAGGGCCCTACTAGGGTTAACGGCCAACAGTAGGGTTAACGGCCAACAGTAGGGTTAACGGCCAACAGTAGGGTTAACGGCCAACAGTAGGGTTAACGGCCAACAGTAGGGTTAACGGCCAACAGTAGGGTTAACGGCCAACAGTAGGGTTAACGGCCAACAGTAGGGTTAACGGCCAACAGTAGAGTTAACGGCCAACAGTAGGGTTAACGGCCAACAGTAGGGTTAACGGCCAACAGTAGGGTTAACGGCCAACAGTAGGGTTAACGGCCAACAGTAGGGTTAACGGCCAACAGTAGGGTTAACGGCCAACAGTAGGGTTAACGGCCAACAGTAGGGTTAACGGCCAACAGTAGGGTTAACGGCCAACAGTAGGGTTAACGGCCAACAGTAGGGTTAACGGCCAACAGTAGGGTTAACGGCCAACAGTAGGGTTAACGGCCAACAGTAGGGTTAACGGCCAACAGTAGGGTTAACGGCCAACAGTAGGGTTAACGGCCAACAGTAGGGTTAACGGCCAACAGTAGGGTTAACGGCCAACAGTAGGGTTAACGGCCAACAGTAGGGTTAACGGCCAACAGTAGGGTTAACGGCCAATTAGGGCTAACTGCCAGCCAGAGTCAAAGGCCAGCTGGGATTAAAGGTTCCCTAGGGTTAAGAGGTTCCCAAGGGTTAAAAAGGTTCCCAAGGGTTAAAAAGTCCCCTAGGGTTAAAGGTCCCCCAGGGTTAAAGGTCCCCCAGGGTTAAAGGTCCTCCAGGGTTACAGGACCCCTAGGGTTACAGGACCCCCTAGGGTTAAAGGTCCCCCTAGGGTTAAAGGTCCCCCTAGGGTTAAAGGTCCCCCTAGGGTTAAAGGTCCCCCTAGGGTTAAAAGCAACCTAGGGTTAAAAGCAACCTAGGGTATAGGTAATTCCAGGAAAAAAAAAAAAAAAACCCAGTCAAGAGGTGGCCTAGGGACCTAAAAGGATAATCCCTCTAACTATAAGTGTATAGGCTAGAGCAGAATACCATGCAACGACTAAGGTCTCTTAGAAGACCCTAGAATAGACCTACCAAACTGACTCCCTCAATGGAGTTATACAGAAAAAAATCTGCCACCTGATGTAACCCTCCTGCAGAACAAGCTGAAGGAGACTCAGGTCTTCATTTAACCCAGAAGGATTCCATCCGATCTCCACGAGGGTCAATTCTGCTCTTGAGCAAGGCACCTAACCCTGCAACTGCTCCCTGGATGCCAAAAATTAGGGCAGCCCACCGTTCTGGGCACGTGTACACTCACTGCACGGATGGGTTAAAAGCGCAAGACGAATTCCTATGTGTGTGCAAGCATACAATGGTGATCTATGCATCATTTATTTTATCTATTATTTAGCGATGGAACTCGTTGCCATTCGCCACTCATACCGGGTGCCGAAGGATTTATTCCGGACCTGCACATCATAGTACTTAAAGCAAGTGATATTACCTCACCCGGAAGAGAGCAATATCAATCACTCTATTACCCTCCTGGCTATTGACATTGGAGGTGCCGACCCTGCACCCAGAATCACGATTTTCTAAATGGCCGAAATCCTCTGGGTAAGAAGAAGAGTCTGAAGAAGTTGCTGATTTCTTGACCATAAATCATAATCCAGAGGGAATTAGACTAACCTCCCAAAAGGGTTAACATCTCACCGAGCTGAACACAGCTCTACACATGAAACTGAAGCTCAAAGGCATTTTTGTCCCTGGAGTGTACACCAAAAAAAGATAGCAGACCGCCACCGACCCCTCTCAGTGTCTGATAAGTACGAGGTCTGTGTATTCTCAGACGGAATCCAGCATAAAAGGGAACAATGAGCACCACATCCAGCTCTGTCTTTACTGCTAAGACAACCTAGGGGTTGTTAGGATCTGACACAAGACAGAGCCCCATACTCATTAGAAACTGGCAGACATCTCCCAGATCTGTTAAGGTCTTGAAGAAAAAAACCTTGTGGAAGCAAGCTTCTTCCTAAAAAATGTCTAAAAAACCCTTCTAAATATCTGATGGAACATGGAGACATATATTCTATAACGAGAATAAAAACTCCCAATGTCTCCACCGCCAGAAAGATTTCTACTAGTGAAGGAAACTAGGATATTAACCGCCTGGCATCCAATGCTAGCAACTTCAGAATAACTTATCTTTCCTCCAACCTACTTGTATAGGAGAAACCAAGAGTCCGACTGAGGGTACAAGTAAATTCTATGTGAAACCCTCATTCATGCCCCTGGAATGGAGAGGGTAACACAAATATCCAGGCACCAACACAAAAAATGGCATCATAGCTCAGTGGGTTTGGGCAAATAGATTCCAGACCGAGAGGACCCCTTTAAAAATCCTTCTTTCCCCCAGATAAGGTAAAGGAGGAAGGTACCCCCCCGGATTCATAAGCCGCGTCCCTAAATGAAAGAAGCAGCTTAAAGAAGGGGCTCTAATGATCACTCTCTTCAACAGATGGGCAGATCAGGTGGAAAATACCTATATTTATCAGTGTATTCACAAATCTACCCAACAATAAAAATTCCCAAAGGAATATTGCACAAGGCTCACTCTGACCTAGAGTCCCTGGTCCAGGTTCTCAGAGAATGCTGTGAACTGAATATGATACAATCATATTTCCTTGCCCAAAATCTCATGACATTTGTCACTAACCGCCCAAACTGAAGAAAGGATATAACCATACCCCTTCCAATTGTCTCCTGTGCTCACACACCTGATTTTAAACTGTGGCATCCAATTTGTATAGTTCTCTGTACTATATGTTATACCTTGTCTGTATTCTTTGTAAAGCGCTACGGAGTTTTGATGGCGCTATAAAAATATGCAATAATAATAATATCATCCCTGGACAAGTCCTATTCAACAGATAGTCCTTACATTGTGGAAGCAGAAGGTAAAACTTCCCATCATAGAATGAACAGCCATAGATCTAAACCATTAAGATTCCACTTGCTAACCAGTTAAGGCAGTGAATCAAATAAGCTTACTTAGGAGATAGCAAAAAGCTAATCCTACCCTTCAAGGATTTCCAACTTAGGGCAATATCTCTGCCCAGGACCCAAATATTGACCGAGTCCTATACTGCTACAATCCGAGTAGGATGAGAGCAGCCGCACCTAGGGTGTCATGCACATAGGTTAAGAAAATACTTCCGGCATAAAAAAGGGAATGAACGAGAGTCAGATGCCAAATCAGGATAAAGCCCAACCTAAATACACTTTGGACCTGAATCCTTTATCCCAAGGTTTGAAACAACCTAAGGAAGGAAAGGTAAATGTCCCAGAGGGAATAGTACCTTCTTAAGTTTAAAGCAATTAAACTGGTCTCTTCAACCCCCCGAGACCAGATAATAGATGGGATCAGAACAGGATTTGAAAGTCTGTAAGACCAACCTGGTTATCCGAACTCCCTGCAACCTTGAGATCCTAAGGTGAGGAGGACATTAGGTCTAATCTGACCTACAAAGATAGTAATAACATTATCTAACACCCGTCTGGACAATATTGGCAGAGGGGTTACAGTAATGAACAAGGTGCAGTAAATCCTTGGGACCATTTCTACTCTTCTTATATGAAATAGGTCTGGAAGAATCGGATTTAGGTATACTTTAACTGAGCTTTAGTCTGTGGTCAAAGACTAAGATACATAAGCAAAACAAGGGCGATACCTATATCAAAATTTAATTAAACATGCCCATAGACACTATTAATAAATACAAGTGACTTACCGGACAAAACTGGGCCCCCTCCAACCAGAATCGGCAGCCGACGGAATACAGGATGAATCCTGGTTCACATGCGACATATTTGTGGAGGAAACTTCAGCAGGATCGATATAAATGTCCTCCTTATGGTCTGCCAGGCTTCTGGTTATGAGGCACCAATGGATTTGCTTCCTGAGCCTGTCACAATAGGGTAGGAACTAAATCCCATATTGAAATATTAACCCTTCATAACAAAAATAGAAGGGGAGGCCATAATATATATATCTCCAAACACTGTGCTATTAAAGAAGAAACACACGTGTTTGAAAGAAAGGCAGGAAATTCCACAGGTGCTGGGATGTGACATCAGCAGTCTGGGAGGAAGAGACGTGAAATCCTTTTAAAAACCTGGAGCAACAGCTCCAGAAAATGGTAAAAAAAAATTCAAGTTTGGGCTCCGGTTACCCTGGTCTCTTCCTATAATTCATCCTCAGCAAGAGGGCAACATATCACTTACCCCCCTTTGATATAATCAAAGAATGGGATCTGGCCAATGACCCTATAGGGTATCCCGGGCCCCAGGCAGAAGGATCACCTTTGGGACCGAGAAATGGACCCCCTGCTCAGGCCCATAGTACCGGAATATACTTACCTGAACCATCGGTCCAGGAGCTAGTGGTCACGTTACTCTTCCTGGAGGAACACGGAAACAACTGGGGAATGGGAGGAGGAGTCAAGATTTTATTCTGTCTGGTGGTCATGTGTTCCCGATTGGTAGGAGGAGCCCAGAGGTCTCAGGCGTATGCTGCCCGAAGGATGTTTAGGGAAAAAAATCGATGCTGTCAAGTATCGCAATATTTCAGTCGACGATACTAGAATCGATTGTGTTTTGTGTTTTTTTTTTTTCTGTTAACCCTTTGTGAACTGGTAAGGGATCTATGTGACCCCTATACCAGTTCACAAGGCTCTGGGTCTGGCAAATAACCTGCGGCTAGCGGGTGACTTGCCATTAATCCCAAGCCCTCCCCCCATTACTTGCCTCCCCAAAGGTCGGGGGGGCAGAAGAGCCCATGGCTATTAGGCTATGCCAGCTTGTAGCCTGTAGGTCCAGGGGCCACCAAAGCGGCACCCTGTTCTACAAGCCCCCCATAGCTGGTCCCAGGCTGGTAATGCTGGGTCACGCCATTTTTTTTTTTTATACATATATGTCTTTGAGACAGAATTGGGATATATTATATCGTCATACGTTTAGCGTGATACGTATCGTATCACCAGATTCTTGCCAATTCACACCCCTACTATATATCATACCGTATATTTCCCTGTCGGTCTCCAGATGCCAGCTGAAGCCCATCGTGGCGAACCTTCAGAACTCGGATTCCACTTTTTGAGTCTTTGGGTTCCGATTTTTCAGCAGTGGCTGAAGTGTCTTTTAGATATTGGATGTTGTCATCAACACATATTACCTTGTGTAAATCCTTTGCATTCAGAAGAAAGACATCATTAAATGGTTTTACAAAACACATTAGAAAAGAAAACATGAAGCAAATTCTCCAGCCATTACATTGCTGTAGATGTTCCTCTTTAGAGCAGGATATGCGCTCCTCTCCAGGTTCCATAATCGGATGGTGTTGTCGGAGGAGCAGGTGAAAAACGAGCCTCGTGTTAAACAAGAATTCTTTCGGAGTTCAGGATACACCTATAACAGAACACCAGATCAGTGGTAAGTCCCAACACCAGTTGTTGGTAAAGACAAGCAAACATGACACTTGCCTCTATATTCCAGACAAAGGAGCTGTGATACAGGGCTGAGTAAACCTTCCCAGCCTTCCTGGTGTTACTGACATCCCAAACATAGATACTGTGATCATTATACACACAGCAGAGCCACTTATTCTGCTCATCATACACCAGAGCGCAGGTGTCTGGATAGCTGGCGCCTGTCTGCTTTGCAAAGAGCGAACTACAAAGGAAAAAATAGTTGTAGAAGTAAAGAACAGACACACACTGTATAATACTGTTGTAGCTATTCAAAAAAGGTAGACTGGACTGCATGTAAAAACTGGCTAACAGTGTCAATTCTAATTTTGTAAGTGTTAGAGCATATAGATCAGCTTAAAGCGGACCAAAACCCACATTTTTGACTACCATCCCCTGAATTCTTCCCTCCACGAAGATAACCTTTTGCCAGTTTTCACTCTTATAGATTCGAGCTGGGTTTTAGTCCACTTTACCAGCTAAAACAGGTGGTATTATCTGGGATTAGAGTGAGGCATCCCGATTTTAGATGCCCCGGGGGAGGAAATCAATCGGCCTGGGACCTTCCCGGGCAATCAAGCTTGGTTTTGGTCCACTTTAAACTGGACTGATCAGCTGCAGGAGAAGTAAGGAGAGTATCCATTTTTATATCGTAGGCCTGCAGATGCTCAAAGCAATATCCATTATGTAGCACCCCAAATCTTCTACTTTTCACCTTACCTTGGATCAAGCCCCAGAGCAACGTCGACGCCCAGATTGTGAGGTCTAGGTAAGTCTGTCACATACTGGAGATTGTGAGCATTAAATATTCGGACCATGCCCTCCTCACAGCCGCAGAACACAAACTGCTCGGTCACGCTCAGGCAATAGGAGGAAGCCACCTACGGGAACAGAGGAAGGCATTATGTACAGTGAAAGGTAATCCTTAGATACACACTTACGCAAAACGTATTGGGGGGGGGGTCAGGGGCCATCATAGCCACCATACCCCGCATTCCCAAATAGCCAGTAGGGGAATGGGTGGGATCCCAGCCCCCCAATGGGATCCCATCCTGGAGAATGCCACTGGGACTAGCTCCAGGATGGGGCATTTCCTCGGGGTGTGGCATCCAGGAGAATCTACAGCTGTAGCAGTAGGAGGCCATCTGGGCCCCCCATGAGCCTGCTAGAGAGCGGAGAGGGAGTCCGGACCCGCCATTCTCCCTGGAGAAAAATAAAAAACAGGACGAAGTATCCAGCTCGTTTCCAGGGAGGAAACACAAAAACACTGAGGTTCAGGAGGAAGTGGCGGGGTATTTAATCATGTGCAGTTTGTGCATCCTGTGTACGTGGGAGGAGCTACTCGGCTGGGCCATCGTGGAGGACGTTTGGGGAAAAGTCTTTACATATTGATATAGAGGAAGATTACCAACTTTTACCTCCATACTGATAATGTGACCCCATGTAATAAGGAAACCTGGCCAGGCATAAAGATTGTCCTAGGACCAGACATGTGTCCAAGGTGGCTGCTGGGCAACATACATCTACTGTGATACATAACAAATAGATTAGAGGAGTCAGGTCTGCCCCAATTTTGCCTTAAAATGGACTAAAACCCAGGATTTTGACTATCCTAGATTTTGGGCACCCCCCCAGATCGCAGATGCCAACTCACCTCTTCCCGGCACTACGCAGAATGCGCAACCGGTCACCCAATCAGTGCGCTCAGAGCCGCTGACATCACGTCGTCTACGCCTTTGTCTAAGGTCAGCGGCCCAGAGCGTGCTGGCGGCCGCAACCCCCTCTAACAGGACCACTCCAGCCATTCACAAATGGCTGTTTCAGGCAAGCGCCCTGCTAGAGGGATAACGCGGATGCGGCTGCGGCTTGTGCATGCGCCGTCGGACCGGGAAACAAAGTGTATGGGCGACCTGGGGGGGTTTCACACAGCGGGGCATCCCGGGGGTAGGGAATTGATCGGCCCGGGATTCTTATAGATTCCCGGGCCGATCGGTGTGGGTTTTGGTCCACTTTAGAGCGAACAAAACCTGGAATTCTGACTATCCCAGGTTATGTTCCCCCTCCCAAATCACTCAGTGAAATGGGCAAGGGCGGGAGCACTTACAGGCAAGAAAAGCGAGGACGCAGCCACCCAATCAGCTAGGAAACAGGTGTGTTTTGCGGTGCTCAGGGTGGGAGGGATTAACACAGCAGGGCATCCCGATTTGGATTAGATTCCAGGGCCGGCCACGCTGGGTTTTGTTATGCTGGACCAAAACCTACCGGGATCTATAAGATTTCCCTGGCGATCAATTCCCTTCCCCCGGGGCATCCAAAATTGGGATGCCCCACTGTTTCCAGCTCCACGCTATCCCTCTAGCAGGGTGCGTGCCCGCGCCAGGCATTTGTGAATGGCCGGCATGTTAGAGGGTAGCGGAGGATGCGGCCGCCAGTGCACTCGGAGCCACTCGCCTTAGACCAGCGGTTCTCAACCTGTGAGTCGGGACCCCGGCGGGGGTTGAACGACCAAAACACAGGGGTCGCCTAAAGCCATCGGAAAATAAATATTTCCGATTGCTTTAGCCGCTGAGAAGTCGCTCTACCGTCTGCAGCAGCGCTATTCAGCTGGAACGCACGCCGTTATGGATGCACGTTCCAAACTGAATGCCTGCGCGCATGCGCAGACGTGATTGCATCATCCGCCTGGGGCCTAAGGGGTGGGTGGGACGCTCAACAGTCCAGTGCATTACGTGTGTCCGGCGCTTGCCGACATCGTCAGTGGCCGGACGCAGCAAGCGCCGGAGGACAGAAGCCAAGAGAGCCTGCGAGATGCCTGCTGGTGTAACAAAAGGTTAATAATGTAAAAACAGTACATACACCATACACACAATACTGTGTAAGTGTAAGGTGCTTTCTGTGTAATCATTACACAGTATACAAAACCGCTTACACTTACACAAAGCACCAAACATTTACATAGTGTCTTATACTATAAGATGTAGTTCACACTGTTCCCCAATGTATTATTCTCTATTATCTCCCACTATTTTCCCATATTCTGAATGAGGAAACTGCTGAAATCAGCATTGAATCCGTCTCCTATTGATTTAATTGTGAGTGCAGAGGATTTTGTGGAAGAGAGCTCCCGAGAATCTCGAGTTACCACACAATCCGCCGCAGTCTCCTATTCATTTCAATAAGAGGCGGAGAAATGACAGTTTCCGACACATGCTATGTCATGGTGAAATGTTATTTATTGGAATTAGTAATAAATATTTCTCAACCTATAATTAAATATTGTTTTTGTGATTAATCGCTATGTGTAAATTATGTTTGATTTGTAGCAATGAGAATACATAATGCATATCAGGTATTTACATTCCGAATCATAACTGTAGCAAAATTACAGTTTTGAAGTAGCCACCAAAATTATTTTTCGGTTTGGGTCCCCGCAACATGAGGAACTGTATTGCGGGGTCACTGCATTAGAAAGGTTGAGAACCACTGCCTTAGACGAATGGACGTCAGCGGATCTGAGTGCGCTGATTGGACGAGCGGCCACGCATGTGCCGTAGGACCGGAAGAGGCGAGTTTGTTTCGGCGACCTAGGGGGTTTCACACAGCGGGATACTCCTGATCGGGCAAGGACCAAAACTCAGGATAGTCAAAATCCTGGGTTTTGGTCTACTTTAAAGTAGAAGTTGGGCGATTACAGCAGATTTATAGGAATCACTGGAACAGAAACCCAACGGACATACCTGTTGGGTACTTTCCCCTTTTCTACCTCCCTCGCGCCCCAGTACCTGCAGCAATGACCTGCTGCCAAAGCCACGCCCCCCCCAGGGATCTTTTGAGATGGCCAATGCTGGGTGGCCTGCCCCAGCTGGCTGCATCCCTGGCTCCCTGTCTAACCAATCTAAATGGCTGGGCGCGGGAGCACGCACAGTTACAGAGGTTCACCCCTCAGTGAACACAGCGTTGTGAGAGCCGCCGAGAAAGGTAAGATTACCAGAGGACCCTGGGGGGTTCTCACAGCAGGGCATGCCGATTTAGGATGCCCAGGGGCAGGCTAGCAGCCAGCCCCGGAGTCTTAGATTCCAGGGCTATGCCGTAAGAGTTTTGTGCCGCTTTAAAGTGGACCAACACCCACGGGTGATCGGCCCGGGAATCTATAAGATTCCCGGGCCAATCACCTCCCTCCCCGCTGGACATCCGAGATCGGGATGTCCCGCGGGGTGAAACCCTCCCAAACACCCCAAACCCCCGTACTTTATCTTCCCTCGCTCCCCTCTAGGCGTGCGCGCGCCCGCGCCGGCCGTCTGTGAATGGCCGGCGCGTCAAGAGGGACGCGCGGGAGGCGGCGGCGGAGGAGCCGCTTGTCCAGGACTGTCAGATTGCTTGTCCGTCGGCGCTGGGAGCGGGGAGAGGTGAGTTTTTCGGGTTTTCGGGGGGGGTTTCACACAGCGGGGCACCCCGATCGGGGGTGCCCCACCGAAGTGGACCAAGACCCAGGCTAGTCAAAATCCTGGGTGTTGGTCCACTTTAAAGCTCAGGTACACTTGGCAATCCAAAGCGAAGACAGGAAAGTGTTAGAGAGCCAGGTATAACCACACACATACTACTTGCACCTTTGAAGTGTTAGTCCTTAGCTATGCACCACAACTATAAACCTCAGCTCATGCAACACAAAAGATAATCTCACCTTTAGCTTGAGCCATTTATCCAGGACTCGCTTTTCATTGAACTGGCAGAGAATTCCAGAGAAGGATACACAGAAGGTGCTGCCGGCGTTCTTGCCTTTGCCACAAGCTACACCACCAAATATGTTATTGTGGAGGTCCCCCAGCAATCCAGACCTTCCCACCAGAGGAACCGTGCCAACCTAATGCCACATACATACACAATAAATCTAACAATATACATTTTATTTAAAACACTTTCACAATGTTATTTATTTCATATTTATTATGTTATATTTAAAACAGACCTTCAGCATCATTTAATAAAAACCCCACATCCTTAAACTATTTCCCAGCATCTAAAATTAACCTATTTTAAGTCGGTTACTTAAGCCTTTTCTCCACTGGGCTGCAACTCTTTTCAGGACTCCAGGATACAGGTGCCGCCATCTTGCCTCAGAAGTATCACATACTCAGGAGGGGAATGGGGGCAAATGCAGGGGGCAGAGTTATATCTGTGCTTTGCACAGACAGAGCAGAACTGGGGTCAGGAAAAGGACAGCAATCCCAGAATGCAGAGCGGAAGACACATCCTGTTTGCAGGCAGCCCGATACTCCATGGGCCTCCATCTTTGATGTTTACAAGCTCAGAAAAGGCAGTAGATGCAGGCAGGATGATTTTTAATGTGAGCAATCTGTATGTACAGGGTGGGGGAAACATACAAGATAAACTCGTATTCAGGGTGAAGGTCCGCTTTAATATAGTAAAGAATGTATTTTAGAATAAGCCAAACAAAGAAATGGGGCTGCACCGGCTATAAGTCAAATAGCGTGCACACTGGGGGATTACTATGTAAGTAATAAAGGACAAGGAGGAATCCCACAACTTCCTCCAACAAATCCCCAAACAAAAGGGGCACAATTTTATTGTATAGAAAAAAGCCAAAATTACATACACACATTACATAATAATTAATAATAATGTGCCAAAAATCTAAGTAAAGTGCTAAGTGCTAAATATTAGGCATGAGGGATGAAAGTGCAGTCAGATCATAAGCCCAATAAAAGAATTCTCACATATCTATAATGCAATGGTAGTGCTGTAAGCAGACCCCCCCCCCCACCCTCCACGCCACCTCAGTGGGCAGTGTATGCTGCCCGGAGAATGTTTTAAGAAAATTACCAAGGGGGTAAAAAACAAGTAACATTTTTAAACTGCCTAACTCTATCCACCCCTTTCTGCTTCACCTCTTACCACCTCTGCTCAAATTAGATATAATGCTTTAAGCTTGCAGCTTTCCTGCAGTAAACTGGGTTTTTTCTGCTTCCATTTTATTGCGGCCCCAAAAAGATATTGCACTCCTGGTGTAGAACAATGGTTTGTACATGAAATACAGGGGCAGTGTGGCTAATCTTGCTAAACCAACCTCTATATACAGGGACCTGGACAATGGAAAGTTCAAAATGCAGATATATAACCACCATACAATCATGACAGTATTTACCTTGGACTGCTTCGAACTTTCCAAATACCAGAACTTGATATGACGGTGTCCAGCGGTAACAAAATAGCTGCTATCCTCAGAAAATGACACGGCGCTCACCTTACTGGAGACTTTATTTTTTGCAACCACGTTACTGGTCTGTAGAGAAAAAAAAAAAAAGAGCATGCAATAGTGATGCACTGAATATGCCCTAATAAGTAACCTATACACAGCAGCACCACGTTGGCCTAAAGTGGATTTATTGGCTAGTAGACTGTTTAGATCAGAAAGAAGAATCGGGGAGGTATAGACCAGGGTTGTGGAGTCGGAGCCAATTTTGACTGGATTCGTAGAAATGTATCAAATTCAACTCAAAA
This sequence comes from Gastrophryne carolinensis, assembly GCA_027917425.1. Lineage (NCBI taxonomy): Eukaryota > Metazoa > Chordata > Amphibia > Anura > Microhylidae > Gastrophryne > Gastrophryne carolinensis. The sequence continues at coordinate 39,609,053 of CM051235.1, read as the reverse complement.
TCTTTTATTCAAGGAGCACTATCGCACACACTAGCTTCTAACGTGTATAAATAATGTGGCAATAGAACTGAAAAAAAAAAAGTGTAAGCCTTAATTTTAAAATGAAAATGGCTCCTTCCATTTGTTGAATAGGGTCTACCAACAGCTGCAGTGTATTTGCTCCAGATATTTTTCACAGGCAGGCGCTGTACACGGCGGTACTGCTTCTGTGAGGAGACCACCAGGTAAGTCAATGAGTATATAAAATATCTACAAAATAAACTAAAATTATACTTTGAATGACTGTGCATGTATATATAAAAAGATATTAAAGCGTAACAAAACCCCAGAGTGGCCAACCCTGGTGTCTTTTAGACTCCAGGGCCAGCGACTGGCGGGTTTTACATAGTGGGGAATCCCAAATCGGGATGTCGGGATGCCCTCGGTGCAAGAACCAAAACTCAGGAGAGTGAAATTTTTTTGTTCTGCTTAAAACACAAAAAGCAGAAAAGAATACATAGAAAACAAGGAAATGGCATTGCTAGCATAAGAAAATAGGAAACCAAAAGATACTGCAGTAAGCAGCAGAGGTAACATGAAAGGAAAACTGTAAGGAAATTAATCTGGAGAGCAACAAAAAGGAGGAGAAAAAAAACAATGGGGAAAAATTTTAAAAATTAGAATATTTACAACTGACCCAAGCACTAAGTATTAGAACTCTAGACTCTCTGATTCAGAGTCCGGCACTTTACCAACTGAGCTATTTAGCTTGCTCAAGCTAAGCTAACATGCTTAGTAGTAAGTTTCTCCACTAAATACAGGAGGAATTTGATCACTGATTGTGTCTGCAGTTGTCTCAGAAGTGCTAGACAGAACAGAAACACAGTAGGTATTAACGTTTGAACAAACAAAACAATAATCAATAGTCCAGTGTATTTACATAAGGACCAACCCTATTTCTGGACATTGTATTCCTGATATCTAGCATTTTATGGCAGTTTTCCTCTGTGCTTGTTGAGCATCTGTACATCAGTTTCAGTTGTTTCAGACATGAAAACTAGAGACTAGCATCCACTGTACAGAGAAAGTTCCTTCCTTATTTTTTCATATGCACTCAGAAAAACCCCATGACCACGGAGGGCATTACAGCTCCTGGAGCTGTGCTGTCTCTTTGGTGTTTCTCCTGGAATCCCGTCTCACTTACACGAATTATTAGCCATTTATGACTTTTATGATTATGATTTTTAGCCATTGGAAAATTGGCTTACCAACTCGACAGCCCTGGAAAGTACACCACAAAAATACAATTCTGTGATTACTCACTTGTAGAATTGGTATTATAAGTATACAGCACATCCTGCTCCAGAAGATTCCTTACACATGGGTAATACATCCATAAGATGGCGCTGGACTGCAGAAAACAGCTTGTGGCTCCTCCCGGCTCTATATAAACCAGGGACCTCCCACAAATTCCCCAGTATTGACAAGCAGTTAACAAGAAGCCGGGAGAAATATAATAACCATAATTCAAATGAACATCTGAACAATCACCATACAGAGGTAACTAAGAATAATGATAACAAGGGTGGGATGGAGCAGGACGTGCTGTATACTTATGATACCAATTCTACAGGTGAGTAATCACAGAATTGTATTATTCCAAGTATACAGCACGTCCTGCTCCAGAAGATTCCTTAGACATGGGACATCCAATAGCAGTGTCTGTAAGGTAGGGTGGGATCCCCAAAAGCAACAGCGGGCAGTTTAAACCACTGCCGCCTGCAGAACTTTGCGGCCAAAAGCAGCATCAGCTGAAGACCTAACATCAACCTTGTAAAACTTAGAAAAAGTATGAACAGAAGACCAAGTAGCGGCCTTGCAAACTTGTTCAACAGAAGCTTGGTGCTGAAAAGCCCAAGAGGCACCAACAGCATGAGTAGAACGAGCAGTAAGGCGGAAAGGAGGTTCCTTCCCCTTAGCAGAATAGGCTTGAATCACAGCCTGACGGATCCACTTGCTGATGGTGGACTTAGCAGGAGCTAAACCCTTCTTAGGCCCAGAAGGGAGAACAAAAAGAGCATCAGTCTTCCTGAAAGGTTCAGTAGCCACCAAATAGAACTTAAGGGTTTTAACCACATCGAGAGAGTGTAAAACCTGCTCCTTAGAATTACTAGGATTAGGGCACAGAGAAGGCAAGACAATGTCCTGATTGAGATGAAAAGCAAACACAACCTTAGGTAGAAAATCTGGCTTAAAACGAAACACCACCTTGTCCTGGTGTCTCTCAAAGTAAGGAGGTTTGATAGAAAGCGCCGACAACTCAAACACGTCTAACAGAAGTGATAGCCACCAAAAAGGCTACCTTAAGCGTTAAAATAGACAAAAGGGGCCGCACGCAAGGGCTCAAAGGGAGACCCCTGCAAGGCCGATAATACCAAGTTCAAATCCCAGACTGGTAACATAGGCTTACGTGGAGGACGCACGTGAGTAACCCCCTGAAAAAAAGTCTTAACCAGACGATGGTTGGCAAAAGATCTTTGGATGAAAATAGCCAAGGCTGAGACATGACCTTTGAGGGTACTAAGTTGAAGACCCAAATCCAAACCATGTTGCAGGAATTCCAGAATCCTGGGGATAGAAAACACCCGACAGGGAAGCGACCTAGACTCACACCAGTCAATGTAAGCATGCCATACCCTATAGTAGATAGATGACGAGGACTTCTTCCTAGCCTGAAACATGGTACTAACAACAGAGGCAGGCAACCCCTTTTCCATCAAGATGGAGGTTTCAGCAGCCAGGCTGTTAAAGCCGGGGTTTGTAAATTGGGATGGCGTAGCTGTCCTTGAGTGAGCAGATCTGGAACCTTGGGCAGGACATACTGATCTACTGCCAACTGCACCATGTCTGCAAACCACACTCTTCTTGGCCAACGGGGGGCCACCAGAATGGTTGGCACCCCTTCCTGGGAGATCTTGCGCAGCACCCTGCCCAGCTGAGGGAATGGAGGAAACACATAAAGGAGCTGAAAGCTCTTCCAAGACATTGCTAGTGCATCCAGAGGGTCCTGGGACAGAGAAACAAAGACTGGAAGCTTGTGATTGTGACGGGACGCAAACAGATCCACATCCGGCCAACCCCAATGGTGGCACAGGGAGTGAAACACCCTGCTGCTAAGGGACCACTCCCCCAGACGAGACATCCCCCTGCTGAGGGAATCTGCCTCTCCACCCCCGGGATGTACACAGCTGAGAGAAAAGGGACATTCTCCTCCGCCCAGGACAGAATCAGGGACACTTCCTCAAGGGCCCTCTTGCTCAGGGTCCCTCCCTGATTATTGATGTAGGCAACCGCTGTCTGGTTGTCCGAGCGGACTTGAACAGCCCGACCCCGAAGGTGTGGAGTCAATTGAGCGAGAAACAAATGGCTCTTAGTTCCAGAATGTTGATAGGAGTGTGGGCCTCCTGAGGACCCCACTGACCCTGGAATTGCAGAGACTTCCAGAAGCCCCCCCAACCGGTCAGACTGGCATCCGAGGTGACTGTCTCCCAGCAAGGGGTCAGAAAGGATCTGCCCACCAACAGGTTCCTTGAGTCCAGCCACCACGAGAGAGACCGCCTGGCCAGAGGAGACAGAACAAACACCTGATCCAGGGACACAGGGTCCCGACCCCATACTGACAAGAGGTGAAGTTGAAGAGGTCTCATATGAAACTGAGCATATGGAACCGCCTCGAAGCAAGACACCACCAGGCCCACCAGCTGCATCCCCTGCCGTATGGAGGGATGAGGACAAGACAGAAGAAGCTGGGCCTGAGCTTGAAGACACTCCACCTTCTGCTGAGGGAGAAGGATCTTGACCTGAGACGTATCCAGAGTCATGCCCAGAAAGGACCTCACCAAGGACGGGGACAGGGAAGACTTGGGGTGGCTGATCACCCAGCGAAAGACTCCAGTGTGGACACCACCCTCTGGGTATCCAGCTCTGCCTGCTGGAAAGACTGAGAAGTGATGAGAATGTCGTCCAAGTAAGGAAGGATGCGAATGCACTGAGATCTCAGTAGAGCCATTACTCCCGCCAGTACCTTGAAAAACAGTGAAAACCCTGGGAGCCGAGGTGAGACCGAAAGGCAAGGCTACAAACTGATCTCCCAGAGCGAACCTGAGAAATTTTTCATGACCTGGAAAAATTGGTACATGAAGGTAAGCATCCTTGATGTCTACAGATGTCATGAAGTAGCCAGGCGCAGTGAATTGACTGCAAAGCGCAGGGTTTCCATGCAAAAATGCTTGAATTTGACAAACTTGTTGAGACGCTTTAAATCCAGGATGGGTCTGAGGGACCCGTCCTTTTTGGAAACAGTGAAAAGATTGGAATAGAAGCCTCTGCCCCTTTCACTGAAAGGGACCGGGCAGATGACCCCGAACTCCAAAAGGTTTTGAACAGCAAGGCACAGACCCTGAGCAGACAGGGGGTTTTGAGCCATCCGGGATTTGAAAAAACTTGAGGGTGGCCAGGCTGCAAACTATCTTGTAACCGGGAGGACACTACCTCCTGAATCCACCGGTCTGGGATGTGAAGCCTCCAGACGTGAGCAAAGAGCCGAAGCCGTCCCCCCACCCTCTGCCCCTTCCCCAAAAATTTCAGCGGGCACCAGCAAAGGAGGCTCCTCGCCCAATTCTGGAACCACGGTAGGAAGGGAGAAAGGCACTGGTACCCTGAAAGGACCGGGACTGCCTCCTACGTTGAGGCAACCTGCCTCAAACAAGTCCAAGCGTTTACCAAAGAGACGCAGCCCCTTAAAGGGAAATCCAGTGCGAGCCTTGTTAGCAGCGTTATCAGCTACCCACTGACAGAGCGGCGTATAGCCACCAGCAGAGCAGATGTCCTCCCACACATTCTGATGGTATCATCCATAGCAGACAGAACATATGCAACAAATTCATAGCAAAACAGGAGAGAACCGTACACTTCTCCTCCCGCGTCAGAGGCCCCATCTAAGAGACTCTTGAGCAAGCCTTTAATAGCAATAGCTGTAATGGCAGAAGCACAAACTGGGCGCAGCGCGATCCCCACACAGGCAAAAGCATGGCAAGCCAGCTGGTCCATGCGCCGGTCCTCACCATCCTTCAGAGTAGTAGTGTCAGGGGAATGCATGACGGAAGTATTGGACAGCCCCAGAACAGGTGCATCCACTTCGGAGGACATGACCAACGCTTAACCACATCAGCAGGAAAGGGATACCTCCTATCCCAACTCTTTGGCACCCCAGGAAGCTTGCTAGGCCATTCCCATTCTTTGAGCACCAAATTATTAAAGTGAATTTGTTCAGGAAACTCCAAGCGTGGTCTAGCCGTATGAAAAAGCTCACCCTACTGCTGCAGAGCCACGGCAGGAGGGGAAATACAGAGCACCTCAAAAATGAGCCAAAAGCCTGTCAGTGTCATCTGAGGACCATAGGTCAGCCCCAGACCCGGTATCACCATAAACCTTAGGCTGTTCCTCAGATGATTCTGAATGAGAAAATAATTCCCCCTCCTCCAGGGGAGTATAACCAGGAACGTCAAATATTTCCTCGGCCTCCATTGGAAAGAGAGAAACAGCGGGTGATAAATGCCGCTTCTTAGCAGAAGCCTTACACGGGGCAGACCCAGCATAATTGCTTTTCAATGCTGGCCACCCGTGCAGCCAAATCAGGTTCAGACTCCCCACTGGTATGCACCTCACTAGGAGTCCGATGTAAGCGTGGGGGGGTAGGCGAAGCCAGAGGGGGCGCAGGCCCAGCCACAGGTAACCCAGACTGCAGCGCAAGCACCTGCTGGGGGCAGGGTACACACACCCTGACGTCATCACTTATAGGGGGTACCCCACACGCAACACATAGCCGGGCTTGTCCCGAAGGAACCCCAAGCACATTATCCTGAGAAGCCTCCATATGGTGATTAATGTGGCACCGCAGGCCAATATGGGATTAACGCTAAATATAGCTACTCGGGATGCCTCAAGAGCCCGCCAGGGAAGTGGGAGATATATAAATACAATAGCCCTCCAATATAGGATTAACGCTAAACCAAGGGGAGAGGACTGGGAGAAACCACAAAAAGTTTGACCCGCCTGAAAGACATAAGCAGAAAACCCCATAAGCAAACACTGAAAATAAATCAGACATAAAAAAGGCCACCCCACAGGGGCACTTACGGACCGCATTAGGAAGAGAGCAGCCATGCAGCACAAGAGGCAAAATGGCACCCGCATATACCTCGAGGGGCATGCCGCGGAGAAGTGACGCGGAAAACGTCATCCGCAAGGCCCGCCCCCCCAAAGAGCGCGAAAACGCGCCCACGTGACTGAGCCAGCCAATGATGACGCCTGAGGCGATGTCGCCGCCGTCCGCGGAGCGCAGTACAAGCGCGCGGCGGCAACAAGACAAAACACATGAAGCGGATCTAAGAGAAAGCAATTCTACAACCCTGCATTGGCTGCCGCAGCACACATGCGCGCAGCCCCCCCCCCCCCCCCCTCATGAATAGTGGCAGTATGCTCATCTTCCCTCTAGCAATCAGCGCTGGACAGTGTTACTGTCAATTACTCTTGCCAGTCTTTCAGAAGAGTCTCTGTGTATCATCTTTACACCCCTCCCCTTTTCTTCACACTTACAAGACGGCCTCTCCCTGCCTGTCCGCAAACTCACTCAGCTTGCTAGCTGCATGCTCAGCAAAGCCCTGAAAGTAATCAAATATATATACAAATATATGTAGGCGAGGAGACACTAGCTGCATCACGCTGCCTGGACCACTTCTACTTTACTCACAGGCCGAAAATGAAGCTATGCCTGGACACAGACTTTAATGGATCTATTTATTGCCCTCACGTTATACTTGTAAATATCTCAAAAATGCTGTGTGGGCATGACTTACTGGTTGAAAAACACGTTTTTTTAAAAACGGGCGAACGCTAAGCTGGACACATCACCCCTGTAAGTGGGGAGGGTTTTGTACCACTTTAATATCTAGTTGGGTCTAGCTGGAAATTGCTATCGCCCTTATGAAATGTATGTACCTTATTCTGCAATGGCTCTGCTCGCGTATCAAATAAAATTTCCTGTATTATTGGTGTGTCATTTACAGTTTAGTAGAAATTTATTACAAAAAAAAAAATCTAAAAGTGCTACAGTCCTTAAAGTGGTTCTATAACCTGAAAGTGTATGTTATTCCCTTCTATCCCCAGCCCAGTCCCCCAAAACAACCGGGGGTTCCTTTTTTTTTTTATTAAAGCCTTTGCCCAATATTCAGTAAAACATGAACCGGATGCAGTCTGCTGTTTGAATGGTAGGCCAAGTTGCACCATAGATGATACACATGAAACGTCTCAGGTAGGGAGGTTAGCCCTATCAGTTATAATAACCGCAATAAGTCTCTAAGCACTAGAAGCTCAAATGCCATTATGAGACAGTTTAGCTTGGACGTGAATCAATTAGCATACAGCTGCCATTTGACACCGTACTGCTTCCTAATAGTAGTGTTATGAATACTGGGCAAATTCTGTAGTAAAAAAAATCTGGGTATAGGTACACTAAGTTTTCCATTTAAGGAATAGCACCCCCTCGCCCAATTTTGTCCTCCTCTAATATGTGAGGCCATTGAGGAGCTTTCAATAATTTGTTATACTGGCCCACTTCAGCAACCCATGGTTAAAATACTATTAGAGTAGATACATATAGAAAGTGGTTACAGAAGATGCTAAATTCATTCTCTTCTCTACTCAGGACGTCATAGTCCTTGTTCACACCTGTCCAGTACCGCATGCAGTTCTATGTTCACTGCAGACGCTGCAGTACTGCAAATAAAATCCAGCAATGGCACCTCTATGGCCGCTACCGCAGCTCTCTGGTGCAGCAGGGAGGAGAAAAGGGCAGCTGCAAAAAGTCCTGCCTGCTGCTTCCCGGCCACAAACACAACTCATTAAATTCCGTGGTGCCGCAAACAAGATTGCGCTTTTTTTATGTGGTCGTTTTATTTGTGTTTGCGCACCCATAGAATGTAATGGGAACCAATACACAGGAGGGCAGGGCATAGTACCCAGAAACAGGGATTTTCTTAAAACGCAGACAGACGCAAACCTTAATTCTTACCGCAAAACACATGTGGTACTCACGACCAGACAGGTGTGAACGTAGCCATAGAGAGATAGCTGGTTCTCTGGCTTGTTTGATACAAGAGAACAGATTCATTGGGCCAACAGACAAAAAAACAGTTCTGCACTTAGTATGAAATGCCCAAATTAATGTTACAAAAAGAAATATTAGCTTTACAAGTCTTGAACACTAACCCAGGGATCAGCTAGCCCCTCATCTTACCTTCCAGTCCCATACATTGACCACCATGTCGTGCTGGTAACCCACAGAGACCACGTACTTCATGTTTGGGGAGAAGCAGACACAGGAAACGCCATATTTATGCCCCAGCATTTCAGAAACCTGAACCTTCTCGGACACATCCCAGATCCGCACAGCAGGCTTGTGGCCACTCTGAAAGGACACATGGGATAAAGATTATGAAGTAATGGCAAGTAAAATATCAGCACGCCCCAAAAAAGTCAAAGGGCATAGATGTCCACAGTGGGCTTGCAAACAGTCGTATTCCTTAAATGGACGATGTTACACATGAATAGTGACCAAAAAGTATAACACGCCAATGCAACACTTATTTTGTGACAGTGGCCAAAGGCTTATTAAAGGACAAGTATCATTTGCCAACTGCTCTGGGGATGGGCTGTGTGTATTTTTATTTATAACATTTCTCTGCCTCTTAGCTGATAAAGGTTACTTGTCCCAGTTCAGGGGAAACTTGTTACATTAAAGTGGACCAACACCCAGGATTTTGACTATCCTGGGTTTTGGTCCACTTCGGCGGGGCACCCCGATCGAGGGTGCCCCGCTGTGTGAAACCCCCCAGAAACCCCAAAAAACTCACCTCTCAACGCTCCCACGTGAACGCCGCAGCCAATCCCCGCCAACGTCCAGGCGGGGATCAGGAACGTCCAAGCCGCTTCCGCCGCCTCCCGCGCGTCACTCTCGGCGCGCGCGCGCCCCCGCCGGCCGTTCACAGAGGGCCGGCGCGGGCGCGCGGGAGGCGGCGGAAGCGGCGGCGGATCAGGTAAGATGTTTTTGGGGTTTCTGGGGGGTTTCACCCCGCGGGACATCCCGATCTCGGATGTCCCGCGGGGTGGGAGGTGATCGGCCCGGGAATCTTATAGATTTCCGTGCCGATCACCCCTGGGTGTTGGTCCTCTTTAAGATAAAATGGGCCTTTGTTTTTGATACATATGTACCTAAATTTAACAAGTTTCTCTTGCACTAGGAGAAGTAACAGATTTATCAGCTGAGAGGCAGAGAAGTGTCACTGATAAAAAATACATATAGCCCATCACCAAAGCAGTTGGCAAATGATATTAGTCTTTTATTAATCATGGAGACTTGCTCAACCTGGGGCCCTTGGAGTCATCTGATGTCACCCCCTGACCTGGGGATAGTGGCAGAGGTGTATAGAACCAGTGCGTAAAGAAGTTAAAGTGGAGCAAAACCATTCTGGACATTTTAGTTGATTGGCTGATCTCAAGAGTGCTGGCTGCCATATGGCCAGCTGAGTGACCACATCCCCGGCTGTCGAATTAAGTACACGAACAGCCATTCAGATAGGCTGGGCAGAGGAACATGCACGGCTATAGGGCACGATCGCACCATCGCAGGAGTCAGGAAAGGTGCATTTACAGGCGACCCTTGGGGGTTTCATACAGCACAGCATCCCACTATAGGATGCCCCAGGGGGAGGTAAGCTAAGATTTTCATCCACTTTAAATAGAGGCTCAGCAAAGATAGGAGGTAGCAGGAGACAATATATGAGGGGGTCGCACTGGCAAACAGGAGTCACAGCAGTGGCTTTGAGTGGGGGAGGTACCCCAAGATGCCCTGATAGCAATAAAGGCAGAAATCCTTTATATACACCACCAAAGATCCTGGGTGAAATCTCTGATACAATAGAACAGTAATCATTGAGGGGTCTGAGATATGGTCAGGGTATGGGACAGATGGGAAAAGCTATAACTAAGGGACCCAAAATTCAGAGGACTAAAGCGTGCGGATTGCTAGCATGTTACATGTGAATTTGTTAATAGGGTGGTGTAGTCGGAAGAGTGTAAAGAATCTCTTTAATCCCCCTACAGTTTTCTTTTGAGAAAAGAATCTCAAGATTCGTCCTAACACATCTGTCTCTGCTAATGGAGGGAGAGGAGTAACATTTTATTTATTTTTTAACATTTTTTATTAGGACTTTTAGGGGGTTAATGGAGTTTGTGCTGATAGTGTAAGTCAGACGCTTGTGTGTATAGAGATTAAAAAGAAACAATACAGGCAATGGCAATAAGGTAGCAGGGAACTCACCTGAAGCTTGTCCCATGTACCGCTCCTCTATTTCCTGTAGCCCAATGTAGATAAAGTAGCTGGGCTCCAGATTTTGGCTCTCCCTTTCTTTCTACTTTTCTATGACCACCTCCAAATTTGGTTGCACGGCTGCTTCAACATGGGCGAGGATGGAAAGTGCAACCAGTGTTTGCTCACGTTGGGGGGTGGGGGGGGGTGCTAAGGGACATGGCCATGAAAGAAACTCTATAGAAGAGCTGCTAGCGCACCTACAGCACACTGCAGGAAATGAAGGCGGGGTACATGGAAATGCTTGCTGCCTTATTGTTGGAGATACTGTGCAACAGCCTACAGCTAGTCTCTTGTTGGGTTAATGCAGTTTACATGGCACTGTTACATATATCTAGGTGTAGTATCTGTTGTACATTCTCTGGTGAATGTTGTATTTCCTGTACACTGAGATGATCTAAATGACTTATTTTTCCTGTCTATAGTATCCACCATGTATGGTGACCCCCTCTTCTGCATTCATGTTCCAGTAAAGCCAGTCCCTGTTACAGCACAAATGTCTATCTGGATTACGACGCCGCTGAACCCAGCATTCACACTCAGCACTCACTCAAGGTTTCCCCACTTACCTCTCCACTGACAATAAACTTCCCATCTGGGGAAAAGGATAAAGCACTCAGCTGCTTGCTAGAAAGAGAGACAATAACAATGAATAAAACAAAATCCAGAACAAATAGAACAAAACCCACTGCGGCCAGCCATGGAATCTAAAAAGGCTGCTGGACTTCCCCAGGAGAATCCTGAATCGGGATGCCCCACTGTGTGAAACCCCCCCAAGGGCACCGCAGAACTTGCCTGCACCCTCCGCTAGGGGCATACCATAACAGGATGCCCCGCTGTGTGAACCCCCCAGCACAGGTTGGTATGTACGGGTCTTTTATTTTACAGCAGCTATATTAGGAAATGTCTTGTGATTGTGCACTTTACACACTTGTTTACTAATAGCCACGCCCTAGCTTTTGCAAAAGGCCAATAGGGATTTACCTGCATGCATTGAATATGTGAGCTTGTGTGTTCTTTCTTGGACACAGGAGGACAATGACACATCTAAAAAGGAAAAAAATATTTATTAAAAAAAAGGGAAAGCCATGTAAGTAACACACCATGATTAAAGTGGACCAAAATGCAAAGGAGTGGACCCTCAAAAAGATTTCCCTAGGGAGCATCCCAATTTGGAATGCCCCACAGTTTCAAACCCTCAATATCCCCATAACCCAGGGCTGAGGCTCAGTTTTAGCTGGGATTTTCACTATCCCAGGTTTTAGTCCTTCCCCTTGGGGCATCCTGATTTGGGAAACCCCATCATTAGCCCACCTTTCTTACCTTTCCACAAGCCCAAGCCGAGCCTCTCTTCCAATCAGCTTCTCCTGTCCTGCATAATAATGTGCTGCTGGAGAAACCAAATAGAATCCTAGCTGCACACACGATCACCTCACCTCAACCCACCTTACCTCTTGCCCACTGCTTCCCACCTCGCCTCTTACCCGCTTCCCACTCACCTTACCCACTGCTGCCCACCTCACTGCAGCCCACTCACCTTACCCACTGCTGCCCACCTCACCTCTTCCCCTACTGCTGCCCACCTCACCTCTTCCCCTACTGCTGCCCACCTTTCCCACCTCTTGCCCACTTCTTTCTAACTCTGCCTAGCTCTACACACCTTTTCTCACAGTCCCTCAGCCCGCTGCTTCCTGCCTCTCCTCTGCCCACATCTGCTCACCTTTGCCTAAACATAAAAGCATATAAAATGCTTTAAAGTGGACCAACACCCGATGATGATCGGCACGGGAATCTAAAGATTCCCGGGCCGATCAGCATTGGGCCTGCGGGCACCCCGATCGGGGGTGCCCCGCTGTCTGAAACCCCCCAGAAAGCCCCGAAATCCCTACCTGCTCCTCGAACCAGCGGCGCATGCGCGAGCCACCGCCGCCGCTCGCGCATCCCTTTAGCAGGGCGCGCACCGCTCCGGCCGTTTGTGAATGGCCGGCGCGGGCGCGCTCCCTGTAAGAGTGACGCGCGGGAGGCGGCGGCGGGTACATTCGCTTGTCCGGCGGCGGGGATTGGCTGCAGCGGTCACGTGGGAGCGGGGACAGGTGAGTTTTTGGGGCTTTCTGGGGGGTTTCACACAGCGAGGCACCCCCGATCGGGGTGTCCCACCGAAGTGGACCAAATCCCAGGATAGTCAAAATCCTGGGTGTTGGTCCACTTTAAGGATACAGCTTTTCTGCAGACTTACAGTGGCCCCTTTGCGGTGGAATAATTAGAAAATTCACGGATTCAAAGGATTTAACTGGGTCTTTTAGACTCTAAGTCTGGATTTTGCAGTACATCAATTAAGTGAGCATAAAGCCCAAAGATTTTCTAGATCTAAACCAGTTTGAATGTTTCCACAGTCTTAGAAAGTATACCCAACGGGTGGGCTGATCAGACTTGATAAGAAACAAAAATACTGAGTACATATTGGGAATTAATGAGCCTGCACTCGCAGTGTATGCCAGCACGGCCGCACACTGTATTGAGGGGGGGGGGGGCGAGATTTACATACCCCGCAGGATAGGCGATCAGCCCACTGTTGGGGTCGCAGGTTAAACTGCTGCTGCTTGACACGGTCACTCCCAGGACTGTCTCCAGCTCGGCCTGCAAGCAAACATGACATGGTTAGGAATCCATCATTGCTGTAACCGACAATCTAAATATGAAAGACGCAAAGATAATTAAAGGGAATGTCCAGGCTAAAACAAATATACTCACCTTTTGTCCCCTGTAGCTTCTCTGCCCAGCACAGAGCAGACATGGAGGGGGGAATGTTTAGGAACTACAAGACGCTGCTCAGGCATCACATTCCCTGCAGAGGGCGCTGAGTTGCATGGGCATCCCATTCCCTGGAAAAGGTGCCCCAGAGGGACAGAGCAGACATGGAGGAGGGGGGGGGCAGACTGCTTAGGAACTACAAATCCCAAAAGGCGCATCTCGGGCATCCCATTCCCTGCAGAAGGAGCAGAGCTGCCCGGGCATCACATTCCCTGCAGAGGGCGCCGAGCTGCCCGGGCATCACATTCCCTGCAGAGGGCGCCGAGCTGCCCGGGCATCACATTCCCTGCAGAGGGCGCTGAGCTGTCAGGGCATCACATTCCCTGCAGAGGGCGCTGAGCTGCCCGGGCATCCCATTCCCTGCAGAGGGCGCAGAGCTGCCCGGGCATCCCATTCCCTGCAGAGGGCGCTGAGCTGCCCGGGCATCACATTCCCTGCAGAGGGCGCTGAGCTGTCAGGGCATCACATTCCCTGCAGAGGGCGCTGAGCTGCCCGGGCATCCCATTCCCTGCAGAGGGCGCTGAGCTGCCCGGGCATCCCATTCCCTGCAGAGGGCGCAGAGCTGCCCGGGCATCCCATTCCCTGCAGAGGGCGCCGAGCTGTCCGGGCATCCCATTCCCTGCAGAGGGCGCTGAGCTGTCCGGGCATCACATTCCCTGCAGAGGGCGCTGAGCTGCCCGGGCATCCCATTCCCTGCAGAGGGCGCTGAGCTGTCCGGGCATCACATTCTCTGCAGAGGGCGCTGAGCTGCTCGGGCATCACATTCCCTGCAGAGGGCGCCGAGCTGTCAGGGCATCACATTCCCTGCAGAGGGCGCCGAGCTGCTCGGGCATCACATTCCCTGCAGAGGGCGCTGAGCTGCCCGGGCATCACATTCTCTGCAGAGGGCGCCGAGCTGTCAGGGCATCACATTCCCTGCAGAGGGGGCTGAGCTGCCCGGGCATCACATTCCCTACAGAGGGCGCCGAGCTGCCCGGGCATCACATTCCCTACAGAGGGCGCCGAGCTGCCCGGGCATCACATTCCCTGCAGAGGGCGCCGAGCTGTCCGGGCATCACATTCCCTGCAGAGGGCGCTGAGCTGCTCGGGCATCACATTCCCTGCAGAGGGCACTGAGCTGCCCGGGCATCACATTCCCTGCAGAGGGCGCCGAGCTGCCCGGGCATCACATTCCCTGCAGAGGGCGCTGAGCTGCCCGGGCATCCCATTCCCTGCAGAGGGCGCCGAGCTGCCCGGGCATCACATTCCCTGCAGAGGGCGCCGAGCTGCCCGGGCATCACATTCCCTGCAGAGGGCGCCGAGCTGCCCGGGCATCACATTCCCTGCAGAGGGCGCCGAGCTGCCCGGGCATCACATTCCCTGCAGAGGGCGCCGAGCTGTTCGGGCATCACATTCCCTGCAGAGGGCGCCGAGCTGCCCGGGCATCACATTCCCTGCAGAGGGCGCTGAGCTGTTCGGGCATCACATTCCCTGCAGAGGGCGCCGAGCTGCCCGGGCATCACATTCCCTGCAGAGGGCGCTGAGCTGTCCGGGCATCACATTCCCTGCAGAGAGCGCTGAGCTGTCCGGGCATCACATTCCCTGCAGAGGGCGCTGAGCTGTCAGGGCATCACATTCCCTGCAGAGGGCGCTGAGCTGCCCGGGCATCACATTCCCTGCAGAGGGCGCCGAGCTGTCCGGGCATCACATTCCCTGCAGAGGGCGCCGAGCTGTCAGGGCATCACATTCCCTGCAGAGGGAGAAGAGCTGCCCGGGCATCACATTCCCTGCAGAGGGCGCAGAGCTGCTCGGGCATCACATTCCCTGCAGAGGGAGAAGAGCTGCCCGGGCATCCCATTCCCTGCAGAGGGCGCTGAGCTGTCCGGGCATCACATTCTCTGCAGAGGGCGCTGAGCTGTCCGGGCATCACATTCTCTGCAGAGGGCGCTGAGCTGTCCGGGCATCACATTCTCTGCAGAGGGCGCCGAGCTGTCCGGGCATCACATTCCCTGCAGAGGGCGCTGAGCTGTTCGGGCATCACATTCTCTGCAGAGGGCGCTGAGCTGCTCGGGCATCACATTCCCTGCAGAGGGAGCAGAGCTGTCCGGGCATCACATTCTCTGCAGAGGGCGCTGAGCTGCCCGGGCATCACATTCCCTGCAGAGGGCGCTGAGCTGTCCGGGCATCACATTCCCTGCAGAGGGCGCCGAGCTGTTCGGGCATCACATTCTCTGCAGAGGGCGCTGAGCTGTTCGGGCATCACATTCCCTGCAGAGGGCGCCGAGCTGCCCGGGCATCACATTCCCTGCAGAGGGCGCCGAGCTGCCCGGGCATCACATTCCCTGCAGAGGGAGAAGAGCTGCCCGGGCATCACATTCCCTGCAGAGGGCGCTCAGCTGTCCGGGCATCACATTCCCTGCAGAGGGCGCTGAGCTGTCCGGGCATCACATTCCCTGCAGAGGGCGCTGAGCTGCCCGGGCATCACATTCCCTGCAGAGGGCGCCGAGCTGCTCGGGCATCACATTCCCTGCAGAGGGCGCTGAGCTGCCCGCGCATCACATTCCCTGCAGAGGGCGCTGAGCTGCCCGGGCATCACATTCTCTGCAGAGGGCGCTGAGCTGCCCGGGCATCACATTCCCTGCAGAGGGCGCTGAGCTGTTCGGGCATCACATTCTCTGCAGAGGGCGCCGAGCTGCTCGGGCATCACATTCCCTGCAGAGGGCGCTGAGCTGCCCGCGCATCACATTCCCTGCAGAGGGCGCTGAGCTGCCCGGGCATCACATTCTCTGCAGAGGGCGCTGAGCTGCCCGGGCATCACATTCCCTGCAGAGGGCGCCGAGCTGCCCGGGCATCACATTCCCTGCAGAGGGCGCCGAGCTGCCCGGGCATCACATTCCCTGCAGAGGGCGCCGAGCTGTCAGGGCATCACATTCCCTGCAGAGGGCGCCGAGCTGTCCGGGCATCACATTCCCTGCAGAGGGCGCTGAGCTGCCCGGGCATCACATTCCCTGCAGAGGGCGCCGAGCTGTCAGGGCATCCCATTCCCTGCAGAGGGCGCCGAGCTGCCCGGGCATCACATTCCCTGCAGAGGGTGCCGAGCTGCCCGGGCATCACATTCTCTGCAGAGGGCGCTGAGCTGCCCGGGCATCACATTCCCTGCAGAGGGCGCTGAGCTGTCCGGGCATCACATTCCCTGCAGAGGGAGAAGAGTTGCCCGGGCATCACATTCCCTGCAGAGGGCGCCGAGCTGTTCGGGCATCACATTCCCTGCAGAGGGCGCCGAGCTGTTCGGGCATCACATTCCCTGCAGAGGGCGCTGAGCTGCCCGGGCATCACATTCCCTGCAGAGGGCGCTGAGCTGTCCGGGCATCACATTCCCTGCAGAGGGCGCCGAGCTGTCAGGGCATCACATTCCCTGCAGAGGGCGCTGAGCTGTCAGGGCATCACATTCCCTGCAGAGGGCGCTGAGCTGCCCGGGCATCACATTCCCTGCAGAGGGAGCAGAGCTGTTCGGGCATCACATTCCCTGCAGAGGGCGCCGAGCTGCCCGGGCATCACATTCCCTGCAGAGGGCGCCGAGCTGTCCGGGCATCACATTCCCTGCAGAGGGCGCTGAGCTGTCAGGGCATCACATTCCCTGCAGAGGGCGCTGAGCTGCCCGGGCATCACATTCCCTGCAGAGGGCGCTGAACTGCCCGGGCATCACATTCTCTGCAGAGGGCACTGAGCTGCCCGGGCATCACATTCCCTGCAGAGGGCGCCAAGCTGCCCGGGCATCACATTCCCTGCAGAGGGAGCAGAGCTGCCCGGGCATCACATTCCCTGCAGAGGGAGCAGAGCTGCCCGGGCATCACATTCCCTGCAGAGGGCGCTGAGCTGCCCGGGCATCACATTCCCTGCAGAGGGCGCTGAGCTGTCCGGGCATCACATTCCCTGCAGAGGGCGCTGAGCTGTCCGGGCATCACATTCCCTGCAGAGGGCGCTGAGCTGCCCGGGCATCACATTCCCTGCAGAGGGCGCCGAGCTGCCCGGGCATCACATTCCCTGCAGAGGGCGCTGAGCTGTCCGGGCATCACATTCCCTGCAGAGGGCGCTGAGCTGCCCGGGCATCACATTCCCTGCAGAGGGCGCTGAGCTGTCCGGGCATCACATTCCCTGCAGAGGGCGCTGAGCTGTCCGGGCATCACATTCCCTGCAGAGGGCGCTGAGCTGCCCGGGCATCACATTCCCTGCAGAGGGAGCAGAGCTGCCCGGGCATCACATTCTCTGCAGAGGGCGCTGAGCTGCCCGGGCATCACATTCTCTGCAGAGGGCGCTGAGCTGTCCGGGCATCACATTCCCTGCAGAGGGAGCAGAGCTGTCCGGGCATCACATTCCCTGCAGAGGGCGCCGAGCTGCCCGGGCATCACATTCCCTGCAGAGGGAGCAGAGCTGTCCGGGCATCACATTCCCTGCAGAGGGAGCAGAGCTGTCCGGGCATCACATTCCCTGCAGAGGGCGCTGAGCTGCCCGGGCATCACATTCTCTGCAGAGGGCGCTGAGCTGTCCGGGCATCACATTCCCTGCAGAGGGAGCAGAGCTGTCCGGGCATCACATTCCCTGCAGAGGGAGCAGAGCTGCCCGGGCATCACATTCCCTGCAGAGGGCGCTGAGCTGCCCGGGCATCACATTCCCTGCAGAGGGAGCAGAGCTGCCCGGGCATCACATTCTCTGCAGAGGGCGCTGAGCTGCCCGGGCATCACATTCTCTGCAGAGGGCGCTGAGCTGTCCGGGCATCACATTCCCTGCAGAGGGAGCAGAGCTGTCCGGGCATCACATTCCCTGCAGAGGGCGCCGAGCTGCCCGGGCATCACATTCCCTGCAGAGGGCGCTGAGCTGCCCGGGCATCACATTCCCTGCAGAGGGTGCCGAGCTGCCCGGGCATCACATTCCCTGCAGAGGGCGCCGAGCTGCCCGGGCATCACATTCCCTGCAGAGGGTGCCGAGCTGCCCGGGCATCACATTCCCTGCAGAGGGCGCTGAGCTGCCCGGGCATCACATTCCCTGCAGAGGGCGCTGAGCTGCCCGGGCATCACATTCCCTGCAGAGGGCGCTGAGCTGCCCGGGCATCACATTCCCTGCAGAGGGTGCCGAGCTGCCCGGGCATCACATTCCCTGCAGAGGGCGCCGAGCTGCCCGGGCATCACATTCCCTGCAGAGGGCGCCGAGCTGCCCGGGCATCACATTCCCTGCAGAGGGCGCCGAGCTGCCCGGGCATCACATTCCCTGCAGAGGGCGCTGAGCTGCCCGGGCATCACATTCCCTGCAGAGGGCGCTGAGCTGCCCGGGCATCACATTCCCTGCAGAGGGCGCTGAGCTGCCCGGGCATCACATTCCCTGCAGAGGGCGCTGAGCTGCCCGGGCATCACATTCCCTGCAGAGGGCGCCGAGCTGCCCGGGCATCACATTCCCTGCAGAGGGCGCCGAGCTGCCCGGGCATCACATTCCCTGCAGAGGGCGCCGAGCTGCCCGGGCATCACATTCCCTGCAGAGGGCGCCGAGCTGCCCGGGCATCACATTCCCTGCAGAGGGCGCTGAGCTGTCCGGGCATCACATTCCCTGCAGAGGGCGCCGAGCTGCCCGGGCATCACATTCCCATACCTCCCAAGTGTCCCCGATTTGGAGGGACTGTCCCTCTTTAGAGTCCGTGTCCCCCTGTCCCTCGTTGTGCTCAGTTGTCCCTCTTTGAGGTGTAACATGCAGATCTGCAGCAATAAATAATTCATTAGCCTATTTAAACCGGACCTTCACCATGATTTATTGAAAAGCCCAAACCCTTATAAAATGATTCCCCATCTTCTAAAATTAATATATTTTAATTTTTTAGTCACTTACTTATTATTCTTTCCCCCACTGGGCTGCATCTCTGTTCAGGACTCTATGATATGGGCGCCCTCATCTTGCCTCAGAAGCATCACACATACTGGGGAGAGGAGAGTGGGATTAAGTACAGGGGGGCGGGGTTATAGCTGTGCTTTGCTCAGACAGAGCAGAGCTGGGGTCAGGAAAAGGTCAGCAGTCCCAGAATGCAGAGCAGCACAGTCAGAAGACACTTCCTGTTTGCAGGCTGCCTGATGTCCCATGAGCCACCATCTTGGATGTTTAAAGGCTCATAACATGCAGTAGATGCAGGTAGGATGATTTTTAATGTGGCCAATCTGTATGTACAGGGTGTGGGAAACATATAAGATAGACTCTTATTCAGAGTGAAGGACCGCTTTTAAGATTATAATATATATTTATATAGATCTAATTTATATATAACATTTAATTATCTATATCCATTTAAAGTGTTTCTGTTGTGTAACTGTTACATCCTATCTCCTATCCATCCCTCAGTGGCATACCTACCAACTTTTCAGGGTGGGAAAGAGGGACATTTGTTAATGTGGACCAACACCCAGCAGGATCGGCCTCAATAAGATTCCCGGGCCGATCCAATCCCTCCCCACGGGGCATCCAAAATCGGGATGCCCCGCTGTGTGAAATCCCCCAGGACGCCCGCAAACCTTACCTGAATCCCGGTCCAACGGCCCATGTGCAGGCTGCGGCCACATCTCGCGCTTCTCTCTAGCAGGGCACGTTCCCGTGCCGGCCAATTGTGAATGGCCGGCGCGGGTGCGCTCCCTGTTAGAGGGAAGTGCGAGATGCAGCCGCCAGCGCGCTCTGAGCGCACTGATTGGACGAGCAGCCGCACATGCGCCGTAGGAGCGGGGTGAGGTGAGTTGAATCGGGCGATCTGGGGGGTTTCACATAGCAGGGCACCCCAGATCGGGGGGGGGGGGGAAGTGGACCAAAACCCAGGATAGTCAAAATCCTGGGTGTTGGTCCACTTTAAATGAAGCCACGTCCCTCACTGAGGGATGAATAGGAGATTAACAGTTACAACAATAGAAACACTTTAAACCGGACCTTCAGCGTGATTTAATGAAAAGCCCAAACTCTTAAAAAACGGTTCCCCAGCATCTAAAATTAATATATTTTACGTTTTTAGTCACTAACTTATTATTCTTTCCCCCACTGGGCTGCAACTCTGTTCAGGAATTTAGGATACGGGCGCCGCCATCTTGACTCAGAAGCATCACACTTACTGAGGAGAGGAGAGTGGGATAAGGTACAGGAGGGCGGGTTATAGCTGTGCCTTGCTCAGACAGAGCAGAGCTGGGGTCAGGTAAAGGTCAGCAGTCCCAGAATGCACAGCAGCACAGTCAGGAGGCACTTCCTGTTTGCAGGCTGCCTGATAAGATGGCGGCTTCCATAAGCCGCCATCTTGGATGTTTAAAGGCTCATAACATGCAGTAGATGCAGGTAGGATGATTTTTAATGTGAGCAATCTGTATGTACAGGGTGTGGGAAATATCTAAGATAGACTCTTATTCAGAGTGAAGGTCCGCTTTAAATAGATAGAGATAATTAAGTGATATATATATATATATATATATATATATATATAATGTTAAATATAAAGGGTGTAACAGTTACAACAATAGAAATACTTTAAAAAGGCAAATGAATCATTTATTGCTGCAGATCTGCATGTTACACCTCAAAGAGGGACAAATGAGAACAAGGGGCAGGAGGATATGGACTCAAAAGAGGGACAGTCCATCCCAATCAGGGACAGTTGGGAGGTATGCTCAATGGGGGGGGGGGGCTTCATCCATCTCTCAGTGGTGGGGTGTGGCTTGATTTACATATGGTCCCTCTTTGAGGTGTAACATGCAGATCTGCAGCAATAAAGGATTCATTTGCCCATATAAAGTGTTTCTATTGTTGTAACTGTTACATCATATCTCCTATCCATCCCTCAATTAGGGGGTGTGGCCTAATTTAACAAATGTCCCTCTTTCCCATTCTATAAAGTTGTCAGGTATGCATTTGTCCCTCTGAGGTGTAACAAGCAGATCTGCCTCAATAAATGATTCATTAAAGTGGACCTTCACCGTGAATAAGAGTCTAACTTGTATGTTTCATTCACCCTGTACATACAGATTGCTCACATTAAAAATCATCCTACCGGCATCTATTGCATTTTCTGAGACTTTAAAGTGGACCAACACCCAGGGGTGATCGGCCCGGGAATCTATAAGATTCCCGGGCCGATCACCTCCCTCAAAAGCCCCAAAAAACGTACCCGATCCCGCGCCGCCTCCCGCGCACCCCTCTAGGCGCGCGCACTGTCAAAGGGGCGCGCGGGAGGCGGCGGCAGACGCGCTGTCTTGTCCGCAGCTGTCACCCGCTTGTCCGTGGCTACGTGGTGAGGTGAGTTTTGGGGGGTTTTACACAGCGGGGCACCCTAATCGGGGTGCCCCCCTGAAGTGGACCAAAACCCAGGATGGTCAAAATCCTGGGTGTTGGTCCACTTTAAACATCCAAGATGGCGGCTCATTGAACATCAGGCAGCCTGTAAACAGGAAGTGCCTTCTGACTGCTGCTCTGCATTCTGGGATTGCTGTCCTTTTCCTGACCCCAGCTCTGCTCTGTTTGTGCAAAGCACTGCTATAACCCCGCCCCCCTGCACTTTATCCCTCTCGCCTCTCCTCAGTAAGTGTGATGCTACTGAGCCAAGATGGCGGCGCCCGTATCCTAAAGTCCTAAACAGAGTTGCAGCCCAGTGGGGGAAGGAATAATAAGTGACTAAAAACGTAAAATATATTAATTTTATATGCTGGGGAACCGTTTTTTTAATGGTTTAGGTTTTTCAATAAATGATGCTGAAGGTCCGGTTTAATTCTATCCATCCCTCTGTGAGGGGGCGTGGCCTAATGTACCAACCCTGGAAAGTAGGTAGGTAGGTGCGCATTCCCTATGTGCGTGCAGCTAGTAAGGCTGGAGAGGAGCCAGACATTACTAGCTGCTCCTGCCGCAGTACCTGTCTGCTCGCCTTGCTGTGAGCGGCCATTGGGCCCCGGGAAGACCTCCGGCGCCCGGGCGGTGACGGGGCCCTAAGCTGAGCCGTGCTCTCCTCCGTCATCTCCCGTTCGAATCTCCCGCTAACCCGGCTCCAACTGTAAAAGCGTTGATTGGTCAGAAGCTAAAAGGAGGCGGGCCTAGCTGACCATCCCTAAGAAGACGATTGGCTTGGCGGAGGTGGAGACCGCTTTATGGCGAGGCGGAGTTATGCAGATTAGCACGATTCTAATGGCTAAGAGGCGTGGGCGCGTCTATGTTCATGAAGCCGAGAAAATCCGCGTGTCATTGGCTGAGGGGTCCAAACCTAGCAAAGGAAAAGGGGCGGGGTTATTTAGATCAACCCAGAGACAGCGTTAATGGGCGTGGCCAAGACTGTACGCTAGTTTTGGGTGATGTCATCTCACAGATCTGCTCTTGTCGGCGACTTTTTGCTTTTGTGATCACGTGACCGCAGTAGAGCCAATCCGCGGGGAGGCCGTTGCCAAGGCAAGGCGAGAGCTCGGCGTTTGTTGGTGTGCGTGGTGAGTTCCGGGTGTGGAAATGTTCAGAGCAGACATGGAGAAGGGGGGGGCTGCTTAGGAACTACAAGTCCCAGCATGCTTTGCGGTAAGGCTGCCAGGGCATGCTGTGGTCCATTGGAATGAAATGCATGTATTGCTGGCCTGGCTGTAATAGAGCTTCAGCAAGCTCAGTGCTGCTACTGAACCGCTTGTCTCAGCTCGGTGACTGCCATTCATTTATATGGGAAATGATTTCCCAGAAGTCACCAGGGCAACAGGCAATCCCAGGCCTGTGCCTAGGGCGGGCACCCGTGGGGGGCGCTGGAGTTTCTGCTGGGGATCTGCAGACTGAGGGGCGGGGGGAGTTTATTTTTGCTGGGTGCACATGCGCTGCATAGTTACTTTAGGGTTTGTCAGGGCCTCCAGGGATTTTTGGGCCCCTTACAACCATAATATCTGGGCCCTCCATTACCATTATTAAGATGGCTGGACCCCCAGATTGAACTTTAGTTTTCTATAGATCCTTAAAGTGGACCAACACCCAGGGGGGATCGGCCCGGGAATCTATAAGATTCCCAGACCGATCAGATCCCTCCCCGCGGGGCATCCGAAATCGGGATGTCCCGCGGGGAGGAACCCCCCAGGAGGCCCACAATCCTTACCTTACCGGCGATCCAACGGCGCATGCGCGAGACGCGGCCGCGTCTCTCGCTTCCCTCTAGCAGGGCGCGCTCCCGCGCCGGCCGTTTTGTGAATGGCCGGCGCAGGCGCGCTCCCTGTTAGAGGGAAGCGAGAGACGCAGCCAATGACAGCGCTCTGGTATGCGCGTCCAAGCGGCTTTGGACGCGCATACCAGAGCGGCTCTGAGCGCTGTCATTGGCCGGACAAGGTCACGTGGGAGCGGGGAGAGGTGAGTTTTTGCGGCGATCGGGGGGGTTTCACACAGCGGGGCACCCCCGATCGGGGTGCCCCACCTAAGTGGACCAACACCCAGGATAGTCAAAATCCTGCGTGTTGGTCCACTTTAAAGCCGAACTAACCCAGCAGTTTTACTTTCCCAGGTTTTGTTTCGTGCCCCGATTTGGGACCTTTGTGTAACCCCCAGTTTGCCTAGTAAAACTCACCTCTCTTTGGTCTAACGGCGCATGTGCGGGCTCTCCTCCCATCAGAGCTTTTAATCACAGAGATATTCCATTGCATTTGTGTGAAAAGATACAAAGTCCATGTGATGGTAAACAACAGTCTTTTAACCAACGTTTCGGGGGTCAGGAAACCCCCTTTATCAAGGCAGACTGACACACAGTGCTGTTAAATGTCCCAGGTATATATAGTGTAGTTGTTCAAAAATTCCCGCCTGACGCCATAGTAACGGCAAAACAGGGATAACCAGGGAGGGGCAGATCGCGGCCGCCGCTGCGTCACCGGCTGCCTGGCTGTCAGCGCTCCCCGTCCCTCCGACAGACGGGGCTTCCTCGTGTTTGGAGCCCCGACGGGTGTAGGTAAGTAGTTTTGACATTACTTTTATTATTTTCCTTTATTTGGCATTGGCATACCTTGCAGAACACCCCGCTGACGCCACTATGACGTCAGGCGGGAATTTTTGAAAAACGACACTATATATACTTGGGACATTTAACAGCACTGTTTGTCAGTCTACCTTGATAAAGGGAGCTTCCTGACCCCCGAAACGTTGGTTAAAAGACTGTTGTTTACCATCACATGGACTTTGTATCTTTTAGTTTAATCTCTTGTTTATTGAGTTTATCAAAAATGTAGATAAGAAACAACAAAGGTAGAAAGGGATAGACAATGTGGTGAAGGAAACAATCATTCAACAATCAAACAATGTCCCCCCTCCACCCCCGCCTCCAGTCGCAGCT
This sequence comes from Gastrophryne carolinensis, assembly GCA_027917425.1. Taxonomy (NCBI): domain Eukaryota; kingdom Metazoa; phylum Chordata; class Amphibia; order Anura; family Microhylidae; genus Gastrophryne; species Gastrophryne carolinensis. Next base: position 39,584,466 of record CM051235.1, on the reverse strand, counting down.
GGGGCATCACCCGACCTCTCGGCCATCGACGCGTCGCCTCACTGAAACACTTAATTACCTTATATTACTTTGTGTTTGCATCTCGTACTGCCGAAAGTGAGAGTCCGTGTTTCCAGGAGTCAAATTAACCCGTCACCATTTATGGAGGGGTCATGGTTACCGTCAGAAGGGGAGCCCCACGTCCTGTAGGGCAAGTGCCGTTGGGCGCGTCAGAGGGAGCCAACTGTCTCACTTCGTGTCATATGAAATCCGACTTCCCGTCTCTGCCCCCGGAGCCCGAGCCTCCACCCGGGGTCTCACCACCCCATTAGCCACTAGGGCGATAAGGTGGTCCATTGTGCGTGGGCCCCCCGGAAAGACTTTGTATCTTTTCACACAAATGCAATGGAATATCTCTGTGATTGAATACAGTTTATTTCATCACTATCTGGAGTGCCGGTCCTGTTCACTTATTCGGATCTATAGCGGCGCCACCGCGGCCCTGGCACCCGTCACAAATGGATTGGTAAGGGTGCACCAGCTACCTCGAACAGTTGTTCCATCAGAGCTTTTGACATGTTTAGATCCTTCGGCAAAGGGATACAATTGCCTTCAATGGGGAGCGCGTGCTGCCGATTCCCTGGGGGCGTGCACAGCCCCAGCCTGAATAGCTGCACGCCCATTGTAAACAATCAGAGCCCACGCATGCGCCATTGAGTAGGGAAAGGTGAGTTATTACCGCCGCCCAGAGAAAAGCCAGTTGCCAAAAAATATTTCAGCTTTGTAGTCTATAAGACTCCAGGGCCGGGCAAAACCTCCACCAGTGGCCGTCCTGGAGATTCCAGGGCGGCCACTGGTGGAGGTTTTGCCCAGCCCTGGAGTCTTATAGACTACAAAGCTGAAATATTTTTTGGCATTCCTGCAAGGACTTTTCCCAAATCTAGGCAAGAAGAGTCCGGGTTTAAAGTGGACTAAAACCCAGCACGATCAGCCTGGGAATCTATAAGATTCCTGGGCCAATCCATTCCCCCCAACCCCGGGGGCATCCAAAATCTGGATGCCCCGCTGTGTGAAACCTCCAGGTCGCACCATACACTTACCTTGTTTCCTGGTCCAACTGTGCGAGCCGTGGTTGCGTCCCCACTATCCCTCTAGCAGGGCGCATGTCCGCGCCAGGCATTTGTGAATGGCCGCCGTGGGTACGCTCCTTTAGGGGGAAGCCGGCGCACTCAGAGCCGCTGGCTTAGACTGCATGCTAAATAGGCGAGTGGCCTTGCATTGCATTGCGCTCGGCAATCTGGGGGGGGGGGGGTTTCCCCTGGGGGAAAATCCTGGGTTTTGGTCCACTTTAAAGCTGAACCCAGTCCAGGCCGCCTCTGGAATCTAAAGTATTACAGAACCCGCCAATGGCCTTCCCCTGGGGCATTCCTAATTGGGATGCCCCGCTGTATAAAGCCCCCCCCCCCCGGGGCACCCGTAAACACTTGCTCCAGCTGTGCATGTACGGGCTCTCGTCCCATGAGAGCCGTTTGCCGTGACCACGTCATTCGGCAAATGGCTCTCATTGTTGTAAATGGGGAGTGGCACGCACCCGCCCCAGCCATTTGGCTAGGGGATGGCTGGATGCAGGGTATGCTGCAGCACGCGCTCCCCATTCTAGTCAATGTGAGCCATTTGCCGAATGATAATGTCCCGGCAGACTGCTCTCATTGGACGAGAGCCTGCACGTGCGCTGTAGGAATGAGGAAGAGGTGAGTTGTACAGGAATTGGGATGCCCTGGGGGCTGGAACCAAACCTGGGAAAGTCAAATGCCCGGGTTTTGTTCTACTTTAGACTTCCTCAGAAGTTCTGCTCCACAACCCGACTCTCCATCATGCTGCAGGGGCCTGAATCGGCACCATTAACCCCTAAGACTCTATGGAGCCAGCAATGCAGGTGTTCCCTTGTTTCCACAGCTCTCAGCAGTGACCATGCTGGACAGCTTGGCAAGTGCAGCCATGGCGATGGGCCACACCAAGGAGCAGATATCTGAAAAGATTCTCAACCACGCTCTGGAGATCATCTACCTGCTGACTGGAGAGGTAAGTGCTCCTCATCCTGTATTCCCAGCAGATGCTCAGAACATTGGGGTGCTACTAACTAAACTGTGCTCATGTGAGTGTTATCTGAAACATTTCCCGGGTCCCTCCCCCCCCCCCAGGGCATCCAAAATCGGGAGCCCCACTGTGTGAACCCCCCCAGGTCACCCCGTTCATTTACCTTGCCTCCCGGTCCAACGCAAGCCCAGGATAGTCGAAATCCTGAGTTTTGGTCCACTTTAAGGGCCGGCTGATGGGATGTCCTGCAGTGTGAAACCCCCTGATGATGCAGTAAACTCACCTTCTTGCTCGTCCCCATGGTGCATGCATGGCTCGGCCCCGCCCACTCTGCTGTGTGTGTGCCTATGGTGAACAAAGCAACTATTAAATCACCGACCCCCACCAAAACACCAATGTTTAAAATCGACTCCAGGATCAGCTGCTCAACCCTCCCTCCCCTGGGACATCCAAATCGGGATTCCCCACTCTGTTAAACCTCACCACTCGTTATTTCCACCACGTTCAGAGGGCCACAGCTGCACTGTAGCATTTGGTCTACTTTAATTAAATTAAACGGGTAGCAATCACTTTCCCGATGATGTTCCTCTCCAGCAAGGCATCCCAAATTCGGTGTGAAACCCCAGATATCTCCATAGAAACCTCTCTGGCTATCCCACTGTGCATGCACATTCCAAGCAATCAGTGGCTCATGCTCCTTGCAGCATCTTGTAAAGGTCATCGAGCTTCTAGCTGCTCCCCACATTCCTCCATTAGCTTTTCAAAAATGTCTGACGCGGGTACGTGCATCAGCCAAGGGAAGCCAGTTAGATCACCGACTAAGTGAGTTATTTAAAGAGGAACATCGGGGAGGTTAAAACCTCCCCCCAAGCCTCACCAATCTGCTACCCCAAGCCCCCCCCCCCTTTAGGTTTCTCTTTGGCCATTATTTACTCACCGACGGATGGCGCCATCTTGCATCCCCTAAGGCACTGCGCACCTGCAGTTCCTGAGGGGACTGTTCGATTCCCTATCTCCCGGGCATCCAAAATCGGGATGCTCCGCTGTGTGAAACCCCCCACATGCCGCCCCGTTCACTTACCTATCCTTCTAGCAGGGCGTGTGCCCATGCCAGGCATTTGTGAATAGCCGGCGCGGGCATGCTCCCTGTTAGAAGGTAGCCGGGGTTGCGGCTGACCTTAGATGAAGGCTTAGACGGCGTGACGTCAGCGGCTCCAAGGACCGGGAAAAGGTAAGTTGGCATTGGCGATCTGGTGGGTTTCACACAGCAGGGGACCCCCGATCGGGATGCCCTGGGGGAAAGGACCAAAACCCAGGACCATCACTTTAAACCGGACCTTCAGCATTATTTAGTGAAAAGCCCAAACTTAAAAAAAATCTATTCCCCAGCATCTAAAATGAATATATTTTACGTTTTTACCCACCGTGCTGCAACTCTGTTCAAGACTCTAGGATACGGGCGCCGCCATCTTGCCTCAGAAACATCACATACTGAGGAGAGGGAGGGGGGAAAGTGCAGGGGGCGGGTTATAGCTGCACTTTGCTCAGCTGCACTGTAGCACTACGCTGGGGTCAGGAAAATCCCACAGCAGCAATCCCACAATGCAGAGCGGCATAGTCAGAAGACACTTTCTGTCTCCAGGCAGCCTGAGACTCCAGGAGCCGCTATCTTGGATGTTTAAATGCTCATAAAATGCAGTAGATGCAGGTAGGATGTTTTTTAATGTGAGCAATCTGTGTGTACAGGGTGTGGGAAGCATAAGATAGGCTCTTATTCAGGGTGAAATAGCTGCTGTATGGCTGTGCGATTCTGGACAGGAACATGCCCCTGGGGAAGGCCAGCAGGTGGCAGTGCCACTAGGGTTTTGTTCTGCTTTAAAGTGATTTGGCCCACAACCTTTACAATTTGAAATAAGGTTGAATAAACAGTCCTCATTTTCATGAGACATTTTAAGGTAAGTTTACTGTATCAAAACCTTTGTGTTTGTTTTACAGAAATATGTGATTGTCAAGAAGAAGTTTCCACACTGCTGTATCCACCCCAAGTCCGGAGGAGTAAGTGTTCGGTTTTACAATATACGTTATATATTAAAGGAGCACTATCGCAGAATTGTGTAATATTAAAAATCCATATAAACACGTCGGCTAATGAGAGGAGGGGTCACTTATACACCCCAACTGAATAAAACTCCCCACCAAAATGGTAATTAAATCTCTCATGGTAGGAATAAAATTCAGGGGTGACAGGTTCAGTGTATCAGGGGTGACAGAGTCTGTCACCCGATTTCCTCTTCCGTCCAATTATTAAAATAAAAAACAAGCCTGGCTGGATATTTCTTGACGCCGGGTGTATAAGTGACCCCTCCTCCCGCCATCCAGCATATTTTTATGGATTTTTTTTATCATTGGGCCATTTTTCGCGATGGTGCTCCTTTGGGTATACTGTGTCACTGCTGCTACATTATTTGGGAATCTATGCAGGACCCAATGATGAGGTCCCTATATGGTCTGTATTGTGCACTGATGCAATATTAATGGAAGGTTGAAGCACACATTAGTTAGGATAGTTCACAAGAAATGATATCAAATAAGTCAAAGAAGGGGTTCTGATAATACCATGTGCATCCACTCTATGCACATTAAACACATCAATAATCATACAAGTGGAAAATCGAACACGCTCTCTTGATAAAGGCCGTACCGGCCGAAACGTCGAGGTTTTCTTTTGTCCACACGGTATTCCAGCTTGTTTGCCTTGCTTTGTATTGTAAGTTATCTTGCTGTTTATTACTTTGTACTGCATTATCTGCCCACTAGCTGCATAGACTTAGTCTTTTTCTTGTGATACTCACCAGATATATTTCAGTACTGAATTTCCAGCTGTATCTGCCTTTAAAGCAGCCTAGTGATATGTATGCTGGTTACCATACCTTTTAACCTTTGTACTGTGGTCCACATCTTGTATATAGCGTCTGATATTGTTATATATGTAAATATCTCTGTTCACCAATGCGTTTTCACCAGCATTAAAAACCTACTGTATTGTGCACTGGAAATACAACATGACCGCTCACACTCATTGCTTCCAGACTGAATCTCCTTACAACATAGGACCAGAGGCTGCCGCCAGCAGAGACCCCAGACCAGTCCCATCTCAGGAATACAAACTGGCAATGGCAGTTGGTATTTAAGGTGAACCAAAATCCTGGTATTTCTCACTATCCCGAACTGGGATGCCCCCAGATTGGTCGCTATACATACCTCACCGGCTTTCCCACAGCTCAGACCCGGCTCTCAAATCGGCTTTAAACATCATTCTGTGTGGCCGGTGAAACTGAAAGGAAGTCTAACTGCACTTTCGATTGGTGCCCCCCCCCCCCAACCATTCCGTTATGGCGGGCCGCAGATGCACAGAGCTGAGGAAAGATACAAGAGATGCAGCTACCGGCATGTGTGGGCACATCAGAAAGGAAAAGAAATCTGGAGATCAACGGGGTTTCACATAACAAGCCATCCTAAAGCGGGATGCCCCAGGGGTGGTTAGATTTTGAGTTGTCGCGGGGGGTATTGGGCCAGGCAGCATAGGTTACTAAGGGAGTGAAACTGGGCAATGGCCAACTGTAGTAGCTCAGCCAGGACCAATGTAGATCAGCATGACCGCTCACATTCCCTGCTTCCAGACTGGCTGTTCCTGAGACATAGGACCAGAGGCTTCAGCCAGGAGGGATCCCAGACCAGCCCCTCTCAGGAATACAAACTGGCAATGGCGGTTGGTATTTTAAAGTGGACCAAAATCCTGGGATTTTCACTATCCCGGGTTTTGACCCGTCCCCCTGGGGCATCCTGAACTGGAATTTCACTGTGTGAAACCCCCCCAGATTGGTCGCTATACATACCTCACTGGCGTTCCCACAGCTCAGGCAAACACTTTTCCTTGTGTACAGCACAGCTTGCTTCATTTCAATTCTTAAACCGGACCTTCACCCTGATTTAATGAAAAGCCCAAACTCTTAAAAAACAATTCCTCAGCATCTAAAATTAATATATTTTACATGTTTAGTCACTAATTTATTATACTTTCCCCCACTGGGCTGCAACTCTGTTCGGGAATTTAGGATACGGGCGCCGCCATCTTGACTCAGAAGCATCACACTTACTGAGGAGAAGAGAGTGGGATAAGGTACAGGGGGGCGGGTTATAGCTGTGCTTTGCTCAGACAGAGCAGAGCTGAGGTCAGGGAAAGGTCAGCAGTCCCAGAATGCAGAGCAGCACAGTCACTTCCTGTTTGCAGGCACTTCCTGTTTGCAGGCTGCCTGCAAAAATGGCAGCTTCCATAAGCCGCCATCTTGGATGTTTAAAGGCTTATAAAATGCAGTAGATGCAGGTAGGATGATTTTTAATGTGAGCAATCTGTATGTACAGGGTGTGGGAAACATATAAGATAGACTCTTATTTAGAGTGAAGGTCCGCTTTAACGATTGGGTAATCCGCCACAAGGTGGCGCGGTCGACTGCAGAAAGACTTGTGGCTCCTCCCAGCTCATAAAAAGGGCAGGAATAACCCAGAGACCCCCAGAGTTTCTCTGCAGTCTGGACTGCGGAGACAGAAGACTTTCTCTCTCCGGTTATCCGCAGGTGAGCGGGGCATCCCAAGCCCGTCGGTCCTGCAAGCCTATTCCCACCTGTTTCTGGACCCTTCTGCAGGGAACACCTGAGGTCGGGAGCTTAGCTCCGGGCCGCAGACCCTGTAACCAAAGGGTAGCCGGCCACAGGCTAATGGTGAGCCTGGAACGGGGGAAGGGAGAAACCACTCGTTTTGTATTTATCCCACATGCTTTGTTGGTGTGGAGCATCTGGAAGTTATCCCTCGTTACATTTGGTTGCAGGGTCCCTCTCCTCTCCCCCCCCACCTCCCCCTCTCCTTCATGGGGGCAGAGTGCCTTACTGCGTGTGGGGGGGGCGCGGGGGGGCGGGACCGGCCGCAGGCGGCATTACTGCTGCGCCTACGGGCGCTGTTTCGCTATGGGCGCGCTGTGCCCGATGGCGGGGGCCATGTGAGAGGGAGCCTTCCTTCTCTTCTGCCTCCAGGCGCCATTTTGCCATCGTTGGCGCCCAGAGGCTCTCGCGCTGCCGAGGGGTGGAGCCGCGAGATGACGCGATCCGCCGCAGGCGGGACCGGCCGCAGGCGGCATTACTGCTGCGCCTACGGGCGCTGTTTCGCTATGGGCGCGCTGTGCCCGATGGCGGGGGCCATGTGAGAGGGAGCCTTCCTTCTCTTCTGCCTCCAGGCGCCATTTTGCCATCGTTGGCGCCCAGAGGCTCTCGCGCTGCCGAGGGGTGGAGCCGCGAGATGACGCGATCCGCGTCATTACCTTGCGGGGCGCCCCTCGAAGATCCTTTCGGCCTTCTCCTCTTCTCTCTTCACCGTGGGCGGCGCAGGCTGCTGGGTGCGGGGGTCTGCGGATCCCTTTTCTACTGAGGGACCCGGTTCAGTTCTGCATCCGGCGGCTGATGACACCCCATTTTGGTCCGTGAGTCCGCTCCTTCATGTCATGTCTGTTTTATTTTTCTGTGCATGTGCTGTGGGATGCTCATGGGCTCATATTCTGTTTTACAGACGGGCCTACTTATTGTACTTGTGGTTTCTCCCGGGCCAGTACCCCCCCCCTCCTCCTTCTTGTTAAGGGATACGTTGGGGCATTCCAGGTGGGGTCTTATAGCCCCGAGCGCCCGTGCCTGGCTTAATTGTTCGCTATTTTTGCGATTTCTGTAATCACCATATGGAGGCTTCTGGGGATAGCGAGCGTGGGGGCCCTTCGGGGCGGGCTCAGCTGTGTGTCATGTGCGGGGCATCCCCTGTGAGCGGTCGCAGCGTGGTCTGTGTTCCCTGCGCTCAGAGTGTCGTTGCGGACCAGGCTGAGATGAGCGCTACTCTCCCCAGTCCCATCCTGCCCGCAGCATCACCTACTCCCCCACGCCTGCATTTAGCTCCCAGCGAGGGGGAAGGCAGTAGGGGGTCTCAGTCGGACCTGGCGCTGCGCATTGCCAGCATTGAGCGGCAACTGGCCCGTCCGACCACCGGCAAGGCCTGGCTACAGGCGCCCATCCGACCGCTGGCAAGGCCTGGCACCTGGCTACGGGCTTGTCCCTCTTTGCCGATGATGATGATTTGTATGATTCCTATGGCGGCCGTGAATCCATGGAGGAGGGGGAATTGTTCCATGATTCCGATTCCTCTGGGGATCGTCATGGCGAGTCTGATAGCCAACCAAGGTCCTCAGACGAGGATTCCGGGCTCCCAGATGATACCGACAGACTTTTGTCGGCCGTTTTTGATGCTTTACGCATTGTTCCCCCTAAGGCAGCAAAGAGGAAGCAGGGGGAGCTCTTCCGTCCTTACAAGCAACGCTTAGAGTTCCCGGAGCAGGGACATTTTTCCAATATGGTCCTCAAAGAATGGGAACGGCCCAACAGGTTGCCCTCGGTGCCCAAAGGACTGGATAGAAGGTATCCCGACTTGGTTCGCCGCTGGTCTTGTCCCCCCAAGGTCGCCGCCCCCGTCCTGCGGCTGTCCAATACTTCTATTATGCCATCTCCTGACACCACTACTTTGCGCCATAATGCCAACCGGCGTATGGATCAACTAGCCTGTCATGCCTTCACCTTTGTGGGAACGGGTTTACGGCCGGTCTGTGCTGCGGCTATTGTTGCCATTGCACTTAAGAAGACGGTTAGGCGCCTTGCTGAGGCTGCCAGATCTCGCAAGCGAGAGGATGACTACAAGAACCTTTTGCTTTGCTCTGACTTTATTGCTTTTGTGCTGTCTGCCATGGACGATGCCGTCCGGCTTGGTGGTAGGGCCTCTGCCCTGTTGGTTGCCATGCGTAGGTCCGTCTGGCTTCGTCAGTGGGTGGCTGCCGCTGCCGCTAAGAAGTCCCTCACCAGGTTTCCCTTCACGGGACTACATCTCTTTGGGGAACGTCTTGATGTTTTGACCAAGAATGGTCGCTCCCTCAGCGTAGAAAGCATTCTCGGCCCTTTCGGGGGTTCTCCTCATTTCGTCCTTCCCGTGGGGGATGCGGATCATCCTTCGCTGGTAGCCGCAGAGACTCTTGGGGACGGGGTAGATCCCGTGGTCGCCCTGGTCTCTCCTGGGGTGCTAAGCCCAAGCCCCCTACCAAGAACCCTCAGGCATGAGGGGGTGTCCTCACCTATCGGGGTGGAGGGACGACTTTGATTCTTTGCTCACGTCTGGAGACAACGCGTCTCGGGTCTGTGGATCCAGGAGGTGGTGTCCTCCAGTTACAAGATAGAGCTAGAAGCTTGGCCGCCCCAGGATTCCTCCGGTCCCGGATCTCCCAAAATCCCATGACTGCGCAGGGCCTGAGGTTGGCCATCCAACATCTATCATCCGGAGTGGTTTGCCTCTTCAGGAACAGGGTTGGGGGTTCTACTCCAATCTGTTCACGGTGCCCAAAAAGGACGACTCCCTGCGACCCATCCTGGATCTAAAGGGTCTCAACAGATTTGTCAGGTTCAAACACTTCCACATAGAGACCTTACGGTCGGCGGTGAGCTCTCTTCGGCCAGGCGACTTCATGACCACAGTGGACATCAAGGATGCCTACCTGCACGTTCCTATCTTCCTAGGGCATCAGAAGTTCCCGAGGTTCGCTCTGGGGGATCAGCACTGCCAGTTTGTGGCCTTGCCATTCGGTATCACTTCGGCCCCTCGGGTGTTCACCAAGGTGCTGGCGGGTGTCATGGCCCTCCTGAGGAGCCAGGGCATTCGCATTCTTCCTTACCTGGACGACCTGTTGATTGCTACTCAATCTTTTCATCAGGCCGAGAGGGATACCCAGGTGGTTGTGTCCACCCTCGAGTCCTTCGGTTGGGTGATCAATTATCCCAAGTCTTCGCTCACTCCGTCATTGGTGAGGCCCTTCCTGGGCATGACGCCGGATACTTCTCAGGTCAAGGTGTTTCTTCCTCAGCAGAAGGTGGAGGGCCTTCAGATGCAGGCGCAAGCTCTGCTGTCGTGTCCTCATCCCTCCATCCGTCTGGGGATGCAGTTGATGGGACTTATGGTGTCTTGCTTCGCGGCTGTACCCTTCGCCCAGTTCCACATGAGACCTCTTCAGTTGAACACCTTGACCGTTTGGGATCGGAAACAGGAATTCGCTCTGTCCCCTCTGGCCAGACAGTCCCTCTCGTGGTGGTTGGACTCGGAATCTTTTAGCGGACAGGTCCTTTCTGACTCCGCGTTGGGAGATTGTCACCATGCACGCCAGTCTGATCGGTTGGGGAGGGTTTTGGCAATTGCTGAAGTTCCAGGGCCAGTGGGGCCCTCAGGAGGCCCACACTCCCATCAATCTCCTGGAGCTGAGAGCAATCAGGTTGGTTCTCTTCCAGTTGACTCCCCGCCTACGGGGTTGTGTGGTCCAGCAATCGGACGTCTGTCGCTTACATCAATCATCAGGGCGGGACTCGGAGCAAACGAGCCCTCAGGGAGGTGTCCCTGATATTGTCTTGGGCAGAGGAGAATGTTCCCTGCATCTCAGCGGTTTACATCCCAGGGGTGGAGAACCAGGAGGCGGACTCCCTGAGCAGGGGGACGTCTCGTCTGGGGGAATGGTCCCTCGACAACAAGATCTTTCATGCCCTGTGTCACCGCTGGGGTCAGCCGGACGTGGACCTGTTTGCGTCCTGTCACAATCACAAGCTTCCAAGGTTCGTCTCTCTGTCAAGAGATCCGCTGGCCGTCGCCACGGACGCTCTAGCCATTCCCTGGACGGATTTCCGGCTCCTCTATGCGTTTCCTCCATTTCCTCTCCTGGGGCGGGTGTTGCGCAAGATAGCCCAGGAGGGGGTACCGACCATTCTGGTGGCCCCCAGCTGGCCGAGGAGAGTATGGTTCGCGGACGTCGTCTAGATGGCGGTGGATCATTTCGTCCTGCCCGACGATCTGAGGCTTCTAACTCAGGGTCAGTTGCGCCACCCCAATTTACAAGTGCTGGCTTTGACGGCTTGGCTGCTGAAACCTCCATCCTGATGGGGACCGCTGGCTTCGGTAGTCAGTACTATGATTCAGGCTCAAAAGAAATCATCTTCCATGATTTATTACAGGGTCTGGCATGCTTACATTGCCTGGTGCGAGTCTCAGCCTTTTCCTTCTCGCATTTTCTCCATTTCCAGGATTTTTGAGTTTTTGCAACATGGTCTAGAGTCGGGTCTGCAACTGAGTACCCTCAAAGGCCAGGTTGCGGCCCTGGCAATCTTTTTCCAAAGATCTTTTGCCAATCATAGGCTTGTCAAGACTTTTTTCCAAGGAGTTACTCGTATACGTCCACTGCGTAAGCCCCTGCTACCGGTGTGGGATTTGAACTTGGTGCTGTCTGCTTTCCAGGGTCCTCCCTTTGAGCCGTTGAACAATGCTGCATTGGCCATTATGACTCTTAAGGTGGTCTTTTTGGTGGCTATCACTTCTGTGCGTCGTGTTTCTGAGCTGGCATCGCTCTCTATTATACCTCCTTATTTCTTCCTCAATTTAAAAACAGAAAACAGTTTAGGACAGCGCATAATGTAGCCTGGAAATTTCCTTTCCCTGCAGTAGCACTTTAAAGTGAACCAAAACCCAAGATTTTGACTCTCCTGGGTTTTGGTCCTTTCCCCCGGGGTACCCCAATCGGGGATGCCCCGATGTGTGAAACCCCCCAGATCACCGAGCGCAGCTCACCTCTTCCCGGTCCTACGGTGCATGGTGGCTATCACTTCTGTGCGTCGTGTTTCTGAGCTGGCGGCGCTCTCTATTATACCTCCTTATTTCGAACGGCATCAGGATAAGGTGGTATTCCGTCTTAGGCCTGAATTCTTGCCTAAGGTTGTTTCTGCCTTTCATCTGAATGAGGACATTGTCTTGCCTTCCTTGTGTCCTGCACCTTCTAATTCTAAGGAACAAAGTCTTCATTTTCTGTATGTGATCAGGGCGCTCAAATTCTATTTAACCGCCACTGCATCTTTTCGGAAGTCGGATTCTCGGTTTGTCCTTCCTGCTGGACCTAGGAAGGGTTTGCCTCCAGTCAAGTCCACTATCAGCAAGTGGATCCGACAGGCGGTGGGGCAAGCATACGCTGCTAATGGGAAGGAACCTCCTTTTCGTGTTACGGCTCATTCCACTAGAGCTATTGGTGCCTCTTGGGCTTTTCAGCACCAGGCTTCTGTTGAACAAGTTTGTAGGCCGCTACTTGGTCTTCTGTTCATACTTTTACAAAGTTTTACAAGGTGGATGTCAGGGCCTCAGCTGACGCTGTTTTTGGTCGCAAGGTGCTTCAGGAGGCTGTTGCTCACTGGGGATCCCACTCTTTTTTTTGTTCTTGGACACTGCTGTTGGATGTCCCAATCGTTAAGAATTGAAATGAAGCAAGCCGTGCTGTACACAAGGAAAAATACAATTCTGTGATTACTCACCTGTAGAATTGTTTTTACTGTGTACAGCACGGCTTGCTTCATCCCTCGCTTGTTATCATTATTCTATTTTGCCTTGTTATGGTGATTTTCTTGAGAGAGAGTTATCTTTAGTGGGCTGTGTTTTTGTTAACATGGTCTTGCCTCCCAGCTTCTTGCATTACTGCTTTCAAACACTGGGGGTCTCTGGGTTATTCCTGCCCTTTCTATGGGCCGGGAGGAGCCACAAGTCTTTCTGCAGTCGACTGTGCCACCTTGTGGCTGATTACCCAATCGTTAAGAATTGAAATGAAGCAAGCCGTGCTGTACACAGTAAAAACAATTCTACAGGTGAGTAATCACAGAATTCTATTTTTATATATTTTTTTGTATTTTGATGCAGAATTGTCATTACAGGTCTGGCACTCTGGCAAGTGTTAATGTCACGGTGTTATACAATGTCATTCCACGTGTTTTCGCTTTGTTACTGGTGGATATGTGTTCAAAAACAAATCACACAGCGCCTGGCGCTCTATGCTACAGCGTCCAGCTTTAGAGCGCGACACTATGTGTGTGCAGTTTTTTGTTAAATATGGTGTGGGGTGCGGAGTGCCGGACGCACTGAGCTGACACTACCTCTCACTCGCAGCGTTATACTGTTGTTAGAGCGCCCAACAAGCATCACACTCATCAATGCTGGCCAGGTTACTACAGCGACTGCAACACTAGGTTACAGCGCCCGATACCTGCTTACAGAGTCTACTAGCGGTTGCTCTAAGCGCCGCTATACAGATGCTCATCTCAATACCTGCCGCTAGTAGTGAATCAGCCTGCACATGTCTTCCACCAGTGAGTTAGTGTGAGGTTAGTAGTCTGCCTCGGGGGCCTGCACTAAGTCTTATGTCCTCTTGTTTAGGTTCCTGTGAGGTGCGAGGACATTGCCGTCTATTTCTCCATGGAGGAATGGAACTATGTTAAAGGACACAAGGAGGACTATGAGGATGTCATCATGGACACAGATGTACCCAGCAACACCATGGAGGCCACAGAAGATACTGACCTATGTAATTCATACTCCCTAATAATTTCCTTTTCTGATAAGGGACTCACCAGTCAATATTTCAGATCATTTGCCTGGCAGCTCACCTGATGTTGTATCAGTCCGATGCGGCCTCTTTGCTCCGATCTCTGAAAGGGAATTCCTTCCAGCGCCCCACCCCAACCTGACCACAAATTCAATGTCAAGTTGACACCCCCTCTCTTAGTTATAGGCTAGAATGGAGTCCTCCACACTGTCACTCAAACCCAACTCACTTAGCCTTGGCACTCCCATGATATAGTCCCTGTCCAGGCACACACAAACTTCCTCCTGCCTTATCCTGCTTGGGAAAGCATCTCAAGTTATATCCAAATCCATTAAGTGTTCTAAGCAAAGCTGCTTTCTTTGCTTCAGTTTCTGGGTCGTGGCTGAGCTGGGAAAGAGCGTGTCATGGCACAGCTTTAGGAGTCCTGATCATGCTCTTCTGTGGTCAGAGACATCAATGCGACAACTGTGGCTTGTCATGCTCCTGCTGAGAGCAAGGGACAGAGTGGTTGTTAGACCACTTTTTTATATGGTCCTGAAGAATGAAATTGAATGAGGACAAACATTGGAGCCCTGCTACGGCTTCTACCATGCACTGCAGGAAATGGTGAAGAGGCACATGGGACAGGCATCAGGTCAGCTGCTTGCTGCCTTATTATTGCTGTTGGGTTTAAATGGTACTGCAGGCAAAGGTAATTGTTACACCATTGTGTGGAGCTACATTTGGCGCTGTCCTAAATTGGGGTTTACAGGTTCAGCCAATGACATTCTCTTTTTCATCCCGTCCCCCAATCAGCTCAGCAGAATTGATGGTCCCCCCCCCCTTCCACCCCTCCGCCTCCTACTCCAGATTCATCACATTGCTGTTAGTGCAGGGAGCTGATTATTTTGCAGCATCACAGATCCAAAGACCGCGCCCACTTTTTTCAGAAGAGATATCATGAGCTGATCCTGTACACCTCGATATCTCTGCCATTTCTTCCTCAATTTAAAAGCAGAAAACAGTTTAGGACAGCGCGGAATGTAGCCTGGAAATTTCCTTTCCCTGCAGTAGCACTTTAAAGTGAACCAAAACCCAAGATTTTGAGTCTCCTAGGTTTTGGTCCTTTCCCCCGGGGTACCCCAATCGGGGGTGCCCCAATGTTTGAAACCCCCCAGATCACCGAGCGCAGCTCACCTCTTCCCGGTCCTATGGTGCATGCATGACTCCTCATCCAATCAGCGCGCTTGGGGCCGCTGACATCACGCCTTCTAAGCCAGCGTCTCAGAGCGTGCTGGCGGCCGTATCCCCCGCTACCCTTTAAACGGGAGCATGCCCGCGCTGGCCATTCACAAATGCCTGGTGCATACCAGGGATGTGGCTCACGCATGTGCCGTTGGCCCGGGAAGTAAGGTAAGTGTACAGGGTGACCTGGGGGGTTTCACACAGCGGGGCATCACGGTTTTGGATGCCCCGGGGGGAGGGAATCGATCAGCCCAGGAATCGTATAGATTCCTGAGCCGATCGTGCTGGGTTTTGGTCCACTTTAAAGACCCCTCTGTTTCTCTCATCCCAGTTTGTGATGCCCCGCTCTGTGACATCCCCCGGCTTGCTTTGTTTACCTACCTTACCAGTGATCCCAGGGCACAACGGCATCCCTCTGACTGATGAGAAAACCTGCACCTGGCCTATCAGAATGGCTGGCATGGGAACGCACATTCAGAGGGGAGATGCTGGCCACCCTCGGTGCTCTGTGCCGGTCTCTGATTACAAATGGCATTAGATGCAGTTCATTCTTTTGCACGGCCTAGAAAACTGCTTGGAGAAGAACCCAAGGGATCAGCCACAAGGTGAGTAAACTAGGCGAACAGGGGGTTTCATACAGAAGGGGCATCTAAAGTGTTAGACGATATCCACAGCACCACCTTCATCTATCTGATGCAAAGCCTTTGACAATGTACCATATGTACCACACTGTGACACCGCACCCTTTGCCTTTGACACTGTACCACATAAGGAGCTCATAGATAAGTTATTGAAGTTAGGACTCGGTCCCTGGATCGTTCAGTGGATTTCCAGTTGGCTGAAGGATCAGTATCAAACGGTTGTTGTTAATGGTGTGTAATCTGAACAAAGGCGAGTTACAAGTGGTGTGCCACAAGGCTCTGTCCTGGGCCCCATTCTTTTTAATATATTTGTAAGTGACATAGGAGAAGGCTTGGTAGGAAAAGTTTGCCTGTTTGCTGATACAAAGGTTAGTAATAGGGTGGATATTCCTGGAGGTGTCTGCAACATGGAGAATAATTCAGCTTTACTAGATAAATAGTCAAAACTGTGGAAACTAGAGTTTAGTGTCTCTAAATGTAAAATCATGCACTTGGGTAGAAGGAATCCCTGCTCTGAGTACTGTATGGGCAGCACTGTGTTATCCAGGACCTCGGAGGAGAGAGATTTAGGGATACTGATTACTGATAGCTGCAAGATGAGTGGCCAGGCAATGGGAAAAGCAAGCAGGATGCTCGGCTGCATAGCTCGAGGCATCACCAGTAGGAAGAGGGAGGTTGTGATGCCGCTGTATAGAGCCCTGGTAAGGCCACAGCTAGAATACTGTGTGCAGTTCTGGAGACCTTACCTGCAAAAATACATTATTCAAATAGAACGTGTCGAAAGGCCGGCAATAAAAGTGGTGGAAGTTAAAATTAAAATGGGAAAGACTTAAAGAATTTAATTTGTACAGTCTGCAGGAAAGAAGGGAGAGGGGGGACATGATTGAGACCTTTAAATATGTGAAAGGATTGAATAATGTTCAGGAGGGACGTGTTTTTAAGAAGAAACTTAGTGATAGAACAAGGGGGCACAACCTGAAGCTAGTCGGGGGGAAGATCAGGAGCAATGTTAGAAAATATTATTTTACAGAAAAAGTAGAAGATACTTGGAACAAACTTCCAGCAGAGATAGTTGAAAAATCGACTGTCACTGGATGTAAACATGCCTGGGATAAGCACACATCTATCCTAAGATAAAGAGAACATACAGTATACACATAAGGGCAGACTAGATGGACCGTATGGTCTCCTTCTGCTGTCACCTTCTATGTTTCTAAAAAAAAAAAAAAGGATGCCCCAGGGGCATGGGCCAAAAGCGGTCACTTAAAGTAAAAATGATTGTTGCAAGCTGGAGTACATGTCCAGTTGGTGGGTAGATTACAGTAGGTTTTTCACATGGTGCCACTGAGCAAAGTATTATTCTGTCTGTCCTATAGCATTGCCCAGTCTCCATGCTGAAGAAGGACAATGCGCCCAACTATTCCAATCTGCCCAAACTAACGTCAAAGCCACTAGCACAGCAGATGTCTCCACCAACACCTCCCCTGAGGTCCCCCCTGATGCCCCAGCTGACAATCCTGATGGTGAAACACAAGAGGAGGAGGGCGACAAGGACAAAGAGAAAACAGAAGACAAGAGCAAGGGTCCATCTGAAGACAGGGGTGACATGGAAGACAGCGATGGGGACAACTCTCCTGGTGTGTGGTAAAATGAATAAACAGTGTCTTGGTTTGTGGTGATGCACTAAAGCTAGAAATTCCTGTACTTGTTGGGAATAGATGATTAAATTATATTACAGAAGTCAAAGAATAAACTAATGGCTGCCTACGGCATTTGGCTTTATAAAGCAGACCGAAACCCAGTGCCAGGTGAAAGTGCTCCCAATGGGTATCTAGATTTGGCCTTCACATGGCGCCATGGAACAAATAAAGTACTTGTGTATTATGTCTGTTCTATAGCATCTAAAAAGGAAAGTTCAACCAGCTCACCTGTCACGTTGAGAGGCACGGAGAGGAAATCCTCTGGCACAGTTCCACAATACAATGGTCAGTGAAGTGTCCAGCCTTCTCATTCAATTAAAACGTAACTTTTAATCCAGAAATTTAAAATGTGCCCAACTACTACAATCTGCCCAAACTGATGTCAAAGCTGCTAGTACAGTAGATGTCTCCACAAACTCTTCCCATGAGGTCCTAATGCCTTGTACCTCAGCAGCCGTGTGCCGATGAATACAATGACTATTCATTTCTGCACATTAATATGCACTTCAGTGAAATCTGGTTGGAGGAGAAAGGATGGAGGTGAGTTAATGGACAAACCATAAGGTTTTATACTAGGGGATTAAAAATCAACCTGCACTCACAAAGCACAGTTCCTGCTACTCCTCCTCTTGTCATATCGAGAGCCAGCTCTATGTGCTGCAGGACCAAAATCTGCCTACACTCACCCCAGGGCCATACGCCTCAGTGATCTGTACACCAACTAATGTTGTGATGGCTTCTGGCCTCAAGGGGATGTGGGGAATACAAGCCCAGACCAAGGTGTTCATTTTTACCTTTGGGTGCTTCAGTCTGTGCCTGTACTTGTACTGTGCACATATGTCTGGACCAACCTGGGGGTTTATATGATGCAGATCCTGCGGAGGTGGCTGGAGGAGAGCTTCTGATTCCTGATTTGGGGACAGTTAGGAAAGCCAACAGCAGTGGACTTCTTTAAACCACTGATCCACTTAAAGTGGACCAAAACCAAGGACCCTGGAATCTATACAATTCCAGGGCTGCTTGATTCCCTCCCTCCGGGCATCTAGAATCAGGATCGGATATGTGAAACCCCCCAGATCACCCGGTATACTCACATTCTCCCCTGATCCAACGGTGCATGCACAAGCAGCGGCCGCTCCCCACTATCCCTTTAGCAGGACGCACACACGGTCCAGGCATTTGTGAATGGCCGGTGCGGGTGCGGGCACGGCCCTTGTTAGAGGGTAGCGGGGGGATGCGGCTGCCGGGCGCCCTCTGTTATGCTTCCTTAGGCGAAGGGGTGGTGCTGGATCCGAGCACGCTGATTGGATGAGAGGCCACACATTCGCCATAGGACTGAGGAAAGGTGAGTTAGATTGGGCAACCTGGGGGGTGTCGCACAGCAGGGCATCCCCAATCGGGGTGCTCTAGGGGAATAGTCAAAATCCTGGGTTTTGGTCCACTAAAGGTCCTCCGATAAAAATTGACTGTAGGTCCCCTTGCACTGATAGCACATGGGGATCCCCATTCGGGATTCTCTGCTTCTCACCCCAATAATTACCTCTTGTGTTATTTTCCACAACAGCTACATGACTGTCAGCATTCAGTTAGTTAAAAGGTTCCTTTTAATGAACAGACCCATAGGAGACTCTGTCATAGTGGCCTAGAAGATATTAGTGTAATTTGTGGCTTGTAAGTATTTATCATTTTCCTTTTTCATGGCAGGACATTTATTTTTCTCATATATATTGACAGGTGACCCCACAAAGAAGGACGTGGTCAGGCCCTTTGCAGGCCCCCTATACGGCGAGGCCGTGAGATTTGAAATGACAGAGGAGATCCAGGAAGATGGTACTGTTAGACCCCTAAGCACCGAGGCCACCTTACTGGATAAGCTCCACCCAGAAATTTATCGCTACGATCAGAACATCTGGAGCATCAGCCAGAGGTTCATATGTGGCACCAACAACAAACCCTACAACCAGCCGCCCATAATAGAGGACGATGACGAAGGAGATCCAGACCCATCCCTCCTCCAACTGCCCAACCTGCCCCAAAAGAAGATGTACCGATGTGTGGCCTGCGAACAGCTCTTCAAGTACAAATCTAGCGTCACGAGACATTACACCGTAGCCCACGGAGTCAAACCTTACCAGTGCAACGAGTGTGGCAAACGCTTTTCCACCAAATTTAACTCTGTAGTCCACAAATGTCACACGCGGAAAAACAAGAGCGCCTCTAGTAGCAGCAATAGCTCCTCTGAACCAAACAGCTAGAAGAGCAGCGAGTGCAGAACCTTTTCATTGCTGACTGTACGCTGAGCTTGCTCTGAGCTGAAAAGGAGAGGCCCGTAAAAGGGCCTTTCACCTCAATTTTTATATTTACCTAATGTAGATATCAAAGAATCGGGGTAGAACTGGAGCAGTTAAGACTTTTTTCTGTTGAGGTGGCCAACCCTTAGGAGCAGGTAGACAATCCACCAGGTTTTTCATGTTTTATGCCCTCCTAATGTTGACGATCAACATCTATAAGACTGGCTTTCGTATAAGGACCTCTTGTCTTCCAACATGGGACAGGGTGGGTTTTATTTTGAGGGCTCCTGTCTTCTAGATGGATCTAATCAACCTCTATGTGGAGGGCTCATGTGCTTTATTTGGTGGTGCTACTCTTAGAAAAGTAGCATATAATGCTGTAGATATTTGCATCTCAAAAGTTTGCAAATAAGCCACACACCCATCAGTCTGTAAACTGGTCCCTGTCCACTTTGAGACCCCCAAAAATGGTCACTTTAGTGGCTGGGTTTTATTTATAGGGCTTGTATTTTCTGGATGGGTCTAACCAGCATCTATAGGGAGGACTCCTGTCTTTTAGATAGGTCAAACCAAGTTATATATGGAGGACTCCTGTCTTCTTGATAAGTCCAGCTGGGTTCTACATTGAGGGCTCCTGTCTTTTAGATGGATCTAACCAATATATATATATATGGAAGACTTCTGTCTTCTAGATGGGTCTAATCAGCTCTGCGCTCCTGTCTTCTAGATGGGTCTAACCAACGTGTCTATGGATGACTCCTGTCTTCTAGATGGGTCAAACCAACTTATATATGGAGGACTCCTGTCTTCTAGATGGGTCTAATCAGCTCTGCGCTCCTGTCTTCTAGATGGGTCTAACCAACGTGTCTATGGATGACTCCTGTCTTCTAGATGGGTCAAACCAACTTATATATGGAGGACTCATGTCTTCTAGATGGGTCTAACCAACATATATGGAGGACTCTTGTCTTCTAGATGGGTCTAACCAGCTTCCATAGCGAGGGCTCTGCACTCCTGTCTTCTAGATGGGTCTAACCAACATGTCTATAGAGGACTCCCGTCTTCTAGATGGGTCAATCCAAGTATTATATGGAGGACTCCTGTCTTCCAGATTGGTCCGGCTGGGTTCTACATTGAGGGCTCTTGTCTAGATAGGTCTAACCAGCTTCTATATGGAGGGCTCTGGGCTCCTGTCTTCTAGAAAGGGTCAACAAGCTTCTGTACTGAGAGCTCATGCCTTTTACTGTAGTCTAACTTGCTTCTCTAATGAGGGCTCTAGATTGGTCCAATTCACTTCTGTTTGGAGGGTTCTAGGTGGACCCAACTGGGTTCTGAATTATTCCCGTGGCTCTGGACACAAATTCTTACCCCATTTTCTCATCATCACTGCAAAATTATTAAAGCTCATCTCCAGCCAAAAATCATTTGACTAGATTAAGGTTTGATAATGTGAAGCTTTACCTTTAAACCATTTACCATCAACACTGACTAAAAAGGAAGCACCTCTAATAAAACATCTTTGTGTGTCACAGGAGCTCCACATTTTGTGCTGGACATCACCTATAAAGCAGAACAAAACACACCAGTGGACAGTCTGGAATCTAAAATATTCCCGGGCTGGCCACTGGCTTTCCCCTGAATTGGGATGTGTTACTGTGTGAAACTCCCCAGGGTGCTGGTAGTAACTCACCTTTCCCAGCACCAAAGGCGCATGCACGGGCTCTCATCCAATGATAACCGTTTGCCTTTCAGCTTCTGCACACCTGCCATTGTGTGCACGCTCCTGCCCCAGCCATTCAGATAGTCTGCTTTGAACCGGACCTTCAGCATGATTTAATGAAAAGGCCAAACCCTTAAAAAAACTATTCTGCAGCATCTAAAATTAATATATTTTACGTTTTTAGTCACTTACTTATTATTCTTTCCCCCACCGAGCTGCAACTTTGTTCAGGGATACGGAGGGCATCATCTTGCCTCAGAAGCATCACACATACTGAGAAGAGGAGAGCAGGATAAAGTACAGGGGGCGGGTTATAGCTGTGCTTTGCACAGACAGAGCAGAACTGGGGTCAGGGAAAGGACAGCAATCCCAGAGCAGTACAGTCACAAGACCCTTCCTGTTTGCAGGCTGCCTGATGCTCCTTGAGCCGTCATCTTGGATGTTTATAGGCTCATAACATGCAGTAGATGCAGGTAGGATGATTTTTAACATGAGCAATCTGTATGTACAGGGTGTGGGATATGCTCTTATTCAGGGTGAAGGTCCGCTTTAAGTAGGAAATGTGTGGGGCAATGTATCCCATTTATAGTTTAGGACTGTGGTAGGAAGTAAATAGTGGGACCAGTTATTTAATCTCATGGTGGTGGGATTTGATCCCATAGTGCATGCGTGGGCCTCTGGCGCACTCACCAGCATATCTGAATAGCTAGTGGTGGCGGATTTCAGCAGAGGGGAGTGGGTAGTGGGACAGACACAATTATTCATAGAGGTAAGTTCCAATGACCGCCCACGCATCTGCCATAAGAGTGTGGATCAATGTGGGTAAATAGCTGACCCCGTGGGTTTCACACATGGGCATCCAAAATCGTGGAGCCCCTGAAATGCAGACCGAAACACAGGAAATTGAAAAAAAAATGGGTTTGGGTCTGCTTTAAAGGGACAGTCCAGGCCCAAAAAAAACATTAATACCCTATATCTCCGCAGCCTTTCCAACCTAGTCTAGGTAAATACAACTTGATTTAAAGCCGCTCTGCAGGGTCCATTTGTCTTGCTAAACCTGATTTGGCTGTTATAATAATAGGGGTCGATTGAGCCGTCAAAATGTGAAGCGCATTTTTCAAGATGGAAATTTGCGCCAAAGGGGAGAGTTACGCTTGTAATTTTCTGCAAATTAGCGACTGATTCATGGGGTGTTTAGAGGGCAGAAAAGCGGCGCAAACGTGTCAATTTCAGGAGTAATTTTCCTCCAGTAAAAATCTGGCTACACTTATTTTATTCCTAAAACACATGTCAGAGGCACCCAGCATGTTTTTTTTAGCAATGAAAGTGTCATCTGGAAGTTGTTTTTTTTTCGTAATTCTTCCCACCAGAAAGGTGGACATTGGGCCCCAAAAATTAAAGCAGACCTTCACCCTGAATAAGAGCCTATCTTATATGTTTCCCCCACCCCCTACATACAGATTGCTCACATTAAAAATCATCCTACCTGCATCTACTGCATGTTATGAGCCTTTAAACATCCAAGATGGCGGCTCATGGAGCAACAGGCAGCCTGCAAACAGGAAGTGTCTTCTGATTGTGTCGCTCTGCATTCTGGGATCGCTGTCCTTTCCCTGACCCCAGCTCTGCTCTGTCTGCACAAAGCACAACTATAACCCCACCCCCTGTACTATATCCCACTCTCCTCTCCTCAGTATATGATGCTTCTGAGTCAAGATGGCAGCGCCCATATCCTAGAGTCCTGAACAGAGTTGTAGGCCAGTAGGGGAAAGAATAATAAGTAAGAGACTAAAAACTTAAAATATATTCATTTTAGATGCTGGGGAATAGTTTAAGGGTTTGGGTTTTTCATTAAATCATGCTGAAGGTCCGGTTTAAGTTACACAAAAAAACAAAACAACACCTACAATTAAAGCGACCCAAAACCCACATTTTTAACTTGCATCCCGTGAATTGCTCCCCCATGAAGAGCACATCTTGCCAATTTTTACTGCTCCAGCTTCACTATAATCCCAGATAATGACTTTTGTTTTAGCTGTAATGCTCCGCCTCCTCTTTATTGCCATTGTTGTCTGTGGCAATGATGTCATAGCCACACCAATGCAATGACTGATCCCTTGCCATCTTACAGTGAGGGAAAGCAAAATATAAAGTGTTCCAAGACGATTCAAAAAGCAAAAATATCCATTTTCTCTGTGTCCTGTTCAGGTCGCTCCACTTCTTACATGTGGGTAATCCGCCACAAGGTGGTGCAGTGACTGCAAGATAAACAATCGTAGCTCCTCCCGGCTCCATATAAGGCAGCTGTCTTCTAAAAAAAAATCAGAATTCATCTTGCAGTCTCACTGCGAGGATCGTTTTTTGCTACTCTCTCTGGATTGTGCAGGCGAGCGGGGCATCCTAAGCCTGTTGGCCACTGCATCCCTATTCCCACCCTTTATCGTAGACCCATTCTGCCTCCCAGCCTCGGCTACGGAACGGATGAAGGTAGGGGAACGCCGAGGGTCAGGCGTTCACAGAGCTAGGCTCTGGCTGCAGACCCTCTTCCAAAGGGTAGCCTGCCAGGGCGATGGTGAGCCTATATGGGGGGGGGGGGGGGGGAGGAACTACCTAGGCCCATTTATTCCATATGTATCCCACTTCTCTGGGCCCTCTTCCCCCTGCCTTCTGGGCGCCATTTTTCTTTGCGCTGCACCTTGGAGGGGACACTTCTTCCGGATCTTGCTCCCTCGTTTTTTTTTTTTTAAGAGGGACTAAATTGTGGATCACCTGGGTTTGGGCCTTTAGCGCCTTGTAACCCTGTTTATTTTTTGCTATAATCACAATAATGGAGGCTTCTGGGAGTAGTGAGCTAGGGGCCCCCTCGGGGCGGGTAAAGCTCTGCCTCATGTGCGGTACCAGTCCCCTGAGCGGACTCAGCGCAGTTTGTGTCCCTTGCGCCAGGAGCTTTTGGAACAGGATAGGGTGAGTGTTTCTGCCCCCAGCCCTACTTTGCCTGTGGCCTCGCCTACACCCCCGCACCTGCATTTAGCTCCCAGTGAGGAGGAAGCCAGCAGGGGGTCACAGACAGATTTGGCGCTCCGGGTGGCCAACATGGAGAGATCTCGCACGGCGACCGGCAAGACCACCAGTAAGAAGTGGCATATTAAGCCGGGTTGCTCACTCTTTGCTGATGATGATGATGATGATTTTTTTCTGTGGTCGGAACTCCATGGAGGAGGGTGAGTTGTTTCAGGACTCTGCCTCCTCAGGGGATCAGCCTGGTTGCTATGACAGCGATCCTGAGTCTTCCTCAGACGAGGATATGTGGCTCCCACAGAAAAATTGCTATCTTCTGTGTTTGAGACTCTGCACATTGTTCCTCCGAAGGCAGCCAAAAAGAAGCTGGGGGACTTATTTCGGCCTGAGAGACAGTGGCTTGTATTTCCTGAGCAGGGTCATTTTTCCAAAATGGTCTTGGGAATGGGAAAGGCCTAATAAATTGCCGTCGGTACCTAAGGGCCTGGACAGACGGTACCCTTTCTCTGAGGAGTTGATTCGCCTCTAGTCCCGTCCTCCGGAGGTGGATTCCTCTGTGCTGGGGCTCTCCAATACCACGGTTATGCCGTCTCCCGATACTGCTTCCTTGCGTTACCCTGCTGACAGACGCATGGATCAGCTGGCTTGTCATGCGTTCACCTTTGTGGGTGCTGGCCTTCGTCCTGTCTGTGCCACGGCCATCAAGAAGAAGGTGAGACGTCTTCTTGATCTTGCCAGATCTCGCGAGCAGGTGGAGGAGTATAAGGACCTCCTAGTCTGTGCGGACTTTATTGCATTTGTCATCTCGGCCATGGACGATAGCGTCCGGCTTGGCGGCAGGGCTTCGGCTCTGCTGGTTGCGCTTCGTCGCTCTCTCTGGCTGCGGCAGTGGTCTGCCGACGCTGCTGCCAAGGTGCTTACTAGTATCCCCTTTTTGGGACTTTGGTTGTTCGGGGAGCGTCTGGATCTCCTTACAAAGGATGGGAGACTCCCTCAGCGACGGAAGCCTGCACGGCCCTTTCAGGGTTCGTCTGCCTATCGCTCCTTTCGAGGAGGAAGGGGCTCTTTCTCTTCAGGTGGCCACAGAGATTCCTGGGGACGAGGTAGGTCTCGCAGCTGATCCAATCCCTCCTGGGGAACTAAATCCAAGCCCCCTGCCAAGTCCTCTCAGGCATGAGGGGGCGCCCTCACCCGTTCGGATGGGGGGACGGCTTCTGCTTTTTGCTCATGTCTGGAGACTGCATGTCTCGGATCGGTGGATTCAGGAGGTGGTGTCCTCCGGTTACAAAATAGAGCTGGCAGCTTGGCCTCCGCCAAGATATTCTAAGTATGTCACACGCCCCACTTCAGAATCAATTCATTAAGCATGGGTACTCACCGCTAGGTGGCGCTGCTTTGCAGAGAAGTCCAAAAAAAGCAAGCCCCTCCCGGTCTATACATACCTGGTATTTCCTAACAATTCCCCAGTGTTCTTCTCTGCAACGTGGCGACAAGACAGAAGAGAGAAGTCTCCTGCTTGCAGGTAGCCGGGGTATCACCCCGGCCCCCCCCCATCGGTCTATTTCTGCCCGGCTCTTGTGTCCTTTATCCCCTTGTTTAATGGTAGCCTCCCAGCTTAGGCTGTAGGCTGGGCAAGGGTAGATGGCACGTTAGGTGCCTAGGAGATTAGCTCCTCCACTCGACCCCATATTATGGGGCATAGTGGTGATCCGGTGTGGTGAGCCGGACGTGGGATGCCCCAGCCCTTTTATTCCCCTTAGTGTCAGGTCCTATTATCCTTAGATGTGGGTGTATGTTGTGTGTGTGTGTGCGTGTTTTGACTGGGACGGGTGGTTTGTACAATATGGGCCCGTCCTTTTCAGGGGGACTCCCTTCGGTTTGGGGGCCCCGTTTTTCCCCTGTGTCCTTATACCGGGGGGACGGGTCGGGCGGGGGTTCCCGCCGGCCCGCTGCCCGGTCGGTTGTGGTGGGCGCCATTCCGGAGGTGGATCTCCGGGGCGCCTGTCTGCCTTCTCGCAGACCTGTGTGGTCTTACCGGTGGGCGGGGCCGGGCGGCGCGCTTCGCCGCCGGCCCGCCTGTGTGCGGGGCGCCGGGAGTTTGGGCGCCCGCTGTTCGCTGTATTGGCGGGCGGGACCGGGCGGCATGCGCCCGCCGGTCCGCCCGACGGCTTCCGCGGGCGCCATTCTATGTGGCGCCCGCGGCTCGCGCGGCCCACGCCGTGTATGACGCGGTAGGGAGGGGCGGGGCTACAGCGGTCCCGCGCGCCGATGGCTCCGCCCCTCGTCGCTCTGTCGTTTCCGCGCCAGGTGCATCTCGTGGCGGGGGATCAGGTAGGATGGGGCTGGCACATGGCTTGTGTGTAAGCTGCTTGAGCGTTCCGTAGCAGGAGCGCTCATGTGAGGGGGGGCAGCTATGTGTTTTTTTATGGTTGCCGGTTTTATGGCCGGTATTGGGTCTGCGCCCCTCTTCCTCCTGTCCTCCCCCCCTCCCCCCCCCCCTCCCCCCCTATCGCTGGGGGTGATGGCAGGGGCTCCAGCCTGGCCTTGGGCGTAATGGCTGTTAGTTTCTTCTATTTACTTGTGAAAACCTGTGCGCTATGGTGATTGACTGTTTTCTTGTGTTTTTCAGATCAAATCCGGGACTCCATCATTCAGGGCTCTCCCGGTCTTATATACCTGGCTGGTTGGGGGTTTACTTGTAGTCCCTTTGCAAATTGCCCAGGGCTATTACAATTAATAATTATATTAACATATATGTATATACATATATATATAAACTTATACCGATATATTTATCCCTATTAAAACCCCAGAGGGGCATCCCGGGTCGCTTACGGCGTAAATCCCTGGGGGCTGCGAATACCATAAATTCACCAATATGGAGGCTACCAGAGATACCGGAACTAGTCCTTCGGGGCAGTCCAGGCTGTGTGGGGGATGTGGGACTCCACTCCCAGGGGATGATGTGATCGTTTGTATTCCATGTGCGCAGCGGAACATTGAGCGCCAGTCCGACACCTCGGTGCCTGGGACTTCTTCTGCCGCGCCTTCTCCCTCCCCTCCTCGCCTGTTCCGGACCCCGTGCGACGTGGTCGTTGGGGGTGATTCGCAATCTGAGGTAGGCGCCCGGTTGGCCAGCCTCGAGAAAATGTTTTCCGCTATGGTCGCTCAGAAGGCTCCTGCCAAGCGAAAACATCTGTCTCCGCCTCCGCAGGACTCCGATGAGGAAGTTGAGGTACTGGATTGGTCGGATCGTCCCCTCGAAGAGGGGGAGCTTATTGAGGAGACGGAGGATTCAGAGGTTCAGCAGTTGTCTAGCGTTGAGGGGGACTTGATAGAGGGGCCCCCTCTTGATACGCCCACTATTCTGGCTCAAATGTTTGAGGTTTTGGATTTGGATCCGCCGGAAGTTACTCCTCGGCCTAAGGGTCAGCTTTTTGGGGGTTCCAAGCAGCGCTTGGAGTTTCCCAGTCAGCAGCATTTTGAGGACGTGGTCCTTAAGCAGTGGGAGCAGCCTACGCAGCTTGTCGGGGTCCCGCCTAGTTGGGACAAGAAGTATCCTTTTCCAACGGATTTGTTGAAGCGGTGGTCTGTTCCCCCCGAGGTGGATGCTCCGGTTTTGGGGCTGTCTAATTCGGCGGCTGTTCACTTCCCTGATACTACTTCTCTCAAGGATGGCGAGGATCGCCGGATTGATCAGCTGGCCCGTCATGGCTTTGTCTGTGCGGGTTCGGTTTTGAGGCCTGTTTGTGCTTCCGCCTTTTTGTCTTTGGCGGTTAGGTCCATGGTCAGGGATTTAGGTGTGGACCTTGATCCTACCTGTGAGGAGTCTCTGGCTCTTAAGCGTTGTGAATCCTTTTTGTCGTTTATCCTGGCCGCTCAGGAGGATGCCATGTTGATGTGTGGCAGGGCTACGGCTCTGCTGGTGGCTATTCGTCGTTCAGTGTGGCTGAGACAGTGGACGGCTGACTTTAATTCTAAAAGATCGCTTACGGCCCTTCCCTTTCAGGGTTTGAGGCTTTTTGGTGAAAAGCTGGATTCTGTTGCCAAGGGGGGCAAGCTACCTCAGCGCAAGAAATTTCGCCGTTCCTTTCGGGGGACGGCCTTTGTTACTCCGTCCTTTCGGGGAGCCAGAGCCGGCAGGGGTGCGGGCTTCCCGGCCTCCAGGGGCGCCAGCTGGAATAGGGGTAGAGGCCGTGGCCGTCCCGTTCACGCCTGGGGTTCCAAGCCCAAACCTGCGGCCAAGCCCGCTCAGCAATGAGGGGGCGCCCTCACCCGTACGGGTGGGGGGACGGTTGCGACTCTTCTCCCGGGTATGGGACCAGGAGGTCTCGGACAGGTGGATCCGGGAGGTGGTGTCGGCCGGTTACAAGCTGGAGTTCGAGTCCCGCCCTCCTCCAAGGTTTTTCAGGTCTCGGGTGCCTTTGGATCCTTTGGCCGCGCAGGGGCTCCTGGCGGCGGTAAGGAATCTTCTGGATTTGGCAGTCATCTGCCCGGTTCCTCCTTCGGAGGTGGGTCACGGGTATTATTCCAATCTCTTCACTGTGCCCAAAAAGGACGGGTCGTTCCGCCCGATCCTGGATTTGAAGTTTCTCAACAGGTTTATTCGTCCCCGGAAGTTCCGCATGGAGACCCTGCGGTCTGCGATCGGTTCGCTTCGGCAGGGGGACTTTATGACGTCCATAGACATCAAGGATGCTTACCTTCACATTCCGATTTTTCCGGCTCACCAGAGGTTCCTTCGCTTTGTGGTGGAGGATCGGCATTTTCAGTTTGTAGCTCTTCCGTTCGGCCTCACATCTGCTCCCAGAGTGTTCACCAAGGTGTTGGCGGGAGTGATGGCCCTGCTCAGAGCTCAGGGGATTCGCATTGTGCCTTATCTGGACGATCTTCTTATCATGGCGCCTTCTTTCAGTCAAGCGGAAGGGGACACCGGTTTGGTGGTGTCTCTGTTGGAGAGGTTCGGCTGGGTGATCAATTACCCCAAGTCCTCGCTGGTTCCGGCCAGGGTTGTGACCTTTCTGGGGATGTCGTTAGACTCCGGCCAGCACAAAGTGTTTCTCCCTCAGGCCAAGGTTCTGTTGATTCAGGAATTGGCTCAGCTTCTTCTTTCCAATCCTCGCCCGTCCATCCGGCTAGGGATGAGGCTGGTTGGGTTGATGGTGGCCTCGTTCGAGGCGGTTCCTTTTGCGCAGTTCCACACGAGAACGCTTCAGCTTCATCTTTTGGCGTCTTGGGATCGGCGACCGCGGTCGTTGGATCGGTCCTTCCAGATGTCCTCTCGGGCTCGGCAGTCCCTTCGGTGGTGGTTGGTCTCGGACAATCTTCTGAAAGGCAGGTCGTTTCTGACTCCGGTTTGGGAAACTGTCACCACGGATGCCAGCCTGTCGGGATGGGGAGGTTTCTGGAAGGATCTTCAGTTTCAGGGGCAGTGGGACCCTCAGGAGGCCCACCTGTCCATCAATGTTCTGGAGTTGCGAGCCATCAGGTTGGTTCTGTCCCACTTGACACATCATTTACAGGGCCGGCCGGTGCAGGTTCGGTCGGACAATCGGACGGCGGTTGCTTACATCAATCACCAGGGAGGGACTCGCAGTCTGGGTGCCCACAGAGAGGTGTCTCTGATTCTAGTTTGGGCGGAGACTTATGTCCCTTGCATCTCGGCAGTTTACATTCCAGGAGTGGAGAACACGGAGGCGGACTTATTGAGCCGGTGTTCGTCCCGTCGGGGGGAATGGTCTCTCCATCCCCAGGTGTTTCGGTCAATGTGCCTTCGGTGGGGGACACCGGAGGTGGATCTGTTTGCCTCTCGTCACAATCACAAGCTTCCGACGTTCGTGTCATTGTCTCGGGATCCTCTGGCTCTGGCGGCGGATGCCATGACACTGAGCTGGAGGGACCTGGGGTTTCTTTATCTGTTCCTGCCGATTCCCATGCTAGGCAGGATTCTGCGGAAGCTGGTCCAGGAAGGAGTTCCCGCCATTCTCGTGGCTCCAAGGTGGCCAAGGCGGGTGTGGTTCGCAGACATCGTTCGTCTGGCAGTGGATCAGTTCGATCTGCCGCTTCGACCAGATCTTCTCACTCAGGGTCAATTGTGTTACCCCAGTTTACCATCGCTGGCTTTGACGGCTTGGCTGCTGAAACCTCCGTCTTGAAGGAGGAGGGTCTTTCAGATTCAGTCATTCGGACTCTTATCAGTGCTAGGAAGAGATCTTCTTCTGCTATCTATTATAGGGCTTGGAGATCGTATATTGACTGGTGTGAATCTAGATCTTTGCCCTGCCGGGTCTTTTCCGTTTCTAGGATTTTGGATTTTCTTCAGTCAGGGCTGAGTACTTTGAAGGGACAGGTTTCTGCCTTGTCTGTCTTTTTTCAGAAGTCATTTGCTAGTCATTCCTTGGTCAAGACTTTTTTCCAGGGGGTTTCGCATCTGCGGCCTCCTAGGAAGCCTTTGCTCCCAGTTTGGGATTTGAATTTGGTGCTCTCGGCGTTACAGGCTCCTCCCTTTGAGCCTTTGCGGGATATTGCTTTGTCCACTCTGACTCAGAAGGTTGCCTTTCTGGTGGCCGTCACTTCGGTTCGGCGTGTTTCTGAGTTGGCGGCCTTGTTGATTCAGGCCCCTTATTTTGAGAAGCATCAGGACAAAGTGGTTTTTAGATTCAAGCCGGATTTTCTTCCTAAAGTGGTCTCTGCTTTCCATCTTAATCAGGACATTGTTCTTCCTTCTTTGTGTCCTAAGCCTAAGAATGACAAGGAGCATGCTCTGCACTGCTTGGATGTTGTTCTTTGTGTCAAGGTTTATTTGCGTGCTACGGCTTCTTTTCGTAGGACGGATGCCTTTTTCGTGGTGCCTTGTGGGCCTAGGAAGGGTTTGGCCCTGGCCAAGTCTTCTATTAGCAAATGGATTCGTCAGGCGATTGTTGCAGCCTATTCTGCCAAGGGGAAGGATCCCCCTTTTCGTGTTACTGCTCATTCTACGCGTGCTGTTGGAGCGTCTTGGGCTTTTCAGCACCAGGCTTCTGTTGAACAAGTTTGTAAGGCTGCTACCTGGTCTTCGGTTCATACCTTTTCAAAGTTCTATAAGGTTGATGTGCGGGCCTCAGCGGATGCTGTTTTTGGTCGCAAGGTTCTGCAGGCTGCAGTGGTTTGAATGTTTCTGCATTATTGCCTGGTTGGATACCCCCCCTTTTTTGGACACTGCTGTTGGATGTCCCATGCTTAATGAATTGATTCTGAAGTGGGGTGTGTGACATACTTAGAATAATACCATTTTGTGAATACTCACCTGTAAAATGGGTATTATAAGTATGTCACACACCCCACTTCACCCACCCTTTATTTGGTATCCTGGGTCTTTATATGGTGAAGTTGTTGTATTCACGGTTGAGGGTTACTTTTTGTTATTTGGTCTCCTGGTATCTTGCCTTTATTGCTGTTTGAATACTGGGGAATTGTTAGGAGATACCAGGTATGTATAGACCGGGAGGGGCTTGCTTTTTTTGGACTTCTCTGCAAAGCAGCGCCACCTAGCGGTGAGTACCCATGCTTAATGAATTGATTCTGAAGTGGGGTGTGTGACATACTTATAATACCCATTTTACAGGTGAGTATTCACAAAATGGTATTTTCTTCAGTCGCGGATATCCCAGAACCCTTTGACGGCGCAGGGCCTAAGAATGGCTGTTCAACGCCTTCTACTGTCCGGGTGATTTGTCCTGTCCCCCGCCAGGAACGGGGTCGAGGTTTCTATTCCAATCTTTTCACTGTGCCCAAGAAAGACGGTACTCTGAGGCCAATCTTGGACCTGAAGGGTCTCAACAAGTTTGTCAGATTCAAGCATTTTCACATGGAGTCATTACAGTCTGCGGTGAGCTCGCTTCGGCCGGTCGACTTCATGACCACGGTGGACATCAGGGACGCTTACCTGCACAATCCAATATTCCAGACATCAGAAGTTCCTGAGGTTTGCGCTGGAGGATCAGCATTACCAGTTTGTGACGCTGCCATTCGGGATAACTTTGGCGCACCCCCCCGGGTGTTCACCAAGGTGTTGGCGTGCGTTATGGCCCTTCTGAGGAACCGGGGCATTCGTGTTCTTCCTTATCTGGACGACTTGCTGATTGCGGCTCAATCTTTTCAGCAGGCCGAGAGCGACACCCTGACGGTGTTTTCCACTCTAGAGTATTTCGGATGGGTGATCACTTACCCCAAGTCTTCCAACACTCCCTCAATGGTGCGGTCCTTCCTGGGCATGACGTTGGACACCTCTCAGGTCAAGGTCTTCCCCCAGCAGAAGGTGGAGGGTCTCCAGACGCAGACGCGGGCCTTGCTGTCTTGCCAGCGGCCTTTGATCCGTCTGGGGATGAAGCTGGTGGGCCTCATGGTGTCATGTTTCGAGGCAGTGCCCTTCACTCAGTTTCACATGAGGCCTCTTCAATTGAATCTTTTGACCGGTTGGGACCGGACACAGGAGTCTCTGGAGCAGGAATTCTCACTGCGGTCCCTCTCGTGGTGGTTGGACTCCAGCAATCTGACTCCCCGGTGGGAGATAGTTACCACGGACGCCAGTCTGACCGGCTGGGGAGGTTTTTGGCAAGCGCTGAAGTTCCAGGGTCAGTGGGGACCACAGGAGGCCCATTTACCCATCAATCTCCTGGAGCTGAGAGCGATTCGGTTGGTACTGTTTCATTTGACTCCCCATCTATGGGCGGTCCAGGTCTGCTCAGACAGACGGCTGTCGCTTACATCAATCACCAGGGCGGGACTCGGAGCAAGCGAGCCCTCAAGGAGGTGTCCCAGATCCTGACCTGGGCGGAGGAGAATGTTCCCTGCATCTTGGCAGTTTACATCCCGGCGGTGGAGAACCAGGAGGCAGACTCCCTGAGCAGGGGGGCCTCTCGTCTAGGAGAATGGTCCCTCAGCAACATATCTTTCACGCTCTGTGTCGCCACTGGGGTCAGCCGGATGTGGACCTTTTCGCGTCCAGGCACAACCACAAGCTTCCCAGGTTCATCTCCCTGTCAAGGGATCCACTGCCCTTCGCCACAGACGCTCTGGCGATTCCTTGGACGGAGTTCAGGCTTTTTTACACATTTCCTCAGTTTCCTCTCCTGGGCCGAGTGCTGCGCAAGATCGCCCAGGAGGGGGTTCCAACAATGCTGGTGGCCCCTCGCTGGCCGAGAAGGAGTTGGTTTGCGGACATAGTTCAGTTGTCAGTGGATCGCTACATCCTGCCCGACGATCCAGGGCTTCTCACACAGGGGTTGCTGCGTCACCCCAATTTACAAACGCTGGCTTTGACGACTTGGCTGCTGAAACCTCCATCTTGATGGAGAAGGGGCTGTATGCCATGGTCGTGCGTACTATGATTCAGGCTCGGAAGAAATCCTCTTCCATGATTTATTACAGAGTTTGGCATGCCTACATAGCCTGGTGTGAGTCCAAGAGTCTCCCTTTCTCTGTTTCTAGGATTTTGGATTTCCTGCAACATGGTTTGGACTCGGGTCTCCAGCTGAGCACCCTCAAGGGCCAGTTTCGGCCTTGGCCATTTTTTTCCAAAGATCTTTCGCCAATCATAGACTTATCAAGACTTTTTTCCAAGGGGTTTCCCATGTACGTCCACCGCTTAAGCCTGCTTTACCGGTGTGGGATTTGAACTTGGTACTTTCTGCTCTCCAGGGTCCCCCCTTTGAACCCTTGGGCAATGCTGCATTATCCATTTTAAATCTGAAAGTGGTCTTTTTGGTAGCTATCACCTCGGTGCGTCGCGTTTCAGAGTTGGCTGCGCTTTGTATTAAGCCTCCTTACTTTGAGCGGCATCAGGATAAGGTGGTATTTCGCTTTAAACCAGATTTTTTTACCTAAGGTTGTTTCTTCTTTTCACCTTAATGAGGACATTGTGTTGCCTTCCTTGTGTCCCGCACCTTCTAATTCTAAGGAAAGGACCCTCCATTCCTTGGATGTGGTCAGGGCTATCAAGTACTACCTGGTTGCAACGGATTCCCTATTTGTTCTCACCGATGGCCCTAGGAAGGGTCTGTCTCCAGCCAAATCCACTCTCAGCAAGTGGATTAGACAGGCGGTGGTGCAAGCGTATTCTGCCAAGGGGAAGGAACCTCCTTTCGTGTTACTGCTCATTCTACTATAGCTATTGGTGCACCAGAGCTTTTCAGCACCAGGCCTCTGTTGAACAAGTTTGTAAGGCCGCTACTTGGTCTTCTGTTAGTACCTTTACTAAGTTTTACAAGGTTGACGTTAGGGCATCAGCTGATGCTGTCTTTGGCCGTAAGGTGCTTCAGGCGGTAGTGTCATGAACTGCATGCTGTTGCTCTATGGGGATGCCACCCTTTTTTTTTTTTTTTTTTTTTGGACACTGCTTTTGGATGTCCCACATGTAAGAAGTGGCGCGACCTGAACAGGACATGGAGAAAAAGATTCTGTGATTACTCACCTGTAGAATTGTTTTTGTCCGTGTCCTGTTCAGGTCGCTCCACCCCACCCTTGTTCTTGTTATCTCCTGTTTGCCTGTTATGGTGATTACAGTTTTCTTATTTGGACCTTGTCCTTGGGTTTTTTTTTTGTTGAGAGAGTACATGCTGAAGCTATGTGAAGTAACATGGTTTCTTGGCCTCCCGGCATGTCTCTGTTTTACTGCTTTTGAACCACTGGGGTTTTTTGTAAGACAGCTGCCTTATATGGAGCTGGGAGGAGCTACGATTTTTTATCTTGCAGTCACTGTGGCACCTTGTGGTGGATTACCCACATGTAAGAAGTGGAGCGACCTGAACAGGACACGGACAAAAACAGTTCTACAGGTGAGTAATCACAGAATTGTATTTTCTAGTTCTACACCCTAAGGATGGAGTATCGGCAGTGGCTTTGACCAAATGTATTTCACACGTTCAGTGGCGTTTGGTTCACTTTAAGGAGAAAAAAGGTCACCTATAAATAAGTGACACCTAAATATTTCTCTGCTTTCTTTACTGTTTATAGATTGCAAATTTCTATCTCCAGCTTCTGTGTTTTAGGGGAATGGACTGGCACACGACAGGGAATGCACTCCAATTTGGAAAATAGAGATTCCCATAAAACACAGAAGCTGGAGAGACAATCTCAAAAAAATTAAAGTAGAGAATAATGGGGGCTATTGGGACCAGTTAAAGTGGACCAAAACCCTGGGTTTTGGTCCTTTCCCCCCAGGGCACCCCGATCGGGGGTGCCTCACTGTGTGAAACCCCCCCCAGATCGCCGATACCAACTTGCCTCTTCCAGGTCCTCCAGAGCGCATGCGCGGTCGCTTGGCCAATCAGCAC
This sequence comes from Gastrophryne carolinensis, assembly GCA_027917425.1. Lineage (NCBI taxonomy): Eukaryota > Metazoa > Chordata > Amphibia > Anura > Microhylidae > Gastrophryne > Gastrophryne carolinensis. Next base: position 39,548,957 of record CM051235.1, on the reverse strand, counting down.
GCTCAGAGCCGCTGACGTCATGTCATCTAAGCCTTTAAGGCCAGCAGCTCTGAGCGCACTGGCAGCCACATCCCCCACTTCCCTCTAACAGGAAGCGTGCTTGCGCCGGCTATTCACAAATGGCTGGCATGAGCACGCCCCCTGCTAGAGGGATAGCGGGGATGTGGCCATGACTCGCGCATGCGCCGTTGGACCGTAAACAAGTTAAGTGTATGGGCGACCTGGAGGGTTTCACACAGCGGGTGAATTTTGGATGCCCTGGGGGGGAGGGAATCGATCCGCCTGGGAATCTTATAGATTCCCGGGCCAATTGCCATGGATTTTGGTCCACTTTAAGGGTTTAGGCAGACAAATGTGCATGAGCCAGGGCCATTTGTGCTTCAAAACAACAGAATTTAAGGCAGAAGACATCAGAAGAGGAATTTTGCGCTTGCCCTGATGAGCATGCGGAATGGTTTGTGCTTGGCTTTGGGTTTTTTTTTGCACACGACCATGAATCGACCCTAATGTGTCTCTATTAAGAGATAATAAGAGGCATACACTGAAATCTTTAGTTTTTTGTATTTGATAAACTGCCTGTAACATGGACATTATTGTGATGGGTTATATTTGTATATCTGTACAGGATTGATTAAATCGCAACTGCAATGCTGGGTGACTGCACACACAGATATTTCTCTATGTGGCATGGACTCTGGCATCAGCTCAGTCTAAGCTCTGATTATTCATAGAAACATGAAGGTAGACGGCAGAAAGAGATGATATGCTCCATCTAGTCTGCCCTTATGTGTATACTGTATGTTCTCTTTATCTTAGGATAGATGTGTGCTTATCTCAGACATGTTTACATTCAGTGACTGTTGATTTTTCAACTACCTCTGCTGGAAGTTTGTTCCAAGCATCTACTACTCTTTCTGTAAAATAATATTTTCTAACATTGCTCCTGATCTTCCCCCCGACTAGCTTCAGGTTGGGCCCCTTGTTCTATCTTCTTAAAAACACTTCCCTTCTGAACCTTATTCCCTCCTGTCACATATATAAAGGTCTCAGTCATGTCCCCTCTCTCCCTTCTTTCCTCCAGACTGTACAAATTAAGTTTTTAAGTCTCTCCTGAGTTTTAAATTTAAGTCCTTCCACCATTTTTGTTGCCCGCCTTTGGACACGTTCTATTTGAATAATGTATTTTTGCAGGTAAGGTCTCCAGAACTGCACACAGTATTCTAGCTGTGGCCTCACCAGGGCTCTATACAGCGGCATCACAACCTCCCTCTTCCTACTGGTGATGCCTCGAGCTATGCAGCCGAGCATCCTGCTTGCTTTTCCCACTGCCTGGCTACACTGTCCACTCATCTTGCAGCTATCAGTAATCAGTGTCCCTAAATTTCTCTCCTCCGAGGTCCTGGATAACACAGTACTGCCCATACGGTACTCAGAGCAGGGATTCCTTCTACCCAAGTGCAGGATTTTACATTTAGAGACATTAAACTCTAGTTTCCACAGTTTGGAGCATTTATCCAGTAAATACATTGTTATCATTTGTAACTATTCAGTGAATGATAACTCAGGCTGCAGAAGCATAGTTTGCTTGACAAGAAGGCCTACAGCCTGGAGAGGAAACTTGGGCCCCATCGCAGCTCTGATCCCCAGCATCTAAAATTGATACATTTTAAGTTTTTAGTCACGTACTTATTATTCTTTCCCCCACTGGGCTGCAACTCTGTTCAGGACTCTAGGATTCGGATGCCGCCATCTTGCCTCAGAAGCATCACATACTGAGGAGAAGAGAGCGGGATAAAGTGCAGGGGGCAGGGTTATAGCTGTGCTTTCCACAGACAGAGCAGAACTGGGGTCAGGGAAAGGACAGCAATTCCAGAATGTCTGAAGACACTTCCTGTTTGCAGGCAGCCTGATGCTCCATTAGCTGCCATCTTGGATGTTTAAAGGCTCATAAAATGCTGTAGATGCAGGTAGGATGATTATTCTAAGTATGTCACACACCCCGCTTCAAGATATCCATAACACGTGGGTAATACCGACCTGAAGAGGGCGTTCTGCAGAGATGATAGGAAAAAGAAAGCCCCTCCCGGTCTATAAATACCTGGGACCTCCCACTCATCACCCAGTCTTCCATCTCTGCAGTCGGCGAGCAAGTCAGAAGATGATACCTCCTCCTTGCACAGGGGGAATTGAGGTAGCCGGGACCTTCCCGGCCCGCTTTTGATTTCTATTTCCGCCCAGATCCCTCTTTTTTTATTACTATACATGCCTCCCAGCCTTGGCTGAGGTCTGGGCGAGGGTAGAACAGCACATTAGGTGCTCAGGAGCTAAGCTCCACCGTGAGACCCTGTACCAAAGGGTAGGCGGTTTTCCGGGCTGGTGACCCCGGTTTGGGATGCCCTGTCCCTTGGCCCCTTACCCCAGGTAGTGTCCCCCTCTGCGGATGCCCTTCTCCTTGTGGGGGGGGGGCGTGTTGAGGGGCTTTATTATGTGTAGGTAGTGCTTAACTGTATTTTGCTGGCTGAGGAGATCCCTCTCCTCAGCCTGGTGCTTGGAGGCGGGGCCGGGCGCCCGATACGCCGCGGCCCGCCTGTGTGATTGCTTTACATGTACCGGCGCCGCGGTCGCCGCCATTACCGCGGCGCCGGTACCCTGTCACTTTGCGGCGCGCAGGTGAGGAGTTTTTCTCCTCACATGCCGGAGTAGGGGGGCGGGGCCGGGCGTCGGAGCGTCGCCGTGGCCCGCCCCCCTCCTTTCTATCGGTCTGTTGACCGGCGCCGCAGCCACCGCATACCGCTGCGGCGCCGGTCTTTGTGCGCTTAGTGTCGTGAGGGGAGATCTCCCCTCACGCTTGTGTTAGAGGGGGCGGGATGGGGCTTTCGGCGGGACGCTCTCTGCGCTGGCAACGCCCCCCTTCTCCTCTCTCCCTCCGTGCTACTGCTGCTGCTGGCTCCTGTGAGACGGACGCCATCTTGGAAGGAAGCACCGTGAGTGGCCCTGTGGGCCCCATATATTTAGAGACATAAAACTCTAGTTTCCACAGTTTGGAGTAGGGGGGCGGGGCGTCGGAGCGTCGCCGTGGCCCGCCCCCCTCCTTTCTATCGGTCTGTTGACCGGCGCCGCCGCATACCGCGGCGGCGCCGGCCTTTGTGCGCTTAGTGTCGTGAGGGGAAATCTCCCCTCACGCTTGTGTTAGAGGGGGCGGGATGGGGCTTTCGGCAGGACGCCGAGGCCAGCCCCCGTTCAGGAGGCCTCAATTCCCCCTGTGCAAGGAGGAGGTATCATCTTCTGACTTGCTCGCCGACTGCAGAGATGGAAGATCTCCCCTCACGCTTGTGTTAGAGGGGGCGGGATGGGGCTTTCGGCGGGCCATGGACAATCGCGCTGGCCACGCCCCCCTTCTCCTCTCTCCCTCCGTGCTACTGCTGCTGCTGGCTCCTGTGAGACGGACGCCATCTTGGAAGGAAGCACCGTGAGTGGCCCTGTGGGCCCCATATATTTTTTATATATTTTTTATTCTTTTGTCCTTTTCAATGTGCTGATAGCCTTTTCTGTTGTGTCTTTCAGGTAGACCTACGTTAGGTTTAGGGGGTTTTCTCCCGGTCCTAGGGTCCCTGGGTTACCTTTACCTATTTCAAATCCTCCCACTTGGGACATTAAAGGGGCATCCCGGGTTGCTTATACGCGTAATTCCCTTGGTCATAGCGACTACACACAAGTTCACCATATGGAGGCATCCCCGGATACTGGGCTCGGGATCCCCTCGGGGCAATTCCGGAAGTGTATGTTGTGTGGGGTATCCATTACTGGGGACGATGTACTTCTGTGTATACCTTGTGCACAGCAAACTATTACGCGGCAGTCCGAACCCCAGGCGTCTGGGTCAGCACCGCCGGTCGCTTCCTCTCCTCCTCCCAGCTTGATACGCACCCCGTGTGACGTTGTCATGGGTAGGGAGCTACAATCTGAGATGTGCGCCAGATTGGCCAACCTTGAAAAATTAATTTCCAGCTCGGCCGCCCGTAAGGCTCCGGCTAAGAGAAAGCACTTGTCGCCGGCTCCGCCGGCGGATGATTTTGACGATGTTAATAATTTGGACTATTCTGATTATTCCCCGCTAGAGGAAGGGGAGGTTTATGAGGACTCTGATAATTCAGACGATGAGCAGTTTGTTGGCGCTGATGCTGAGCTGGGGGACTTGGGGAGATCCTCGGATACTCCTAACGCTCTGGCTCAGATGTTTGAGGTTTTGGCTATTTCTCCTCCTGAGGAGGCTCCACAGCAGAAGGGTGAGTTTTTTGAGGAATCCAGGCCGCGCTTGGAATTTCCTAATCAAAGACGCTTTGACAAAATTATTGCTAAGGAATGGGACAGGCCGGCTCGGCTCCCTGGTATTCCTCAGGGGTGGGATAAGAAATATCCCTTCCCTTCGGATACGGTTAAGCGTTGGGCATCCCCCCCCGAGGTGGATGCACCGGTTTTGGGGTTGTCTAACACTTCTGTTTTAAATAATCCTGATTGTTCCACCCTCAAAGATGGAGAGGATAAACGCATTGACCAGATGGCTTGTCATGGTTTTGCTAGCGTTGGGTCAGCCATGCGGCCCGTTTGCGCTTCGGCGCTGATGGTGGTGGCCGCCAGGTCCGTGGTCAGGGACCTGTTGACTTCTTCCGGGCTTCGTCCTGGTAGTGACGAGTTCCTTGGCCTTAAACGGTGTGAGTTGTTTTTGTCTTTTGTATTAGCCGCCTTGGATGACACTTTGATGATGTGTGGTAGGACGTCGGCTCTGCTGGTGACTATTCGGCGGTCGGTGTGGTTGCGCCAGTGGGCGGACGATTTTATGTCCAAAAAGTTGCTGACGGCTCTACCTTTTGTTGGATTACGGCTCTTTGGAGAGAAATTGGATTCTGTCACCAAGGGTGGTAGGTTACCTCAACGCAAGAAACAACGCCGTCCCTTTCGGGGGGCGCCTTCCTTTACCCCCTCCTTTCGTGGGGCCAGATCTGGCAGGGGATTTGCCTTCCCCTCTTCCAGAGGAGATTCCGGGAACAGGGGCAGAGGTCGTGCCCGTCCAGGATACAGTTGGGGCTCTAAGCCCAAGCTCTAAGCCCAAACCTGCTGCTAAGCCAGCTCAGCAATGAGGGGGCGCCCTCACCCATGCGGGTGGGGGGACGGCTGCGACACTTCTCCCAGGTCTGGGATCAGGAGGTCTCGGACAGATGGATCCGGGAAGTGGTGTCTTCCGGTTACAAGCTGGAGTTCGAGCTCTGCCCCCTTCCAGATTTTTCAGGTCTCGGGTGCCTTCGGAACCTCTGGCCGCGCAGGGGCTCCTGGTGGCAGTAGAGAGTCTTCTGGACATGGCTGTCATTTGCCCAGTGCCCTCCTCAGACCAGGGCAGGGGTTTTTATTCCAATCTGTTCACGGTACCCAAGAAGGACGGATCGGTCCGACCCATTTTGGATCTGAAGTTTCTCAACAGGTTCATCCGGCCGCGAAAATTCCGCATGGAAACGCTGCGTTCGGCTATCCACTCTCTTCGTCAGGGAGACTTTCTGACGTCCATAGACATCAAGGACGCTTACCTACACGTTCCGATTTTTCCAGCACACTAGAGGTTTCTCAGGTTTGTGGTGGAGGATCGGCATTTTCAGTTTGTGGCACTCCCTTTCGGTCTTACCTCGGCTCCTCGGGTGTTCACCAAGGTGCTGGCGGGGGTGATGGCCCTACTCAGGGTTCAGGGTATCCGCATTGTGCCCTATTTGGACGACCTTCTGATTATGGCTTCTTCCTTCAACCAAGCGGAGTTGGACACCAGAACGGTGGTATCCACTCTGGAGAGGTTCGGTTGGGTGATCAACTACCCCAAGTCCTCTCTTTCTCCGTCCAGGGTAGTGACCTTTCTGGGAATGTCTCTGCACACTTCGCAGGCCAGGGTGTTTCTGCCCCAGGCCAAGATTCTTTTGATTCATGAGTTGGTTCGGCTTCTCTTGTCGGCCCCTCGTCCGGCCATCCGGCTAGGGATGAGGCTGGTGGGGTTGATGGTGGCCTCATTCGAGGCAGTTCCCTTTGCGCAGTTTCACACAAGGACGCTCCAGCTTCATCTGTTGAAGGTTTGGGACAAGTCTCCGCTATCGTTGGATCAGTCCTTCCAGATGACCCCCCGAGTCCGTCGATCCCTGCAATGGTGGCTGGGGTCTGTCAATCTGTTGAAGGGCAGATCTTTTCTGGCGCCGTGTTGGGAGACAGTCACCACGGATGCCAGTCTGTCAGGTTGGGGGGGTGTTTGGAAGGACCTTCAGTTTCAGGGTCTGTGGGGCCCGCAGGAGGCTCACGAGCCCATCAATGTTCTAGAGTTGAGAGCCATCAGGTTGGTTCTGTTTCGCTTGACTCATCAGTTGCAGGGCCTGCCAGTTCAGGTTCGGTCGGACAACCGGACGGCGGTTGCTTACATCAATCACCAGGGAGGGACTCGCAGCAGGAGTGCCCTCAGGGAAGTATCTTTGATTCTGGACTGGGCGGAGAGCCACGTCCCGTGTATCTCAGCAGTCTACATTCCGGGAGTGGAGAACATGGAGGCGGACTCTCTGAGCAGGTCCTCCTCTCGCGAGGGGGAGTGGTCTCTCAGTCCCCAGGTGTTTCGTTCGATTTGCCTCAGGTGGGGGTTCCCGGCGGTGGACCTCTTTGCCTCTCGTCACAATCACAAACTTCCGGTATTTGTGTCTCTCTCGCAGGATCCACTGGCTCTGGCGGTGGATGCCATGTCTCTGAACTGGAGGGATCTGGGGTTTCTTTACCTGTTCCCTCCGTTTCCAATGGTAGCCAGAGTGGTGCGCAAGCTGGCCCTGGAGGGCACGTCGGCGATTCTGGTGGCACCAAGGTGGCCAAGGCAGGTTTGGTTCGCAGACCTGGTAAGACTGGCAGAGGATCAGTTCGTTCTGCCTCTACTGCCGGACCTGCTCACCCAGGGTCGGCTACGCTATCCCAATTTACCATCGCTGGCTTTGACGGCGTGGCTGCTGAAACCTCCATCTTGAAGGAGGAAGGTCTTTCTGATGCGGTGATTCAGACTCTTATTAGCGCCAGGAAGCGGTCTTCCTCTACTGTTTACTATAGGACCTGGAGGTCCTATATTGACTGGGGTGAAGGTAGGTCTTTCCCGTGTCGGGAGTTTTCCATTTCCAGGATTCTGGAGTTTCTTCAACATGGTCTGGACCTGGGGCTCCAGCTTAGTACCTTGAAGGGGCAGGTTTCTGCCCTGGCGGTGTTCTTTCAAAGGTCCTTTGCACTTCATCCCTTGGTCAAGACTTTTTTCCAAGGGGTTACGCATGTTCGACCTCCTAGGAAGCCCTTGGTTCCAGTTTGGGATTTGAACCTGGTTCTTTCTGCTCTTCAGGGTCCCCCGTTTGAGCCCTTGAATGAGATTGCTTTGTCTTCACTTACTCAAAAGGTGGCGTTTTTGGTGGCTATCACTTCGGTTAGGCGTGTTTCTGAGTTGGCAGCTTTGTCCATTAAAGCTCCGTACTTCGAAAGGCATCAGGACAAGGTTGTCTTTCGTTTCAAGCCGGATTTTCTTCCTAAGGTGGTTTCTGCCTTTCATCTGAATCAGGACATTGTTCTGCCTTCTCTATGTCCTAATCCTAGCAACGACAAGGAAAGGGCTCTGCATTCCTTGGATGTAGTTCGCGTTGTAAAATACTATCTGGTGGTTACGTCTTCCCTTCGTAAGACTGATGCTTTTTTTGTGGTGCCCTCTGGGCCTAGGAAAGGTTTGGCACCTGCCAAGTCTTCTATTAGTAAATGGATTCGTCAGGCCATTATTGGGGCCTATTCTGCTAAGGGGAGGAGTCCCCCTTTTCGTGTTACTGCTCATTCTACTCGTGCGGTTGGAGCGTCCTGGGCTTTTCAGCACCAGGCCTCGGTTGAGCAAGTTTGTAAGGCCGCTACTTGGTCCTCTGTTCACACTTTTCCAAGTTTTACAAGGTTGATGTTCGGGCCTCAGCTGATGCTGTTTTTGGCCGCAAAGTTCTGCAAGCTGTTGTGGTTTAAGTTGTGCCTTGTTGCCTTGTTTTGGATCCCCGCCCTTTTATGGACACTGCTATTGGATGTCCCACATGTTATGGATATCTTGAAGCGGGGTGTGTGACATACTTAGAATAATACCATTTTGTGAAATACTCACCTGTAAAATGGGTATTATAAGTATGTCACACACCCCGCTTCACCCGCCCTTCTTGTATTCTGGATCCTTTATATTGTGAACTTTGCGTTGCTTTGGTTTATATTTGCCTCTTCCTGGTCCCTTACCTTACTGCTTTCTTTATACTGGGTAATGAGTGGGAGGTCCCAGGTATTTATGGACCGGGAGGGGCTTTCTTTTTCCTATCATCTCTGCAGAACGCCCTCTTCAGGTCGGTATTACCCACGTGTTATGGATATCTTGAAGCGGGGTGTGTGACATACTTATAATACCCATTTTACAGGTGAGTATTTCACAAAATGGTATTTTTAATGTGAGCAATCTGTATGTACAGGGTGTGGGAAACATATAAGATAGACTCTTATTCAGAGTGAAGGTCCATGTTCAGTGTTGAAATAGACACTGTTTAAAGTGATAGTGCAGGCAAAGGCATTTGTTATGCCATTGCATCGGCTACATTGGACACTGTCCTAAACGGTTTTCAGTTTTCTAAATTGAATAAAAAAATGGCAGAGATGTCAAGTTTTACAGATTTCTCTTTTGAAGTAAGTGAGTGTGGCCCTAGGAGCTGTGGTTCTGCATAATAGAAGGGAAACTTTCAGTCCCCGGTCAGACACCTTGGATGTGCTCCTCCCCTCATTGCTAGGCGACACTGGGGCCTAGACCAGCACTCCCAGATACACATGGCCGCACCACAAATGTGCACAATCACAGAAGCTAATGCATGCATTCTTAAATGTGCATGCGCGCACTCCCAACCACACACACGAGCATACACAGACTCCCAGATCAGTAGGTGGACAGGCAGGTAGCTGGGTCAGTGGCTAGATAGGAGCACCCAGCAGCAGAGGTGTGTGCAGCCTCCCCGTATGCTGATGAGCAGGGCCGGCTTCAGCACCCGGGAAGACGGGGCAGCTTCGGGGTGTGCGACGGCGCCTGACCAGGAGGGCACAGCCACATCTGGTGCCCACATCTCCTCGAATGGTGGGATTCCAAACAACGGGTCATCTCGATTTAGATTCTGGGGTGGGGGGGGGGGGTGGAGTCCTGGGTTTTGTTCTGCTTTTAAGTTGCCCACCCCCAGCTGATTTCTTATCCCTGGAGCATCCCAATCTGTGATACCTTACTGTGTGAAACCCCCCCTGGGATCGCTGGCATACTCACCCACTATGCAAGCAATTCCACCCCTGAGTTTTGGTCTGCTTTACAGGGGCATCTCAATTTGGGATGCCCGTTTGTGAAAGAACCCCCCTAGTTTGGCTGTTTACTCAAACTGGCGATCCCACAGTGCATTCACCAGTTCCAGGAAAGTAATGAAAAAAGGGGGGGGGTCACACACAGGGGCATCCAAAATCAGGAGAATCTAGATTAATTTAGACTTCAGGAAAGGTCAGGTTTAAAGATGTTTGCTGCTGCTCTCATTTCTAGCATTGGCCAGGAGGAGAGAAAACCAAGGGTGCGGCGGCGAGGAGAGAGGAGAAAGGTTGGCGCTGCTCTAGCTCCCCCCAATGCGTAATACATTGTAGCTCTTACAATGGCCTCGTCTAGCATGTTGTCCCCATTGTTGGCTGCCTTTACTGTACCTGTTCCAGCGGCACATCTCCTCCCCATTGTAAAGCCAGAGCCTCTTACTACTGACAATCCCTGGTGAGGAGGAGTTACAATGCGGGAGTTAGTAAGCTGGCACAGGAGGGGGGGGGGGGGGGGAGGGCCAATAGGGAAGCCCATTCTGCTGGACTGGACTTGCCCCAAAAATGAGGGTCCAGATTAACACCCCAAGGGATCACCTGGGGCCCAGCACGTTTTCAGAGAATGTGTGAGAACGGTTCCGCCCGTGCTTGGTACAGGGAGAACTAAGGGGGGTTCCCTGAGTCCCTGGAGGGATTAGTGGGGCAGGGGAGTGTGCCAGGGGCGAGGGTGTTGTGTTGGGAGTCCGAGGCATGTGTTTTTCCTTCCAATCCATTCCAGGCCATCCCTTCTTCATTACCTCTGGGTCTTCTCCGCCCTACGGGGCGTGGACTGCAAGATCAAAGATGTAGCTCCTCCCGGCCCCCTATAAATAGCAGCTGCCTCTTAACCAAGCCCAGTCTACTTCTTGCAGTGGAACTGAAAAGATCGCTTACACTCTCTCAGGGATTTTAGCAGCAAAGCGGGGACTCTAACCTGTCGGCTTGCTGCATGACCCTATTTCCACGGCTTCCTCTGACCCATCTGATGCCTCCCCAGCTTTGGCTGTTTTCCTGGGATCCGTGGCGGTATTGTGAAACGCCAGGGTCTGGGGCGTTTTGTGAGGGCATATATGCTCTGGGCTGTAGGCTTCTCTAAATCAAGTAACACAGCCGCAGGCCTTATCCGGTGAGAGCGCTCCGTTGCCATAGCTGTCTACAGCGAGGAGCGGTCTGCTGCCTCTCCTCCCATTAATTACCACCCTTCTTCCCTCACCGCTTCTGAGGTTCCGTGCTCGGGGCGTGGGTCGCATGGGACCGGCACGCCCAGAGGGCTCCTTGCGGGTGAGCGGGGGGGACGGTTGCCACACACTACGCAGGACAGCTGTCGTGGGGTAACAGTGAGTGACTACCTTGTTAATGGCTTGCATGTTTTTTGATAAAAAAAAAAAAAATACAAAAAATTTTAATAATTAATATAGCTTGTATATATATTTATCTGTATATATTATGGCAGTGTAGGCCATTTTTTGATTACTGTTTCTCTCTTGTTGATTTTACATTGTGGGAAGATGGTTGAGGGTTGTGGTTTCTCCCGGTCCCCGTTGTAGGGGATCGGCTATAGGCTTAGGACATTGGCGTCTATTTTGCCTTTCACAAATATTGAATATTTCAAAAATGTTGGAGGCAGCAGGGGATAGTGAGCCGGGCACCCTACTTGGGCAAGACAGGCTCTGCCCCTTGTGCAGCCGGAATCCCCTGGGGGTTCAGCACAATTTGTTACGCTTGCGCCAGAGGCATTGTTCGGACCATGAGAGGGCTGTCACTCCTCCCCTAGTCCTGTGTCAGCTCCAGCCTCTCCGGCTCCCCCACTGCTGCAGTTAGCCCCTAGAGAAGGGGGGAGACGGCAGGGGACACACACTCAGATTTGGAGCAGAGACTGGTTAGCATCAAGAAACAGCTCTCATTGGCAGCCCCTAAAGAGGCCTTGAATAAGAAGCGGCACTTGGAGCTGGTTTACTCAGACGAAGATTTGCATGTTTCTTTTGTTTCCGTGGAGGAAGGGGAGTCGGCAGATGAGCCACTCTCGGAAGGTGAGTTGCTCTCCGGTGGAGAAGACAGCACCTCTGGTTATTCCTCGGATGAGGATTCCTTCCTCCCAGATGATACGGAAAGCTTACCTTCCTCTGTTTTTGACACTTTACACATTGTTCCTCCAAAGGTGGCCAAGAGAAGGAAGGATGATTTGTTTCGGCCTGAATTTTTCTAAGATGGTGCTTAAAGAGTGGGAAAGGCCTAACAAGCTGCCGTCGGTTCCTAAGGGCCTGGAGAGACGGTATCCTTTTCCTGCTGAGTTGATTAAATTATGGTCGCATCCTCCCGAGGTGGACCCTCCGGTTTCAGGTCTGTCCAACACCACTATTATGCCGTCACCTGATAATGCTTCCTTAAGTGACCCTGCGGACAAACGCATGGATCAATTGGCTGGCCATGCTTTTGCCCTGGTGAGTTCCCTTTTACGCCCTGGCCATGGCAATTGTTTCCCTAGCCACGAGGAAAAAGGGTAAGCAGCTTGTGGCTAAAGCTAAGTCTCGCAAACGGGCACAGGATTCCAAGGAACTCAGAGCCTGTTTGGATTTCATCGGCTTTGTTGTACACATACCTATTTTTCCGGGACATCAGAAGTTTTTGAGGTTTGCATTGGAAAGTCAGCATTTCCAGTTAGGTTACACTCCCGTTCGGCATATCCTCAGCTCCCAGGGTGTTCACCAAGGTGCTGGCGGTCCTCATGGCTATCCTGAGGGGTCAGGGTATTCGTGTATTACCCTATTTGGACGACCTTCTGATCTTGGCCCCGTCCTTTCAGGAGGCCAAGAGCGACACCCGGACCGTGCTATCAACGCTGGAAGCATTGTCCCTCTATCATTCCCCAGTGGTTAAGAAGCAGTAAACAAAAAGAAGACAGGCCGGGAGGCCAAGAAGCCATGTTACTTCACATAGCTTCAGCTTGTACTCTCTAACAAAACTTAAGGATACAAGTCCAATGAATAAAAAACGGTAATCACCATAACAGGCAAACAAGAGATAATGAACAAAGGGCGGGGTGGGACGACCTGGACTGGATATACTGCAAAAACAATTCTACAGGTTAGTTTCACAGAATTGTATTTTTCCCTATATCCAGTCCAGGTCGTCCCAGTGATGACATGTGGGACATCCAAAAGCAGTGTCCATTTGGGCAGGATCCCCAGTGCGGAACAGCATGTAGTTCATTTCACTACTGCCTGAAGCACCTTACGCCCAAAGACAGCGTCAGCTGAGGCCCTGACATCAACTTTGTAAAAGTATGAACTGAAGACCAAGTGTCGGCCTTACAAACTTGTTCAACCGATGCCTGGTGTTGAAAAACCCAAGAGGGACCAATAGCTCTAATAGAATGAGCTGTGATCCGAAAAAGGGGGTTCCTACCCCTTGGCAGAATATGCTTGCACCACCGCCTGTCTGATCCACTTACTGAGAGTGGACTTGGCTGGTGGCAAGCCCTTCCTAGAACCTTCTGTTAGGACAAAGATCAAATCCGATTTCCTGAAGGACTCAGTCGCAACCAGGTAATACTTAAGGGCTCTAACCACATCCAAGGCATGGAGGGTCTGGAATTAGTCAGCGCCGGACACAAGGAAGGCAAGACAACTTCCTCTTAAAGGTGAAAGGGAGAAACGACCTTAGGCAAAAAAATCCTGTTTAAAGCGAAAAATCACCTTATCCTTATGCCGCTTAAAATATAGAGGCTTCATACAAAGCGCAGCCAGCTCTGACACGCGACACACCGAGGTGATCGCTACCAAAAAGACCACTTTGAGAGTTAAAATAGGCAAGGCAGCATCGCACAATGGTTCGAAGTGAGGACCTTGAAGAGAAGAAAGTACTAAATTCAAGTCACACACCGGTATTACTGACATTCGCGGTGGACGGACATGGGTAACTCCCTGGAAAAAGTTCTTGATCAACCTACGGTTGGCAATGGATCTCTGAAAGAAGATGGCTAAGGCCGAGAACTGGCCCTTGAGGGTACTCAGCTGGAGACCCAAGTCTAAGCAGTGTTGTAAAAACTCCAGTTTTTGCAGCAAGGGAGACTCTTTGACTCGCACCAAGCAATATAAGCGTGCCAAACTCTGTAGTATATCATGGAAGAAGACTTCTTCCATGCCTGAATCATGGTATGCACAACCATGGCCGACAGCCCTTTTTCCGTCAGGATTGAGGTTTCAATAGCCAAGCCGTCAAAGCCAGCATCCGTAAATTGAGGTGCTGCAGCGACCCCCGCGTGAGAAGCCCTGGGTCGTCGCACATGATGTAGCGATCTACTGACATCTGAACTATATCCGCAAACCAACTCCTTCTCGGCCAGCGAGGAGCCACCAGGATAGTCGGCACTCTTTCCTGGGCTATCTTGCGCAGCACTCTGCCCAGGAGTGGAAACGGAGGGAACGCATAAAGAAACTTGAACTCCGTCCAGGGAATCGCCAGAGCGTCTGTGGCAATGGCCAGAGGATCTCTTGAGAGGGAGACGAACCTTGGAAGCTTGTGATTGTGTCTGGACGCAAACAGGTCCACATCCGGCGGACACCAGCGGAGACACAGAGCGTGAAAGGTCGCTGAGAGACCATTCCCCCAGGCGCAAGGCGCTCCTGCTCAGGGAGTCTGCCTCCAGGTTTTCCACCCCGGGAATGTAGACCGCCGAGATGCAGGGAACATTCTCCTCTGCCCAAGTCAGAATCTCGGACACCGCCTTGAGGGCTCTCTTGCTCCGAGTCCCGCCCTGGTGATTGATGTAGGCGACAGCCATCTGATTGCTCGAGCGAACTTGGATCGGACCCCTTAAATGGTGAGTCAAGCGAAGAAGCACCAACCGGATCGCTCTCAGCTCCAAGAGATTTATGGGAAAGTGGTTCTCCTGCGGACCCCACTGACCCTGAATCTTCTGCGTCTGCCAGAATCCTCCCCAGCCGGTCAGACTGGCATTCGTGGTAACTATCTCCCACCGGGGAGTCAGAAAGGACTTGCCCACCAATAGGTCCCTGGGGTCCAGCCACCACAAGAGAGACTGCCTGGCCAGGGGAGACAGTGAAAATTCCTGTTCCAGGGACTCCTGCATCCGGTCAACAGGTTCAATTGAAGAGGTCTCATGTGAAATTGGGCGAAGGGTACTGCCTCGAAGCATGACACCATTAGGCCCACCAGTCTCATCCCCAGACGGATCGACGGCAGTTGACAAGACAGCAAGGCCTGCACCTGCGTCTGGAGACCCAAAACCTTCTGCTGTGACAGAAAGACCTTGACCTGAGCGGTGTCTATCATCATGCCCAGGAAGGACCTCACCGTCGAGGGAGTGATAGAAGACTTTGGGTAATTGACTACCCAGCCGAAGGCCTCTAGCGTTGACAACACCATCTGGGTATCACTCTCGGCCAGCTGGAGAGACTGGGCCGCAATCAACAAGTCGTCCAGATAAGGCAGCACAAGAATGCCCTGGTTGGTTCCTTTAGGATAGCCATGATGATGCCCAGCACCTTGGTGAAGACGCGGGGCGCCGAGGATATCCTGAAGGGCAGAGCCACAAACTGGTAATGCTGGTCCTCCAGAGCAAACCTTAGGAACTTCTGATGGCTCTGGAAAATCGGGATGTGCAGATTAGCATCCCAGATGCCCACCGTGCTCATGAAGAGCCTTCAATGGATTTTAGGAAATCCAAGACCGAAGAAATGTTGTGGGTGGCCTGACTTGTAACCGGAGGACACTACCTCCTGAATCCACCGATCCGAGACGTGCCGTCTCCAAATCTGAGCAAACAGTAGAAGCCGTCCCCCCACCCGGATGGGTGAGGGCACCCCCTCATGCCCGAGGGGACTTGGCAGGGGGCTTGGACTTGGCTCCCCAGGCGGGATTGGGTCGGCCGCAGGACCTACCTCTACCCCAGGTATCTGCGGCCACCTGAAAATGAAGAGCATCTTCCTCCTCGAAAGGAACGATAGGCAGAGGGGTTCCGAAAGGGCAGAGCAGGCTTCCGTCTTTGAGGGAGTCTACCATCCTTGACCAAAAGGTCCAGGCGCTCCCCAAACAGCCTGTGCCCCACAAAGGGTATACTCGTAAGCAACTTCTTGGCCGTGGCATCAGTCAACCATTGCCGCAACCAGAGCGAGCATGGGAGCTGCGTGCGCGGGTGGCTGATATCCTTGTTGACCTCATTTCTATATACCCTGGGTGGCCCTATATCTGTGAGATCTGTGTGTTTATTGTCTGCTGGCACTTGTATTTACATATTTATTGAGGTTTTTTGTGACTTTAACAACTCCTGTTGGGGATGGGTCTTTTGTGCAATGTAATTTGTAGATATAGTGATACATAATGTCTTTATGCACTTGCACTTTGTATTAACACAATTTTGTTTGTTTTTTTTTTGATTGTATGTATACATATATTGTGGTTATGTATTACACTGATTGTTAGATAGTATGATTATCTAGTTTTTTTTGCACTTTATTCAGGATTCTTCAGGATTTTTTAGTGTTTCTTATGCTTTATATATTTTTTGTGCCGGCACAAAAGGATTGATTTAGGGTGTTAATAGTTGAGGCCATGCACCCATGTGGTATAAATTAGATTGTATAATTATGGTCATACCAGATGGTGTTATGGAATGACATTGTTGTAACACTGTGACAATGTGTTTTCGCTTTGTTACTGGTGGATATGTGTTCAAAACAGACTTTAATCACACAGTGTCTGGCGCTCCATGCGACAGCGCCCAGCTTTAGAGCGCCAACGCTGTGTGTAGTTTTTTCTCCAGTATGGTGTGGAGCGCCGAGTGCCGGACGCACTGAGCTGGCGATACCTCTTGCTCGCTGCAGCGTTATACATCAATGCCGGGCAGGTTACTACAGAGAACGCAATGCTAGGTTACAACATCCGTATCCGCTTACAGCGCCTGCTAGCGGTCGCTCTAAGCGCTGCTATACAGACGCTCATCTGGCAATATGTGGCACTAGTAGTGAATCAGCCTCCACGTGTGCATTGCCAATAGCAATATATTGCTGGTGGTAAAAACCGCTTCCATAAAACACACATCTGTCAACATCTAGATGTTCACATGAAAAATCCAGATGAGCTCAGCACCTTGACCATCCTTTTGGCACAAAAAAAAAAATATACGCTTTAAAAAAATTCCATCGAAAGTGGACTAACCCTTTAATTTATGCTGGAGATCTTTATTTGAAATACAAAGTGGCTGCTAAGAATCATGGGATTAAACACATCTAAAAACATACATGTACAGGATACATATCTTCTTGGTTGTTAATAGTGTTGAGCGAACCTGAAAGTTCAGGTTCGTACCCAACTTTGCGAGTTCAGGTTCCCAAACGTCAACACGGACTTCAGCCACAAGTCTGTGTTCGAGTTTGGCGTTGCCTCAAACCCAGAAAAGCTGTTTGATGGCTGAGGAGCCCATCCACCAGCTCAACCTAATGTATGCAGCAACAGCATACGACTTACCTGGGGCCCGTCAGTGTCAGCGTTCCTTTAAAATGGTCCTCTGCCGGGGCCGCATAAAGGTGGCTACCGATCCCATGAGTGAGGACACTCGCCGACGGCCATCTTTCTGTGGCCTCTGCCATGGACCATTTGAACTGAACACCGCCACAGCAGCGTCCTTGATAGACGCACCCTCCGCTTGGGCGAGTGAGGAGGGACCCCCAAAGACAGAATCACCCCCCAAAGTTTGGGTCCACATTCATTTCCATGGGGTTCAGGTCTTCGAAACTGAGCTTCGGCCAAACTTGTCTAACCAGAACTTTGCGGGTTCGCTCATCCCTTGGTGTTACAACTATAAAAGAAAAAAAATCTACACAAGAAAGGGGATTGTACAGCCAAGTCTGAATCTACATTTTATTTCCAGCAGTGATGGTCCTGTAGTATTGACATTACTAAAGAAAAGGTACTCTGCTGCCAAGAATGGCTCAAGGCAAGATGAGCTGGTGTAAGGGGAACAGGGTTTCAGCTTTAGGATACCGTAGGTCAGGGCCAGCGTCAGCACCCAGTAAGGCTGGTCAGCTGCCGGGGGCCGCACTGACAGCTGGCACAATGTGGTTAAAGAACTTAAACTTTTCTGAGTTTTGGCCATGGAAATTCCAGACCCCAACCCACGACTCTCCATCCCAAAGGGGCCCACTGAGACCAGGCCGCCCAAGGGTCCACATAAACCTCGAGCCAGCCCTGCCGTAGGTCCACTTGAAACAGTTACGTTCTTCGGTTCTTCTTTCATAACAGATAAGAGAAGTTCTCACTTTGTGTTCCCTCAGGAGTCTGGCCATTAAAAATGTCCCAATATTCCAGCATGGATGTGCTAGATTTTTTTGGCTTTTTTGGATCTGCTAGGTTGTGGCTTATTGTCATGGACGTGGCGCTTATGCCTGTACAAGATGGCATGGTCTGTAAAGGTTTTATCACAGTGTGGACAGGCGTAAGGCCTTTCCCCTGTGTGAGATCTCTCATGAGTTAACAGGGTGCCTTTACACCTAAACCCTAGATTGCAGTGCCCACAGACAAAAGGCCTCTCCCCCGAATGCAACCTCTGATGGACCACCAGGGCAGCCAACTGGCAGTAATCTTTGCCGCACTCCTGGCACACGTGTGGTTTTTTTTCTGCATGCAGCCCAGAATGCTTGACCACACTGGACTGGCGGGTGAAGCCCTTACCGCACACGGGACAGGTATAGGGCCTTTCACGGGTGTGGACCACCTGATGCAAAACAAGGTGGTTCTGACAGATAAACTTTTGGCCACATTGTTTGCAGGCAAAAGGTCGTTCTCCAGAATGAATCCTCTTATGAGCGGTCAGGTGGCTTCTTCTGAAAAATTTATTGCCACACGTGTTACAAGAAAATGGCCGCCGCTTGGTATGGGTCTTGATATGCCTGCTGAGGGAGGCCTTGGTGCTGAACATTTTGTTGCACACCTTACATGGCGTAGGAATGCTTATTGGATTCGTCTTGCTCTTTCTTCTCGACATTTTTGGCTTCACGTCCTCATCTGCATTTGGGAGCCCAAGCTCTATACAGGGAACAAACAACGACATATAAAGCTGTAAGGATCTCCATACCAACATAAATAGCATTTTAAGGTCCCTGTCCAGGCACACACTAACTTATCCCCATTGGGAACAGTGTAAAATGAGACATTACAAACCATTAGTGTAGGTGAACCACAAATGGGTCCATGTCCCAAGTTCGACCCGAACCCGGAAAAGCTGGTTGATGGGCTGCTGAGCAGACCATAAATCAGCTTCACCTTAAGTGTGCAGCAGCAGAAAGCTGCTGTACAACTTACCTCAGCCCCCAATCCATCCATTGGCGGTCAGCAGTCCGCTGTCAAGATGTCTACGGCAGGGGCTTTAAAAAAATGGTCACCCCCCCCCGAGTGGGGACACTTGCCGCAGCTTGCAACGTATAGTGTCCTCACTCCCTTTTTCTCATCCCCAGTCGTAGACCATTTGACAGAGGAACACCGACAGAATGATCACGGGGCTCAGGTAAGTTAAAAAGCCACTTCCTGCTGCTGCTGCACTCTGCATTGGGAACCCCTCTGCCCCCACTCCTCACCTGCTCGCCTGTGCTCTATGGGCTTCTCACCCACTGATAATTTTAATTAAGACGGGTGAGGCAGAGCTTGGCAGAAGGTGGCCCCCTGTCACATAGTGGTCGGTATAAACTTTTGGATGACCCGCACAGCTCAACAAGGTAAAAATATTGGTGCTGGCTTGGTGAGTAGGTCCCACAGGGGGGGGGCAATATGTACTGATATCTAAGTTTTGCGGTCTCCCAGTGCAAACCAATGTATCTCACCATAAAGTACAGCCGCACTACAATATGTACTCAAAATATCACTATAGTTTATTTAGAAAAATCTATTAGACACATACATTAAAAACACACAATTAAAAATGGTACTAATTGACCACACAAATGCGGATGATGCAAGCGGACCCAAATTGGACCTGACGAAGTGGTTCTCCACGCAACGCATCGGTGTTGGTAGCGGGTGTTTCAAGTGGACCTGGACATATTGAATTGGTGACACAGTTTTTGATATCTCTATGATACCTCTATAATTTTTGCTGTGTAATGGAAGCACTGTTCGCACGCTAGCACTTTATTGCACACTGCACTTCAGCACAGCAGCACCTTTCTCTATCCTTTTTAATGGTTAACCTTCTTTACTCATCAACTGCTTTTGCACTTTATGCACTTGTAGAATTCACAGGTATTTTTTTCTTTTTTTTTCTCTTTGTTGCACATTAGATAGAGCTTTCTTATAGATTACAGTGCTTTCCGTTACACTTTGCAAACATTGATGTGATTTTTATACAGAATTATACATGTAAATAGTCCAATTTGGGTCCGCTTGCACCACCTGCATTTGTGTGGTTAATTAGTACCATTTTTATTTGTGTGTTTTTAATGTATGTGTCTAATAGATTTTTCTAAATAAACTATAGTGATATTTTGACAACATAGTGGTCGGTACACAATGTATCACAACAGTGAGCTTTTTCAAGCAGCCAAAAGCCTGGTTCTTTACAATGTAACACACAGCAGGGGCTGGCAGGTTTTTTAGAATGTAAGATCAAGACTCATCCTGCTTGTTACATTGCACAGCAAGAGAGGCCGCAACACAGATGTTAATTACATAGTGGCTGCTATACAATTCACCACAGCAGAGTGAGTTGTTTGTAACAATGTCAAGCAGCCAAAAGCCTGGTTCTTTACAATGTAACACATAGCAGGGAGCTGGTGTGCTTTTTACCAGATTTTTTTTCTGGTAACAATATAGAGCAGCCACAATCCTGATTCTTTACAATGTAACACAGCAGGGAGCGGGTGTGCTTTTTACCAGATTTTTTTTTTGGTAACAATATAAAGCAGCCACAATCCGGATTCTTTACAATGTAACACAGCAGGGGCTGGCAGGCTTTTTACATTGTTAGATCAAGACTCCTGCTCGTTACATTGCACAGCAAGAGAGAGAAAGGCCAAGACAAATGTTAAATACATAGCGGCGAGTTGTTTGTTACATTCTAAAGAACCAGTCTTGGCTGCTTGACATTGTTACAAACATCAGGGAGCTGGCTGGGTTTTTACAATGCAAGATCAAGACTCATCCTGCTTGTTACATTTCAGAGCAGGAGAGAGGCAACAGCATGAATATTAATACGCCCATTACTGTCAGTGCTGCTGCCACTGTAGCCGACCACATTGTCCAGGAAGGACGCCCATGTCTTACCTGCATCACAATTGTCTGAGGAGCTTTCACAAGGTTCTTCCCCAGGCTCCACCTTTATTTGAACTTCATCAAACCCAGCCTGAACTTCTGGACAAGGGAGGTCAGCAAAAACTGGAAAGTGTCTCGAAGAACTTGCCTGAACCAGATCTGATGAAGGAAGACCAAGAATCCCATCTAATACAGAGATATCGCATTATCTGACATTGCTTCATGGCTAGGACAAAATAATGGTTGGCTTAATTGTGACTATAAATGTTTGTATCTTTGAACCTACAGACGAGACAGTCCTTAGAGAGTCCTTCTCATCCCACAGTGTGATGCACACATTGCACTGTGCACTATCTACATTTCAATAATAGGCTTGTGACTGCTTTACAAAGTTTCACAGCTGATTACAATAGAAACAATGAAGATGAATGAATTGCTATTTGGCTATAAAAATATAACATGATGGACCTCCCTCTCAGGAGAGGACATTTCAGACTGACTCATCTCATTTGTTATAGCCCCAGCAGGAGGCAGGGCATGCGTCCTGCTAGAGAGAAGCGCGAGATGCGTCCCGCGCATGCGCAGTTGGATCGGGATCAAGGTAAGGTTCCTGGGGGGGATTCACACAGCGGGGCATCCCGTTTTTGGATGCCCCGCAGGGACGGATCGGCTCGGCCCGGGAATCTTATAGATTCCCGGGCCGGGGAGGGTGTTGGTCCACTTTAATGGTTTCTATTGTTATCAGCTGTGATACTTTCTAAAGCAGTCATGAGCCCAATTGGAATTCAGATTACAGTGTGCATCGCACTCTGATGGAAAAGACTCTGTTGAGCTTGAGAAAAAAAATATATAAATATATATATTATAGATAAAATAATTATATAAATATTTCTATTATAACCTGTTTGTTCTATGCCCCGGGGTATCCTATTTGAGATGCCCCTCTGGGAAAAACACTCACTCACCATTTGTTACTTGGCCAGCCATCCCACGGTGCATGTACGAGCTCTCCTTTAATCACCTCACCACCTCTGGCTGTGCTCGCCCATGCCAGATATTTAGATAGGCCTGGTGCATGTGATCGAAGCAGCTGCAGGGTTGCGGGGAATGCTGCTGTGGCCCTCACATGCTGAATGTCTTCTAGAATCTACTTTGTCTCGGTCCCTCAGCGAGCCTGAAGCTGGGTCCTGCTTCCAACCAGCTTCAGGACCCCCTGGCTTCAAGTCTGCACCCGGGACCTGTCTTGAATCCGCACCGGGGACCAGTGAAACTTGGCCAACCATTTGGATCCCTACCCCTATGGACTCTAGCTCCACAGTGGATCCTGAAGGTGGGATTAATACCCAGATTTTGGACATTTTTAATTTCATGGACTAGAATTTCTTTTGTTTGGTCTTGCTCTCTGGGGAAATTTTTTTTTGTTTCGTTCAGAGGAGCGTTCAGGAGCCTGCTCCTGAGAGAGGGGGTAATGTTAGAACCCTGGGTTCGGCTGATGCCCAGCTGGTGGCTGGGGTCAATTACCCCATCTGCAGTACCGGTAGCCACCAGCTGGTGTCAGCAGAGCTCTGGCTGCTCACCCTATCTGCCGTCCCATCAGCATCAGCAGAGCCCTGGATGCTCTCTCCCCATCATCTGCTGCATCTGGTATATGGAGCCATTTAAACCGGACCTTCACCATGATTTAATGAAAAGCCCAAACTCTTAAAAAACAATTCCTCGGCATCTAAAATTAATATATTTTACGTGCTTAGTCACTAATTTATTATACTTTCCCCCACTGGGCTGCAACTCTGTTCGGGAATTTAGGATACGGGCGCCGCCATCTTGACTCAGAAGCATCACACTTACTGAGGAGAGGAGAGTGGGATAAGGTACAGGGGGGCGGGTTATAGCTGTGCTTTGCTCAGACAGAGCAGAGCTGGGGTCAGGGAAAGGTCAGCAGTCCCAGAATGCAGAGCAGCACAGTCACTTCCTGTTTGCAGGCACTTCCTGTTTGCAGGCTGCCTGCAAAAATGGCAGCTTCCATAAGCCGCCATCTTGGATGTTTAAAGGCTTATAAAATGCAGTAGATGCAGGTAGTATGATTTTTAATGTGAGCAATCTGTATGTACAGGGTGTGGGAAACATATAAGATAGGCTCTTATTTAGAGTGAAGGTCCGCTTTAAGTAGGATCCTGGTGCAGCAGGATTTTGTTTGTTTGCTTGTGTGTTTTGTCTGGTGATCTGAACTAAAGTCTGTACCTGTACCTACCGGAGTCTGGAGACTGCCGGCATCTGTCATAAGGCCCTTGGGTGAGTGCACCAGCACCTTAGGGTTTTTATTTTTGTTATTAGGTATTTTGTTAGTCTTATTTATGTATCTGAATATAAGATCTTTTTGTTTTCCTTTTCCTTTATTAAAACCTTTAATTACATTTTGTTTGTTGTGTCTTTGCTCTGGCCAAACTTTCTGCTCCCTGGCGGAGAGTTCATATTGGAGAACTCTCCGGCCTGACAATATAGGTTTTGGATTGGTCCTCTACTACTTCCTGACATGACGATCTATTACATCGTGTTCAAATTGAGCTTCAGGCAATGTGTTAATTCCATCTAAAGTGTTAAGAAACTTCTTAAAAGCGGTTTTGCATATGTTGAAGGGAGCAGTTTCAAAATAGGGTCTTGTCTGGGGGGTTCGGACATATAGTCCTCTTTAAATCCTAAATCTCACTGTGGTGGGAAGGAGTTAGGTAATATGTACAGTGGTTATGCTTTAACACGGCTCATATTTGCACACAAGGAATCACTAGAAAGCGCTAACAATAAACAACTGAAAAGAAATTACCTAGCTGGTTAGTCTCCTGCTTGTACTGCTTTTCGTGTGACTCTAGATATTCCCACTCTTCCATAGAGAAGTAAACTGCAACATCCTCACACTTTACTGGCACCTGAAAGAGAAATTACTCAGAACATTAAAAAAGAACTCCGTATATTATAAATGCCTGAAGTATGGTACCATTTTTTTTTCTGTACAGTGGAGCAAAACCCATTTCTGGGCGCTTTGCTTATGTTCCTGGTTACCCCCTCTATCCCCCCAACTTGCAGCTGGCTCAGCAGAAGTTGTTCACCGCCAAGGTCACACCCACCGTTCAGCTTGCCAATTAGCTGACCTAAGGGGGGCACGCACCATCCCTGGCACGCCATTCAGAAAGGTGTAGCGTGCACATAGCTACAGGGGAGCCTGGGGTGTGACGGCTAGCGATTGCAGTGTTGCAGGAGCCGCTGATTAAGGCGAGTATACCATGACTCCCACAGCGGGGCATACCCCTATAAAATGCACCGGAGGTAGGCTAGAGGCCAGCCCTGGAATCTTTTAGATACCAGGGCCATGCCTCATGGGTTTTCATTTTCTTTAAAATTAAAATACAACTCTGTGATGACTCACCTGTAGAATTGGTATTATACGTATACAGCACGTCCTGTTCCAGAAGATATTCCTTACTCTTGGGTTATACATCCAATAGATGGCGCTGGACTGCAGAGACAGAAAAGTGGCTCCTCCCGGCCCTATATACACCAGGGACCTCCCACAAAATCCCCAGTATTGAAAAGCAGTTAAAATGAGACCGGGAGAACTATAACCAATATATAAGAACAATCACCATAAAGAGGTAACTAAAGATAATGATAACAAGCGTGGGGTGGAACAGGACGTGCTGTATACGTATAATACCAATTCTACAGGTGAGTAATCACAGAATTGTATTATTCTAAGTATACAGCACGTCCTGTTCCAGAAGATATTCCTTACTCTTGGGACATCCAATAGCAGTGTCCGTAAGGTAGGGTGGGATCCCCAAAAGTAACAGCAGACAGTTTAAACCACTGCCGTCTGCAGAACTTTGCGGCCAAAAGCAGCATCAGCTGAGGCCCTAACATCAGCCTTGTAAAACTTAGAAAAAGTATGAACAGAAGACCAAGTGGCGGCCTTGCAAACTTGTTCAACAGAAGCTTGGTGCTGAAAAGCCCAAGAGGCACAAATAGCATGAGTAGAATGAGCAGTAAGGCGGAAGGTAGGCTCCTTCCCCTTAGCAGAGTAGGCCTGTATCACAGCCTGACGGATCCACTTGCTGATAGTGGACTTAGCAGGAGCCAGACCCTTCTTAGGTCCAGACGGAAGCACAAAGAGAGCGTCGGTCTTCCTGAAGGATTCATTAGCCACCAGATAGAACTTCAGAGTCCTAACCACATCCAGAGAGTGTAAAACTCTCTCCTTAGAAGGACTAGGATTAGGACACAGAGAAGGCAAAACAATGTCCTGATTGAGATGAAAGGCAGAAACAACCTTAGGCAGAAAATCTGGCTTAAAACGAAACACCACCTTGTCCTGGTGTCTCTCAAAATAGGGAGGCTTGATAGAAAACGCCGCCAACTCAGAAACACGCCTCACAGAAGTGATAGCCACCAAAAAGACAACCTTAAGCGTAAGAATGGACAAAGGTGCTCAAAGGGAGACCCCTGCAGGGCAGATAAGACCAAGTTCAAGTCCCAGACTGGTAACATAGGCTTACGTGGGGGACGCAAGTGAGTAACCTCCTGGAAGAAGGTCTTGGCCAGGGGATGCTGAGCAAAGGATCTTTGGAAAAAAATAGCCAAAGCAGAAACATGGCCTTTCAGAGTACTGAGCTGAAGACCCAGATCCAAACCATGTTGCAGAAACTCCAGAATCCTAGGAATAGAAAACACACGGCAGGGAAGCAAATTAGACTCGCACCAGTCAATGCAAGTACGCCAAACCCTGTAGTAGATGGAAGAAGAGGACCTTTTCCTAGCCCTGATAATGGTATTTACAACCGAGGCAGGCAGCCCTTTTTCCATCAAGATGGAGGTTTCAACAGCCAGGCCGTCAAAGCCAGCGTTTGTAAATTGAGGTGGCGTAGGTGCCCCTGAGTGAGCAGATCTGGAACCCATGGTCTACTGCCAGCTGCACGATGTCTGCGAACCACACTCTTCTTGGCCAACAGGGGGCCACCAGTATGGCTGGCACCCTTTCCTGAGCTATCTTGTGCAGCACCCTGCCCAGCAGGGGAAAAGGGGGAAACACATACAGAAGCTGAAACCTCTTCCAAGACATTGCCAGGGCATCCATGGCCAGGGCCAGAGGATCCTGGGACAGAGAGACAAAGACTGGAAGCTTGTGATTGTGACGGGACGCAAACAGATCCACATCCGGCTGACCCCAGCGGTGGCACAGGGAGCGAAACACCCTGCTGCTGAGGGACCATTCTCCCAGGCGAGAGGTCCCCCTGCTCAGAGAGTCTGCCTCCAGATTCTCCACCCCCGGGATGTACACAGCTGAGATGCAGGGAACATTTTCCTCCGCCCAGGACAGTATCAGGGACACTTCCTTGCTCCGGGTCCCTCCCTGATGATTGATGTAGGCAACCGCCGTCTGGTTGTCCGAGCGGACCTGAACAGCCCGACCCCGCAGGTGTGGGGTTAAGTGGGCGAGCACCAACCTGATCGCCCTCAATTCCAGAATGTTGATAGGGGCATGGGCCTCCTGAGGGCCGCACTGACCCTGGAATTTCAGGAACTTCCAAAAGCCCCCCAACCTGTCAGACTGGCATCCGTGGTGACAGTTTCCCAGCAGGGGGCCAGAAAGGATCTGCCCACCAGCAGGTTCCTTGAGTCCAGCCATCACGATAGAGACCACCTGACCAGAGGGGACAGGACAAACACCTGATCCAAGGACACAGGGTCCCGATCCCATTCTGACAAGAGGTGAAGCTGAAGAGGCCTCATGTGAAACTGAGCATACGCCTCGAAGCAGGACACCATCAGGCCCACCAGCTGCATTCCCTGCCTGATGGATGGATGGATGAGGACAAGAAAGAAGGAGCTGAGCTTTCTCTTGAAGACTCTCCACCTTCTGCTGAGGAAGAAAGATCTTGACCTGAGATGAATCCAGAATCATGCCCAGAATGGACTTCACCATGGAAGGAGACAGGGAAGATTTGGGGTGATTGATCACCCAGCCGAATGACTCCAGTGTGGACACCACCCTCTGAGTATCCAGCTCTGCCTGATAAAAGGACCGAGAAGCGATAAGTATGTCGTCCAAGTAGGGAAGAATGCGAATGCCCTGAGATCTCAGCAGGGCCATCACTCCTGCCAGCACCTTGGTGAATACCCTGGGAGCCGAGGTGAGACCGAAGGGCAAGGACACAAATTGGTAGTGTTGATCCTCCAGAGCGAACCTGGGGAATCTCTGATGACCTGGAAAAATAGGTACGTGAAGGTAAGCATCCTTGATGTCTACAGAGGTCATGAAGTCCCCTGGGCGTAAGAAAGCTACAGCTGAGCACAGAGTCTCCATGCGAAAGTGTCTGAATCTGACAAATTGTTGAGGTGCTTCAAATCCAGGATGGGTCTGATGGACCCATCTTTTTTGGGGACGATGAAAAGATTGGAGTAATAGCCTTTGCCCCTTTCCCTCAAGGGCACCCGGCAGATGACACCCAGTTCCACAAGGCCTTGGACAGCCAGGGACAAACCCTGAGCTGACAGGGGGTTTTCTGCCATCCGGGATTTGATGAATCTTGGGGGCGACCAGGCTGCAAACTCTATATTGTAACCGGAGGATACTACCTCCTGAATCCACCGTGTCTGAGACATGACGCCTCCATACATGAGCCAAGAGCCAAAGCCGTCCCCCCACCCGGATGGTTGAGGGTGCCCCTTCATGCCTGAGGGGGCTTGGGGGAGGACTTAGGCTTGGGACCCCAAGAGGGGCCAGGGCAGCCACGTCCTCTGCCCCTGCCCCAAGAATCTCCACGGGTTCCAGCAAAGGAAGCTCCCCGTCCAATTCTGGAGCCCCTGAAGGAAGGAGAAAAGGCACCTGAACCCCGAAAGGACCGGGGCTGCCTTCTACGCTGAGGTAACTTGCCTCCCTTAGCAAACAAGTCCAGACGTTCCCCAAAGAGGCGTAGCCCCTTGAAGGGAAACCCAGTGAGAGCCTTCTTAACAGCATTGTCAGCTGCCCACTGGCGCAGCCAGACCGAGCGGCGTATCGCCACCAACAAGGCAGATGCCCTGCCACACATTCTGATGCTATCATCCAAGGCAGAGAGGACATATGCAACAAATTCCTCACAACGTAGAAGAGCTCTATACTCTTCACTACCAGCATCATCAGGGGCCCCATCTAAGAGACTCCTTAAAAGGCTTTTAATAGCAACAGCCGAAATGGCAGAGGCACAGACCGGACGCAGCGCGGTCCCCACACAGGCAAAGGCATGGCAAGCCAGCTGCTTAATGCGCCTGTCCTACACATCCTTCAGTGTAGTAGAGTCAGGGGAATGCATGACGAACTGGTGCATCCACCTCGGGAGGACATGACCACCGTTTAACCATTTCAGCAGGTAAGGGATACCTCTTATCCCAACTCTTTGGCAACCCGGGGAGCCGGCTAGGCCATTCCCACTCCTTGAGCACCAGATTATTAAAATGAGTTTGGTCAGGAAACTCCGAGCGTGGTTTAACAGTATGAAACAGTTCCCCTTTCTGCCACGTAGCCAAGGCAGGAGGAGAGATACAGAGTACTTCAAAAATTTTAACTAAAAGCCTGTCAGTATCATCTGAAGCCCATGGGTCAGACCCAGAATCGGCACCATACACCCTAGATTGTTCCTCAGATGATTCTGAATCAGAAAATAATTCCCCCTCTTCCAGGGGGGTATAACCAATAACGTCAAAAAATTCCTCAGCCTCCATAGGAAAGAGGGAAACACCAGGTGATAAATGCCGCTTCTTAGCAGAAGCCTTACGCGGGCCAGAGCCAGCAATATGTCTCTCAATGCTGGCCACCCGTGCAGCCAAATCAGGTTGAGACTCCCCACTGGTATGCACCTCACTAGGAGTCAGATGTAAGCATGGGGGGGTAGGCGAAGCCTGAGGGGGCGCAGGCCCAGCCACTGGTAACCCAGACTGCAGCGCAAGCGTCTGCTGGGCGCAGGGTACACACACCCTGACATCATCACTTATAGGGGATACCCCACACGCCACACACAGCCGGGCTTGTCCCGAAGGAACCCCGAGCACATTATCCTGAGAAGCCTCCTTATGGTGATTATTGTGGCACAATAGGCCAATTGGGATTGACGCCAATAAGGCTACCTGGGATGCCCCAATAGCCCACTAGGGAAGTGGGAGATATACAATACAAAAGCCCGCCAATAAGGGGTTAACGCTAAAAGGGAATAGGACCGGGAGAAACCACTAAAAGTTTGACCCGCCTGTAAGACATAAAGCAAAGATCCTGTAAGCATAATAAAACGAAGGTACAAGTAAAAGCCAGCTCGCAGGGGCACTTACGGACCGCGATAGGGAGACGCCAGACACGCAGCACAGGAGCTCCAAAATGGGGCCTGCATATACCTCGAGGGGCGGACCGCGGAGAAGTGATGCGGAAAACGTCATCCGCAAGGCCCGCCCCCCCCAAAGAGCGCGAAAGCGCGCCCCCGTGACAAGGCCAGCCAATGACGGCACAGCAGCGCCTGAGGCGATGTAGCCGCCATCCGCGGAGCGGAGTATAAGCGTGCGGCGTATAATACAATCAGTGCAAAGCAAAACATGAAAACACGCATATATACACCCCCCCCCCCCCCCGAGATCTACACAGGGGCAGCAAAGGGGAAGCAGTGGACCACCTAAAAACTGAGGGGACAGGGGGCGAAGGGCACATGGCCGCGGGAGGGGCATGCCATAAGGCTCACCACGGGCCTGAACCGCCTACCCTTTGGTAGGTGACTGCGGTAGAAGCAGTGCTCCTTAGCACCTAGCAGCGGTGCTGCCTACCATCACCTGACCAGCGCAGCCTAAGCTGGGAGGCAGTGAAAAGGAACGGGTGGGAATAGACCTACAGGGCCGCAGGCTAATAAGCCCCGCTCACCTGTGAGTAGAAAGAGCCATCTTCTAGTCATCGCAGCCCAGACTGCAGAGAAGAACTGGGGATTTTGTGAGAGGTCCCTGGTATATATGGGGCCGGGAGGAGCCATTTTTCTGTCTCTGCAGTCCAGCGCCATCTACTGGATGTATAACCCAAGTGTAAGGAATATCTTCTGGAACAGGACGTGCTGTATACTTAGAATACTACTGTAGGGCTCTAGCCCTTGCAACTGTAGCATCCCTATGCAGACTCTGATTGGCTCACAGGGTAAAAAGGAAAAACCCAATAGGCCCTTGTCACAGGGGCCCCTTTGAGGGCCTTCATCACCAAAACCTGAACCATGTATAGGATATTTGTGGCATCCCAAGAGCATGCACAGAGACCATACAGTCTGGCATAATGTCTCTGTGCATGTACCCTGAATATAAGCCAGTGATACTTGCAGCTATATGTGGGGTGGGCCCCAGAGTAAGGCCACTGTCCCTATACAGTACCTCTGGTCTAGAGTGGGTAATAAAGCGGATCAAAAGAAAGGGACTTACCTTTCTGGCACAGGTCCGGATTTTCCAGCAGCACACAGCAGACTGCTACTCGTCTTCCTCAGGGTTTATGTAGCTTGAAAATCTGCACTACAAAAACCAATTGGAAGCTGCGGACGTTTGGCTGAGGACCGAAGACACCAACAGGGCTGGCCCCAGGTTTATTGTGGGCGATAGAGGGCCCTTGCGGTGAATTATGACACTCCACGCATGGCAATGGTTGCATGTATGGGGTATGTTGCCAAAGAATAAAAACAAAAAAAAAAAATAATAGAAGGAATAAACAGAAAAAATAAAGCAGAAAAGTAAGAGAAAAGGAATGAATGAAAGAAATAAAAATAAATAAATGTAAAGAAACAAAGAAAGAACGAGTGACAGCAACAATAAAAATTAACGAATGATGGAAGCAAAGAAAGAATAAAAGGAACACCTAAAAAAAACAAGGGAGAGAGAGAAAGAAAAAGAGAGGGAGAGAGCGCAAGAGCGAAAAAAAAAGAAGGAACGAAGAAAAGGAATGGCAGAACGGGCGGGGTGTAGTGTAGTCGCCCGGCTGGTCCAGCAGAAAACAGTTCCCTGCATTGAGCTGCCAGCGGCTGTGCTTGGTGGCTTATGTGCAGTGACAGCTCTGCACCCATCACTGTAGCGTTGCTGGCGGCGGCTTTGCTGCTCTAGACTCTTTGTCCTGCCCTGTGGCGACTTTGGCTGCAGGTTTGCAAAAACAAAAAAAAGGTTTGCCCAGGCACGTGGGCAAAGACTGACCAAAGACTGAAAAGCCTCCTGGACCAGATCATAACCCAAAGGTTGGTGAAGGCCTCCTTTGCAGGCAAGTGGTGGAGCTGTGAGCCCATTACACCCCCCTCTTACTTCGGCCCTGCCTGCAATCAGAAACTCCCCTCATCGCTGGATCCGTGCCCTCACCACAGCCCTCAATTCCTGCGTTGCCCATTTAACAGTGTTTCTGTGCCAGCTGCCATTCCCTCACCATGACTCACAGGAGAGCGGCAACGCCCCCTCTCCAATCACAATAGAGGGGAGGAGTGTCAGGCCTTAGCACCCCCCCCTCCAATGCTATGAATAGAGAGGGAGTGGCAGCACACCTCTGATTGATGCCTGGTTGTAAGCCCGGCACCCCATCAATCTGGCCCTGGACGTAGCACCGATCAGCTGTGGGGGACAAAAGGTAAGTACCATTTTGTTGTTTTTTTTATTTGGCTACTGAATCACTTTAAGCAGCTCACCAGGATGAATCCTCTGCATGGCAAACAACAATTTGCTTTTACACTTAGCCTGAAGCAGAACAATACCCAGGAATGTGACAGTCCTCGGTTTTGTCCCAGTCCATCGAGGCATTCTGAATTGGGATACCCCACTATATAAAACCCGTCACATTTGCGGGCTCTTGTCCAATCAGAGCCATCTGCTGTGACTACATCATTCGGCACGCAGCGCTTATTTTTTTAAAATAGGGAGCGCAGTCTGCTGCATCACCCGGCAGCGTGCACGTTCCCACCCCAGCCTATCTGAAAGGAGGGGGGAAAGGTGAGCTTTTACGGGCGCCCGGGGAGTTTCACACCACGGGACAACCTGAATCTTTTGGATTCCAGGACCGGGCTGGGTTGGTTTTGTTCTGCTTTAAGCGTGTTGGGCGACATATTTGTGTCATTGCTAGACCTCTAACTGAACTATCCCTGAACCTTCTTCTCTGGGCCAGACTACAGGAGAGGTAGTGGAAAAGGGTTAGTCGTTTTCCTCTAAACCACACCCCAAAAGTAAACCACACCCACTGGCTCCTCCTCCAACTGACACCTATGAGGTCGTATTCTCCTCACCTCACTGGTCAGCAGTTGTAAAATGCGGTTGGTGAGTCCCACAATCACCTTCTGGGTTTTGTCCTCGATTTTCTGAAGACTGAAGGAGAGCTCAGCGCACCCTGCTGCCGATTGATGGCCATTGCTATTGTTCCCAGTGGCTTGGAGGCTGAAGACGCACTGGTCCTCACTAACCCTCCTCACAACACAAAAATCCTGCAAGAAAAAAAAAAAAAGTCACAAGATCATTTGTCATCAATGAATAATATATAGATTTTTTTTTTTCACTAATTGTGAACTGTGGCTCCATCTACTGGTATATTTGTAGCACATTTAGAAGAAAAAAAAAAGCACACCATTGGGTTAATAGAACTATTTGGGGGGGGGGCCCTATGGACCTCTGGCTCAGGGGGTGCCAAGGGGACAGGGGGAAAGTGGTCCAGTAGTATGAGTCCCTACTCTGTTTATTACAATTGAAGAAGGGGGGGGGGGGAAGTTTAATTGTGTAGAAGCATCCCCATAAGACCAGATGTCTAACACAAAGGGGTTATTTAGCTCAACTTTATCGTAACAAAAAATTTGTAAAGGTTTCAGGAGGGTTTCATCAGTGGCCTAACTAAATGTGACGGGGCCCTGGTGCAAAAATTAAATGGGGCCCTTTCAAGGCTCATGCAGTGACTTTTCTGTCTTTTAAATCAGTTGGATGCAGCTAGACAACTAATAGCTGAAACAGCTGAGAGGAATGCTGCTTCCTTTATCCAAATGATGGGCCCCAGTGACGTACTGGGCCCCGGTGCGGTCACACCCCCTGCACCCCTTATATAGTTACGTCCCTGGGATTCATATTAAAATATAGGTCATTGTAGTGGACCATGCAAGGCCATAAAAGGCACCGCTCTTATTAATAGGGATAAAGTCAGACTGGTCTATCAGAGCACAAGATGATCCTCCAGTGAGCCTCAAGCACCGACCCAGGGCCACCATCAGGACAGTGCAGGAGATCCGAGACTAACACGTCTGGTGGGCACCAAATCATAGGTGTCCCTCCCAAGTGTTCCAGATTGGGAGGGACTGCGCCCCTTGTTGTTCTCATTTGTCCCTCTTTGAGGTGTAACATGCAGATCTGCAGCAATAAATTATTCATTTGCCTATTCAAAGTGTCTCTATTGTTGTAACTTTTACACTCTATCAAAAAAAAATTCTTACATTTATTCAATTACAATTTGAATAAATGTAAGAAAATGTTTTTGATAACAGTGTTGCTACTTCATTTCTGGATTGGTAATGTGTGCGCACCTTAAACCGGACCTTTAATGAAAAGCCCAAACTCTTAAAAAACGGTTCCCCAGCATCTAAAATTAAAATATTTTACGTTTTTAGTCACTAACTTATTATTCTTTCCCCCACTGGGCTGCAACTCTGTTCAGGAATTTAGGATACGGGCGCCGCCATCTTGACTCAGAAGCATCACACTTACTGAGGAGAGGAGAGTGGGATAAGGTACAGGGGGGCGGGGTATAGATGTGCTTTGCCCAGACAGAGCAGAGCTGTGGTCAGGTAAAGTTCAGCAGTCCCAGAATGCAGAGCAGCACAGTCAGGAGGCACTTCCTGTTTGCAGGCTGCCTGATAAGATGGCGGCTTCCATAAGCCGCCATCTTGGATGTTTAAAGTCTCGTAAAATGCAGTAGATGCAGGTAGGATGATTTTTAATGTGGGCAATCTGTATGTACAGGGTGTGGGAAACATATAAGATAGACTCTTATTGAGAGTGAAGGTCCGCTTTAATTAGAATTATACAGTAGTCATTTTGGGGTTTAAGGGGTGGAAACCCCGTAGAAGGATGCAGCAAACTAATTCTGTGAAAAGTCTGAAAATGCAAGGGATGTGCTGGATTATGAATTAATATACAATTGTCCCTCTTTCCCACTCTGAAAAGTTGGTAGATATGCATGTGTCCCTCTGTGTCTCAGCAGACCTAAGCCCTGATCCACATTTACTCTAGAAAAACCTATCCTCTCACATGGTCAGTGAGCCCTGCATTAGAGGGATTCACCTTTTTCAAGCAGAGCTACATTGCACCGGGGGGGGGGATAGGAAATGACTTCACACGTGTGACTGCTGCATCTCCTCCAATAGGAAACCTGCTTTCCCAGGAATCTTTAATGGACATCCTGAATAGGGATACGTGGGGATGACTTACCCCCTGCACACAATGAATGCAGCTGCATGGCAGGCAGCAGGGGGTAAGTCAGGCAGTGCCGAATATTATCAGAAACTCCTTGCCTTCTGGAGTGTATGCCCACCTAAAGGGGAAGTCCCCTTTCAGGACTTTTGCTTTAGAGTGGACCAAAACCTGATTCCCTCCCTTCGCTTAGTGAAACCCCCCGCAATTCTAATCTCGGAGCCCACGGGCAATGCGGGGCCAGCGGTAGCAGCATCACTTGCATCTCTTCCACACTCGCCGCAACTGAACGGCCCCAGCGTGGCCACACCCGCCGCAACTGAACGGCCCCAGCGTGGCCACACCCGCCGCAACTGAACGGCCCCAGCGTGGCCACACCCGCCGCAACTGAGCGATCCGAGCGTGGCCACACCCGCCGCAACTGAACGGCCCGAGCATGGCCACACCCGCCGCAACTGAGCGGTCCGAGCGTGGCCACACCCGCCGCAACTGAACGGCCCGAGCGTGGCCACACCCGCCGCAACTGAGCGATCCGAGCGTGGCCACACCCGCCGCAACTGAGCGATCCGAGCGTGGCCACACCCGCCGCAACTGAACGGCCCGAGCATGGCCACACTGTACCCTCCAGCTAAGACCAATTCTGCATGTTGTGTCACTGTAATGCTAAAGCCTCAGCATCATGGCTGTCAGGGGCCATACCAAACCTGCCACAGTACCTGCCCCTACTAAAACTACTGTAAAGTGGACCTAGAACCAGGGTTTTCTCTATCCTGGTGATGGGTATGTCAGACTCAAGGGCCAGCACAGCAATCTAAAAGATTCCAGAGCTCTGATTGGATGAGATACCGTACATGCACAACAGGACTGGGGAAAGATGAGTTTTTCTGGGCAATATGGGGGGGGGGGGCTTCATACCGTGGGGATGCCCAAGGGTTTTGTTTCGCTTTAAGATTGGCCATATCCACCGTTGATTATGATCTGTCCCTTAAATGCCATCACCTCAGCTGGGAAGCACACTGGGGGCGGGGCTCAGCAGCTTGTGGGATGGCCATAGTCTAATATTCACGGGTGATTTTTGGCCCCAGCCTGCCAACCCTCCTCACCTCCACCGCCAGCAGACAGATGATCTCCAGGGCGTGATTCAGGACCGCTTCTGCCACACAACCGCTTTCGATCGCCATGTTTGCCAATCTGGGTAAACTCCTCCTCCAGCAGACACGGGTGGGTTTCCCTGCTCGGCCTCAACACTCTGCAGGGAGACAGAACAGGTTACATGAAATAGACTGTCTTTACTGATAGAAGATGTACCAGGGCTGGCAGGAGAGGGGGCATGCTTTGGTGGGGGGGGGGGGGGGTCTAGGCTCAACTGCCATATCTAAATTCTGATAGACATGGACACTAAAAAAAAACCTACATGGTTCTTTAAAGCTTCAAAACCAGCCCTGAAGTCTATGAGACTCCAGGGCTGGCTGATTCCCTTTCCCTGGGGCATCCTGAACTGGGATACCCCACTCTGTGGAGGCCCTGCATTCACTCCATTAAGTGTAGCTTGTCAATGAGCCAAGGACACATGTCTGGCCGGCAACACGACATCACTTGCATCCCACAAAGCTGTGTGTGGCCATGTTGGCTGCAACTAAAGGGCTGTGTGTGTGGCCGTTCAAAGCCAGAGTATGTTGGTTATACCACGCGCCACAGATGTGTGCAGCTGGGGATTCCATTCAGCTTCTGAAGCCAACTGGACGAGAGCTGTGTCTGTGCCGTGGGGTCCAGGAAAGGCAAGAAAGACACGCTAATAATGGGGTTTCACACAGTGGAGAGTCCCGAACCAAGATGCCACCGATGAACTAGACCAAAACCTGGGATAGTGAAAATCATGGATTTTGGTCCACTTTAAACCGAACCAACACCCATCAATTTCCCCCAAAACCGGTCTTGGTCCATTCGGGGGGGGGGGGGGGGTCATCCCAATTATCAGGTCCCCCCCCCCTCGATCAAGCCCAGTGATTTTCTGAGGGAGAACACCTGTAACATTCTTGGGTGTGCACTTTGCTGGCTACCGGCCAAGAATGGTACATGTGACCACCGCCAGCCAAGCACGTGGTTGCATTGCATTGAAGGGGCGAGGCGACAGGTAAGATTTAGGGGGCACCATGAGATCGCTGAAAAGCTATGTCTGGCGGTACTTCACACACTGGGGCATCTCAAACTGGGGGGGGGGGGGTTTAACTGGACCTAGGGTCTTATATAATAATGCTAGATCCAGGTTTGGTCCCCATCTTGCAATGATAACCAAACAAGGGACTTGTCACCTGTTCACACTGCACATCTCCTGGGGTTCCCAGCAGCAGCTGATGAAGTTATCCCAGATTTCTGAGTCACCCAATCACTGCGCAGCAGCACTGACCAGGTGACCCCGTTACTCAAGCTCAGTGTGCTCACTGGGAAACATGCTACACAGGTACAAAGTTATCTGTGCTATTACTAAAGTGAACCAAAACCAGGAATTTTTACTATCTCAGGTTTTGGTCTGTTCCCCTGGGATGCCCCCCGCCGCACAGGCGCGGCTCTCCTCCTGGGATTCAGTCCAGCTTCTCCAGCCGCACATTAATATGCATTTCTCAAGGTAAGCATATTCGGGGGACTGGGGGGGTCACACAGAGGGGAATCCAAGATCTAGAAGCCCCAGGGAGAGGGAATGAGGTCTACTATTATCCCAGTTGCAAGGGGAGAGGACGGCGGAGTCTAAGGGCCCTTTGTGCGTTTCTACCCTTTTGTGTACCAATGTGTCCTGGCAAATCACAATAAACCAAGTAAAACAAATGTGGGATGCACCACATAGAATACGGCAGGGCTGGATTAAGTGTGGTGGAGGCCCCTGGGCACAAAATCTGGTGGAGGCCCCAGATACAGTAATTTTTTTGCTCTAAAATAATAGTCCAGCCAAGTAACTGATTGGTGGTTGTCTGGCACCCGCCTACTTACTGGAACGTCAAATCGAGTCCCTTGTGCCCCCCTTGTGCGGGTGTGCGCTGCTCGGGAACTCCTGCTTTGCCATTCTGGGCGGGGGTTGTAGTCACCCGGCTGGTCCAGCAGATATCAGTTCCCTGCATTGAGCTGCCAGCGGCTGTGCTTGGTGGCTTATGTGCAGTGACAGCTCTGCACCCATCACTGTAGCGTTACAGATGGCGGCTTTGCTGCTCTAGACTCAACATCCTGCCCTGTGGCGGCTTTGGCTACAGGTTTACTAAAACAAGAAAAGGCTTGCCCAGGCATGCAGGGGGCCTCCACTGCCGCCGATAGCTTCATCAACAAAACTACAGTGGAAGCCCCCCGCATGCCTGGGCAAGCCTTTTCAGTCCCTGTGGCCAGTCAGACCAAAGATGGAAAAGCCTCCTGGACCAGACCATGACCCAAAGGTTGGTGGAGGCCCCCTTTTCCGGGAAAGTTGTGGAGGCCCTGGGGCGTGCACCCCTTGCGCCCCCCTCATAATCCAGCCCTGGAATACGGCACAACACAAATTGATACAAACATGCCAAGTCAATAAATACAAGGTTTAAAACATAGAAACATTTGCACACAGAAAAAGGGTCAAAGCAGGGAGGTGGGAGTAAAGTGCAGTGCTAGCCGATCTCAAAAAACAGTTCACACAGGAGCCCAGTTATTTAACTGATATCTGACTCATATCTGCTTATCAAACAGGGTCAATACCAAAAATAACTAAACTAAGGAAGTGGAAGTGTATTTACGGAGCGTGTGGCTTCTGGGTGGTCCTTTGCAGGTTGAAGGTGGATGGCGCTGCCTTGATCCTGTGACATTGTATTTGGCCTGGCACCTTCAGGGGCCCACTGAGGCTCACACTTGGCCATGGTATTATTTTACAGTCGACCTGAACCACCGAATGCTGGGTGCTGTGTGCAGACCTGCTAATGGCTGGCAACATGGGATGATCAGCAACATTGGAGAAGGTGGCCTGAAATGGAGGGCAATTGATGGAAGCTCGGAAGGTGGCTGAAGGGCACTTGGTGGCAGTAGAGAATTCAACAAGGACTAGAGGATGATTGGTGGCTATAGAGAATTCAACAAGGACTAGAGGATGATTGGTGGCTATAGAGAATTCAACAAGGACTAGAGGATGATTGGTGGCTATAGAGAATTCAACAAGGACTAGAGGATGATTGGTGGCTATAGAGAATTCAACAAGGACTAGAGGATGATTGGTGGCTATAGAGAATTCAACAAGGACTAGAGGATGATTGGTGGCTATAGAGAATTCAACAAGGACTGGAGAATGATTGGTGGCTATAGGGAAGGCAACAAGGACTAGAGGATGATTGGTGACTATAGGGAAGGCAATAAGGACTAGAGGACAATTGGTAGTTATAGGGAAGGCAACAAGGACTAGAGGATGATTGGTGGCTATAGAGAATTCAACAAGGACTAGAGGATGATTGGTGGCTATAGGGAAGGCAATAAGGACTAGAGGATGATTGGTGGCTATAGGGAAGGCAACAAGGACTAGAGGATGATTGGTGACTATAGGGAAGGCAATAAGGACTAGAGGACAATTGGTAGCTATAGGGAAGGCAACAAGGACTAGAGGATGATTGGTGGCTATAGAGAATTCAACAAGGACTAGAGGATGATTGGTGGCTATAGGGAAGGCAATAAGGACTGGAGGATGATTGGTGGCTATAGGGAAGGCAACAAGGACTGGAGGACGATTGGTGGCTATAGGGAAGGCAATAAGGACTGGAGGATGATTGGTGGCTATAGGGAAGGCAATAAGGACTGGAGGATGATTGGTGGCTATAGGGAAGGCAATAAGGACTAGAGGATGATTGGTGGCTATAGGGAAGGCAATAAGGACTGGAGCGCATTCAGCAGCAGAAGATGACCCATTTGTGGCAGCAGAGCTAAAAGGCTACATCATGTGACACACTGCTTTGGGGCCCACCAAGTCTCTACTGCCCAAGGGCACCTAGGGCCAGCCCTGTAGTTGGCTATTCTTTCATTTTGGGATTTCTCAGTAGTTACATTTTTTGTGATTTGTTGGTATATACGTCACTTTTTGCACTTACTTATATGTATATTTTGTGAAATTATTAGTATATGTTTTATTTGGAAAATGTATTTAGTTATATTTGGTATTGATCTAGATTCATAAGCATTCAGATATCAGTTTGATAGTTGGTTCCTGTATGAGCCATCTTTTGAGATAGAATAGCAACTTTATGCCCACCTCCCTTCTTTGGCCCTTTGTTTGCAGGGAGGCATCAGAAATTCCTGGGCCCCATACAATATAAACATCAGCCCCCCCAACTGCGCAAATGACACGTATTTTGCATTGCTGTAAAAAATCTATACGTTTTAGGGGAGTTTGGGATGAGGAACATCAGACCTAAAATCAAATCAACCCCCCCCATCGACCCCTACTTACTTTTTGTGTGTAGCCACTGTGGCAACATCCGGCTGCTTCGGGGCCCAATCCTCATCCCCACCGCTGGTTTAGCCGTCACTATTTGACAAGCACAGCTTTAGCCACGCCAATCTAACAGCTCCACAAAGTCTCGCGGGAATTTGTGCGGCTCCATTACATCCCATGGCCACTGGGGAACTGGTGCCTGACGGGATGCAAGATGGCGCTGCCCCTCAGGAGGTCGCCCGGAATCCAAGGGACTTGGAATATGGATGCCCTAGGCGATCTGTGGGGTTTCACACAGCGGGGCACCCCTGATTGGCGCGCCTGAGGGGCAACGAGGGCAGAAGAGGCGCGCCTGAGGGGCAACGAGGGCAGAAGAGGCGCGCCTGAGGGGCAACGAGGGCAGAAGAGGCGCGCCTGAGGGGCAACGAGGGCAGAAGAGGCGCGCCTGAGGGGCAACGAGGGCAGAAGAGGCGCGCCTGAGGGGCAACGAGGGCAGAAGAGGCGCGCCTGAGGGGCAACGAGGGCAGAAGAGGCGCGCCTGAGGGGCAACGAGGGCAGAAGAGGCGCGCCTGAGGGGCAACGAGGGCAGAAGAGGCGCGCCTGAGGGGCAACGAGGGCAGAAGAGGTAAGTATGAGGAGGAACGAGGGGAGAAGAGGTACCCCTGATTGGTGCACCTGAGGGGAGAAGAGGCACCCCTGATTGGTGCGCCTGAGGAGCAACAAGGGCAGAAGAGGCGCGCCTGAGGAGCAACGAGGGCAGAAGAGGTAAGTATGAGGAGGGACGAGGGCTGAAGAGGTAAGTATGAGGAGGGACGAGGGCTGAAGAGGTAAGTATGAGGAGGGACGAGGGCTGAAGAGGTAAGTATGAGGAGGGACGAGGGGAGAAGAGGTAAGTATGAGGAGGGACGAGGGGAGAAGAGGTAAGTATGAGGAGGGACGAGGGCTGAAGAGGTAAGTATGAGGAGGGACGAGGGGAGAAGAGGTAAGTATGAGGAGGAACGAGGGGAGAAGAGGTAAGTATGAGGAGGGACGAGGGGAGAAGAGGTAAGTATGAGGAGGGACGAGGGGAGAAGAGGTAAGTATGAGGAGGGACGAGGGGAGAAGAGGTAAGTATGAGGAGGAACGAGGGGAGAAGAGGTAAGTATGAGGAGGAACGAGGGGAGAAGAGGTAAGTATGAGGAGGAACGAGGGGAGAAGAGGTAAGTATGAGGAGGAACGAGGGGAGAAGAGGTAAGTATGAGGAGGAACGAGGGGAGAAGAGGTAAGTATGAGGAGGAACGAGGGGAGAAGAGGTAAATATGAGGAGGAACGAGGGGGGAAAGAGGTAAGTATGAGGAGGAACGAGGGGAGAAGAGGTAAGAATGAGGAGGAACGAGGGGAGAAGAGGTAAGAATGAGGAGGAACGAGGGGAGAAGAGGTAAGAATGAGGAGGAACGAGGGGAGAAGAGGTAAGAATGAGGAGGAACGAGGGGAGAAGAGGTAAGAATGAGGAGGAACGAGGGGAGAAGAGGTAAGAATGAGGAGGAACGAGGGGAGAAGAGGTAAGAATGAGAAGGAACGAGGGGAGAAGAGGTAAGTATGAGGAGGAACGAGGGGGGAAAGAGGTAAGTATGAGGAGGAACGAGGGGAGAAGAGGTAAATATGAGGAGGAACGAGGGGAGAAGAGGTAAGAATGAGGAGGAACGAGGGGAGAAGAGGTAAGAATGAGAAGGAACAAGGGGAGAAGAGGTAAGTATGAGGAGGAATGAGGGAAGAAGAGGTGAGAAGAGGTAAGAATGAGGGGAGAAGAGGTAAGTATGAGGAGGAATGAGGGGAGAAGAGGTAAGTATGAGGGGAGAAGAGGTAAGTATGAGGAGGAACGAGGGGAGAAGAGGTAAATATGAGGAGGAACGAGGGGGGAAAGAGGTAAGTATGAGGAGGAACGAGGGGGGAAAGAGGTAAGTATGAGGAGGAACGAGGGGAGAAGAGGTAAATATGAGGAGGAACGAGGGGGGAAAGAGGTAAGTATGAGGAGGAACGAGGGGAGAAGAGGTAAGAATGAGGAGGAACGAGGGGAGAAGAGGTAAGAATGAGGAGGAACGAGGGGAGAAGAGGTAAGAATGAGGAGGAACGAGGGGAGAAGAGGTAAGAATGAGGAGGAACGAGGGGAGAAGAGGTAAGAATGAGAAGGAACGACGGGAGAAGAGGTAAGAATGAGGAGGAACGAGGGGAGAAGAGGTAAGAATGAGAAGGAACGAGGGGAGAAGAGGTAAGTATGAGGAGGAATGAGGGGAGAAGAGGTGAGAAGAGGTAAGAATGAGGGGAGAAGAGGTAAGTATGAGGAGGAATGAGGGGAGAAGAGGTAAGTATGAGGAGGAATGAGGGGAGAAGAGGTGAGAAGAGGTAAGAATGAGGGGAGAAGAGGTAAGAATGAGAAGGAACGAGGGGAGAAGAGGTAAGTATGAGGAGGAATGAGGGGAGAAGAGGTGAGAAGAGGTAAGAATGAGGGGAGAAGAGGTAAGAATGAGAAGGAACGAGGGGAGAAGAGGTAAGTATGAGGAGGAATGAGGGGAGAAGAGGTGAGAAGAGGTAAGAATGAGGGGAGAAGAGGTAAGTATGAGGAGGAATGAGGGGAGAAGAGGTAAGTATGAGGGGAGAAGAGGTAAGTATGAGGAGGAAGAGGTAAGTATGAGGAGGAAGAGGTAAGAAGAGGTAAGTATGAGGAGGAATGAAGGGAGAAGAGGTAAGTATGAGGAGGAATGAGGGGAGAAGAGCTAAGTATGAGGGGAGAAGAGGTAAGAATGAGGAGGAATGTGGGATGGCAGGGATGGTTGTTTAGACATGGGTGGGAACAGGGGGTGTAGCTAGGCGGGGGGGGGGGGGGCAGAGGGTCGGGGGGCCTGGAAACAGGTGGGGGCGCCATTTGTAATCTTTGCCCCGGGTGTCAGGAAGCCTGGCTACTCCTCTGGGTGGGAAGCCTGTGGGTAACAATTAGTAAAGCTAGGCGTTCAATGCAAGGCAGCCATTAGTGTATGGCAGCTTAGACTCTAGACTGAGGAATGTTCTTTCTATGGGAGAATGGAGGAGGAGGAAGGATTGGCGGCCTCGGGAGTTCTATACAATATGAATTATTGCAGTACTTACCCGATACAATGTCGGAACCAGGAAGCGAAGTGATGCTCAGCTGCCGGGAGCTCCGTGTTGTTTGGCTGCTAAATGTGACGTCATAGCTCCTAGCACGTGACAGCTGGGAGGGGGAGAGCAGCCTATTGCCGACCCTCAGGCGCTGCTCTGTGATTGGTGCTGCGGGCCCCCTGGTTACTCGTGTAGCCGGGTCTGGAACCCCCAGAGGGGCAGAGAGATACCATTTGTGGTATAATAGTTTTGATATAGTTTCTGCAGGAGACCAGGAGACCCTCAGTATATATATATATATATATATATATATATCCCAACAAACAATATAAGTACTTTAAATAGGCAAAGCAATCATTTATTGCTGCAGATCTGCA
Source organism: Gastrophryne carolinensis (assembly GCA_027917425.1). Lineage (NCBI taxonomy): Eukaryota > Metazoa > Chordata > Amphibia > Anura > Microhylidae > Gastrophryne > Gastrophryne carolinensis. The sequence continues at coordinate 39,505,901 of CM051235.1, read as the reverse complement.
TGTTACATGTACCTCAAAGAGGGACAAATGAGAACAACAAGGGGCACAGGGACATGGACTCAAAGAGGGACAAATGAGAACAACAAGGGGCACAGGGACATGTTCTCAAATGAGAACAACAAGGGGCACAGGGACATGGACTCAAAGAGAGACAAATGAGAACAACAAGGGGCACAGGGACATGGACTCAAAGAGGGACAAATGAGAACAACAAGGGGCACAGGGACATGGACTCAAAGAGGGACAAATGAGAACAACAAGGGGCACAGGGACATGGACTCAAAGAGGGACAAATGAGAACAACAAGGGGCACAGGGACATGGACTCAAAAGAGGGACAAATGAGAACAACAAGGGGCACAGGGACATGGACTCAAAGAGGGACAAATGAGAATAAGGGGCACAGGGACATGATTAAAGTGGACCAACACCCAGGATTTTGACTATCCTGGGTTTTGGTCCACTTCGGCGGGGCACCCCGATCGGGGGTGCCCCGCTGTGTGAAACCCCCCAGAAACCCCAAAAAACTCACCTCTCAACGCTCCCACGTGAGCGCTGCAGCCAATCCCCGCCAACGTCCAGGCGGGGATCAGGAACGTCCAGGCCGCTTCCGCCGCCGCCGCCTCCCGCGCGTCACTCTCGGCGCGCGCGCGCCCCCGCCGGCCATTCACAGAGGGCCGGCGCGGGCGCGCGCACGTCTGGAGGGGTGCGCGGGAGGCGGCGGCGGCGGAAGCGGCGGCGGATCAGGTAAGGCGTTTTTGGGGTTTCTGGGGGGTTTCACCCCGCGGGACATCCCGATCTCGGATGTCCCGCGGGGTGGGGGGTGATCGGCCCGGGAATCTTATAGATTTCCGGGCCGATCACCCCTGGGTGTTGGTCCACTTTAAAAGAGGGACAAATGAGAATACGGGACACTTGGGAGGTATATATATATATATATATATATATATACACACACACAGGCTTTAAATTGGACCAAAACCCAGCTGGATCGGTCCAGGAATGGCTGATCCATTCCCTCCCTGTGGAGCTTCCAAAATCAGGATGCCCCGCTGTGTGAAACCCCCCAGTACGCTCACTACACTTACCTTAATCCCGGTCCAACGGCGCATTCGCGGGCCACGCTTCTCTCTAGTAGGGTGCGTGCCCTGTTAGAGGGAAGAGCTAAGACGCCGCTAAGACATGCATAGCTTGGCGGCTCCGACCGCGCTGATTGGACGAGCGGCCGTGCATGCGCCGTAGGACCCCAGTGAGGTGAGTTGATCTGGACCATCTGGGGGATTTCACACAGCAGGGCCCGATCGGGGCAAGTTCACATTCAGAAAAAACACTTGTAAAAATAATACCAAAAAAGAAAAGAACATTTATTTACAGTTGCACAATCTGAGTCCTGAACAGAGTTGCAGCCCACCACACATCTAACCCCTCCATCCCCTGCCGCCTTCCTCTACCACTCACCTTACCCCTCCATCCCCTGCCGCCTTCCTCTACCACTCACCTTACCCCTCCATCCCCTGCCGCTGTCCTCTACCACTCACCTTACCCCTTCACCCCCTACCGCTGTCCTCTACCACTCACCTTACCCCTTCACCCCCTGCCGCTGTCCTCTACCACTCACCTTACCCCTTCACCCCCTACCGCTGTCCTCTACCACTCACCTTACCCCTTCACCCCCTGCCGCTGTCCTCTACCACTCACCTTACCCCTCCATCCCCTGCCGCTGTCCTCTACCACTCACCTTACCCCTTCACCCCCTACCGCTGTCCTCTACCACTCACCTTACCCCTTCACCCCCTGCCGCTGTCCTCTACCACTCACCTTACCCCTCCATCCCCTGCCGCTGTCCTCTACCACTCACCTTACCCCTTCACCCCCTGCCGCTGTCCTCTACCACTCACCTTACCCCTCCATCCCCTGCCGCTGTCCTCTACCACTCACCTTACCCCTTCACCCCCTACCGCTGTCCTCTACCACTCACCTTACCCCTCCATCCCCTGCCGCTGTCCTCTACCACTCACCTTACCCCTTCACCCCCTGCCGCTGTCCTCTACCACTCACCTTACCCCTTCACCCCCTGCCGCTGTCCTCTACCACTCACCTTACCCCTCCATCCCCTGCCGCTGTCCTCTACCACTCACCTTACCCCTTCACCCCCTACCGCTGTCCTCTACCACTCACCTTACCCCTCCATCCCCTGCCGCTGTCCTCTACCACTCACCTTACCCCTTCACCCCCTGCCGCTGTCCTCTACCACTCACCTTACCCCTCCATCCACTGACGCGGTCCTCTACCACTCACCTTACCCCTTCACCCCCTGCCGCTGTCCGCTACCACTCACTTTACCCCTTCACCCCCTGCCGCTGTCCGCTACCACTCACCTTACCCCTCCATCCCCTGCCGCCGTCCTCTACCCCCAGCTACTCTCATCTACCCCCTAATGTGTCTTCTATTCCCTGTCACTGTCATCTACTCCTTGCCACTGTCCTCTACCACTTACCCAACTGCTCCACCCCTTTCCGCTGTCCTTTACCACTCACCTAACCCCTCCACTCCCTGCCGCTATCCTCTACCCAATGCCTCTCATCTACCCCCTACTGTGTCCTCTACTCCCTGTCACTGTCCCCTACCCCCTACCATGTCCTCTACTCCCTGACACTGTCAGATACCCCTTGCCGCTGTATACTGTGTCCTCTCCCCCCTGCCACTGTTATCTACCCCCTACCATGTCCTCTACTCTCTGCCGCTATCAACTACCCCCTGCTGCTGTCCTCTACACCCTGCTGCTGTTGTCTATTACTTATCTAACCCCACCACCCACCCTGTCACTGTCCTCAACCACTCACCTAGCCCCTTTACCCCCTGGTGCTGTCCTCCACCACTTACCTAACCCCTCCATCCCCCTGACACTGTCATCTCTCACCTAGGCCCACCACCCCCTCTCCCACTCACCTAACCACTCCACCCCCTTCCACTGTCCTCTACTACTCTATTCTACTTCTCACCTAACCCTTCATCCCCTGCCTCTCTCCTCCTCCACTTACCTAACTCCTCTACCCCCTGCAGTTGTCCTCTACCACTCCACTTACCAAACCCCTCAACCCAGTGTTGCTGTCCCCTACTACTCTCCTACTATTTCACCCCTGCTGTCCTCAATCACTAGCTTAACACTTCTACCCCCTGCCACTATCCTCACCTAACCTCTCCAGCCCCTATCAATGTCCTCTGCTGCTCACCTAACCCCTACGCCTGGCAACTTACCTGCGCCTCTGACCTAACCTAGCAGAATGCTGAACAGCAGCAACAGAATAGGAGGGGGAAAACTGGAGGAGCAGACGAGGGCAGCAGGTACCAGAGGGCAATCATCAGCAGAGAGGACTGGGAGACAATAGGGATCTGGAGGTGGTGGTAAGTACTGAGAGGCTGACCCACAATGCAGTGCAACACAGGTAACTGTAAATACACTTCGCTCAGTTGTGCGAACATTCCTAAGTGTCCCTTCAGATAAAGCACCAGGAGAAATAGGTAAATATCTTTGCACTGCAGGGCTCACAGGTGGCAGAAGAGGGTGGTTATATAGGAACAATCACCAAGATTTTCACTATCCTTGAGATTTTGCCTCTTTCTAGTGGGGCATCCCAATATAATTCTTACCTTGCCAGTGATCCCATAGCACATGCACATACTCTCCTCCAATCAGTGGCTAGTGCTCCATTCAGCTTTACTAAGCCACTCTGACAGAGCTGATATAAGAGTGGCTTAGTAAAGATGAATAGAGCAGCTGGCTGCTCCCCATTGCCTGCTGTTATTCTTTTAATTTTCTTTATCTTAGGATAGATGTGTGCTTATCCCAGTAATGTTTAAATTCAGGGACTGTTGATTTTTCAACTACCTCTGCTGGAAGTTTGTTTCAAAGCATCTACTACTCTTTCTGTAAAATAATATTTTCTAACATGTCTCCTGATCTTCCCCCCGACTAGCTTCAGGTTGTGCCCCCTTGTTCTATCATTAAGCTTCTTCTTAAAAACACTTCCCTCCTGAACCTTATTCAATCCTTTCACATATATAAAGGTCTCAATCATGTCCCCCCTCTCCCTTCTTTCATTCAGACTGTACAAATTAAGTTCTTTAAGTCTCTCCTGATAAGTATAAGTCCTTCCACCATTTTTGTTGCCCGCCTTTGGTCCCGTTCTATTTGAATAATGTCTTTTAGCAGGTAAGGTCTCCAGAACTGCACACAGTATTCTAGTTGTGGCCTCACCAGGGCTCTATACAGCGCCATCACAACCTCCTTCTTCCTACTGGTGATGCCTTGAGCTATGCAGCCCAGCATCCTGCTTGCTTTTCCCACTGGCTGGCTACACTGTCCACTCATCTTTCAGCTATCATTAATCAGTACCCCTAAATCTCTCTCCTCCGAGGTCCTGGCTAACACAGTGCTGCCCATACGGTACTCAGAGCCGGGATTCCTTCTACCCAAGTGCATGATTTTACATTTAGAGACATTAAGCTCACAGTTTTGACCATTTATCTAGTAAAGCTAAATCATTTTCCACATGGGACAGGCTTTAGCTGAGCTTCTTGCCGCCTTGTTACCTGGACTGTGTCTTAAATGGTTGTCTTATCGACATTAAAAGGTATTAAGATCTGCCTGTCTTTGCAGAGTAGAGTATAGGCCGATGCTGTAGCCTTGCTTGGTAAATTCATAAGCTTCAATATATTCAGAGCTTCACCCTAGTAAATGTCCCAGAGGCACAATCCAAAGAGTGGATACTAATTTGAGGGCCGTCACCCCGAGAGGGTTCAAGATTTCACAAGGTCAGCAGATGGAAACGTTAGCTTTGTGGAAGAATCTGCCGGGATCCATTGATTTCAACTTTATTCCTTCTTTTGATGATGCAGATAAAGTTTCTAAAGCCCAGGATAAAAAAAACAGCTATTTTAGCTCCTGAAGGTACAAACAAAACTAAAGAGGGTTCATTCTTCCTCATCGTTCAGGTGTTTCAAGAAATATTTGACAAGGTTTTCAAAACTTTACTCGTAGCAAATGGACCAAATCCTATCATTTCCTCACCTCACAAGGTGTACACCTTCGAAAAGTTTTGCCATCTGGTCTTCTCGCTTTTCTGAAAATGTTCCATATTGCCGGGGGCTCGAGCGGCAGTACTAGCAAACTTTTCCTGGCATTGTCTTGTCATGTGACCCACCCATCTGGGGTAATTACAGTAAGTCAAAACTTCTTTGGGAGCCCATCATGGGATGGTGATGGAATTACCTACCCGTTACCAACAAGTAACAATTTTCTATTAAACTGGACCTTCAGCATGATTTAATAAAAAACTATTCCCCAGCATTTAAAATTAATACATTTTAAGTTTTTAGTCACTTATTTTTCCCCCACTGGGCTGCAACTGTTCAGGACTCTAGGATACAGGCGCCGCCATCTTGACTCGGAAGTGTTACACATACTTATAGCTGTGCTTTACACAGACAGAGCAGACTGGGGTCAGGGAAAGGACAGCAATGCAGAGCGACACAGTCAGAAGACACTTCCTGTTTGCAGGCTGCCTGATGCTCCATGAACCGCCATCTTGGACGTTTAAAGTGGACCAACACCCATGATTTTCACTATCCTGGGTGTTGGTCCACTTCAGCGGGGCATCCGAGATCAGGATGCCCCGCTGTGTGAAACCCCCCCAAAAAACGTACCTTTTCGGCCGGCGCGGGCACTGCTAGAGGGGCGTGCGGGAGGCGGCGGCGGCTGATCCGTCGCCGATAAGGTAAAGTTTTTTGGGGCTTTTGCGGGGGGAGGTTTCACCCCACGGGACATCCCAATCTCAGATGCCCCGCGGTGAGGGAGGTGATCGGCCCGGGAATCTTATAGATCACCCGATCACCCCTGGGTGTTGGTCAACTTTAAAGGCTCATAACATGCAGTAGATGCAGGTAGGATGATTTTTAATGTGAGCAATCTGTATGTACAGGGTGTGGGAAACATAAGATAGGCTCCTATTCAGGGTGAAGGTCCACTAATTAATCTGCCCATCAGAGTTCAGCGCCTGCAAACGTTCGACGAGGCGTGAAAAACAAAAAGAAGAAATAGAAGAACAACATGGACATGGCTGTCTTAGGGTTGCTTTATTCTATTATTACCGAATATGATGTATTGTTTTATTACAAAAAAAAAAACACAAATAAGAAACATACCAGTACGAACACATTCACAAAAAGGTTAACCAATGAAAAAAATAGTTTGGCTTCACCTCTCAACCACTCTGAAATGTTAGTATAGCACCTCTGTTCCCTAAAGCAGTGGTTCCCAACCCTGTCCTCAAGGCACACCAACAGGCCAGGTTTTGCAGATCTCCACAAAGATGCACAGGTGGAGTAATTAGTGCAGCTGCAGAGCAATAGAGCTGGCTATTTGGAGATCCAAAAAACATGACATGTTGGTGTGCCTTGAGGACAGGGTTGGGAACCACTGCCCTAAAGGAGTCTCCTGGTCTGATCGCCCTGCAGCACGCCCCTGTGCTCTGGTTATAAAGAGGACTGGCTGGCGAATAATGGCCACTCTTGTGCGAATGCAGCCCCCAGGTCACGGGAGAGCAGACAGGCGCTGCAGGATGATCAGCACCAGGACATTATAGGACACCTATGGTACAATGTAGGAAATCTATAGTGTTTTCTCTCTATATATTTATCATATACAGTACTATAAGATTCTTAATCTGGTAAATATGAAACATTACATTTAATTTTGGATTTAGCACTTTGCAGCCACCTTGTGACACTTCCATGTGGAGATTATTTCCCTAAACCCAACTAAAGGACAGGGAGGACATTACGAACTCTTGAAAACAGCAGGAACCAATTGATTGCATTTCTTAGCTGGGCCCAAGAATGTAGGACCTCTTTTGAAAAAGGAGAGGCTTTTTGGACAGGGATAGCCCATGGCTAAAAGTGACCGACTACCCACCCAAGCAAAAAAAAACAACAGGGTACTCACTTCTTGTCCCCCACAGCTCGGCGCTTGTCAAGTGATCAGCAACTCACCTGATGTATCTCAGGATTGATGGGAGTGTCAGGCTTTTCGACCCACCATCACAAGAGTCTCCATTGTGAGGGGGGTTAGTCCTGAGCCCTGACACACCCCTGTCTATTGTGATGAATTGAGAACACCCCTGTGATTGATAGCGGCAATCATGAAAACGTTGGTAAAGAGTTCTGGCCGGCGCAGGAATTGCGGGCTAGGATTCAGTGATGAGGCGAGATGCTGATCGCCAGACTAAGACCGGGGCATATTCGAGATGTCCAGCTATATGAACCTCCCCGGTCCCCTGTAACATTCACCTTCTCCCTGACCTAAAATGGACCAAAAGTTTTGACTATCCTGGGTTTTGGTCCTTTCCCCGCTGTGTGAAACACTCCAGACCAGCTCACCTCTTCCCAGTCCCATGGCACGTCTAAGAGCAGCAGCTCCGACGGCCACATCCTCTGATTCCCTCTAACAGGGAGCGTGCCTGCACCGTTTTGGTCCACGTTAATGCTGGATGCCCAAGCCATGCCAGCTATTCCTTTAGCAGGGCCCATGCCCACACAAGAAATTTGTTTTAGAGGGTAGGGGGGATGCGGACGCCAGGCGTGCTAATTGGACAAGAGCTCGCATGTGTTGCAGGACCAGGGAAGGTGAGTTTACTTGGCAACCTGGGGGGGGGGGGGGGTTTCACACAGCAGGCATCCCAAATCAGGGATCTGGTGGGGTATACAAAATTGGGATGTCCCAAGGCATAGGTCTTAAAGGGGGGCAACTCAATTTAAGGAGTTTTGGTCCAAAAAAAAAAAAAAAAAAAAAAGCACTAGACAGACTTTTTTTTTTTTAAGATTAGTTTACATATTTTCTGTCCCAGAAGCAGGAAGAGATTAAATTAAATTCTATAAGGTATAACCAGCTGGAAGGAGATGGAGGGGCATCATGGGACAGAAGAAAACCATGAAGCAGACAGTTTAATACTACCAACCTTTTTATACCTGATTGGTGCATGTGAAAGTGGGAACAACCAGCCTGCAGCAACATCCTGTGGTACGAGTGGAGCTGGTCATGCACGTTAAAAAAAAAAAAAAAATCTATATATAAAATATCTATTTCTGCACATAAAACCAATGAAACTACAGCTAACTAAAATCTATCAAAGTGTGATTATATAGCACCATAAATAATCCATTGCTTTATAAAGCTCACAGAAGCAATTAAAGTAGACCCTGCCTAAGAACACAATACAGCTTGTCCTGGTCTCGGCCATGTACCGTGTTAGTCATAAAAAGCAGCAAAACAATTAAGAAATAAAGTAATATCTTTTATCGGCTAAGGATACTTAAGTGGCCAGTACAGTTCTTTTATATACTACAGACACATGAGCACGTACATTCTAGTGTCAACGAGGTTAGAACATTTTTTTTAAAGATATCAGTGATAAAAATATAAACCGTCAAGGCCACGTTAAGCCCCTGTGTTGCCTGTGTTTTACCCTTTTGATATAAAGAGTATTTAGGTTTGGATAACCAGACTGCTGACCCTTACAGCCCCCCTCGCCCACCCTCTGTACCAGGATCCCATATTCTGCACTCCGTGTCTGGAGCTGCCCTGCTTACTGAGTGTTTTTCTATTTTACCAGGACAGTTAGAGGTTAAATGAAAAGTTCACTCCCAATCAAGGGGGTGCTATAGGTGCTCAAGGCTCTTTGGTTACCTTTCACTAGATTCAATGGCGTCAATTTAGCCTCAGTGCCGCACCTCACGCTGCCATTTGAGGCGCTCAGGGAATAAATGAGTGCTTCAATCTAGCCCCGTACACCACACACATGTCCACACTTAGGCCAGGCAGGAGTTCACACAACGGGGAACCCCAAAGTGAGATGAACCAGGGGAAGGCCAGAGGTTGGCCCTGGAGTCTTTTAGAATGCAGGGCCAGATGCACTGTGTTTTGTTCCACTTTAAAGCTGTGCAATCATCCCTTATTACTAGCCAGTAGTAAACCATCATCATTGCTCAGCTTGCAGCAGAGATCGTCTAGATACATTGTTACCACTGAATGAATGCTCTGTGGCTGCTGAACCAATATATATATATATATATATATATATATATATATATATATATATATATATATATATATATATATATATATTGCAACAGCTTCCCTCTTACACAGAATTCCACCAGCAGTTGTTTATTCAGTGTATGCATCATGATAGATGAGCCTCCCCTGAATACATCAGGTTGGTTTGGCCTGCTTATACCTATAAGTAAGCAGCGCAGTAAGCTTCTTAGCAAGATGGCTGATCCCATATAATTCAGGAGTGCAGAATTTTCATGCTATTCCACAACAGCTGCATGAGGTTTAGCCCTCTCCAACAGCTTATGCCACTGATCATCAGAAGAGCAGGGTTTAGGGGAGCAATTTTCTAAACTTTCTTTTATTGACTGAAGGTCGACTTTAAGCGCCCCACCCTGACTTGAAAACTAGGGCAGTGGGAGTACAGCACCCTGGTGTAGCAGCCCCATGTCAAGGATCTATAGGGAAAGTCCATGAAGACCAAACTATATTAAGCACATGGGCCACCCCCTCCCCCACCCTAGGTGCTCTCTTTTCTTTGTGACAGTGTCTGTAAGATGACAAAACCTTTCTAAAACATGACGTCACCCTTAAATTATTTCTGAATTAAGTTTAAGAAGAATGAAATGTTTTAGTACTTCCTCTAAATCACACATGCTTAACCCTCCTTCTCAAGGGACACCAACAGGCCAGGTTTTGCAGATCTCCACACACATGCACAGGTGAAGTAACTGGTGCTCAGACAAAGCTGTAGGCTGAGAAGTAATGACTTGTGCATCAGTGTGGAGATCTGCATAACCTGGCCTGTTGGTGACCCTTGAGAAGGAGAGTTGAGCACCACTGTTCTAGATGCTTCCAAGGTAGCAGATCCAGTTAGTAGATCTGGTTTTCATAGCTCCAAAATAAATAAATAAAAAAAAATTAAGCTACTGTATATACCCTTGGCACAATTTATGAAAGATTGGCTATTGTCGAAAAAAAAAACAGAAGGCATTTAAGGATTAGTGGTCAGATCAAGCTTGAAGATGAAGAGAGAGGCCTCACATCTAAGCATTTGAGCTTGCTGTTGTGGTTGCAGTTTCTGTTCCAGTTTGGCTGCCTTCAAACCTGTGCGGATTCATTACCTGAACGGCAACTTGAACAGAAACAGCAAGTGCAACTGCTTAAGTGTGAATCCAGCCAAAGCTGCACATTATTCTCTATGAGCCCTTTGAGGGAACTTTGTACACTACTAGGTGTGGCACCAAGCTTCAGATACCGGGGATGAGAAAAGTGAAGGTAAGCAAAGGAAACTCTTGCTCCTCTGATCCAAGATCGGGGAAATGTTTCACAGAACAGCTGGAAAGAGGATGCACAACAAGCTGGTGGTCAAGACGATCACAAGATGACAAACCCAAAATCTGGTGAAGTTGCCAAGGAGACATAGGGGGGTGAGGAATTAAACTCCCTTACTGAATGGAAGCCGAGGGGCACCACATGACCACCAACATGCAGTGGATACTCCAAGCGATGTCAGAACTAGAGCTTACAGCTGAAGAGAAATGCATCATGGGTTTAGTAGTATAGGACATATAGGTTTTTAGGGTCTGCATATTAACAATTCTAGATCTTAAAGCACCTTGCACATTTTTCCCAGGGCTGCACTGACTTTGCGTGCTCTTTTGTGGCTCAGTATCCAGGTAAAGTTCATTGAAATTAAAATCTGAGTTGAAAATGAAGTGGTCAGTCAATACCAAGCCATAGCCAGGTAGACCAAAGGTAACAGATTTGTGATGCTCCTCAACACATAATTGTGCTAATAAATGTTTGGTCTTGCTTTGAGATGGGGGGGAAATTCTCTAGGTGAGGTTCAGAAGTTTATCAATGAGGAAGAAATCTTCTACAAATCCGGAAACAACCTTGAAGAAGTATTCATCTTAAGGTGGCGGAAAAGTCACATGACCAAGCAAGCTTTACCACACGAGGTGGAGGGCTTACCCCTTCTTAGGGAGTTACAGTAACTACTGTAGCAAAACCACCATGTCACAAGCTTTGTTAAAGTCAATCAACAATAGCAGCTCACATACTTCTCTCCACAGACTGCTTCTTTCACAAGGAATAGTAAAGGCAACGTTTAAGAGGACCAAAGTTCTTTAAAAAGGATAGCCCATGTAAGGCTGCACGAGATAAAACCCCTAGATGAATATTTGGTGTGTCTATGAAGTAGAACATGGAGGGGCATCCCTAATCGAGTTTTCCTGGGGGGTGGGATTCACCTGTTAAAGTGTATTCTAGGGCTGTGTTTTGGCCAAATTTTAAGAGAACCTCCAATTAAAATTATTTGGGCATTAACACCACAAAAGCATTTGCTGCTCTATAGTTTGGGTGACTGGAATTTCCCTCAAAGTCCCAGGTCGGCTCTTCCTGGTAGACTGCCAACCCTCCTGCCAGATCGGAGAATCGTGACGAGGCAAGTTGGCTAAAGAAGTGGACACTAAGCGCTCTGAAGGAGCATTTGCCAGTGCTGAGTTGTGGCGACTGCTCTTTGCAACCAGCGCTGACCACACGCTGCTCTAGGGATTGGTGACCAGCCTTTTACTCAAGGTTCCAGCTCCTATCCTCCTGTCAGATTGGAGAATCGCAACAAGGCAAGTTGTCTATAGAAGCGGACACTTTAAGCGCCCTAAAGGAGCATTTGCCAGTGTTGTGTTGTGGCGACTGCTCTTTGCAACCAGCGCTGACCACATGCTGCTCTAGGGATTTGGTGACCGGCCTTTTACTCAAGGTCCCAGCGCCTACCCTCCACTCAGATCGGAGAATTGTAGTGATCAGGTATTTTTATTGCCTTACTGCCCTTTTACTCAAGATCCCAGCTCAGCACCTACCCTCCACTTGGATAGGAGAATTGTGGTGATCAGGCATTGCTTTTTATTGCCTTAATTGGCTTAATGTGTGTTGTGGGAGGTGCAAAAAATACAATTCTGTGAGTACTCACCAGTAGAATAGCTTTTACTATGCATGGCACACCTGCTTCACAAAGTCATAACATCTGGGATTCCGCCACAAGGTGGCGCAGTGGCACTGCAGAAGAGTTGTGGCTCCGCCGGTACCATATAAAAACGGAATCACCATAGACTTATCCAGTAGTTGACAAGCAGTGATACAAGAACCGGGAACAAGATAACAACCCCAACTAAATTGGAACAATCACTATAAAGAGGCAACCAAGAACAACCTAACAAGGGTGGGGTGAAGCAGGCCGTGCCATGCATAGTAAAAGCAATTCTACAGGCGAGTACTCACAGAATTGTCTTTTCCTAGCGCATGGCACGGCCTGCTTCACAAAGTCATAACATATGGGACATCCAAAAGCAGTGTCCATAAAGTAGGGTGGGATCCCCAAAAAGAAAGTAACAACAGACGGTTTAGACCACCGCCACCTGGAGTACCTTGCGGCCAAAAGCAGCATCAGCTGAGGCCTTAACATCAACTTTGTAAAACTTGGAAACAGTATGAACAGAAGACCAAGTTGCGGCCTTACAAACTTGTTCAACAGAAGCTTGGTGCTGAAAAGCCCAAGATGCACCGATAGCACGAGTAGAATGAGCAATAACCCTAAAAGGGGGAACCTTCCCCTTAGCAGAATAGGCCTGCTCCACCGCCTGATGGATTAACTTGCCGATAGTGGATTGAGCCGGAGGCAGACCCTTCCTAGGTCCAGCAGGAAGAACAAAAAGAGCGTCAGATTTCCTGAAAGACTCAGTAGTAACCAAATAAAACTTCAGGGCCCTGACAACATCCAGAGAATGAAGCGTCCGCTCCTTGGAATTAGCAGGATTAGGACACAGAGAAGGCAAAACAATGTCCTGATTGAGATGAAAAGCAGACACAACCTTAGGCAAGAAATCCGGCTTAAGCCGAAACACCACCTTATCCTGATGCCGCTCAAAATAAGGAGGTTTGATGGAAAGAGCAGCCAGCTCAGAGACTCGCCTAACCGAGGTAATGGCCACCAGGAAGGCCACCTTAAGAGTCATAATGGGCAAGGCAGCCCCACTGATAGGCTCAAAAGGAGGACCCTGCAGAGCAGACAACACCAAATTTAGATCCCAAACCGGTAGCATAGGTTTACGTGGTGGACGCACATGAGTAACGCCCTGAAAGAAAGTCTTGACCAACCGGTGATTGGTAAAAGACCTTTGGAAGAAAATTTCCAGGGCTGACACCTGTCCCTTGAGGGTACTAAGTTGAAGGCCCGAATCCAGGCCATGTTGCAAAAAATCCAGAATCCTGGGAATAGAAAACACCCTACAAGGCAGAGACCTAGACTCACACCAGGCAATGCAAGCATGCCAAATCCTGTAGTACAGCGGTTCTCAACCTGTGGATTGCGACCCCGGCGGGGGTCGAACGACCAAAACACAGGGGTCGCCTAAAGCAGACCTGGGCAATGTACGGCCCTTTGCTAGGCTCTTACCAGCTGAGCTGGCCGGTAAGAGATGCAGAAGAAAGAACACGCCAGACCCGACAAGCCGAGTGGCCAATCAGCTGCTGCTTCACTTAGGTGATCGCCTGTGTACAGTGCGGGAGGCTTAAGTTAAAAAGCAGCTGATCGGCCGATCGGCCCGTCGGGTCTGGCACGTTCTCCCTCCCTCTGAGGAAGCCAGACCCGATGAGCAGGTCATAGAAGCCCGGGGACTTGGGCAGGGCAGAGTTGGGGCTCCAGAGCTGTCTCCACTCACTTGCTGTAGAAGTTTCTTTCATTGGTAGTGCAGGGGTCAATTGCAGACGTAGCCACGCTGCGGGCTGTCAGGCCTGGAGGTTTGCCATCTGTCACACAGCCTGTTTCTCTTTGCAGGTGAGCTGAAGGGAGGGGGGCAGAGGAAGGGGGGATGCTCTGCTGCCAGTGTCTCACATAATGTGTTGGAGAGAGGGGGGGGGGGGGGAGATCGTGATGAGCGACAGAACATGACAGGCAGAGCAAACTGTACTGTGCTAAGCCAGCTGCTGCCATAGTCTCCCGGGCTTTGCAGAAGAATGAAAAGGAAGACTGCAGCGCGGGGGATGGAGTGTGACATTGGTGCTCAGTAAGTCTGCTCAGAAAGATCATGTAGTTTGCTTGTGTTTACCATCTCCCCACCCTTCTGCTTCCTTCCTGTCTGCTGTCTCTTTTCCACCCTGCTGTACCTGCCCACCATGCTCTCACCTGCCCCCCATGCTCCCCAGCTGCCCACCATGATCTCAGCATGCTCCCCCAGCTGCCCACCATGCTCACACCTGCCCCCCCAGCTGCCCACCATGCTCTCACCTGCCCCCCCAGCTGCCCACCATGCTCTCACCTGCCCCCCCCAGTTGCCCACCATGCTCACACTTTGCCCCCCCCAGCTGATCTGAGCTCTCCTTCTAGACTGCCAGAAGCCAAGGGCTTCTCTGATTGGCTGCAAAATAATCACAGCAGAACGTTTGAAGTGCACCAAAACCCTGCTCTATCAGCCTGGGAATCTTATATCTCATCTTGGAGTGCTCCGCTGTGTGAAACCCCCCAGGTCGCCCATAAACTCAACTTCTTTCCCGGTCCAACGGCGCATGGCGGGCCACAGCCACATCCCTGCTATCCCTCTAGCAGGGTGCGTGTCCGCCATTTGTGAATGACATGCTCCCTGTTAGAGGGAAGCACGAGATGCGGCTGCCAGCGCGCTCAGATGCCCATAGCTCAGCGGCCCTACACAATATTTTTAGTTACTCATGTGACCCCATGGAAAAAATAATTGCCCACCCCTGGCCTAAAGCCATGAGAAAATAAATATTTCCGATGGCTTTAGCCGCTGAGAAGTCGCGCTACCGTCGCAGCGCTATTCAGCTGGAATGCACGCCGTTATGGATGCGCATTCCTAACCGAATGCCTGCGCGCATGTTGTTATATTTAAACCCATGCTATGCTATGGTGAAATGTTATTTATTGGAATTAGTAATAAATATTTCTCAACATATAATTAAATATTGTTTTTGTGATTAACCACTATGTTTAAATTGTTTGATTTGTAGCAATGAGAATACATAATGCATATCAGGTATTTACATTCCGAATCATAACTGTAGCAAAATTACAGTTTTGAAGTAACCACCAAAATTATTTTTTGGTTTGGGGTCACCGCAACATGAGGAACTGTATTGCGGGGTCACGGCATTAGAAAGGTTGAGAACCACTGCTGTAGTAAATAAAGGAGGACGACTTCTTCCTAGCCCTAATCATGGCATCAACAACAGAGGATGGCAAACCCTTATCCATCAAGATGGAGGTTACAGCAGCCAAGCCTGAGTGAGCAGGTCTGGATCCTTGGGCAGGACATACTGATCCACTGCGACGTCTGCGAACCACACCCTCCTTGGACAGCAGGGGGCCACCAGAATGGCTGGTACCCCTTCCCGGGCTATCTTGTGCAGCAGAGGAAGGGGAGGGAACACAGAGGAGCCGAAACTCCATCCAAGGCATTGCTAGCGCATCCGTGGCGACGGCCAGAGGGTCCTGTGACAGGGAGACAAACCTGGGAAGCTCGTGATTGTGGTGGGACGCAAACAGGTCCACATCCGGAAGACCCCACCGGTGACACAGGGAGTGAAATACCTTGTTGCTGAGAGACCATTCCCCCAACCGAGACATCCCCCTGCTCAGGGAGTCTGCCTCCAGGTTCTCCACCCCCGGAATGTAAACCGCCGAGATGCAAGGCACATTCTCTTCCGCACAAGACAGTATCAGGGACACTTCCTTGAGGGCTCGCTTGCTCCGAGTCCCTCCCTGATGATTGATGTAGGCAACTGCCGTCTGGTTGTCCGAGCGGATTTGAACAGCCCGACCCCGAAGGTGTGAGGTCAGCTGAGCAAGAACCAACCTGATCGCCCTCAGTTCCAGAACATTGATGGGAGCATGGGCCTCCTGGGGGCCCCATTAACCCTGGAACTGCAGAGACTTCCAAAAGCCCCCCCCCCCCCAACCTGTCAGACTGACATCTGTGGTGACAGTTTCCCAACGCTGGGGCAGAAAAGTCCTGCCCACTAGAAGGTTCCTTGAGTCCAGCCAAAACAAGAGGGACTGTCTGGCCAGGGGGGACAGAGCAAACACCTGATCCAGGAACACAGGGTCCCGATTCCAAACAGACAGAGGGTGCAACTGAAGAAGCCTCCATGTGAAACTGAGCAAAGGGGACCGCCTCGAAGCAGGACACCATCAGACCCACTAACTGAATCCCCTGCCGGATGGAGGGATGGGGAAACAAGAGCAGAGCCCAAGCCTGCTTCTGAAGGCCCTCCACTTTCAGCTGGGGCAGGAAAACCTTGACCTAAGAGGTATCCAGAGTCATGCTTAGAATGGAACTCACCAAAGACGGAGACAGTGAGCACTTGGGATAGTTGATCACCCAGCCGAAGGACTCTAGAGTGAAGGTCACCTCCTGAGTATCCCTCTCGGCCTGCCGAAGAGACTGAGCCGCAACCAGAATGTCGTCCAGGTAAGGAAGGATGCGAATGCCCTGATGCCGCAGTAGAGCCATCACGCCCGCCAGCACCTTGGTGAACACCCGAGGCGCCGAGGTGATACCGAAGGGTAAGGCCATAAATTGGTAATGCTGATCCTCTAGAGCAAACCTGAGAAATCTCCGATGACCGAGGAAGCCTGGCACCTGAAGATAAGCATCCTTGATGTTCACGGAGGTCATGAAGTCGCCCGGGCGAAGGGAACTGACAGCCGGACGAAGAGTCTCCATGCGAAAGTGCTTGAACCTGACAAACCTGTTGAGACCCTTCAAGTCCAGGATTGGCCTCAGGGACCTGTCCTTTTTGGGGACCGTGAACAAACTGGGAGTTGAAACCCTGGGAAGGCACCAGGCAAATGTCTCTCGAGTCCAGCAGACGGCGAACCGCAAGGCGCAACCCCTGAGCTGACAGAGGGTTGTGAGGCATCCAGGATCTGAGGAATCTGGGGGGCGGCCAGACTGCAAACTCTATCTTGTAACCGGAGGACACCACCTCCTGAATCCACCGGTCTGAGACGCGGAGCCTCCAGACGTGAGCAAAGAGCCAAAGCCGCCCCCCACCCGTATGGGTGAGGGTGCCTCCTCATGCCTGAGGGGGCTTGGGAGGTTTGGGCTTGGGGTCCCATGAGAGATCGGGACGACCACGGGAGCTGCCACGGCCCCAAGACCCCCTGCGGGTACCTGAAAAGAGGGACCCTCGACCTCCTCTGGGGGTACGAAAGGAGGAGACTGAAGCAGATGGCCCCCGAAAAGGCAGAGGCTGCCTCCTACGCTGAGGCAGCCTACCATCCTTGGCTAAAACATCCAGGCGCTCACCAAAGAGCCGCAGCCCCACATAGGGGAGTCCAGTGAGAGCCTTCTTAGCAGCAGCGTCAGCTGCCCACTGGCGCAACCAAGCAGAGCGGCGCATAGCCACCAAGAGGGCAGAGGCCCTACCACTCAGCCGTACTACATCATCCATGGCAGTAAGAATAAAGGCAACAAAATCAGAGCACAGCAAGAGGGTCCTATACTCATCCCTTCTAGTTGTAGCGCCAGCAAGGAGACGATTGATCAGTCTCTTAAGAGCAATAGCAGTTATGTCAGCGGCACAGGACGGAACGCAAACCAGCACCCACAAAGGCAAAGGCATGGCAGGCCAGCTGATCCATACGCCGGTCCTCGCTGTCCCGCAGTGTAGTAGTGTCAGGGGAAGGCATGACTGAAGTGTTGGACAATCCAAGAACGGGCGCGTCTACCTCGGGGGGACCCGACCACCGCTTAACCAAATCAGCAGGGAAGAGATACATCTTATCAAAACCTTTAGGCACCGCGGGCAATCTACTAGGACATTCCCACTCCTTGAGCACCATATTAGTGAAATGACTCTGCTCAGGGAACTCCAGACGCTGCTTAATGGTACGAAAAATCTCACCCTGCTTCCTCTTAGCCACCTCGGGGGGGGGGGGGGGGGGGGGGGGGGGAAATAACGTTCATCAAAAAGATCAATTTCCTCCTGCTCCTCAGTAAACAGTGCAGGCGAGGAAGTCAGGTGCCGCTTCTTGCTAGAGGCCTTACGCTGAACAGGCCTGGCAAGCTGTCTTTCAATGCTGGCCACACGAAGTGTCAAATCAGATTGTGACCCCCTGCTAGAGTCCCCCTCACTGCGGGCTAAGTGCAGGCGCGGCGGGGTAGGCGATGCTGAAGGGGGCGCAGAGCTTGGTAAAGAAGCAGGCAGCCCAGACTGAATCAAAAAGGACAGCCTGGGCGCAAGGCCCACACAGTGACGTCATTACTGATAGGGGATACCCCACACATGGAACCGAGATTGTCCCGAAGGACCCCCGAGCACGTTATCCCCAGAAGCCTCCATATGGTGATTAATACAGGCGCAATATGCCAGCACAGGGTAAAGGCTAATAAAAGCCACCCGAGATGCCCCCCCACCCCCCCGAGGGATGCCCCCAGAATCAGTAAGGGGAGATGAAAGGGGGGGTGGTGGGGGGGGGGGGGGGGGAGTAAGGAGCAGGACCGGGAGAACCACAACCCACGGGTGTCCCGCCTGAAAGACATAAGCAAACATACATAAGTATCCCGCAGCCCATGCCCCAAGGATAACCAAAAACCCCAGAGGGGACTCATGGACCAAGCATCGCCATCCGCCGGCCCTGCCCCCCCCCCGAAGAGCGCGAAAATGGCGCTCACGTGACCTCGCCGACGTCATCCCCACAGTGAAAAAACGCCTCACAAATATAGCGCCGCCCGCCGTGGAGCGCAGTACAAAGCGGCGGCGGCGGCAAAAGCATATAAAAACAGTCTAAAAACACACACACTACCACCCGGAGAGGAGAGCGAGCAGGCAGCGGTGAAGCCTAGGCCAGTGGAAGGGGGGAACCCGAACATAGAAAACATGTCCAAAACCCCTCAGAAGCTAGGACAGGAACTCCGCATCCCTAGTAGGCTCGCCATAAAGCCTATGCCCGGCTACCCTTTGTGGTACAGTGTCTGCGGCTTGAAACAGCGCTCCTTGAGCACTTGACCCCAGTGCTCCACTACCTTCACCCGATCCGACAGCCGAGGCTGGGAGGCACAGAGGGTCCGGAAACGGGTGGAAATAGACCTGCAGGGCCGCAGGCATGGTTGCCCCGCACACCTGCGCATAGAGAGAGCCATCTTCTATCTTCGCAGTAAGCACTGCAGAGAACAACTGGATAAGTCTATGGTGATTCAGTTTCTATATGGTACCGGGCGGAGCCACAACTCTTCTGCAGTGCCACTGTGCCACCTTGTGGCGGAATCCCAGATGTTATGACTTTGTGAAGCAGGCCGTGCCATGCACTAGGAAAAGACTTACACTTTGCTACCAGCCGGCCACCTGCTTCCAGTCAAGCGCATAACGCAAGTGGTGGACGTTCCGATGATGTGCCCCCTGTAGCCAATCAACGAGGGAGCCCCCTTATCTTCACTTTGAGGTTTGTGTTTTAGCAGATCATAATCTAAAAACAAGACTATAAAAGTAATTCTCCAGAATCTGCCTCAACCCGGAGATAGTAACCATTGTTTGTGCAAAAAAAAGGACCTCTACAGATGCAAATTTCATGCTTGATACACCCTAAGGATTTTTTTGGATTCTTTTGTTTGTATGCTGCGTTCAGCTCGGCTGGTTTGCTTAATTTCTTAAGAGCTGAGAAGTACATGTTATTTTCTTACGCACCCAAATACAAAATTGCCATCCAGCTGGAGTTCTGATATCTCAATGGCTTGCTAATGTCTGTATAGATAAAATGTGCTGCCAAACACAATTTCTTTTACGCCCCTTTCTTTTCAATTGGCTTTGCATTATAATGTGAAACCTTCTCCTACTGTTCGAGCATCGAACTGCCATCTTTTCTGAGTCACATCGTTTCAGTAACGTCTTTTACAGGAGGTAAAAAAAACTAGAAAGATACTATGTATTTCACCTCTTTCTCCTAACGTGGTCCTCTGGTTTACGGAGCTGAGCCGCTTCTTCTAAAGTTTGTTCATATGTGCAATAATACAGATTCTTTCTGTAAAAATACACAATTTTCTCTTCTGTCTATATATCTCGTAAGATAAGAGCTCGTCATGGAGTATCTCATGTACTATAAAGGCAAATCAAAGTCTTCGTAGCTTTTGATTTGGATTATGATGCCTCTTCTCTCTTATCTTTAGTTTTATATTAAGTTCTTATTTTACAAAAGTCTTGGGGGTCAGAGCCCTGGTGACCCAGAATCAGAGTTTGATGGCTTCCAGCGACAGTGAATTTTCTTGTGCAGTAACAGCGAAAAGCTCAGGATGAATTTTTTCCCGCACTCGCAGATGAAAGGTTTCTGCCTCGTTTCCTCGAGCTCTTCCTCGCTCCCTCGATCACAGTCATCGTCTTGCGCGTGAATGACCTCACAATGCGTTTTTTGATGCCTGTTTAGATGCGAGCGGCAGGAGTAGGTTTTACCACACGTGCACTGGAACTGTTTCTCCGGTTGAATTTCCCGGATCATGCATCGCTCTCGAATGGCCTCGTTCAGCTCGGGGTGGACTTTCTGGTGTCTGTAGAGATGAGAGCTACAGGTGTAACTTTTCCCACAAAAGCACAGGTAGGGTTTAAGTTTTTTATCCTGGTCTTCGGGTTCTTCTACCTTGATATTTTTGTCCGCTTTGAGAGACTCATGGTCCGGGTGGGCCTTTTTTCTGTGTCTTTTGAGGTGCCAGTTACAGCTGTAGGATTTTCCGCACTCACAGACGTAGCGGGATTCAGGAGAACCGTCAACTTGTTCGTGAGTCTTCTGGTGTCTGTATAAATGAGACGAGCATGTGTAGCTTTTCCCACAAGCACAGACATACGATTTAGTCACGTCCGTATCTTTATCGTCCACAGGGGACATGGTGGAATGCTCTTTAGTCTCCTCCTGTGTGTCGGGAGAGCAGACCTTTTTGTGCCTTTTCAGATTAGAGTTGTTCGTGTAGCTCCTTCCACAGCCACACGTGAAGCGTTCTTCGGATTGCTCTTCGACTTTTTCTGTTTTGACGACGGTTTCCTTCGAGGTAGTTGACTGAATAAGTAAGCCATGGGTTTTCTTTTGGTGTCTGTACAGATGAGAATTACAGCTGTAACTTTTCCCACAAAAGCAGGTGCACTTTTTGCAGTCCATCTCTTTTTTAACATTTAGATTCTCGCCATGATTTTGTATGGAGGTTTCCTCGTTACTTGCCTGTTGGTGCGTTGTTTGGCCAGTGGGCCCACCAGAAAGTCCCCCTGCCTCAGAGTCTGTATCATGATTAAGGTTTATGTCCTGCGGCTCGTCTTTGATTTTTGGAAATTTTGTGGAGCCGACACAATCTTCTTTGTCGATCTTGCTGCCATTTAAGGAGGAGGAACTTTCAGCGTTGCTGAATTCCTCACTGGTAGCCTCTGAATTGGAAGTTTCCGAGGACTGGTTGGATTTTTTTGGTGCTGTAATGGTTCGGTTATGTGTAGTGGATGAGGCTCTTTTTCTGGATGGTGCCATTATCTTGTCTCATATACAATTAAAATGTAATGTAAGACCATTAAGGATGACTGACGTTCAGTTAGTCTGACCCTGTGGACAGAAACAGACCAAGGATTATAATCTTTATTCATAATCAAGACCTCCAACAAAGTTCCAAAAATACAAGATGTATAAACCAAATGTTTCCCTGTAAAAAATAGTAGAACATTTCTGTTTGACACCTCCCCCACCCCCAGAAACTTTGCTGGGTCTGCCATGAAAGGGAACCTCTGTGCTGTTGAAACATCTGCTATAGGTGCACCTGACCATTTGTGGTAGCAGTCTGCTGAAAGTTATGGGGACTCCAGCAAACAGTTGAAGAATTAGCATAGAGCATTGGAGGTTTGTGTCCACACATACATAAACTGAGCTGGCGGAGGTTAAAGGAGCTGTATCGCGAAATTGTGTAGTTTTAAAAACCCATCAAACACGTTGGCTAATGAGAGGAGGGGTCACTTGTAAACCCAAACTGAATAAAACTCCCGCCAAGCTTGTGGTTTCTTCTCATGGTAGAAAAAAAAACCAGGGTTGACAGGTTTGAGTTCATCGGGGGGAGACAGAACTTGTCCTATTGATGTCCCATTTATAGTTGATACGGTTGAAATAAGACATATGTTCAAGTTCAACCAAGGGTGTTGGGGGAGGGGAAGTTATGTTTTATTTTATTTTTAATGATAACTGCTAATAGTAACTGTTAATGTTATTTTCCCCCTTGTCTTTAGAGGAGAGGATTTTACCTGAAATAGTGTTCTCCCATATTTTTTGTATTGGCCATTTATATATTTATACAAGTTAATCATGTCCCCCCCTCAGTCGTCTCCTCTCAAGACTAAACAGATTAAATTCTCGTAATCTTTCCTCATAACTAAGATCCTTCATTCCCCTTATTAGTTTGATGGCTCTCCTCTGTACCCTTTCCATAGTCAGATCGTCCTTTCTATGAATGGGTGCCCAGAACTGGACGGCATATTCCAGATGAGGGTGCACCAGTGCCTTGTATAGAGGCAAAATTACTCACCTATCCCATGATTCCATGCCTCTTTTAATGCATTCCTTTCATTAAAAGAAACAAGACTGGCTGGATATTTCTTGATGCTGGGTGTATAAGTGACCCCTCCCACCATCCAGCATATTTATATGTAATTAGGCCATTTTTTCATACTTCTATGTAATTAGGACATTTTTTCATACATTCATTATTTCATCTTATTTATTTCAGTAACATTTATAATTGATCCCCCTCCTTGGGGCTACTCAGTAGTGTAATTTAGAATATTAAACATGTTGTGTGGTGTCTTTTTTTGCATACACTTGGGGTGAACTGGTAAGGTGTTCGGGAGACACCTATAACAGTTCACTGGGTTAGAAAGCCGGAACCCGCATTAACTGCCCTATTATATCCTATTTGGGACATCAGGGGTGCAGAAGAGCCGGTGGCACAGGGTTCTTCCAGGGGTGTCCCCAACAAGGTCTGATAACCGTCAGGGGCCGGCCAGTGCAGCCTCTGAGCCCTGGTTGGCTTTTGAGGGGCTAGACAAATGGAAAGAGAACTAGTGGCAGAAAAAACACGGCAGCTATTGTCAGTATGTGTTTTATGAATGAAACACGGCAGCTATTGTCAGTATGTGTTTTATGAATGAAACACGGCAGCTATTGTCAGTATGTGTTTTATGAATGAAACACAGCAGCTATTGTCAGTATGTGTTTTATGAATGAAACACAGCAGCTATTGTCAGTATGTGTTTTATGAATGAAACACGGCAGCTATTGTCAGTATGTGTTTTATGAATGAAACACAGCAGCTATTGTCAGCTGCTGTGTTTCATTCATAAAACACATACTATTGTCAGTATGTGTTTTATGAATGAAACACAGCAGCTATTGTCAGTATGTGTTTTATGAATGAAACACAGCAGCTATTGTCAGCTGCTGTGTTTCATTCATAAAACACATATTATTGTCAGTATGTGTTTTATGAATGAAACAGCAGCTATTGTCAGTATGTGTTTTATGAATGAAACACAGCAGCTATTGTCAGTATGTGTTTTATGAATGAAACACGGCAGCTATTGTCAGTATGTGTTTTATGAATGAAACACAGCAGCTATTGTCAGTATGTGTTTTATGAATGAAACACAGCAGCTATTGTCAGTATGTGTTTTATGCATGAAACACAGCAGCTATTGTCAGTATGTTTTATGAATGAAACACGGCAGCTATTGTCAGTATGTGTTTTATGAATGAAACACGGCAGCTATTGTCAGTATGTGTTTTATGAATGAAACACGGCAGCTATTGTCAGTATGTGTTTTATGAATGAAACACGGCAGCTATTGTCAGTATGTGTTTTATGAATGAAACACGGCAGCTATTGTCAGTATGTGTTTTATGAATGAAACACAGCAGCTATTGTCAGTATGTGTTTTATGAATGAAACACAGCAGCTATTGTCAGTATGTGTTTTATGAATGAAACACAGCAGCTATTGTCAGTATGTGTTTTATGAATGAAACATGGCAGCTATTGTCAGTATGTGTTTTATGAATGAAATATGTCAGTCAGTGAGGTCGGCATTTTACTCCTGCTTTTGGCTGGAGCTAAATGCAAATGTCTCCCCCCCCCCCCCCCCCCCCATGTGGCATTTTGCTCCAGGCAAAAGCAGGAGTAAAATGCCGACCTCACTGACTGACATATTTCATTCATAAAACACATGCTGGCAATAGCTGCCATGTTTTTTTCTGAATGAAACTGACAGCCGCTAGTTCTTTCTTTTTTTTTTTGATTTGAACACACTTTCACCCCTAAAAAAAAACACTCCCTAAATCACATGCAATTTGAGTAAATAAGTGAGTGAGATCTTACGCTATGCACAAAAATGGCGCAAAAAAAAAAAGTCTGCTGAATCGTGAGTAAAAGGAAAAATGTGAGAAAATTGTGCGCAAAATGATTTTACTCAGAATCCGCCTTACAGTGGACTAATCACCAGGATTTTGACTACCCTGGTGATTGGTCCCTGCCCCCTGTCTGAAACCCCCCAGATCACCCACTTTTACTTACCTTTCCACCATTCCCACAGCGTATGCGCTAGTCCAATCAACTCTTAAAGCGGTCCTTCACTCTGAATAATAGTCTATCTTATGTGTTTCCCACACCCTGTACATACAGATTGCTCACATTAAAAATCATCCTACCTGCATCTAATACATGTTATGAGCCTTTAAACATCCAAGATGGCGGCTCAAACAGGACTGTGTTGCTCTGCATTCTGGAACTGCTGACCTTTTTCTGACCCCAGCTCTGCTCTGTCTGAGCAAAGCACAGCAATAACCCCGCCCCCTGCACTTTATCCCACTCTCCTCTCCCCAGTAAGTGTGATGCTTCTGAGTCAAGATGGCGGCGCCCGTATCCTAAAGCCCAGTGGGGGAAAGAATAATAAGCGACTAAAAATGTAAAATATATTAATTTTAGATGCTGGGGAATTGTTTTTATGGGTTTGGGTTTTTCATTAAATCGTGCTGAAGGTCTGGTTTAATGCTGTACATACTGATGCATGGCACAAACCTGTCGTTTTGAACTTCGTGCCGGCTTAGGTGGTCACATCCCCGGCTCGCTTGTGGAGCGCATGCTCCTGCGTGCCTGATTGCTAGGGAGCGTGCACAGCTATAGTGAAGCCAGGGATGCAGCCACCGGCAAAGACTGGGGGGGGGGGCACTAGAGGACATGGATTATTCTTAGTGGTTTACCCACCAGTCAGTAGACTGAACGCTGGTAATCAAAAATTGTTCGGCGTTTGCACAGGTTCTCGTCCAATCAGATCTGCCCATTGAAGTGACGCAATTCGGTTAGCTGCTCGGATGTGTGAATAGGGAGCGAGAGTGGTCGCATCCCCTGCTGCCCTGCGCTTGCTCCCCAGCCTATCTGAATGGCTGAGGTGGTAGCGTGCACACAGCCCGGGGTTGCGGGCGCTCTCTCTCCCCATTAACAACAATTAGCAACTATTGCCCCCACTACATGAAACCTCTGCGAGTGGCCAATTGGGATGCCCCACTATGTGAAACCTCTGCGAATGGCCAATCGGGATGCCCCGCTATGTGAAACCTCTGCGAATGGCCAATCGGGATGCCCCGCTATGTGAAACCTCTGCGAATGGCCAATCGGGATGCCCCGCTATGTGAAACCTCTGCGAGTGGCCAATCGGGATGCCCCGCTACAGGAAACCTCTGCGAGTGGCCAATCGGGATGCCCCGCTACAGGAAACCTCCGCGAGTGACCAATCGGGATGCCCCGCTAGAGGAAAGCTCTGCGAGTGGCCAATCGGGATGCCCCGCTAGAGGAAACCTCCGCGAGTGACCAATTGGGATGCCCCGCTAGAGGAAAGCTCTGCGAGTGGCAAATCGGGATGCCCCGCTAGAGGAAAGCTCTGTGAGTGGCCAATCGGGATGCCCCCCTATGTGAAACCTCTGCGAGTGGCCAATCGGGATGCCTCGCTATGTGAAACATCTGCGAGTGGCCAATGGGGATGCCCCGCTACATGAAACCTCTGCGAGTGGCCAATCAGAATGCCCCGCTATGTGAAACCTCTGCGAGTGGCCAATCGGGATGCCCCGCTATGTGAAACCTCTGCGAGTGGCCAATCAGAATGCCCCGCTATGTGAAACCTCTGCGAGTGGCCAATCAGAATGCCCCGCTACATGAAACCTCTGCGAATGGCCAATCAGAATGCCCCGCTATGTGAAACCTCTGCGAGTGGCCAATCAGAATGCCCCGCTATGTGAAACCTCTGCGAGTGGCCAGTGGTCCCACGCACCCCTCCTTACCTGCATTGAGGAAGGTGGCAATAAATGTCGTAGTTGCCGACCATAGATTTTTAGCGGCTGCTGAGCTTGCGTTTGGTGCAGATAGACGTTGCCATAGTAACATCATCAATGAGATTGAATAAATGATCACAAAGCAAAATGGATGCAGATCATGTGATCATATGAAGCTAGAATCTGAACACATTGATGGAAATCTTACACAATACTCTGGAGGAGGGGGTGATTTAAAATAATAGCACCCCCCATCCCAATGCAGGTGCGCCCACTTACCCCTCCTGAAGACGTGTGCCACCTGCAGGCCGGGCATCAGACATCGCCCGCACGGAGACCCCCTACCCTCCCTGCTCCTCTCTTGATGACACCCTCACGCGATGTGATCGGCGGGCATGCTGGAGCTTGCAGTCCAACAAGCCGCGGTAACCCGCGCCAGCCCTCGATTCTATTGTCCTCTATGGAGTTTGCATTGAAAGCTTCCAAAAAACTACAACTCCCATAATCCCTTGCAGCGCGTATGGAAGGCTGCCTCTTGCATTTAGCGCGGGAAAGTCCCGTCCTCCCTCCCGGCTCTTTTTATTTTTTCTAGCAGCCTCTCCCGCATTACAATGACTGCAATTCCCACAATTCGTAGCGAGAGCGCATCACGTGGTGACATAATGGAATCGCAGCGCATGCTGGGAACTGTAGTTTCAATGCTCTTTTCTCACAGAGAGGGGGGTATGAGTGCGTTTTGTCAGGTTTAAAGAGAACCTGTCAGAAAAAAAAGAATAATGGCTGTTCCAGGGATGTCAGCAACAGCTGGCCTTTGGGGTGTGCAGTCGCACAGGACGCCGTCCTAAACTCCCTGTAGCGGGTGTCAGGAGCTCTCAACCAGAGCATCTCTCTCCCTTTTTTTTTATACATTTCTGCCTTTTCCAGTTTCTCTCGTTTTCTTCCTCTTTTTCTGAATCTTTCTTTCTTTCCTTCCCTCTTTCTTTTTTGCCCTCCCTCCTTTCTTTCTCTCGCTCCATCTTTTTTATTTCTCTTTCTTTCACTCCGCTCTCTCCCTCCCTCTTATAATTTCTCTCACTTTCATTTATCCCTATCTCTCATAATATTCTTAGTATGTCACACACCCCGCTTCAAGAATCCATAACATGTGGGTAATATCGTCCTGAAGAGGCGTTCCTGCAGAGATGATAGCAAAAGAAAGCCCCTCCCTGATCCATAAATACCTGGGACCTCCCACTCACTACCCAGTTTTCCATCTCTGCAAGACGGCGAGCAAGTCAGAAGATGATGGCTCCTCCTTGCACAGGGGGATTTTCAGGTAGCCGGGGTAACTCCCGGCCTGGTATTGGATTATTTCCGCTCGGACCCCAATTTTTTTCCCCGGACTTACCTTTACATGCCTCCACAGTCCCGGCTGCTGGCCCGAGCGAGGGTATATCGGCACCTTTGGTGCTTAGGAGCAAAGCTCCACCGTGAGACCCTAAATAAGAGGGTAGGCGGTCACACCGGTCTGGTGATCCCGGTTTGGGATGCCCCGTCCCTGGATTCTGCCCCTGGGGGGGTCCTCCCATTTTCCCTTATACAATGGGGTTGGGGGGGGTCTCCTTCTTAGGGTTAGTACTTTTAGTCTGTTCTGTGTTGTTGTGGAGCATCTGGAAGTAATCCTCAATGAATTGGTTGTAGTGGTTTCACTTTATTTGTGTCAGTGTGCATTTTACTGTGTCTGCTTTACTTGGTGTGCGGCGCCGCGGCCGCCATTACAGCCGGGCGCCGGTATGACATTTTTCTGTGAGGGGATTTGTTTCCCCTCACGTTCTCCAGGGGGGCGGGGCTGGCACTCGGCGCACTGCCGCGGCCAGCCCCCGTTCTCTATGCCTCCCGCAGCGAGCGGGGCGGGTGCCCCGCAGGTCTGTGCGGAGGCACCTGTTGCTGCTCTTGGTCCGGCGCCGCGGGTTTTCAGCGGCGCCGGTCTCTGTGGGGCTGTAGGTGAGGGAGCTTCTCCCTCCCTTCTGCTTCAGGGGGGGGGGGGGGGCGGGGCCGGGCGTTCGGCACGTCGCCGCGGCTCCGCCCCCTCTGTTCAGGCGCCGATGCGGAGCTGGCTGCTCCTTGATGGTGGAGGACAGGGGCTGAGCTGGATTGAGCGCGGGCTGCGCTGACCACGCCCCTCTTTTGGCATGCTTCTCCCCTCACCAACGCTGCACGGGCGCCATTTTCCTGCTCCCTTGGATCGGTGAGTGGCCCTGTGGGCCCTTTCTTCTTATGTGTCTTTTAGCATTTACTGTCACTTATGGGGTCTTCTCTGTTTTTTAGGGATACGGTTGTTACTCAGAGGATCTTCATTAGTATTTGAGGGTCTCTCCTGGTCCTGGGTCCCTGGGTTCAATTTATCATAAATCCTCCCACTCGGGACATTAAAGGGGCATCCCGGGTCGCTTACTGGCGTAATTCCCTGGGTCTTAGCGACCACCAAAATTTCACCTTATGGAGGCATCCCCGGATACTAGGACTGGGACCCCTTCGGGGCATCCCAAAAAGTGTATTTTGTGTAGGGTATCCATTACTGGGGATGATGTTTTACTGTGTATTCCATGTGCACGGCAAACTATTGCGCGGCAGTCCGAACCCCGTACGTCGGGGTCAGCACAGCCGGTCGCCTCATCTCCTCCTCCCACCTTGACTCGTGCCCCGTGTGACGTAGTCATGGGCAGGAATCTACAATCTGAGATGTGCGCCAGATTGGCTAACCTTGAGAAAATGGTTTCCGGCTCGGTCGCCCGTAAGGCTCCGACTAAGAGAAAGCATTTGTCGCCGGCTCCGCTGGAGGATGACCTTGATGACGTTGATAATCTGGATTGGTCTGATTATTCCCCGCTAGAGGAAGGGGAGGTTTATGAGGCGTCAGATGCTTCGGACGATGAGCAGTCCTTTGCTGCTGAGGCCGAGTCTGCTGACCTGAGGACATCTGTGGATACTCCTCACGCTCTGGCTCTTATGTTGGAGGTCTTAAATATTTCTCCTCCTGAGGAAGTGTCACAGCAGAAGGACGAGTTGTTTGAGGAATCCAGGCCGCGCTTGGAGTTCCCTACACAACGGCATTTTGACAAGATCATTGATAAGGAATGGGACAGGCCGGCTCGGCTCCCTGGTATCCCTCAAGGGTGGGATAGAAAATATCCCTTCCCTTCGGAGGTAGTTAAGCGCTGGGCTTCCCCCCCCGAGGTCGATGCACCGGTTTTGGGGTTGTCCAATTCCTCGGTTTTAAATAGGCCTGATTGTTCCACCCTCAAAGATGGTGAGGATAAACGCATTGACCAGATGGCTTGTCATGGTTTCACTAGCGTCGGGTCAGCCATGCGGCCTGTGTGTGCTTCGGAACTGATGGTCTTGGCTGCCAGGTCTGTGGTCAGGGACCTTTTGACTTCTTCCGGGCTTCGGCCGGGGAGTAACGAATTCATTAGTCTAAAACGTTGTGAGTTGTTTTTATCCTTTGTGCTTACAGCCTTAGACGATACCTTGATGATGTGCGGAAGGACGTCGGCCCTACTGGTGACTATACGGCGGTCGGTGTGGCTGCGCCAGTGGGCGGCTGATTTTATGTCCAAAAAGTCGCTGACGGCTTTACCTTTTGTCGGTCTTCGGCTCTTTGGTGAGACATTGGACTCTGTCACCAAGGGTGGTAAGTTACCTCAGCGCAAGAAGCAACGTCGTCCCTTTCGGGGGGCGCCTGCTTTTACCCCCTCCTTTCGTGGGGCCAGATCTGGCAGGGGTTCTGCCTTCCCCTCTTCCAGAGGAGATTCTGGGGGCAGGGGCAGGGGACGTGGCCGCTCTGGATACAGCTGGGGCTCTAAGCCCAAACCGGCGGCTAAGCCGGCCCAGCAATGAGGGGGCGCCCTCACCCATGCGGGTGGGGGGACGGCTGCGACACTTCTCCCAGCTCTGGGAGCAAGAGGTCTCGGACAGGTGGATACGGGAAGTGGTGTCTTCCGGTTACAAGCTAGAGTTCGAGCTCCGCCCCCCCTCCAGATTTCTCAGGTCTCGGATGCCTTCGGAGCCTCTGGCAGTGCAGGGGCTCCTGTTGGCAGTAGAGAATCTTCTGAATCTGGCCGTCATTTGCCCAGTGCCCCCCTCGGATCGGGGGGGGGGGGTTTATTCCAATCTGTTCACTGTGCCCAAGAAGGACGGATCGGTCCGACCCATCTTGGATCTGAAGTTTCTCAACAGGTTCATCCGGCCGCGGAAGTTCCGGATGGAAACGCTGCGCTCGGCTATCCACTCCCTTCGCCAGGGAGACTTTCTCACGTCCATAGACATCCAGGACGCTTACCTGCATGTTCCGATTTTTCCAGCGCACCAGAGGTTTCTCAGGTTCGTGGTGGAGGATCGGCATTTTCAGTTTGTGGCTCTGCCTTTCGGTCTCACCTCGGCTCCTCGGGTCTTCACCAAGGTGCTAGCAGGGGTGATGGCTCTGCTCAGAGTTCAGGGTATCCGTGTTGTGCCCTATTTGGACGATCTCATGATCATGGCCTCTTCATTCAGCCAAGCGGAGTCGGACACCGGATTGGTGGTGTCCACGTTGGAGAGGTTCGGTTGGGTGATCAACTACCCCAAGTCGGCTCTGTCTCCGTCCAGAGTTCTGACCTTTCTGGGGATGTCTCTGGACACCTCGCAGGCCAAGGTCTTTCTGCCTCAGGCCAAGGTTCTTCTGATTCAGGAGTTAGTTCGGCTTCTCTTGTCGGCACCTCATCCGACCATCCGTTTAGGGATGAGGCTGGTGGGGCTCATGGTGGCCTCATTCGAGGCAGTTCCCTTTGCGCAGTTTCATACAAGGTCGCTTCAGCTTCATCTGTTGAGGGTTTGGGACAAGTCTCCACGATCGTTGGATCAACCCTTCCTGATGACCCCCCGAGTTCGTCGGTCCCTACGCTGGTGGTTGCGATCTGTCAATCTGTTGAAGGGCAGATCTTTTCTGGTTCCGTGTTGGGAAACAGTCACCACGGATGCCAGTCTGTCAGGTTGGGGGGGTGTTTGGAAGGACCTCCAGTTTCATGGCCTGTGGGGCCCGCAGGAGGCTCACGAACCCATCAATGTTCTGGAGTTGAGAGCCATCAGGCTGGTTCTGTTTCACTTGACTCATCAGTTGAGGGGCCTGCCAGTGCAGGTCCGGTCGGACAACAGGACGGCGGTGGCTTACATCAATCACCAAGGAGGGACTCGCAGCAGGAGTGCCCTCAGGGAAGTGTCCTTGATTCTGGACTGGGCAGAGACCCATGTCCCGTGTATCTCAGCAGTCTACATTCCGGGGGTGGAGAACACGGAAGCGGACTTGCTGAGCAGGGCCGCCTCTCGTCGGGGGGAGTGGTCTCTCAGTCCCAAGGTGTTTCGTTCAATATGTCTCAGGTGGGGGGTCCCAGTGGTGGACCTCTTTGCCTCTCGTCACAATCACAAGCTCCCAGTCTTTGTGTCTCTCTCGCAGGATCCTCTGGCTCTGGCAGTGGATGCCATGTCTCTGAACTGGAGGGATCTGGGGTTCCTTTACCTGTTTCCCCCGTTCCCAATGCTAGCCAGAGTGGTGCGCAAACTGGCCTTGGAAGGCGCGTCGGCAATCCTAGTGGCCCCAAGGTGGCCAAGGCGAGTTTGGTTCGCAGATCTTGTAAGACTGGTAGAGGATCAGTTTGCCCTGCCTCTGCTACCGGACCTGCTCACCCAGGGTCAGCTACGCTATCCCAATTTACCATCGCTGGCTTTGACGGCATGGCTGCTGAAACCGCCATCTTGAAGGAAGAAGGTCTTTCTGACGCGGTGATTCAGACTCTTATCTGTGCCAGAAAGCGCTCTTCCTCTTCTATTTACTACAGGACTTGGAGGGCCTATATTGATTGGTGTGAAAGCAGGTCTTTCTCTTGTCGAGAGTTCTCCATACCTAGAATTTTGGAGTTTCTTCAACATGGTCTAGATCTGGGGCTCCAGATTAGTACATTGAAAGGGCAGGTTTCTGCCCTGGCGGTGTTCTTCCAAAGGTCCTTTGCACTTCATCCTTTGGTCAAGACCTTTTTTCAGGGTGTTACGCATGTTCGGCCTCCTAGGAAGCCTTTTGTTCCAGTTTGGGATTTGAACCTGGTTCTTTCTGCTCTCCAGGGCCCTCCTTTTGAGCCCTTGACTGAGGTAGATTTGTCTTCTCTTACGCAAAAGGTGGCCTTTTTGGTGGCGATCACTTCGGTTAGGCGTGTTTCTGAGTTGGCAGCTTTGTCCATTACAGCTCCGTACTTCGAGAAACATCAGGACAAGGTTGTCTTTCGTCTCAAGCAGGATTTTCTTCCTAAAGTGGTCTCGGAGTTTCATCTGAATCAGGACATTGTTTTGCCTTCTCTATGCCCAAATCCTAGTGACGACAGGGAAAGGGCTTTGCATTCCTTGGATGTAGTTCGCGTTGTGGAACATTATCTGGAGGTTACGTCTTCCTTTCGTAAGACTG
Source organism: Gastrophryne carolinensis (assembly GCA_027917425.1). Taxonomy (NCBI): domain Eukaryota; kingdom Metazoa; phylum Chordata; class Amphibia; order Anura; family Microhylidae; genus Gastrophryne; species Gastrophryne carolinensis. The sequence continues at coordinate 39,472,981 of CM051235.1, read as the reverse complement.
ATGCTTTCTTTGTGGTGCCCTGCGGGCCTAGGAAAGGTTTGGCCCCTGCCAAATCTTCCATTAGTAAATGGATTCGTCAGGCTATCCTTGGGGCCTATTCTGCTAAGGGGAGGAGTCCCCCTTTTCGTGTTACTGCTCATTCTACTCGTGCGGTTGGGGCGTCCTGGGCTTTTCAGCACCAGGCCTCTGTTGAGCAAGTTTGTAAGGCCGCTACTTGGTCTTCTGTTCACACTTTTTCCAAGTTTTACAAGGTTGATGTTCGGGCTTCGGCGGATGCTGTTTTTGGCCGCAAAGTTCTGCAAGCTGTTGTGGTTTAAGTTTTACATTGTTGCCTTGTTTGGATCCCCGCCCTTGTTATGGACACTGCTGTTGGATGTCCCACATGTTATGGATTCTTGAAGCGGGGTGTGTGACATACTAAGAATAATACCATTTTGTGAATACTCACCTTGTAAAATGGTTATTATGAGTATGTCACACACCCCGCTTCAACCCGCCCTTTTGTATTCAGGATCCTCTTTATGGCGAACTTTGCGTGGTTGTTGTTTATTTTTGCCTCTTCCTGGTCCCTTACCTTACTGCTTCTGTATACTGGGTAATGAGTGGGAGGTCCCAGGTATTTATGGATCAGGGAGGGGCTTTCTTTTGCTATCATCTCTGCAGGAACGCCTCTTCAGGACGATATTACCCACATGTTATGGATTCTTGAAGCGGGGTGTGTGACATACTCATAATAACCATTTTACAAGGTGAGTATTCACAAAATGGTATTTTCTCACACTTTCTTTTATTTCTCTGTCTCTTTTTCTCATTCTTTTTTTCTCTCCCTCCTTTCTTTCTCTCGCTCCATCTTTTTTATTTCTCTTTCTTTCTCTCTTCCTTTTTTATTTCTCTTTCTTTCACTCCGCTCTCTCCCTCCCGCTTATAATTTCTCTCACTTTCATTTATCCCTATCTCTCATAATTTCTCACACTTTCTTTCATTTCTCTATGTCTCTTTTTCTCATTCTTTTGTTCTCTCTCCCCCTCCCTCTTTCTCTATTGTTCTTTCATTCTTTCGCTTTCTTTCTTGCTGCATCTGCCTCTCTTTCCTTCTTTCATTCTTTTGGTCCTTTTCCCCGGGGTTGCCCCGCTGCGTGAAACCCCCCAGATCGCCAAAGTCAACTCACCTCTTCCTGGTCCCCTGGTGCATGCGCAGCCGCTCGTCCAATCAGCACGCTCGGAGCCGCTGATGTCATGTCGTCTAAACGCTGACGGCCGCATCCTCCACTTCCTTCTAACAGGGAGCGTTCCCGCGCCGGCCATTCACAAATGCCTGGCACGGAAAAACACCTTGCTAGAGGGATAGCGGGGATGCGGCTCGCACATGCGCCGTTGGACCCGGAAACAAGGTAAATGTATGGAGCAACCTGGGGGGTTTCACACAGCGGGGCATCCCGATTTTGGATGCCCCGGGGGGAGGGAATCGATCAGCCTGGGAAGATTGCGGTGTGTTTTGGGCCACTTTAACTCTCTCCCTCTCCCTTTTTCTCTCTCTCTCTCCCTCCCTTTCTCTCAGCCCTTTTTTTTATTTTTTTCTCTCTCTCTCTCTCTCCCTCCCTCCTTTCTTTCTCTCATGCCCTTTTTTTATTTTTTTCTCTCTCTCTCCCTCCTTTCTTTTTCTTTCTCTCTCTCAATCCCTACCTCTTTCTCTCTCCTCTTTCTCTTTATCTCTCTCGCTCCCTATCTCTCATAATTTCTCTCACTTTCTTTTATTTCTCTCTGTCTCTCTCTTTTTCTCATTCTTTCTCTCGCTCCCTTCCTTCTCTTTCTTTCTTGTTCTTTCACTTTCTTTCCTCTTTATTTTTTCCATTCCTTCTTACTCTCTTTCCTTTTTAATTTCTTTCACTCCTTCTTTCTCTTTCTTAAAGTGGACCAACACCCAGGATTTTGACTATCCTGGGTTTTGGTCCACTTCGGTGGGGCACCCCGATCGAGGGGTGCCCCACTGTCTGAAACCCCCCCGAAAGCCCAGAAACACTCACCTCACCACGCTCCCACGTGACGGCTCCAGCCAATTACAGCGCTCAGAGCCGCTGTGGTATGCGCGTCCAAGGCCGCTTGGACGCGCATAGCAGCTCAGCGGCTCTGAGCGCTGGAGGCCGCGTCTCGCGCTTCCCTCTAACAGGGAGCGCGCCTGCACCGGCCATTCACAAACTGCCGGCGCGGGTGCGCGCCCTGCTAGAGGGAAGCGCGAGACGCGGCTCGCGCATGCGCCGATGGAACGGGGCTGAGGTAAGGTTTGTGGGTCTCCTGGGGGGTTCCTCCCCGCGGGACATCCCGATTTCGGATGCCCCGCGGGGAGGGATCTGATCGGTCCGGTAATCTTATAGATTCCTGGGCCGATCCCCCCTGGGTTTCAAGCCACTTTAACATAGTTGCAGCCCAGTGGGGGAAAGAATAATAAGTAAGTGACTAAAAACTTAAAATATATTCATTTTAGATGCTGGGGAATCGTTTTTTAAGGGTTTGGGCTTTTCATTAAATCATGGTGAAGGTCCGGTTTAATCTCTCGGTTTTCCGTGCTTCTTCTGTTCCTCGCTCTCCTCTGTGTGTGCCTCTAGGGGGCGCCATCCTCAGATCCTGTACAGGGTGACAGCTACTCCAAGGCCGGCCTTGCATAGCACATTATTTCTTCCAGTCCTGGATAAAAACATACAAGGTTTATAATGGACCTATGATCAAAAAACTGACTCTTTTAAAGCAGAACAAAAACCAGTGAGGCCGGCCTCACTGGGTTTTGTTCTGCTTCCAGGGCCAGCCGCTGTCCTTCCCCCTAGGGAATCCCATATCAAGATGCCCCTCTGTTGGAACCCCCAGCCGGGCCCCAACAAAACTTACCTTTTCTCTGGCTCCTACAGTGATGTAAACAATGCCGGCCGCTTCCTTAGCATCTTCACACAGAGGGGCATCCCAAATCGGGATCAATAAACAAATCCTGGGATAATGAAAATCCTGAGTATTGGTCCACTTTAAAGTGGAACAAAACCCAACGGGGCCGGCCCTGGAATCTAAGGCAGGCTCTTCCTGTCGGTAGAAATTACACCTTTGCCCTGGCTTCTGCAGCGATGTAAATATTGGCGGCCAAACCTTAAGCATCTCTGGGCTGAGGCGTGTTCCTGCGCCCAGCCACTCAGGTAGGCTGGGATGGAAGCGTGTTCTAAAGGGAGACAGGGTTCGGACGCTCCCTCTTGCCAAACTCTGTGTCTATACTGAGCCGTTTGCTGATCATTAATTAGCACAGCACACAGTACTGATTGGACAGGAGCCTGTACATGCGTCAAGGGACTGGGGAAAGGTAAGTTTTTATGGGGGGTTTGAAAGCCCCCGGGGCAATGAACAAGGATAGTAAACTGGATTTTCACTATCCTTGTTCTTTGCCCGGGGGGAATAAAAAGTGTTTTTTGTCCAACTTTAAAAACTCAAAAAAATACCGTTTTGTGAGTACTCACCTGTAAAACGGATATTATGAGTGTGACATACACTCCACTTCCACAGTCATGACATCTGGGTAATCTCCAGTAGAGGGCGAACTTCTGCAGAGATGAATGCAAAAAAAATAAATACCTGGGACCTCCCACCAATTCCCCAGTGTAAGATAGCAGTAAGGGGACAAGGAAGAACCAATTATAACAAAACTAACAAAATAAACAATGGTTCACCATATAAAAATCCGGAATACCAAAAGGGTGGGGTGAAGCGGAGTGTATGTCACACTCATAATATCCATTTTACAGGTGAGTACTCACAAAACAGTATTATTCCAAGTGTGACATACACTCCACTTCAAATCTTCATGACATCTGGGACATCCAATAGCAGTGCCTGTCATGGGTGGGAACCAAAAACACTAAAAGAATGCACCAACTTAAACCACTGCAGCTTGCAGAACCTTGCGGCCAAAAATGGCATCCGCTGAAGCCCGCACATCAACCTTGTAAAACTTGGAAAGAGTATGAATGGAAGACCAAGTAGCAGCCTTACAAACTTGGTCAACAGAAGCCTGGTGCTGAAAAGCCCCAGGACGCACCAACAGCACGAGTAGAATGCGCAGTGACCCTAAAAGGGGGAGTCCTCCCCTTAGCAGAATAGGCCCCAACAATGGCCTGACGAATCCATTTGCTAATGGTAGACTTGGCGGGCGCCAAACCTTTCCTGGGCCCGCAGGGCACCACGAAAAAGGCGTCCATCTTGCGGAAAGAAGAAGTAGCCACCAAATAGTACTTAACACAGCGAACAACATCCAAATTGTGTAAGACCCTCTCCTTGTCATTGCTAGGCTTAGGGCACAAGGAAGGGAGAACAATATCCTGATTGACATGGAAGGCAGACACCACCTTAGGAAGGAAATCTGGCTTAAAGCGAAAGACCACCTTGTCCTGGTGTCTTTCAAAGTAAGGGGCCTGAATTGACAGAGCCGCCATCTCAGAGACACGCCAAACAGAGGTAATAGCCACCAAGAAGGCAACCTTTTGAGTGAAAACAGAAAGAGCAATATCCTGTAACGGCTCAAAAGGAGGACCCTAGAGAACCGAAAGAACCAAGTTCAAATCCCAAACAGGAACCATTGCCTTCCGAGGGGGCCGAACATGAGTAACCCCCTGGAAAAAAGTCTTAACCAGCGGGTGTAAGGCAAACGATCTTTGGAAGAAAACAGACAGAGCCGAGACATGCCCTTTCAAGGTATTAAGCTGGAACCCAAGATCCAGACCGTGCTGAAGAAACTCCAAAATCCTAGGAATCGAAAACACCCTGCAAGGCAAAGCCCTAGCCTCACACCAGTCAATATAGACCGCCAAGTCCTATAGTAAATGCCAGAAGAGGACCGCTTCCTAGCTCTAATCAAGGTCTGAACAACAGCCTTAGACAAACCTTCCTCCTTCAGAATGAAGGTTTCAGCAGCCAAGCCGTCAAAGCCAGCGTTTGTAAATTGGGGTAAAGAAGTTGACCCTGAGAAATCCGGAAACATGGGAAGCCGGTCCTGATCTACCGCCAACCTTACAACGTCTGCGTACCAAACCCTTCTTGGCCACCTTGGAGCCACCAGAATTGCTGGTGCCCCTTCCAGAACCAGTTTGCGAATCACCTTGCCCACCATGGAGAAGGGAGGAAACAGGTACAGAAAACCCCAGATCCTTCCAGGCAAGGGACAAGGCATCCACTGCCAGAGCTAGAGGATCCTGAGATAGAGACACAAAGGCCGGGAGTTTGTAATTGTGCCGTGAGGCAAAGAGATCCACCTCCGGGGTCCCCCACTTGTGACAAAGGGACCGAAAAACCCCGGGGTTGAGAGACCACTCCCCTTGGCGAGAGGACCCCCTGCTCAGGGAATCCGCCTCCGTGTTTTCCACTCCCGGAATGTAGACTGCCGAAATGCAAGACACATTGCTCTCCGCCCAGTGCAGGATCAGAGAGACTTCCCTGAGGGCACTCCTGCTACGAGTCCCTCCTTGGTGATTGATGTAGGCTACCGCCGTCCGATTGTCTGATCGAATCTGAACCGGTAGACCCTGTATGTGCGACGTCAGCCGTGACAGGACAAGCCGGATGGCTCTGAGCTCTAAGACATTGATGGGGTTGTGAGCCTCCTGAGGACCCCACACCCCGCTGAACTGATGACTTTTCCAGAAACCTCCCCAGCCCGACAGGCTGGCATCCGTGGTAACCGTCTCCCATCGAGGAACCAGAAAGGATCTGCCCCTCAACAGGTTGCTCGACACCAGCCACCACCGAAGGGACTGCCGAACCCTGGGAGACATCCTGAACAGTTGATCCAAGGACTGCAGACACCTGTCCCAATGCGTCAATAGGTGAAGCTGGAGAGATCTCATGTGAAACTGAGCAAACGGGACTGCCTCGAAGGATGTCAATCCCACCAGTTTCATCCCCAGTCGGATAGAAGGGCAAGGAATGGCCAGAAGAAGGCGGGTCAGATCCTGAATCCCCTGCACCTTGGACTGAGGCAGAAACACTCTGGCCAGAATGGTATCCAGATTCATGCCCAGAAATGAAATCTCCCTTGATGGGGAGAGAGAGGACTTGGGGCGGTTGATCACCCACCCGAACCTCTCCAGGGTCGACACCACCTGGTGTGTGTCCAGCTCCACCTGCCGGAGGGAAGAAGCTGAGATTAGAAGGTCGTCCAGGTACGGCACAATGCGAATGCCCTGAGCTCTGAGCAGTGCCATTATGCCCGCCAGAACCTTGGTGAAGACCCTCGGCGCAGAGGTCAACCCAAAGGGAAGGGCTACAAACTGAAAATGTTGAACCTCCACCGCGAACCTGAGGAATTTCTGATGCGCTGGAAAAATTGGAACATGCAAATACGCATCCTTGATGTCTATGGATGTCATAAAGTCCCCTTGACAAAGGGAATTGAGCGCAGAGTCTCCATGCGGAACTTCTTGGTTCTGATTAATCTGTTGAGGATCTTTAGGTCCAGAATGGGTCTCACGGAGCCATCCTTTTTGGGAACCGTGAAAAGATTGGAGTAGTAACCCCTGCCTCTCTCCGAGGGAGGCACCGGGCATATGACTCCCATGTCCAGAAGATTCTGTACTGCTGACAGGAGCCCCTGTACAGCCTGAGGGTCCGAGGGCACCCGAGACCTTAAAAATCTTGGAGGAGGCCAGTACTCGAACTCCAGTTTGTACCCGGAGGAGACAATTTTCAAGATCCATTTGTCTGTGACCTCCCAGGCCCAGACCTGGAAGAAGAGCCGCAGCCGTCCCCCCACCCGAACGGGTGAGGGCGCCCCTTCATTGTTGAGCTGGTTTAACCGCGGGCTTAGGCTTGGAACCCCAGGCAGATGCGGGACAGGCCCGACCTCTGCCTCTGTTCCAGGAAGAACCTCTAACACCCGAGAAGGCCAAACCTCTGACAGCTCTGGCACCTCGAAAGGAAGGATTGAAGGAGCCTGCCCCCCGAAAGGAGCGACGCTGCTTCATACGCTGAGGTAACTTACCTCCCTTTGCCACAGCATCCAACTTGTCTCCAAACAGCCGCGAACCCAAGAAGGGGAGAGCTGTGAGCGATTTCTTGGCCGCAAAGTCCGCCGTCCACTGGCGGAGCCAGACCGATCGGCGCATGGCCACCAATAAGGACGAAGTCCTACTACATGACAATAGTGTCTTCCATAGCAGCCAAGACAAAATCCATGAACAATTCACACCTTTTAAGAGTAGCGAACTCAGCACAGGATCAAGGTGAGCGTCCTTTAACCAGTCCCTGATCAGAGACCTAGTAGCCCCCGATGCTAGTGCAGATGCACACACAGGCCGCAAGGCCGTATCCCACACTGGCAAAAGCATGGCATGCCATCTGATCAAGGCGCTTATCCTCGCCATCCTTAAGGGTAGTGGTGTCTGGGGTGTGAATCACCGAGGTGTTAGTCAATCCCAAAACTGGCGCATCGACCTCGGGAGGAGAAGACCAGCGCTGAACCGCTTCCACCGGGAAAGGATACTTCTTATCCCATCCCTGAGGAACACCCGGAAGCCGACTAGGTTTCTCCCATTCCCTAAGGATCAATGCATCAAAGTGACCTTGGGTAGGGAACTCCAAACGAGGCTTGTGGGAACCAAAGAATTCCCCTTTTTTGAGAGGGGGCGCCTAAGGTGGGGCAATATCCAAAACCTCCAAGAGATGTGTCAAAACCTTGGTAGTGTCAACTGCATCCCCCCGCGCCTGCCCAACATCAGCATCACAAAACTGTACATCGTCAGCCTCAGACTCCTCATACAATTCCCCCTCCTCTAACGGGGAATAATCCGACCAATCAAGGGAATCATCATCAACATCCCAAGGCGCCTGGGCTGGCGATAAATGTCTCTTTTTAGCCTGGGCCTTCTTGCCCACCGCGCTAGCAATAAATCTCTCGATGCTGGCCAACCTAGCGCAAACATCAGACTGCGACTCCCCGCTAGCAACCATGTCACTTGGGGTACGGATAAGGCAGGGAGGGGAAGGAGATGAAGCGGGGGGAGCCGACCCAGAAGGCTGGGCACCCGACTGCTGCGTTATGGCCTTTTGTGCACATGGAATACAAATAAGCACATTCTCCCCCGTAAGGGATACCCCATAACCCACACACGGCTGGGATTGTCCCAGAGGGAGCCCGAGCCCGGTATCCTGTGGAGCCTCCATATGGTGATCGTTTAGGGTCAGTCACAAGGACCGTAGGGAATTAAGCAGAAGCAACCCCTTTAGAGTCCCTGTGGGAGGATTTGTAGATGATCAATTTAGGCTAGGGACCCCAGGAACGGGAAAAAAACCTTAATTGCACACACACAAGACCATCTGCAGACACATAAAAAAGGGCCAATTGTCAAGCCTCCTGGCTACAATCATGGGGAGAGCTGAGCTGAGCTCCAGGTATGGGGCGAAGTGAAGCAGAAAAAACTCCAAAGAGCAAATAAAAGTCCAATGGTGAATCTGGGGTCAGAGGCAGGCAGAAAACAGGCAAAGTCCATAAGCAATCCGCGTCAAAAATCAGGTTATCCGTCCGTATATAAATCCAGGTATTCAATCAGGTATTTCAGGAATCAGGAAAACAAGGTCCAGGAAGTGAGCTGATAACACAGCATTGGCTGTAGGCCAGCTGTCCTCTTAAATAGGGCTATCAATCAGCACAGGGAGGGATGTGCCAGAGTCTGGTGAAGTCACTTCCTGTCCATTCAAACTCAGGACACCAGGAAGTGAAATCAAGTCCAAGAGCTTACACTCTAGGCCTTGTGCACTTCCAATGGGCTGAACAGCAGGTGTCAGTGTGGAGCATGCGACAGAAGAAGAGCCTGCTCTGTTAAAACCATGCAGCCGAGCATGTCTGATGCTGCATGCAGTCCGTGGTATGGCGCGCTCACGATGCCTTAAAGGGCAGGAAAGGCGAGGAGACTGACACCAATAAGCAAAGACACTCAAACAGTGAAAAGTAAAAATAACATATAAATAATATGTATCAACAAATATATATATACAAGTGCAAACCGGAGAAAAGGGGTACCCCCGCAAAAGCTAAGGAAGTGGCTCACAGGCACTTACAACCCGACGAATCCGCAGCAGCAGCAGCCGCAGTAGCAACAGCAGAACGTCCAATATGGAGCAACTTAAATGCCAACGAGTTTCGGGCACAAACTCAGCCCTTACTCATGAGTAAGGGCTGAGTTTGTGCCCGAAACGCGTTGGCATTCAAGTTGCTCCCTTATGCTTTATCTTGACCTGTATTCGTGGATGGAATTCTTTTAAAGATTTTTGTATAGAATAAACGTGGATACTTTATCCTTTTAAAAAGCGGATTGAGGCTGGCATACTTATTGATCTACATATGGATGTGAGTTGAGCGCTCATGGCCGGGCCGTTTCCTATGGCTTTAACAACCAAGGACTCTTGATGTTGGCAGGTGTGGCTGATCATTATCGTTTTTCAATGGCCACCGGCAGAGCTGGAGAAGTGAAGAGGTGAGGGAGAAGGGGGGCGGGCCAGAGCAGAACGCGCGCTCACCAGGCCACACCCCCCTCCCAGCTAACCCAGCAACGCAGATCCCAGCCAGTGGCTGGGTCGCCGCAAAAGGAGTGGGAGGCTCAAATAGGGTTAGCTTAGAAAAGGTCCTGGCAGCAATAGGGACAAAAATGACCAGGCGCGAGCCCGGCTTACCTGCAAGTAAGAGAAGTCTTCATCTTCTGTCTTGCTCGCCTTCCTGCAGAGAAGGAACTGGGGAATTGGTGGGAGGCCCCAGGTATTTATGGACCGGGAGGAGCTCCTTTTTTTGCATTCATCAACTTGCAGAAGTTGCAGAAGTTCGCCCTCTACTGGAGATTACCCAGATGTCATGACTGTGGAAGCGGAGTGTATGTCACACTTGGAATATGATCCATTTAAAGCGGACCCTCACCCTGAATAAGAGCCTATCTTATATGTTTCCCACACCCTGTACATACAGATTGCTCACATTAAAAATCATCCTACCTGCATCTACTGCATGTTATGAGCTTTTAAACATCCAAGATGGCGGCTCATGAAGCATTAAGCTGCCTGCAAACAGGCAGAGTCTTCTGAATGTGTCGCTCTGCATTTTGGGATTGCTGTCCTTTCCCTGACCCCAGCTCTGCTTTGTCTGAGCAAAGCACAGCTAGAACCCCACCCCCTACACTTTAACCTGCTCTCCTCTCCTCAGTATGTAATGCTTCTGACACCCGTATCCTAGAGTCCTGAACAGAGTTGCAGCCCATTGGGGGGAAGAATAATAAGTAAATTACTAAAAAACGTAAAATATCTTAATTTCAGATGCTGGGGAAAGGGTTTGGGCTTTTCATTAAATCATGCTGAAGGTCCGGTTTAAAGAGGAGCACCCACCAGCATAGAATCTAGAGCCATTGCTCTCCAATCTGGAATGTACCAATGTGTGAAACCCTCAGGAGCATCACACTTACCTTTCATGGCGCATGTGCAGCCGCATCCCTTTGGCCTGCCTGGCTATGCACAGCCAGAGGGAAGTCGATGCAGGGATGCTTGCTGCTCTCCTTTCATTTAGCATTCTCTGGGTTCCAAGAGTCCAGGGCCTGCTGACTAAGGGGGTTATTCATCAAGCCATAGCGCCAGGTAGTGGACGGTGAACGCCTGGCGCTGTACGCAATACTACATTTATCAAAGCAATTCCGGTGAGCGACTCTAACGGCGCCCGCCATGTAGCGTACGATTCATCATTACAGGTGGCTCAGAGGGTGGCGCTTTTTTTTTTCATTTTGTTTTCTCTCAAATCATTGTGTCACTTCTCCTGACCTATTAAAAGTCATTTTTGGAAACTTTTTTGATTTTTTATATTTATATGCAGAATTGTCATTACAGGTCTGGTATTAAAGTATTAAACCGGACCTTCACCATGATTTATTGAAAAGCCCAAACCCTGAAAAAACGATTCCCCAGCATCTAAAGTTAATATATTTTAAGTTTTTTGTCACTTACTTATTATTCTTTCCCCCACCAGGCTGAAACTCTGTTCAGGACTTTAGGATACAGGCGCCGCCATCTTGACCCAGAAGCATCACACTTACTGAGGAGAGTGGGATAAAGTACAGGAGGGCGGGTTATAGCTGTGCTTTGCTCAGACAGAGCAGAGCTGGGGTCAGGAATCCCAGAATGCAGAGCGACACAGTTAGAAGGCACTTCCTGTTTGCAGGCTGCCTGATGTTCCATGAGCCGCCATCTTGGATGTTTAAAGGCTCATAACATGCAGTAGATGCAGATACGCTGGGAAACCAGGGAGGCTGGTTCCGCTCCCTCGGCTGATACTCAGTCCACACCAACAGCATTGGATTGTACACCATAAAGTACTGATTGGACAAGAGCCCGCACATGCACCGTGGGAAAAGGTGAGTTGAATGGGCGATGGGGGGGGGGCTTCACACAGAAAGGCATCCTGATTTGGTAAGAGGACCAATCAGGTAAGAGTCAAAATCCTGGTGATTGGCCCACTTGAATTTGCACAACATAGAAAACTGAAGCAGAAACTGCACATGCACCAAGGCATTGCTAAAGAAGGACAGCTTCCCTCTTTCCTCACTCTGATTGGTTGGCAGTGGTCATGTGCAGAGAGGACAGACATGGAGGGAAGCAGGGAAGCTGCTGCTGTGCAAAATACTGACTTGGCATCCCACCCCTATAATTGCAGTGAATGGAGCTGGGCGTGCTCCTGGCTGGAGGCGGAGCCACAACTGATCGCAAGTGTTGGGTTCGGCATCCAAGGAGTTCTGCAATGTGCAGGGGAGAAAGGTGAGTATTATACTCCTCTGACCCCCAATCACCCCTACAGCCTAAGTCACCAGGTACTAACCATAAACCTTCAGCCTAACTAATCTGAATGAAAACCTTGACCACAGCCCTGCTGATCTATACACTACCCCTGACCTCCAGCCTGATCGCTCTATACCTTACCTTCAACCCCGATGATATATAGCTTATCCCCAACCCCATCCTGATTGATATATAGCTTATCCCTGACCCCCAGCCGGATCGATTTCAATCTATACCTTACCATCGACCCCCATCCTGATTGATCTATAGATTATCCCCAACCCCCATCCTGATTGATATATAGCTTATCCCTGACCCCCAGCCGGATCGATTTCAATCTATACCTTACCATCGACCCCCATCCTGATTGATCTATAGATTATCCCCAACCCCATCCTGATTGATATATAGCTTATCCCCAACCCCATCCTGATTGATATATAGCTTATCCCCAACCCCATCCTGATTGATATATAGCTTATCCCCAACCCCCATCCTGATTGATATATAGCTTATCCCCAACCCCATCCTGATTGATCTAAAGCTTATCCCCAACCCCCATCCTGATTGATTTATGGCTTATCCCCAACCCTCATTTTTATCTATCTATACCTGGCCCTGAGCCACAGCCTGATCAATCTATACCTTACCCTCGACCCCCATCCTGATTGATCTAAAGCTTATCCCCAACCCCCAGCCTGATTTATACCTGGCCCTGAGCCACAGCCTGATCAATCTATACCTTACCCTCGACCCCCATCCTGATTGATCTAAAGCTTATCCCCAACCCCCAGCCTGATTTATACCTGGCCCTGAGCCACAGCCTGATCAATCTATACCTTACCCTCGACCCCCATCCTGATTGATCTATACCTGACCATAGGCAACAGCCTGATCAATCTATACCAGCTTTACTCAACTGGCGGACCGCAGTCCAAAGGCAGACCTCAGCGCCAGATTTACGGACCCCTGCCCTGACTGCACTCAGTTGCTTCTGTGTTGCCATGGTCAGAGCTGCCCCCTTGATCCCTGCCATTGTCATGGCTCCCTGGCACCTAGCATTACAATATCAAGTACTGCACTGGTGGAAAGTGGCATTGCACAGTACGCACAAAATTGTTTCTCTGTCTCTTTGCCCCATCCATCCCTATCTATTCAGCTCTGCCCCATCCATCCCTATCTATTCAGCTCTGCCCCATCCATCCCTATCTATTCAGCTCTGCCCCATCCATCCCTGTCCCCTCAGCTCTGCCCCATCCAGCCCAGTCTCTCTGCCCCATCCATCCCTGTCCCCTCAGCTCTGCCCCATCCATCCCTGTCCCCTCAGCTCTGCCCCATCCATCCCTGTCCCCTCAGCTCTGCCCCATCCAGCCCAGTCTCTCTGCCCCATCCATCCCTGTCCCCTCAGCTCTGCCCCATCCAGCCCAGTCCCTCTGCCCCATCCATCCCTGTCCCCTCAGCTCTGCCCCATCCAGCCCAGTCTCTCTGCCCCATCCATCCCTGTCCCCTCAGCTCTGCCCCATCCATCCCTGTCCCCTCAGCTCTGCCCCATCCATCCCTGTCCCCTCAGCTCTGCCCCATCCAGCCCAGTCTCTCTGCCCCATCCATCCCTGTCCCCTCAGCTCTGCCCCATCCAGCCCAGTCCCTCTGCCCCATCCATCCCTGTCCCCTCAGCTCTGCCCCATCCAGCCCAGTCCCTCTGCCCCATCCATCCCTGTCCCCTCAGCTCTGCCCCATCCAATTTCTGGCCTCCCAGCTTTGCCAATCCATTACTCTTTTTTCCAGCTCTGGCCATCTCCCCCCCTCTCCTAGTTCTGCCCATTCATTCCTGTCCATTCTAGCCCTGCCCATCCATCCCTTCTCCCAGCTCTCTCTCCATCCATCCATCCTTACAGCTCCTCTCTCATTCATACCTCTCCCCCGGGCACCCATCCTTCATCTGGTAACATTTGGGGCCTAGTCCACCCCTGTACACGACCAGCACAGAATGCACCGGGGGGCGGTTAAAAGCGAGTGCCAGAGATGTAGGTTCTGTGGGCCCCCCCCAAAGAAACCTGTTTCTCCCCAGTGCCCAATAGGATTCTTGGGAAGCCCGCCTCCCAGTGCGCTGATTCTAACCCCGCAGCATCCCCCTGCCCGGACCTTCACTTCTCACCAGATGTCTGTAAATGGACTTTTACAAGAAGCGGTTGAGTGCTCCTGATCTCCACCTTACCCTCGACCCCCATCATGATAGATCTATAGCTTATCCCCAACCCCATCCTAATTCATCTATCGATTATCCCAAACTGCCATCTTGATTGATCTATGGCTTATCCCCAACCCCCAGCTTGATCTATACCTGACCCTGAGCAACAGCTTGATCACTCATCTTACTTATATCTTACCCTCGACCCCCATCCTGATTGATTTATAGTTTATTCCCAACCCCTATCCTGAGTGAAATATACCTAACCATGAGTAACAGCCTGATCAATCTATACCTTACCCTCAACCCCCATCACAATTTATCTATAGCTTATCCCCAACCCCCAGCCTGATTGATCTATACGTAACTTATCCCCAACCTTATTGATCTATATCCGACCCCAGGCTGTTTTCTCTATACCTTACCCGTGATTCTCAGCCTGATTGATCTATACCTTACCCTGAGCCACAGACACACGTGTTAAAGTGATATATCCGGAAAAGCCAATTGTTAGCCCATTGTTTCGGGCCCTGAGAGATCGAGGTTTACAGTTTTACCTAATTTCTCTTCTGAAGCACGTGGGCGTGGCCCTTGGAGCTGTGATGCTGCATAATAATCAGCATAAGGGGTGGGGCAGTGCAGGGCAACTCGATTAAAACCAGACATAATTTATTCAGCACATGGTTAATATTTCTCCCTAAAACTTTCATGTGCCCTGTTCTACAAGCCCTGCATAACTGGTCCTCAGGCTGGTTATGCTGGGTAGAGGGGACCTCATGTCATTTATTGGGGATTTTTAAGAAAGACCCTACACCAATTTTACTTTAGGTTTAACCCTTTATAGGGTGGATAGCAGTTGTATTTTATTTATAAATGTTATAAAGTGCTCCTTTCAGTTTCGGGGGTCTCCTGGGCAGTAATGGGGGGCAGCTGATACATATGTGGTACTGTTGTAATCGAGAGTAAATCAGGCTTTCATATGCAATATAGTTTTCTTGAATAAAATAAATGTTTTCTTTAAAATAAAGGAGACAATTCTCTAAAGATTTTTTTTTTAATTCAAAAATATTTTTATAAAACAGTGAAAAAATGACAAACAAAACATTTAATGTTAAAGCATAAACTCTGCTGCAAAAAAAAATGTATATATATTATTTTCCTGGAAATTCCTGCAAAAATCAGTTAAATGGTGAAAAATGACCTGTCAACAGAGAGTAGACTGGCAGTTAAAAGTACTGTATTGATGTTTGGTATTGTTCTGTTCGGGGGACCTTGCACTTTCAGATTTAGCTTGATTTTTTTTTTGTTTGCATATTGATATTTTAGGAGAACATGTTTTTCTTGAAAAACTGCAAGGAGAGCATAGCATAGTCGCATTTCATCTAAAAATATCTTAAAGCGCTGTTTAAGTTTGGGGAAGTCTCCTGGGCAGAAAAGAGTGTCTGCCAATACATATGTGGTACCGCTATAACTGGGAGAAAATACAATTCTGTGATTACTCACCTGTAGAATTGGTATTATATGTATACAGCACCTCCTGTTCCAGAAGATATTCCTTACTCTTGGGGTAATACATCCAGTAGATGGCACTGGACTGCAGAGACAGAAAAGTGGCTCCTCCCGGTCCCATATATACCAGGGACCTCCCACAAATTCCCCAGTATTGAAAATCAGTTGAAATGAAACCGGGAGAACTATAACCATTATAAAAAATTGAACAATCACCATAACTAAAAATAACTAAAAATAATGATAACAAGGGTGGGGTGGAACAGGAGGTGCTGTATACATATAATACCAACTCTACAGGTGAGTAATCACAGAATTGTATTATTCTAAGTATACAGCACGTCCTGTTCCAGAAGATATTCCTTACTCTTGAGACATCCAATAGCAGTGTCCGTGAGGTAGGGTGGGATCCCCAGAAGTAACAGCAGACAGTTTAAACCACTGGCGCCTGCAGAACTTTGCGGCCAAAAGCAGCACCAGCTGAGGCCCTAACATCAACCTTGTAAAACTTTGAAAAGGTATGAACAGAAGACCAAGTGGCGGCCTTGCAAACTTGTTCAACAGAAGCTTGGTGCTGAAAATCCCAAGAGGCACCAATAGCACGAGTAGAATGAGCAGTAAGGTGGAAGGGAGGCTCCTTCCCCTTAGCAGAGTAGGCCTGTATCACAGCCTGACGTATCCACTTGCCGATAGTGGACTTAGCCGGAGCCAGACCCTTCTTAGGTCCAGACGGGAGCACAAAGAGAGCGTCAGTCTTCCTGAAGGATAGCCACCAAATAGAACTTCAGTGGCCTGACCACATCCAAATAGTGTAAAACTCTCTCCTTAGAGTTACTAGGATTAGGACACAGAGAAGGCAAAAAAATGTCCTGATTGAGATGAAAGGCAGAAACAACCTTAGGCAGAAAATCTGGCTTAAAACGAAATACCACCTTGTCCTGGTGTCTCTCAAAATAAGGAGGTTTGATGGAAAGCGCCGCCAACTCAGAAACACGCCTATCAGAATTGATAGCCACCAAAAAGACCACCTTAAGTGTAAGAATGGACAAAGGGGCCCCTTGCAAAGGCTCAAAGGGAGACCCCTGCAGGGCAGATAAGACCAAGTTCAAGTCCCAGACTGGTAACATAGGCTTACGTGGGGGACGCACGTGAGTAACCCCCTGGAAGAAGGTCTTGACTAGGGGATGCTGAGCTAAGGATCTTTGGGGAAAAAAATGGCCAAGGCAGAAACATGACCTTTCAGAGTACTGAGCTGAAGACCCAGATCCAAACCATGTTGGAGAAACTCCAGAATCCTAGGAATAGAAAACACACGACAGGGAAGCGAGTTAGACTCGTACCAGTCAATGTAAGCACGCCAAACCCTGTAGTAGATGGAAGAGGAGGACCTTTTCCTAGCCCTGATCATGGTATTTACAACCGAGGCAGGAAGCTCCTTTTCCATCAAGATGGGGGTTTCAACAGCCAGGCCGTCAAAGCCAGCGTTTGTAAATTGGGGTGGCGTAGGTGCCCCTGAGTGAGCAGATCTCGAACCCGGGGCAGGGCGTACTGATCTACTGCCAGCTGCACGATGTCTGCGAACCACACTCTTCTTGGCCAACAGGGGGCCACCAGTATGGCCCCCTGAGCTATCTTGCGCAGCACCCTGCCCAACAGGGGAAACGGGGGAAACACATACAGGAGCTGAAACCTCGTCCAAGACATTGCCAATGCATCCATGGCCAAGGCCAGAGGGTCCTGGGACAGAGAGAAATAGACTGGAAGCTTGTGATTGTGACGGGCCGCAAACAGATCCACATCCGGCTGACCCCAGCGGTGGCACAGGGAGCGAAACACCCTGCTGCTGAGGGACCATTCTCCCAGACGAGAAATCCCCCTGCTCGGAGAGTCTGCCTCCAGATTCTCCACCCCGGGATGTACACAGCTGAGATTCTCTTCCGCCCAGGACAGTATCAGGGACACTTCCTTGAGGGCCCTCTTGCTCCGGGTCCCTCCCTGAAGATTGATGTAGGCAACCGCCGCCTGGTTGTCCGAGCGGACCTGAACAGCCCGACCCCGCAGGTGGGGTTAAGTGGGCGAGAACCAACCTGATCGCCCTCAACTCCAGAATGTTGATAGGGGTATAAGACCTCCTGAGGGCCCCACTGACCCTGGAATTTCAGGGACTTCCAAAAGCCCCCCCAACCTGTCAGAGTGGCATTCGTGGTGACAGTCTCCCAGCAAGGGGCCAGAAAGGATCTGCCCCCCAGCAGGTTCCTTGAGTCCAGCCACCACGATAGAGACCGCCTGACCAGAGGGGACAGAACAAACACCTGATCCATGGACACAGGGTCCCGATCCCATACTAACAAGAGGTGAAGCTGAAAAGGCCTCATGTGAAACTGAGCATATGGAACCGCCTTGAAGCAGGACACCATCAGGCCCACCAGCTGCATTCCCTGCCTGATGGACGGATGAGGGCAAGAAAGAAGGGTCTGTGCTTGCTCTTGAAGACTCTCCACCTTCTGCTGAGGAAGAAAGATCTTGACCTAAGATGAATCCAGAATCATGCCCAGAAAGGACTTCACCATGGAAGGAGACAGGGAAGATTTGGGGTGATTGATCACCCAGCCGAATGACTCCAGTGTGGACACCACCCGCTGAGTATCCAGCTCTGCCTGTTGGAAGGGCTGAGAAGCGATAAGCATGTCGTCCAAGTAGGGAAGAATGCGAATGCCCCGAGATCTCAGCAGAGCCATCACTCCTGCCAGCACCTTGGTGAATACCCTGGGAGCCGAGGTGAGACAGAAGGGCAAGGCCACAAATTGGTAGTGCTGATCCTCCAGAGCGAACCTGAGGAATCTCTGATGACCTGGAAAAATAGGTATGTGAAGATAAGCATCCTTGATGTCTACAGAGGTCATGAAGTCCCCTGGGCGTAGGGAATTCACAGCGGAGCGCAGAGTCTCTATGCAAAAGTATCTGAATCTGACAAATTTGTTGAGGCTGATGGACCCATCCTTTTTGGAAACAATGAAAAGATTGGAAAATAGCCTTTGCCCCTTTCCCTCAAGGGCACCCGGCAGATGACTCCCAATTCCAGAATGCCTTGGACAGCAAGGGACAGACCCTGAGCTAACCGGATTTGATGAATCTTGGGGGCGGCCAGGCTGCAAACTCTATCTTGTAACCGGAGGACACTACCTCCTGAATCCACCGGTCTGAGACATGACGCCTCCAGACATGAGCCAATAGCCGAAGCCGTCCCCCCACCCGGATGGCTCAACTGGAGGACTTATGCTTGGGACCCCAGGAGGGGCCAGGGCGGCCACGTCCTCTGCCCCTGCCCCAAAAATCTCTGCGGGCTCCAGCAAAGGAAGCTCCCCGTCCAATTCTGGAGCCACGGAAGGAAGAAAGGCACCTGAACCCCGAAAGGACCAGGGCTGCCTTCTACGCTGAACCAGGCCGCAGGGGCACTTATGGACTGCGATAGGGAGACGCCAGACACACAGCACAGAAGCTCCAAAATGGCGGCCGCATATACCTCGAGGGGCGGGCCGCGGAGAAGTGATGCAGAAAACAACATCCGCAAGGCCTGCCCCCCCCCCCGAAGAGCGCGAAAACGCGGCCCCCTTACAAGGCCAGCCAATGACAGTGCAAAACATAAAACACATAGTAAATACATACACCCCCCCGAGATCTACCCAGGGGAAGCGAAGGGGAAGCAGCGGATCCCCTAAGAGGAGCCTAACTGAGGGGGCAGGGGCGAAGGGCACATGGCCGCGGGAGGGGCATCCCATAAGGCTCACCACGGGCTTATACCGCCTACCCTTCAGTGGGGGACTGCGTTAGGAGCAGCGCTCCTTAGCACCTGCCTACCATCACCCGACCAGCGCAGCCAAAGCTGGGAGGCAGAGAAAAGGAACGGGTGGGAATAGTCCTACAGGGCCGCCGGCTAATAAGCCCCGCTCACCTGCGAGTAGAAAGAGCCATCTGTGGGAGGTCCCTGGTATATATGGGACCGGGAGGAGCCACTTTTCTGTCTCTGCAGTTCAGCGCCATCTACTGGATGTATTATCCCAAGAGTAAGGGATATCTTCTGGAACAGGACGTGCTGTATACTTAGAATATAGGGCTTTTACGTGCAATAAGATTTTGACAAACGTCTACAAGCAAGACATTTCATGTTAAAGCCCAGACTCTGCTGAAAAAACAATATATGATTTCCCTGGGAAAGCACAAAACAGTGAAACATGGTCTGGCAACAAAGGATGTCAAAATCTCCAGGTAGGCTGGCAGCGAAAGGGATAAGGGCACAGTTCAGGTAAAAACATACATAGTTAAATAATGTTGGATATCTAAATAATGACATGACACGTGTGCAGGTTCCCGAGCTGCACATTCTAGTTCTCAACCAAATGTGCACCCCCAGTTGAACTTACTTCACCAGACCTTTATTAGCATGATACCCATTGTCAGTGCTTCCTCTTTTGCCAGTGGTCTGCAGCTCCATAAGACGCCATTTTGGTTCTAAAATTTACTACAGCAGAAGTTACAAAAAGGTAAACTAATTTTTATGTGCAGCAAACTAAATTGGCCTGAGGAGGGTTGTGTATGAGCACTGTTTCTTGTAAAGGTTTTGGCCCGGTTTAAGGTCAGGACAGGATCTTCATGGGAGCAGCCATGATGGGATTACCTGCTGCTGCCCCATTGTATTCCATTGAGATTTATGAGAAAATAGAAATCAATGGGGCGACATGCACTAACCCATCATGGCTGCTCCCCTGAACCACAAGAGTTATAGACCATATTTAGACTGGACTGTCTATTATAAAGGGATTATGGCCAATCACCATGATACAGATAACTTGAAGCTATCAAGGCCTTTAAGTCTCTTCTCTAGGTTCTTGTCCCTAACCCCATGTAAGAAGGTTCCAGAGGAATAAAATGTTTATGATCTCAATTATTAATGAATTATTATTAAATCACTAATATTATTGATGTATTTAGGTAACTTGGATGAATGTGGAATCTGTGGAGGATTACCTGCTGATTATTATGACTCTGATCCGGATTCAGAGGAAATAATGCACTTATAATATAACAAGTTTTATTTTGGTGAACTGCATCATTATTCATTATAATTTATATATAGAGA
Source organism: Gastrophryne carolinensis (assembly GCA_027917425.1). Classification (NCBI taxonomy): domain Eukaryota; kingdom Metazoa; phylum Chordata; class Amphibia; order Anura; family Microhylidae; genus Gastrophryne; species Gastrophryne carolinensis. The sequence goes on along the minus strand of CM051235.1, from coordinate 39,452,322 downwards.
CTGAAGTAATGTTATGTCTGGGTTTTCCAGGAATTACTTGATATATGGACCATTTAACTGAAACCATATTGTATTTAGGCTGAAGAATTGTATTACACGACTGCTTCTTTGTAACAGGAAGACTTGTGGGGGGGGGGGGGGGGGAGGAGAAAAAAAAGGTTTGACCAGAGGGATAACATTTAAGGAGAAAAGCCCTCGTAACTTTCAGCATGGAAGAGACATGAAAAGCTGCCACACAGGCATTATGGGGGTGGCTGGGAAATGCCAAAAGGCCCTAGTTGAATTGCGAGAGAGAGAATTGTTGCATTTTGTATGTTATATTCTGGTGCACAGCGGAGTTCATTTCACCGATCTGGGCATCCCAAATAGCACCTCGTGCACAGCAATTGTCTCCTTTTTTTCAGGTATGTAGGATTTTTTTCCTACAGCATAATATAAAACAATGTTATTGATGGTATTTAAAGGAACCCTACTTAATTAGTAAAGACACTGATTGATAGAATGATGGTTTTCATATTCATAGATGGTGAAACAATTATTGGTCCGAGCAGTCACTGATGAAGCTCAATGTGAAGCGAAACTAGTCTGTACTGCGGGATTCTATTACCAATTCCCTAGGATGGGAGACATTTTGTACTAATAATCAATTGAAAGTCGAGATAGAATAATTTCTTCTCTTTTTTTTAAATTCACAAAAGTCACCCTTTTTATATGCTATATGTATCATGTTATGTCCTAAAAAATTTGTTTTGAATAAAATGCTTCTAAATTCATCATGTCATTAAGAATTTTGGTATAGTATTTTGGCGAGGTCCTCCTTGGAGCCCCATTTGACTTTCTTAAGCAGGGGGATGGTCCTGTACCCCAGCTTTTCTTCTCTATTTCCCATTTTGTATGGACACTGCTTACATTTTTTGGAAATTGTAATTGAAACATCATATTTATGCCGCTCATATTTTTCTGTAATGGAACCGGCTCTATCTTAATTAAATCCACTTATCGATTTTTGGTTTCGTCCAATACTTGTTCCTTAAATCACCATACCGGAGATTATATTTGGATGGCCCAATACTCCTAGTTAAAGAGTAAAACAAGGAAACAAACTTATTACACCAAGTCACCAGTCATCAGAGTCGTCGGTTGAAGCAGAAGATTCAGTTCCACCTTGGGGCTTCTTTAGATAATGTTTGTTTCGTTGATGTAATTTCAAGCAGAACTTCCTCCCAAACTGTTTCCCACACTGCTCACACTCAAAGGGGGTCTCCCCAGTGTGAATCTGTATGTGTCTCTCCAAATGATTCTTCCGGCCAAAACTTTTTGAACATTCAGGGCACTTGTGTGGCTTATCGCCTCCATGGATTTTTTGATGCCTCTTCAAGCACGAGGAGTAAGTGAAGCGCATATTACAATTTGAGCACACGTAGGGCTTCACCCCGGTGTGGCTCCTCTCGTGGGCCCTGAGGTGGGACAGGATGGAAAAGCTTTTCTCGCACTCAGTACATTTAAAAGGCTTTTCCCCAGTGTGGAATCTTAGGTGTCTATTGAGTTCCCCGGAATCTCGGAAGGTCTTACCACACTCAGGACATTTGCTGGCTTTCTTCCCCAAGTGGAGGGCTTGATGTCTATTGTAATGGCTCAACTGTTTGAAGATTTTGGAGCACAGTGGACATTTGTAGGATTGTAACGTCTCCTTACCTTCAGCAGCCTTAGATGATTCCACTTCTTCAGGAGGTTTATGGTCCCAGCTGCTCTCTAATCCTTCCAGAGAGTTTTGTGCTCTTTTCACTTCCTTTTCTGCATCGCCAGACTTGGTCGGTTCCTCTACCTCTAATAGCCTCCAGTCTGAATCACTTTCAGACTTTTTTAGCCTTGTTTTAAATTTGTTATCAGAATTATCATCCTCGGGAGGTTCCTCTACCTCAGATGGCCTCCAGTTTGAACCACTTTCAGAGTTTTTTATCCTTGTTTTAAATATGTTGTCAGAATGATCAGTCTCAGGAGGTTCCTCTACCTCAGATGGCCTCCAGTCTGACCCACATTCAGATTTGATTATCCTTTTTTTAAATGTGTTATCAGAATGATCAGTCTCAGGAGGTTCCTCTACCTCAGATGACCTCCAGTCTGAGCCACTTTCAGAGTTTTTTCTACCTCTTTGGACTTTGTTGTCAGAATGATCAGTTAGGGGAGGCTCCTCTTCTGCAGAAGGCTTTTGGCCCAAACTGCTGTTAAGTCTCTCCTGAGGGCTTTTTCCCCTATTCACCTTCTGTTCTGCATTGCCAGCCTTGGGTGCTTCCACTTTGTTAGAAGGCTTCCGGTGCGAGCTGCTGTCTGATCTCTGCGGATAAAATGTTCTCCTCTTCACTTTGTTTCCTGATTTCTCAGCCTTGGGTGACTGCTCTTCTTCAGAAGGATTCCAGTCTAAGCTGCCGTCCAGTATTTCCAGATAGTTTATTCTCTTCCTCTTCAAGTTCACTTCTTCATTTGCACTGAAATGACCCTTTGAACCCATAGCAGATCTGACCAGCCCTTCCAGAACTTCAGTCACATGGTCTTCTCTAAGGAACACTGTGCAAGTCTATGGTTGGTAGGACATAAGATTCATTGTAACAACGAGCTTAGTGAGGACCACCGCTTTTTGCTTATGGGAGTTTGAGTTCGGTCGATGAGAAGATCTATCTGCAAGAACAAAGGGCGGAAATATAGTAAGTCAAGGCAAGCAGATCTTTTGGTCCAGGTCATAAATGGGGGAGAAACTTCAAAGACAAAGGCCTTGATTCAATAAAGGAAGAAAAAAAAATTTCATGGTAGTAAATTCAATTAATGAGAAAAAATCCTGAGAATGTCACTGTTACTGAATCACTAGATAAAAAGACAATGAAAGTCAATGGCAGCTTTTACTACAGTGTAGAAAGAAGTAAACAGTTCTTTATTTTTCTTAGGAGTAAAAAAGTGCCATTGACTTTCATTGTTTTCTTAGCTGGTGATTCAGCAACAGTGAAATTCTCAGGCTTTATTATCATGAATTGAATCTTTTACTACCATGAGAATTTTTTTCTACCTTTATTGAATCGAGGCCACAATGTGAGAAGAAAAAAAAAAAAAAAAAAAAAGATTATAAAGATACAATGATATTTTGGGCTTTTTATGCCTGACCAGTCCCATCACTTTAATCCTGAGTGGAGCAATGGACAAAGGCAAGTCAGTGATTTGAGGCAGACGCAAACCCTGACAACTCTAAGCCTGGTAGGGTTCAGTTCTGCCCTGTAAAACCCCGGAAACCCTGAACTTGGGAGATACTCACACATCCTTCATGAAACTCTTTACGAAAGGGGGACCAGGAAAACAGCAGTACACTGCAGTGAGGCGAGGCTGCTGCCTGAAGATTCCTGTTCCGTGTCAGACAAAGCTCCGCTAGGAAAAGGTGAGTACATCTCTAATGTAGGACTTATGGTTGACATGAGGGGGTAGGTTAGCTAGTGTCCCTAAGGAGCACAACCCTCCCTTCTTCCCTTGCAGCAGATCCCTCTCCAGGCCCCAGTCCTACAGCTTCCATTTCATCAGTTCTCCTCTCACAAGAGCGGCACGCGGGGCCTATTCAAGTGTGGTGGGGGCCCCTGGCCAAAAATTTTGGTGGAGGCCCCAGATACAGTATTTTTTTTTCTTTAAAATAATAATCCAGCCAAGTAACTGATTGGTGGTTGTCTGGTACCCGCCTGCTTACTGGAACATCAGATCAAGTGCCTTGCTCCACTTGTGTGCGCTGCTCGGGAACTCCTGCTTTGCCATTCTGGGTGGGGGGTAGTGTAGTCGCCCAGCTGGTCCATCAGAAAACAGTTCCCTGCATTGAGCTGCCAGCGGCTGTGCTTGGTGGCTTATGTGCAGTGACAGCTCTGCACCCATCACTGTAGCATTGCTGGTGGCGGCTTTGCTGCTCTAGACTCTGCATCCTGCCCTGTGGTGGCTTTGGCTAGAATAAATGATTGGTGGCACACTCTTATTCAAGTGTTATATATCTGACTTTAACTGAAAATACCAGGGTGCTGCCTGATGGGATAATTCCTCATACCCCACAGACCATATATTATTAAAGATTCAGGCGCACACCAATTCAACTAAAAAATAGTTTTTTTACTTTTTGGTAATGCAATTAAATTCATATAGGCATATACAAAATTGATACATGATCACAAGGTAATAATATATTTACAAAAGTATATACATGTTTATCAAAGGCAGTCTCCTGTGTGAACTCAGTTTAAATCTATGAGCATACAGACTGCACCATCTGTTCACAGCACAGTGGTGAGATAATCAGCACAATTCTATTCCAACACAGAGTCCATACCAAGAGACACCAAATGCATGGTCTCTCTGAACATCTATTTACATAGGCTCATCAGAGCGCTTCTCGCTGCACACTTCAAAAAATATAAGGTCAGCGTGCCATGTAACCAATCATATAGCTCACATGTACAGGTTTAAACAAGAGTAAGCATTAAGAAAATGAACTCCTAGCATAAGTTCACTAATATGCATTTAACAGATTACATGCAACACAGTGTACATAGCAAAGACAGCATATTACCCAAGTGTGTATAACATATAGTATAGGTGGGGGCAATCCTCCCACGTTCCGGGGATCACGTCTCCTTTCTCAAGGAATAGTGCCCTGTGGTGGCTTTGGCTGCAGGTTTCAAAAAAAGGCTCGTCCAGGCGCGCCCCCACTGCCGCCGACAGCTTTGTTGCTGGCCCCGCACCCCCTAAGACCAAAGACTGAAAAACCTCCTGGACCAGACTATAACCCAAAGGTTGGTGGAGGCCTCCTTTGCAGGGCAAGTGGTGGAGGCCCCTGGGCACACGCCCCTTGTGTCCTCTTTATAATCTGGCACTTATGCCACATGTTATTTGAATTTGGTCCTTGATGGTTCTGCCATGCAGGGTACTGGTATGCTGTTTATTTGCTGCTATTATGTTCTACGTGGAGGCTGATTCAAACTGGACCTTCAGAATGATTTAATGAAACGCCCAAACCCTTAAATAACTATTTCCCAGCATATATTTTACGTTTTTAGTCACTTACTTATTATTCTTTCCCCCACTGGGCTGCAACTGTTCAGGACTCTAGGATACGGGCGCCGTCATCTTGTCTCAGTAGCATCACACATACTGAGGAGAGAAGAGCGGGATACAGTGCAAGGGCAGGTTATAGCTGTGCTTTTCACTGTGCCCTATAGGACCGGGAAAGGTGAATTCGATTGGGTGACCGAAATCCAGGATAGTCAAAATCGTGGGATTTGCTCCACTTTAAGGTTTGATAGGACGCCAACGGAACTCTGTATGATGGGGAGACAGAAAAAAACAACGCTTTTATATGCGATGTGGATGCCGCAGGGGTGTGCAGCTAAATCCTGTCCCCCATCAAATGAAATTCCTACAGGAAAAGCTGAGTGTATCTCACTGTTCAGGGGGTTCGTGAGGGTAGTTGGGCGTCTCAGTGGGTTTAAAGGGAGAGTTTAGGTCCTTCTTAAAGCGGTCCTTCACCCTGAATAAGAGCCTATCTTATATGTTTCCCACACCCTGTACATACAGATTGCCCACATTAATCCGGACCTTCACCCTGAATAAGAGTCTATCTTATATGTTTTCCACACCCTGTACATACAGATTGCCCACATTAATCCGGACCTTCACCCTAAATAAGAGCCTATCTTATATGTTTCCCACGCCCTGTACATATAGATTGCTCACATTAAAAATCATCCTACCTGCACCTACTGCATGTTATGAGCTTTTACACATCCAAGATGGTGGCTCATGGAGCAACAGGCAGCCTGCAAACAGGAAGTGTCTCCTGACTGTGCTGCTCTGCATTCTGGGATTGCTGATCTTTTCCTATCTGTCTGAGCAAAGCACAGCTATAAACCGCCCCCCTGTACTTTATCCCACTCTCCTCTCCTCAGTATGTGTGATGCTTCTGAGGCAAGATGGCGGCGCCCGTATCCTAGAGTCCTGAACAGAGTTGCAGCCCAGTGGGGGAAAGAATAATAAGTAAGTGACTAAAAACTTAAAATATATTATTAACCTTAGATGCTGGGGGTTTAGGCTTTTCAATAAATCATGGTGAAGGCCCGGTTTAAAGGAAGAGTTTAGGTCCTTCTTAAACCGGACCTTCAGCATCATTTAATGAAAAGCCCAAACCCTTAAAAAACTATTCCCCAGCATCTAAAATTAATATATTTAAAGTTTTTAATCACTTATTATTCTTTCCCCCACCGGGCTGAAACTCTGTTCAGGACTCTAGGATACGGGCGCCGCCATCTTGGCTCAGTAGCATCACATACTGAGGAGAGAGGTCATAGCTGTGCTTTGCACAGACAGAGCAGAGCTGGGATCAGGGAAAGGACAGCAATCCCAGAATGCAGAGCGACACAGTCAGAAGACACCACTTCCTGTTTGCAGGCTGCCTGCACCTCCATGGGCCGCCATCTTTCAGAAAGTTCAAGAAGTTTCAGAAAATGCAGTAGATGCAGGTAGGGTGCTTATTAATGTGAGCAATCTGTATGTACAGGGTGGGGGAAACATATAAGATAGGCTCTTAATCAGGGTGAAGGTCCACTTTAAACCGGACCTTCACCCTGATTTATTGAAAAGCCCAAACCCTTATAAAACGATTCCCAAGCATCTAAAAATTTATATATTTTACGTTTTTAGTCACTTATTATTCTTTCCCCCACTGGGCTGCAACTCTGTTCAGGACTTTAGAATACGGGTGCCGCCATCTTGACTCAGAAGCATCACACTTACTGAGGAGAGGAGAGTGGGATAAAGTACAGGGGGTGGGTCATAGCTGTGCTTTGCTCAGACAGAGCAGAGCTGGGGTCAGGAAAAAGTCAGCAATCCCAGAATGCAGAGCGACACAGTCAGAAGGCACTTCCTGTTTGCAAGCTGCCTGATGCTCCATGAGCCGCCATCTTGGATGTTTAAAGGCTCATAACATGCAATAGACGCAGGTAAGAAAATTCAATCTGTATGTACAGGGTGGGGAAAACATATAAGATCTTATTCAGGGTGAAGGTCCGCTTTAAGCTTTCCCTCCACCTTCCTTATATATAACGTCACCCAGATAACTATAGGAACAAGTGAAGGCAATTGGACCCCACACACAGCATTGCTGCGCTCTTCAGCGATTGGCTGCTCTGCACCGGTGCATGCTGGGATTATAGCCACTGAAGGGACCTCTAGGCTTCTCACTCAGTGTCACCATCACACCTACCTGCCGCTTCTGGACGAAAAGCCACTCGCCAGGCATCGGAAGGTGATTGGAGAAGCAAAACTACGGGTGCCGCACACTGATCGGTTGCTCGAGAATAGGAAGTCGGGCCGTTGCGTACCAAGCCTCGATGTGGCGCTGGCGCGGCGCTTTGTGATTGGCGGAGGTTGTGGTTGGAACGCAGAGGGGCGTGGCTTTAGTTTCTTCCTGTCAGAGCGGCGTGCGGAGAGAGAGGTGAGCCTGACACCGGGGAATGCTGCGTGGAGGTCACGCGGGGAGACGGTCTCCATTAGCAACGAGTAGCCAATCACTGCTCAACTTCTACCAACATGGATTTAGGTGGCTGCATAGTGATTGGCTTCTATATAAGAAGCCATTGAGGCTCCATATATGTGTGTATATATATACATACATGTATATATAATATATATGTATATATAGCTTAAAAAGCTGAGATTGTGTGTATACCTTTCAATTTAAAGTGGACCGAAAGCGGTCTGTTGGAGTCTTAAAGTGGACCTTCACTCTGAATAAGAGTCTATCTAATATGTTTCCCACACCCTGTACATACAGATTGGCCACATTAAAAATCATCCTACCTGCATCTACTGCATGTTATGAGCCTTTAAACATACAAGATAGTGGCTTATGGAAGCCGCCATCTTATCAGGCAGCCTGCAAACAGGAAGTGCCTCCTGACTGTGCTGCTCTGCATTCTGGGATTGCTGACCGTTACCTGATCCCAACTCTGCTCTGTCTGAGCAAAGCACAGCTATACCCCACCCCCCCTGTACCTTATCCCACTCTCCTCTCCTCAGTAAGTGTGATGCTTCTGAGTCAAGATGGCGGCGCCCGTATCCCAAATTCCTGAACAGAGTTGCAGCCCAGTGGGGGAAAGAATAATAAGTTAGTGACTAAAAACGTAAAATATATTAATTTTAGATGCTGGGGAACCGTTTTTTAAGAGTTTGGGCTTTTCATTAAATCACACTGAAGGTCTGGTTTAAAGTGGACCAAAACCCAGGATTTTGACTATCCTGGATTTTGGTCCTTTCCCCCGGGGCACTCCGATCAGTTGCCCCACTGCGTGAAACCCCCCAGATTGTCAAGGATGCTTGGCTGCATAGCTCGGGGCATCACCAGTAGGAAGAGGGAGGTTGTGATGCCGCTGTATAGAGCCCTGGTGAGGCCACAGCTAGAATACTGTGTGCAGTTCTGGAGACCTTACCTGCAAAAAGACATTATTCAAATAGAACGGGTCCAAAGGCCGGCAACGAAAATGGTGGAAGGACTTAAACTTAAAACTTATCAGGAGAGACTTAAAGAACTTAATTTGTATAGTCTGGAGGAAAGAAGGGAGAGGGGGGACATGATGGAGACCTTTATATATGTGACAGGAGGGAATAAGGTTCAGGAGGGAAACTTAATGATAGAACAAGGGGCCCAACCTGAAGCTAGTCGGGGGGAAGATCAGGAGCAATGTTAAAAAATATTATTTTACAGAAAGAGTAGTAGATGCTTGGAACAAACTTCCAGCAGAGAAAAATCAACAGTCACTGAATGAGCACATGCCTGGGATAAGCACACATCTATCCTAAGATAAAGAGAACATACAGTATATACATAAGATAAAGAGAACATACAGTATACACATAAGATAAAGAGAACATACAGTATACACATAAGATAAAGAGAACATACAGTATATACATAAGATAAAGAGAACATACAGTATATACATAAGATAAAGAGAATATACAGTATATACATAAGATAAAGAGAACATACAGTATACACATAAGATAAAGAGAACATACAGTATACACATAAGATAAAGAGAACATACAGTATACACATAAGATAAAGAGAACATACAGTATACACATAAGATAAAGAGAACATACAGTATATACATAAGATAAAGAGAACATACAGTATACACATAAGATAAAGAGAACATACAGTATACACAAGATAAAGAGTACATACAGTATATACATAAGATAAAGAGAACATACAGTATACACATAAGATAAAGAGAACATACAGTATACACATAAGATAAAGAGAACATGCAGTATACACATAAGATACAGAGAACATACAGTATACACAAGATAAAGAGAACATACAGTATATACATAAGATAAAGAGAACATACAGTATACACATAAGATAAAGAGAACATACAGTATACACATAAGATAAAGAGAACATACAGTATACACATAAGATAAAGAGAACATACAGTATATACATAAGATAAAGAGAACATACAGTATACACATAAGATAAAGAGAACATACAGTATACACATAAGATAAAGAGAACATACAGTATACACATAAGATAAAGAGAACATACAGTATATACATAAGATAAAGAGAACATACAGTATACACATAAGATAAAGAGAACATACAGTATACACATAAGATAAAGAGAACATACAGTATATACATAAGATAAAGAGAACATACAGTATATACATAAGATAAAGAGAACATACAGTATACACATAAGATAAAGAGAACATACAGTATATACATAAGATAAAGAGAACATACAGTATATACATAAGATAAAGAGAACATACAGTATACACATAAGATAAAGAGAACATACAGTATATACATAAGATAAAGAGAACATACAGTATACACATAAGATAAAGAGAACATACAGTATACACATAAGGGCAGATTAGATGGAGCGTATGGTCTCCTTCTGCCGTCACCTTCTATGTTTCACCGCCCCTGGGTCATATCTTTGGCAGAATAATTTGGTATAATAATATTAATTGTATGCTTAGCATTGGTGGGAGCTTAGATGGCTTGAGTATTGGGAACATGGGTAAGATGTGGGGCAGGTGGGGGAGGGCTATACATAATATATCCATATATCCAGAGAGCATGTGTATTATTAGTATGTGGGGATTGTTACATGTAGGGGTGTGTTGGAAAGACATTTGAGTGGAGATAGTGGGTATCCTAATTGCTCTAGAAGTTCCATTAATTGTGGCCTGTGACCAGGTTCCCAAAAAATTAAAGTGGACCAAAACCCAGGATTTTCACTATCCCAGGTTTTGGTTCTTGCCCCCCGATATGTGAAACCCCCCAGGTCGCCCGATCTCGCTAACCCTTCCTTGGGCCTACGGCGCATGCGCAGCCCTCACGTCCAGTCAGCACGCTCAAATCCTCTCCCGCCCCTTTGTGTAATATCTTGTCTAATGCGAGCGGCTCCGAGCGATCCTCTGCTTCCCTCTAACAGAGAGCGCGCCCACGCCGGACATTCACGAATGCCTGGCGTGGACACCCGTCCTGCTAAAGGGATAGTGAAGATGCGGCTGCAGCTTGCGAATACGCCGTTGGACCGGGAAAGAAGGTGAGTTTCCAGACAACCTGGGGGGTTTAACACATTGGGGGCATCCTGATTCTGGATGCCCCTGGGGGGGAATTCAGTGGCCCTGGAATCTTATAGATTTCAGGGCCGTTGGGGGCGTGGGTTTTGGTCCACTTTAAGCGTCCTGCGCTCATCAAACGCTTGATTACCCATCACCCAAACCCTCACCATAATAACACCGCTCTCTCTCAGGTCTCCTCCCTCTTTGGCACCATGCTCCGCCTCCTGTTCCACACCAGCCATAATGCCATTGGCAGAGCACCCAGCAGGGGCGCGGCCAGCATCACAGAGCGGATCAAGCGAGACGAGCGACGGCAGCGCCAGCGGGCGCAGCATGAAGAGGGGGCCTCTCAGGTAATAATGAATAATAATATTTACTACTACAGCCTTACTCACCTTAAAGAGGACCGCTAACCACTTTTGCAGGGCCCCAGTCTCTCCTCCTGAGTACAGATAGTTAAAGAGGAACAAGATTTAAGATTTCGACTTTTGCGGGTTTTGTTCCTCTGGCAGGGCATCACGGTTTGGGATGCTCCGCTGTGTGGATCCCCACGATTGCCTATAGACTATAGACTCACCTTTTCCTTGCTCCCACCATACATGCATGGCCCACTCACCGGCACTCATTCCATTAAGATTTCCTGTGCCTCTCTCGGTTCACTGCGGCAAGAGTCTGAATGGGGCGAACACCGACGGCCGCATCCCCATCTCTGGCTGTGGGTTGTGCCTGCACCGGACTTTAAAGTGGACCAAAACCCAGGATAGTCAATAGTTTTGACTATTCTGGGTTTTCGTCCTTTCCCCGGGGACACCCTGATCGGGGATGCCCCGCTGTGTGACCCCCCCCCCCCCCCCCAGATCGGCCGAACCTCACCTCTTCCCGGTCAATATCCTGGGTTTTGGTCCACTTTAAGAATGGTCTGCTAAATATAGCTGTCATTGCTGTCGAGGTTTAGCTCCTTTTCTGTAGCCGAGACCAAGGACTCGGTATAGTGAAAATCCTGGGTTTTGCTACACTTTAATGCAGAACAAAACACGATAGCCGTTAGACTAGAAAAAAAAAGGTGAGTTTCCGGACAACCTGGGGGGTTTCACACATGCAGAATCGGGATACCCTGGGGGGAGGGAATTCGGTGGCCCTGGAATCTTATAGATTTCAGGGGCGTGGGTTTCGAGCCGCTTTTAGCGGGTTTCTTGGGTCTTGTTCCTATTCATATAGGCTGAGGTGGGAGCGTGCGCATGACAGGGAATGCACCATTGTGCACTCTCCATTCTAGTAAATGAGAGCTGTCTGCTGAGTGATGGAAGCCCGCACATGCACCGTTGTAGCCTGGACAGGTGAGTTTTTTTCTGGCTTCCTGGGGGGGTTTCGCACAGAACAAAACCTGGGAAAGTCACATTCCTGGGTTTTTTTCTGCTTAAAAACAGAACAAAACCCAACCTGACCGGCCCTGGAATCTAAAAGACTGACCGGCCTTCACCTGGGGCATCCGATATATTGGCATGCCCCTCTTTGTGAACGTCCCCCAGGGTTGCAGCTATATTCATCTCACTATATTTTACGCGCCTCCCTCAGCGATGTAAAAAATGGGGAGCAAGAGCACCCCCTTCCCTGGCATCTCTGGGCCTAGGCACGACCTTTAACTTAAGCCGGGGCCAAGAGTGCCCCCTTCCCTGGCATCTCTGGGCCTAGGCACGAACATTAACATAGGACGGGGGCAAGAGTGCCCCCTTCCCTGGCATCTCTGAGCCTAGGCACGACCATTAAAATAAGCCGGACCAAGAGTGCCCTCTTCCCTGGCATCTCTGAGCCTAGGCATGACCATTAACATAGGACAAGGGCAAGAGTGCCCCCTTCCCTGGCATCTCTAGGCCTAGGCTCGACCATTAACATAGGGCGGGGGGCAAGAGCGCCCGCTTCCCTGGCATCTCTGGGCCTAGGCACCACGACCATTAACATAAGCCAGGGCCAAGAGCACCCCCTTACCTGGCATCTCTGGGCCTAGGCACGACCATTAACATAGGGCGGGGGCAAGAGCGCACCCGCATTTGGCATCAACCCTCACTTTCGATTGCTACATACATAGCTGTTGCCGATATGCATGGCAAGCGGCTCTGATTGGATGAGAGCCCGCATCGTTGGAGCGTGGAAAGGTGAGTTTTACAGGGTGTTCTGGGGGGATTCAAACTGTTCGGGGTGCCTCCGGGGCACGGAACACAACCAAGGAAAGTCAATATCCCATGTTTTCTCTGCTTTAAGGTATCTAAGTACACCTCCCGGATTTTCCCTCTATCATGGCAGGTGTCGCAAGTTAAAGGCAAGCGCTGGAAGGAGAAGGAAGTAATCGAGTATCAAAGTGACACCCAGCCGGGAGACAAGAAAGGTAAGCAATATCTGCAATGTGGGGGTGACACTCCTCTATCTGGAATTAGAAGGGATGGGAGTTGCCGGCCATTACCATTCAAACCTGACCACAATGTGTCAGTGGGGTGCAAAAGTAAATTGGGGATCGCCTAGGTTTGGCCGTTAGTGCCTTGTAACCTATATACTTCACTATAATCACCATAATGGAGGCTTCTGGGGATAGTGAGCTAGGGGCCCCATCTGGGCGGGTGAAGCTCTGCCCCATGTGCGGTACCAGCCCTCTGGGCGGACTCAGCACGGTTTGTATCACTTGCGCTAGGAGCGTATTTTTGGTGCATGATAGAGTGGGCGTATCTGCCCCTAACCCTCCTTTGCCTGCAGCCTCGCCAACACCCCCACGACTCCCACACCATCCGGGTGGGGGACGGCTTCTGCTATTTGCTCACGTCTGGAGACAGCACGTCTCGGATCGGTGGATTCAGGAGGTGGTTTCCTCCGTTTACAAATTAGAGCTGGTGGTTTGGCCTCCCTCAAGATTTCTTCAGTCCTGGATATCTCAGAACCCACTGATGGCACAGGGCCTAGGATTGGCAGTCCTACGCCTTCTGCGGTCAGGTGTGATTTGTGCCGTGCCTCGCCAGGAACGGGTCGAGGGTTCTACTCCAATCTGTTCACGGTGCCCAAGAAGGACGGAACGCTGAGACCTGTCCTGGACCTGAAGGTCTCAACAGGTTTGTCAGAGTCAGACATTTCCGCATGGAGACCTTACGGTCCGCGGTGAGCTCGCTCCGGCCGGGGATTTCATGACCACGGTGGACGTCAAGGATGCTTATCTGCACATCCCGATTTTTCAGGGGCATCAGAAGTTCCTGAGGTTTGCGCTGAAGGATCAGCATTATCAGTTTGTGGCACTGCCGTTCGGGATACCCTCCACCCCCCGTGTGTTCACCACCTTGGTGGCAGGCATCATGGTTATCCTGAGGAACCAGGGCATTAGTGTTCTTCCTTATCTGGACAATTTGCTGATTGCGGCTCAGTCTCTTCAGCAGGCCAAGGGCGACACCCGGACGGTGTTGTCCACTCTCAAGGTTTTTGGATGGGTGATCAAGTCTTCTATCATTCCCTCGATGGTGAGGTCCTTTCTGGGCATGACGTTGGACACCTCTCAGGTCAAGGTATTCCTGCCCCTGCAGAAGGTGGCGGGCCTCCAGACGCAGGTGCAGGCCTTACTGGCTTGTCAGATGCCATCGATCCGTCTGGGGATGAAACTGATGGTGTCATGCTTCGAGGCAGTGCCCTTCGCCCAGTTCCACATGAGACCTCTTCAATTGAATCTGTTGACCGGTTGGGACCGGACGCAGGAGTCCCTGGAACAGGAATTTTCACTGTCCCCCCTGGCCAGACAGTCCCTCTTGTGGTGGTTGGACTCCAGAAATCTGTTGGTGGGCAAGTCCTTTCTGACTCCCCGGTGGGAGATTGTTACCAATCTCCAGTCTGACCGGCTGGGGAAGTTTTTGGCAAACGCTGAAGTTCCAAGGTCAGTGAGGGCCGCAGGAGGCCCACTTGCCCATCAATCTCCTGGAGCTGAGAGCGATCGGGTTGGAGCTTCTTCACTTGACTCCCCATCTCAGGGGTCGTGCGATCCAGGTCCGCTCGGACAATCAGACGGCTGTCGCCATCACACCAGGGCGGGAGCAAGCGAGGCCTCCAGGAGGTGACCCAGATCCTGTCTTGGGCAGAGGAGAATGTTCCCTGCATCTCGGCGGTTTACATCCCCGGGGTGGAGAACCAGGAGGCAGACTCCCTGAGGAGGGGGGCCTCTCGTCTGGGGGAATGGTCTCTCAGCAACAAGATATTTCACGCTCTGTGTCTCCGCTGGGGTCAACCGGATGTGGACCTGTTTGCGTCCAGACACAATCACTCCCAAGGTTCGTCTCCCTGTCAAGAGATCCTCTGGCCTTCGCCACAGATGCTCTGGCAATTCCGGACGGAGTTCAGGCTCCTTTATGCATTTCCTCCGTTTCCACTCCTTAGCGGAATGCTGCGCAAGATAGCCCAGGAGGGGGTACCAGCCATCCTGCTGGCTCCTCGCTGGCGGAGTTGGTTCGTGGACATAGTTCAGATGTAAGTCGATCGCTACATCATGCTCGACGACCCAGGGCTTCTCACTCAGCGGTCACTGCTGCACCCCAATTTACAGACGCTGGCTTTGACGGCCTGGCTATTGACACCTCAATCCTGACGGAAAAGGGGCTGTCAGCCACGGTTGTTCAGACCATGATTTAGGCGAGGAAGAAGTCTTCTTCCATGATTTGCTACAGAGTCTGGCATGCCTACATTGCTTGGTGTGAATCCAAGAGTTTCCCTTGTTGCACTTTCTCTATTTTTAGGATTTTGGAATTTTTACAACACGGCTTAGACCTGGGTCTACAGCTGAGCAATCTCAAAGGCCAGGTCTTGGCCTTGGCCATCTTTTTCCAAAGATCCTTTGCCAATCATAGACTGATCAGGACTTTTTTCCAAGGAGTTACCCATGTACTTCCACCGCTTAAGCCTTTATTACCGGTGTGGGATTTAATTTTGGTGCTTTCTGCTCCTCAGGGTCCTCCCTTTGAGCCTTTGTGCAATGCTGCTTTGTCTATTTTGACCTTAAATGTGGTCTTTTTGGTAGCTATCACCTCGGTGCGTCGCGTGTCTGAACTGGCCGTGCTTTGTATGAAGCCTCCTTACTTTGAGCGACATAGGGATAAGGTGGTATTTCGCTTTAAGCCTGATTTTTTTGCCTAAGGTCGCTTCTCCCTTTCATCGTAATGAGGAGGTTGTCTTGCCTTCCCTGTTTCCAGAACCGACTAATTCTAAGGAAAGGACCCCCCATGCCTTGGATGTGGTCAGAGCCATTAAGTTCTACCTGGTTGCGACTGAATCCTTCAGGAAATCGGATTCGCTCTTCTGTTCTCACTGAGGGTTCCAGAAAGTGTTCCACTCTCGGTAAGTGGATCAGACAGGCGGTGGTGCAAGCATATTCTGCCAAGGGGAAGGGACCCCCTTTTCGTGTTACAGCTCCTTCTACTAGAGCTATTGGTGCTTCCTGGGCTTTTCAGCACCAGGCCTCTGTTGAACAAGTTTGTAAGGCCGCTACTTGGTCTTCTGTTCATACCTTTACAAAGTTTTACGAGGTTGACGTTAGGGCCTCAGCTGATGCTGTCTTTGGCCGAAAGGTGCTTCAGGCAGTAGTGAAATGTACTACATGCTGTTCCGCACTGGGAATCCCGCCCTAATGGACACTGCTTTTGGATGTCCCAACTGTCATTACTCCTGGGACGACCTGGACTGGATATAGTGAAAAATACAATTCTGTGAAACTCACCTGTAGAATTGTTTTTGAATATATCCAGTCCAGGTCGTCCCACCCCGCCCTTGGGTTCATTATCTCTTGTTTGCCTTTTATGGTGATTACCTTTTATATTGGACCTTTTTCCTTAGTCTTTTGTTGGAGATAGTACATGCTGAAGCTATGTGATTTAACATGGTTTCTTGGCTTCCCGGCCTGTCTCCTTTATTACTGCTTTTTGACCACTGGGAATTCTACTGAGACACCTCATTTTATATGGGGCCGGGAGGAGTTACACCTCTGGATCTTGCAGTAACTGCGCCACCTGGTGGCGGACTACCCACATGTCATCACTTCTGGGACGACCTGGACTGGATATATTCAAAAACAATTCTACAGGTGACTTTCACAGAATTGTATTTTTTTTTAATAAAGTAATTTGGAGCGCAAAATAGTGAAAAATGGTCTGGCAACAAGGGTGACAAAATCTCCAGATAGGCTAGCAGTTAAAAGGTTAAGCCACACCCCTTCCACACCCATCACCCACAAACTCATTAAAACTATCCCACTTTAAAGGACCCCAAGGTATGGTCAGTTTATGATCTGTGTGCCCTGGGACTATGCTGGATGGAGGCAGCGAGTAAGTAAAAACAAATTGGCTTTAATTTGAATTCTGTGCATTTTATTGTTTCTGTCCTATGGTCTCTGATTTGTTGCCTCACTTTCAGATACAAGCTGCCCCCTGCCTGCTTCTTACAGCCCTCGCTATGTGGAGGCCGCCTGGTATTCATGGTGGGTGAAACAAGGCTTCTTCAGACCAGAATTCCAGGTAAGGGAGTCGATGAAGGTTCCCATCAGTAACTGGATTTTACTCTATGTTTTTAGTTATTGAACTGGTTTCCAAAATTACTTGTAAAAAAATTACTATGTCGAGCCAGTCAGCATTGTTTTTTTCTTTTCTCATAATCCGCATTGGGTAAGGAACCTCATCAAGGTGTGGTGCTAATAACATCTGCATGACTGAAGTTATTAGGTTTTTATAAAGGATCAGTCCAGGCAATGACAACAATAAGGCAGTAAGGAGCTTATCTGAAGGCTGTCCCATGTTCCTCTTCTTCATTACCTGCAGCAGGCTGTAGATACTGTAGCCGGTCTCTAAAGCTTGCCACGCCATTAAATTAGATTTTTCCATGACCGCCTCCAAATGTGGTTGCCCCTGTCCCTTAGAGCTGTCATGGTGAGGGAGCCTGGCAGGACGCAGTGGGCATGATTGCTGGGAGCCCGAAGGGACAGAGGTGGCTCCATCGAGTAAGAAGAAGCCGAGATCATTAGGAATTCCACTCAAGCCCGTCTTGGTATTTTGCTTGAGTGTAGCCCTGTGAGATTGTTATATATATATATTACCCAACTGCCATCCTCAGTCTGAGCAGGAGAGCCAAGACTCCAGTATGGGCCCCTAATGGCCTCCCTGACCTGAGACCTGCTGGCTGCCACATTATTGCTTCTGGAATTGATGATAAATGAGGTTGTCTCCCCCCCAGGCTGGTTTTCCTCACATATAGGTTATGGGGGGGGCAGATTTAATACAGCATTTGTTGTGTCCGAGCTGTTTAATGTGTTGGTATGGCCCCATGTTTGAACTTCAGTTTCCTATATAGTAGGGATACTGGGGCCCATTTCAAACTAGGGGCCAAGTCAACACAGCTTATATCGGGTCTGGACACCTCATAACATATAATGTGATGGCGGGGCCCTTGTTTGAACTTCAGTTTCCTATATAGTAGGGATACTGGGGCCCTGGGGCAGAGCCAATACATATAGTTTATGGAGTGGGCCAGCCTCTATAGAGCTTATATTGTGTCTAGGCCCCTCATAACATATAATGTGAAGACTGGGCCCTTAGTCTGAGTTTTGTTTCCTATATGGTCTGAATTTTGATGTAGACCTGGTTGCCTTGGGGCAAGAGGCTCAGTTTAAACTAGGGGCCAAACCATCACACATTGCTTATGAGGAAGGAAGGGGGCAGACATTGCTGCTGTATGGGGCCCAAAAATTCCAGACGGCGGCTGAGTCTATCCCCTAACAAAAGAACCTTCTACCGAGTACCCCCAAGAGTGGAACCAATGATAAATCTAGCCAAAATTAGTAGGTCTCAGGCCTCATAGATCATCATAAATTAATAAAGCAGAACCATCAAATTCTACCTGCTAATGCTGCTCTGATCATCCCTGGGTACCCCTTCAATCCGCGCATGTACCCCCTTAGATATGCATACTGTACAGTGATCTACAGTATAATGCATTGTGATATATAGAGGGCCAGGCCTGCAGCTTCTGGGTGACAGGTGACATGGCAGGTGTTGATGTAGTGTCATGTAATAATCCCTCCTTTCCAGGCTCGCCTGCCTCATGCTACTCCGGAGGTCTTCTCTCTCTGTATCCCTCCACCTAACGTTACCGGCTCCCTCCACCTTGGACACGCCCTCACAGTGGCTGTTGAAGATTGTCTTGTTCGCTGGTGAGTCCACAGAGATTGATGGGTGAAGTTACTGCTGGGATACTCGGGCCTTTTAAAGATGGTGACACAAGCTCTTTTGAATGCCATGGAGGGTTTGTTACATATCAGTAATTTGTCCCCTTAGGCAGGGGCGTAGCTGGGGGGGGGGGGCACATGCCCCGGGTGGCACTATCTCTTTCCCGGGTGCCAGAAAGCCTAGCTACTCCTCTGCCTTAGGGGGAGGGATTTCTCAGTTTTAAGGGGGAGAGCTCTCAGCCTCAGTATTCAATATAGTTTTTAATTGGAAATTCAGTCATGGGGTAACCCTCCCCGCCCTGCCACTCTCCCCTGGTGCTGAGGCAGGGGGGTTACAAAAGAAAAACTCTTACCTTACGCCAGAGCCGGATTAAGTGGGGTGGAGGCCCCTGATGCAGGATTTTTTTTCCCATTAAATCAAATGTCCAGTGTCTCCATAACCTCCCACCCTGGCTTCCTTTCCCTGATGCTGAGGCACTACGAGAGATTAAAAAAACCCTTACCTGACCCGCAGCCCTGCACCGCTCTCTGGGTCCTGGGCACGGCCATCTTGGTAGATAAGAACAGAGTGCCTTATGCTGGCTCCTTTCACGCTCCCATCCACCCATTCAAGTGAATAGGCAGGTGGGAGCTTTGTGTCTTTCTGTGTGCCCGAACCCCACGGGTGAGGTAGGGTTTTTTTCCTTTGTAATGTCACCTTTTTCTCCGCTAGCAGTTGCCCCATATGGGATATTCAGCACATGATCAGGGGAGCTCTCCACACTTCAGTAACCCTCTATGGAATGTTAAAATACCATTTTGTGAATACTCACCTGTAAAATGGATATTGTAAGTAAGTCACACACCCTGCTTCAAACATTGATTATTACACTTGGGTTATACCACCAGCAGGTGGCGACGTTGCAGAGAAGTCATGAAAAACGAGCCCCTCCTGGTCTATACATATCTGGTACCTCCCACTCATTCCCCAGTATTCAAACAGCAGTAAAGACAAGGTACCAGGAAAAAAAACCCATTGGAAACCCTCAAACTGTAAACGAAACTTCAGCCTATAAAGAATCCAGGATACCAAAAAGGGCGGGTGAAGCAGGGTGTGTGACATACTTACAATATACATTTTACAGGTGAGTATTCACAAAATGGTATTATTCTAAGTATGTCACACACCCTGCTTCAAACATTGATTATTACACTTGGGTTATACCACCAGCAGGTGGCGACGTTGCAGAGAAGTCATGAAAAACGAGCCCCTCCTGGTCTATACATATCTGGTACCTCCCACTCATTCCCCAGTATTCAAACAGCAGTAAAGACAAGGTACCAGGAAAAAAAACCCATTGGAAACCCTCAAACTGTAAACGAAACTTCAGCCTATAAAGAATCCAGGATACCAAAAAGGGCGGGTGAAGCAGGGTGTGTGACATACTTACAATATACATTTTACAGGTGAGTATTCACAAAATGGTATTATTCTAAGTATGTCACACACCCTGCTTCAAACATTGATTATTACACTTGGGTTATACCACCAGCAGGTGGCGACGTTGCAGAGAAGTCATGAAAAACGAGCCCCTCCTGGTCTATACATATCTGGTACCTCCCACTCATTCCCCAGTATTCAAACAGCAGTAAAGACAAGGTACCAGGAAAAAAAACCCATTGGAAACCCTCAAACTGTAAACGAAACTTCAGCCTATAAAGAATCCAGGATACCAAAAAGGGCGGGTGAAGCAGGGTGTGTGACATACTTACAATATACATTTTACAGGTGAGTATTCACAAAATGGTATTATTCTAAGTATGTCACACACCCTGCTTCAAACATTGATTATTACACTTGGGACAGCCAAAAGCAGTGTCCACAAAAGGGCGGGTATCCAACAAGGCCATAATGCAAAACTCAAACCACTGCAGCTTGCAGAACCTTGCGGCCAAACACAGCAACAGCTGAAGCCCGCACATCAACCTTGTAAAAACTTGGAAAAGGTGTGAACAGAAAACCAAGAAGACAGCCTTACAAACTTGTTCAACCGAAACCTGGTGCTGAAAGGCCCAACAGCACGAGTAGAATGAGCAGGGATACGAAAAAGGGGAACCTTCCCCTTGGCAGAACAGGCCCCAACAACCGCCTGACGAAACCATTCGCTAATGGAAGACTTAGCGGGAGCCACACCCTACCTAGGCCCAACAGGGCACCACGAAAAAGACAACAGTCTTACAAAAAGGAGATGTAGTAAACAAACAGTACATCACACAGCGTACCACATCCAAAACAGTGCAAACCCTCTCCTTGTCATTCCTAAGCTTAAGACACAAGGAAAGAAGAACAATGCCCTGGTTAAGATGAAAAGCAGAGACCAACTAAGGACAAAAAGTCCGGTTTGAAGCGAAAAACCACTTTTTCCAGATGTCTCTCAAAGTGAGTAGCCTGAACCGACTCGATGGCTACCAAAAAGGCAACCTTCTGATTCAGAGTAGAAGGAGCAAAACCTGCAAAGGCTCAAGGGAGGAGCCTGAAGAGCAGAGATAACCAAATTCAAATCCCCAAACAGGGGGAAAAAGGCTTCCTAGGGGGCCACAATGCGAGACCCGCTGGAAGAAAGTCTTGACCAAAATCCTGAAAACAGAAAAGACCCGACAGGGCAAAGCTCTAGACTCACTCCAATCAATATAAGATCTCCAAGTCCTATAATAGATGGTAGAAGAGGACCTCTTCCTGGCACTAATAAAAGTCTGAATAACAGATCCGAAGACCCTCCTCCCCAAAGATGGAGGTTTCAGCAGCCAGGCCGTCACAGACAGCGTTGAAGAATTGGGGCAACACAGTTGACCCAGTGTGATAAGATCCAGCCGAAGAAGCAGATCGCACTGATCCACCGCCAGACAACGATGCCTGCGAACCACACCCTCCTTGGCCACCTTGGAGCCAAGAGAATGGCGGGAACCCCGTCCAGGGCCAGCTTTCGCAACACCTTGCCAAGCGTTAGGATCGGAGGAACAGATAAACGAACCTCAGGTCCCCCCAGCTCAGGGACATGGCATCCACCGCCAGAGCCAGAGGATCCTGAGAGAGCGACACGAATGTCGGAAACTTGTAATTGGGACGAGAGGCAAACAGATCCACCTCCAGCTTCCCCCACCAGAGACAAAGTGACCGAAACACCTGAAGGTGGAAAGACCATTTCCCCCCGGCGGAAAGAGCAACTGCTCAGGAAGTCCGCCTCCGTGTTTTCCAATCCTGAAAAGTACACTGCCGAGATGCAAGGAACATGAGTCCCCGCCCAGGCTAGAATCAGAGACACCACTCTGAGGGCACGCAGACTACGAGTCCCTCCCAGGCGAATGATTATAAGCAACCGCCGACCGATCGACTGACCGAACCAGAAAACCGGCAAACCTGTAAATGCTGTGTAAAGTGAGACAGAACCAACCAGATGGCTCTCAACTCCAGAACGTTGATGGGCAAGTGGGCCTCCAGAAGACCCCACCTCCCCCGGAACCGAAGGTCCTTCCAGAAAAACTCCCCATCCTAACAAACTGGCATCCGTGGTGACGGTTTCCCGAAGAGGCATCAGAAAGGACCTGCCCCTCAAGAGAAAGTCCGAGACCATCTACCACTGAAGAGACTGCCGAACCCGGGAGGACATCCGGAAAGACCTATCCAACGACCGCGGTCGCCGGTCCCAAGACGCCAACAGATGAAACTGAAGCGTCCTCGTGTGAAACTGAACAATGGGAACTGCCTCAAAAGAAGCTACCATCAACCCCACCAGTCTCATCCCTAGCCGGATGGACGGGCAAGGATTGAAAAGAAGAAGCTGCGCCAATTCCTGACCCAAAAGAACTTTGGCCAGAGGCCGAACAACTCTGTGTTGGCAAGAATCCAAGGACATCCCCAGAAAGGACACCACCCTGGCCGGAACGAGAGAGGACTTGGGGTAGTTGATCACCCAGCCGAAACCTCACCAAAGTGGATACCACCGTCCTGGTGTCCACCTCCGCTTGACTGAAAGAAGCCATGATGAGAAGATCTTCCAGATAGGACACAATGCAAATCCCCTGAGCTCTGAGAAGGACCATCACGCCCACCAACACCTTGGTGAACACTCTTGGAGCCGAGGTAAGGCCGAACGGAAGAGCCACAAATTGAAAATGCCGATCTTCCACCACGAAGCGAAGAAACCTATGATGGTGCCGGAATATATGAATATGAAGAACGTCATGAAATCCCCCTGCCACAGAGAATTGATGGCAGAACGCAGAGGTTCCAAGCGAAACCTCCGTGGACGAATAAACACATTGAGGAACTACAGATCCAGGAAGGGACGAACCAACCCGTCCAACTTGAGAACTGTGAAGAGATTGGAATAATACCCACGGCCCACCCCCGAAGGAGGGACCAGGCAGATGACTGCCATTTCCAGAAAATTCCTCACCACTGCCAGGAGCCCCTGCGCGGCCAAAGGATCTGAGGGAACACGAGATCTGAAAAATCTTAGAGGAGGTCGGGACTCGAACTCCAGCTTGTAACCGGCCGACACCACCTCCCGGATCCACCTGTCCGAGACCGCCTGGTCCCACACCCGGGAGAAGATGCCACCGTCCCCCCCACCCGCAAGGGTGAGGGCGCCCCCTCATTGCTGAGCAGGCTTTGCAGCTGGTTTGGGTTTGACACCCCAAGCATGGACGGGACGGCCACGGCCTCTGCCCCTGTTCCAGCTAACCCCCCTGGAGCCCGAAGAGCTCGCTCCTCTACCAGCTCTGGCTCCCCGAAAGGAAGAATTGAAAGAGCCCGCCCCCTCGAAAGGAACGACGAAACTTCTTGCGCTAAGGTAACTTACCTCCCTAGGCAACCGAAACTAGTTTCTCACCAAAAAAGGCGCAAACCCAGAAAGGGAAGCGCCGTAAGCGATCTTTTAGAACTAAAGTCAGCCGTCCATTGCCTCAAGCACACCGACCGCTGGATAACTACCAACAGAGCCGTAGCCCTGCCACACATCAACATGGCATCATCCTGAGCGGTGAGTATAAATGAAATGAAAGACTCGCAACTCTTGAGGGCAAGAAATTCATCATTCAAGTAGGATCAAAATCCACACATAAATCCCTGACAATAGACCTGACCGCCAACAATAAGAGTGCCGAAGCACAAACAGGTCTCAAAGCCAAAACCCACACAGATAAAACCATGGCGGGCCAGCAGATCAATCCGGCGAACCTCGCCATCCTTGAGATTAGTCGTGTCCAGCGAATGCACAAACGCCACATTAGATAGCCCCAGAACCGGAGCGTCAACCTAGGGAGGAACAGACCAACGCCTCAGCAAGTCCGCCGGAAAGGAATACTTCCTAACCCAACTAGGCGGCACACCAACGAGACGCGCAGGTTGCTCCCATTCCTTAAGGACAATATTCTCAAAATGTTGCTGGCTAGGAAAACCAAAGCGCGGCTTGGTCACCTCAACAACTCACCCTTTGGCGGAGGAACCGCCTCGGGAGGATCCAAATCCAAAACCTCACATTTGAGCCAACATGGAAGGAGTGTCCGAAGCAGTCCCCATGGCCTGGTCACCCTCAGCTCCAAAGAGCTGCTGGACCTCAGGATCGTCCAATTCCTCGATAAGCTCCCCCTCTTCAGCCAGGGGGCAATCTGACCAATCCAACGCCTCAACAACTTCCTCATCTGAGTCCGGCAGAGGCGGAGACAAGCGTTTCCGCTTAGCCGGAGCCTTCTAAGCAATCATAACGGAAAACATTTTCTCGAGGTTAGCCAGACGGGAACATACCTCGGATTGCGAATCCCCACCCATGACAACGGCACACGGGGTCCGGAACAGGCGAGGAGGAGAAGGAGATGGTACAGGCGGCGAAGAGCCAGACACCGGAGTGCCGGGCAGGCGCTCAATGTTCCACTGCGCACATGTAATGCATAAAATGACATCATCCCCTGGGAGCGGAGCCCCACAACCCCCAAACAGCCTGGACTGACCTGAAGGCCCATCTCTGGTATCTTTGGTAGCCTCCATATGGTGAATTTATGGTTTTCGCAATAACCCAGGGAATTACGCAATAAGCGACCCGGGATGCCCCTTTAATTTTATTATATTAAAGCCCTGAAATGGGGGAAATTACAAGCACTAATGAGGGGAAGGTAAAAAACAACCCTGACTAGCCTGGTATCTAAGACCGGGAGAGCCCTGCAGCGTGGGATCCCAGGATCTGAAAACAGAAAGAGACAACAGTCACTCCAGCACCAAAACAATGTCAACAATTTAATAAATACATACACATGCATAATATATATATAAAAATATATCTATATACCCAAGGTGGGAAGCCATGAGCGCCCCAATAAGGCACCCAGCAAGCTAAAACTAAGGCTGACAGCACCCATACAAAAGAAACCCCCAAGGAAGGGGACCTAAACCCAACAAGAGAATGCCCCAGCCGAGGACCACCTTAAGGAAGATTAAAGAAAAAGCTGGCCTACCTTAAGCGCGGCCTGCACGAGGAGCAGAGAGGAGGATGAGGGGGCGGCCCCAGCAAAGCGCGGCAGCCGCTTCGGCCCCGCCCCCCGACCAATCCAGGCGAAGCGCGGGCCGTGCGTCGACACGGCCCCGCCCACTCCACCCTCGAGGACGCAGACATGGCGGGCGGGCGCCAAGTACACAGGCGCCCGCACCGCCGGACCGGCGAGCCGACGCCAAGAGCGCGCCGCCCGGTCCCTCACCGCCACTGACCCCGGGGAGAACCGTGGGCGCCAGGCAGGCTGGCGGCACGCAACGCCGCCTGGCCCCGCCCCCAAACCCCCGGAGAAGGACAGTAGCGGGCGCCCCATACATGGCGCCCGCAAAAATCATGTACAACAGGCCGGCGGGCCGGCGGCAACCATGCCGACCGACCCCGCCCCCTGCCCAGTAACAACAACTGGCGGGCCGGCGGCAGATCACCCACGCCGCCCGGCCCCGCCACAAACAGTAAAGCACAAGTAGCAAACATCACCCAGGCACACACACACAAAGCCCCCCTCCCCCCACCTATCAAGCGCAGGGAGAAGGGACAAGCGGGAGGGGAACCTAATAGGGACATCAGGGCGGGGCATCCCAAATCCGGATCACCAAAACCGGATAACCGCATTGCCCATAATATGGGGTCGAGCGGAGGAGCTAATCTCCTAGGCACCTTAAGTGCCGTCTACACTTTGCCCGGCCGACAGCCTAAGCTGGGAGGCTACATATCTAATACAGGGGCTAATTAAACAAAAGGCCGGGCAGAAATAGACCATGGGGGTGGGGGCCGGGGTGTTACCCTGGCTACCTGCAAGCAGGAGACTTCTTTCTTCTGTCTTGTCGCCATCTTGCAGAGAAGAAACACTGGGGAATGAGTGGGAGGTACCAGGTATGTATAGACCGGGAAGGGCTTGTTTTTCATGACTTCTCTGCAACGTCGCCACCTGCTGGTGGTATAACCCAAGTGTAATAATCAATGTTTGAAGCAGGGTGTGTGACATACTTAGAATAGAGGAATTATGGTTAGAAGTGTCCGGAGTCCCTCTTTAATATTGCACTTGCACTTCCAGCACTGGCTGCTCTGATAGGCTGCTCGCAGTCACATGGAATGTACAAGCCGGAAGAGGTGAGTATCAGGATGGGCAGTTCTTTCTCTTAGCGGAGCGATGCACAGCTGCTTCATATTAAAGAGGGACTCCGGTACCATATTTCTCTCTCTTTAAGCACATAAAGTGCTTCACCCTTTAACAAATACTAATACTAGTACTTTTGTTTATTTATATAGCGTTATCGTATTCCATGGCGTTGTACAAAGTATAAATTACAGAAGGGTGGGACAAGTAACATCTTGCCAACTAATAATACACAGGGCATTATGAGTCATATATAACTTTATAAGAGATATGACAGTGAGTGCATGTAATTTATACCGTATTATGAGTCTTATATAAGAGATATGACAGTGAGTGCATGTAATATATACAATATTATGAGTCATATATAACAGAGATATGACAGTGAGTGCATGTAATATATACAGTATTATGAGTCGTATATAACAGTGAGTGCATGTAATATATACAGTATTATGAGTCGTATATAACAGTGAGTGCATGTAATATATACAGTATTATGAGTCGTATATAAGAGATATGACAGTGAGTGCATGTAATATATACAGTATTATGAGTCGTATATAACAGTGAGTGCATGTAATATATACAGTATTATGAGTCGTATATAAGAGATATGACAGTGAGTGCATGTAATATATACAGAATTATGAGTCGTATATTAGAGATATGACAGTGAGTGCATGTAATATATACAGTATTATGAGTCGTATATAACAGTGAGTGCCTGTAATATATACAGTATTATGAGTCGTATATAAGAGATATGACAGTGAGTGCATGTAATATATACAGTATTATGAGTCGTATATAAGAGATATGACAGTGAGTGCATGTAATATATACAGTATTATGAGTCGTATATTAGAGATATGACAGTGAGTGCATGTAATATATACAGTATTATGAGTCGTATATTAGAGATATGACAGTGAGTGCATGTAATATATACAGTATTATGAGTCGTATATAACAGAGATATGACAGTGAGTGCATGTAATATATACAGTATTATGAGTCGTATATAACAGAGATATGACAGTGAGTGCATGTAATATATACAGTATTATGAGTCGTATATAACAGAGATATGACAGTGAGTGCATGTAATATATACAGTATTATGAGTCGTATATAACAGATATAACAGTGAGTGCATGTAATATATACAGTATTATGAGTCATATATAACAGTGAGTGCATGTAATATATACAATATTATGAGTCGTATATAACTAAATATGAGATAGGACAGTGAGTGCATGTAATATATATATATATATATATATATATAGAATTATGAATCGTATATAACACAATACATTGATACAGGAGTACAGTACGTTAGGAGACAGGGCCTGGCCATTGCGAGCTTCCGATCCCTTAGTAACTATGTTTTATGTTTGCCAGGAGGAGAATGCTGGGCCAGAAGGTTGTGTGGGTGCCGGGGTCCGATCATGCCGGGATCGCAACTCAGGTAGGTATGAGGAGAGTATGGGACCTGGAAGGGGCGCGCTCATATATGAGAGGAGAGGGTGACTCCAGTGTTTCTTTTTCTAGGCCGTGGTTGAGAAGAAACTGTTTAAGGAGCGAGGCATTTCCCGCCATGACTTGGGCCGGGAGGAATTCCTGAAAGCCATCTGGAAGTGGAAGGAAGAGTAAGTGGCAGGGCAATGCTTTCTCCTTCATCTCCTACACATGACTGAAGATCAGATACCTATCTGCCTGGCCTTGTGGATGACGTTCGCAAGGTTGCTTAAAGTGGACCAAAACCCACACGGATTGGCCCAGGAATCTTTTAAGATTACCAGGCCGATCTATTCCCCCCCCTCGCGGGCATCCGCTGTGTCGCCCCATTCACTTACCTTGTTTCCTGGTTCAATGGCTCATTTGTGACCCGATCCCCGCTATCCCTCTAGCAGGTCGCATGCCCGCATCAGGCATTTGTGAATGGCAGGTGTGGGCACGCTTCCTGTTAGAGGGAAGTGGGGGATGCGACCATCAGCGTGCTCGGAGCCGCTGCTCTTAGACGAAGCCTTAGACAGCATGACATCAGAGGCTCCAAGCGTGCTGATTGGATAGATCTGAATGGCTGGGACGGGAGCGTGCACGCAGCCTGGGGATGCTGTCCCTCTTGCTCCCCATTCACAACAATCAGAGCCACCTTGATGAATGATGTCCGTTCCGCAGGCAGCTCTGATTAGATGAGAGTCCGTGCAAGTCCCGTTGGACTAGGGAAAGGTCAGTAATTATCGTCCTGGTGGGTTTTCTTCCACTTTAAAACAGAACAAAAGCCAAGATTTTGTTTCTTGACCTGGGGGCATCCAGTTTGGGAAGCCCCTCGATGTGCAACCCCCCAGATCACCCATGAAAACTCACCTGATATGGCGTTTGTCCAACTCAGAGCCATATGTTGTGCATATTTATGATCAGCAATATGGCTTTATTTACAGCAATAGGGAGCGAGAGTGGCCACGTCTCCAGTTTCCCGTTAGACGTGGGAGCGTTCCCTCAGCCTATCTAGTAATGCGCCTTAGCCCAGAGATGCTGGGAATGTGGCCGTGATTGTTTACATCAATGTGGGGTTTGCAGCAACATGGGAGGTTCACACAGCAGGACATCCCGGTTTGGGATGCCCCAGGGGAAAGCCAGCGCCCGGCCCTGGAGTCTTTAAGAGGACTTAAGAAGATTTGTATCTTTGTTTTCTTTTAGAAAAGGGGACAGAATTTACCATCAACTGAAATCACTGGGTGCCTCTCTGGACTGGGAGAGATCGTGCTTCACTATGGATGAGGTAGGTCCGGAGCCTTTTATTACCTCTGACTTTAGCTGGTATCCTGTATACTGGCTCACCTCAAACCTGGGACAGCTGTTCCTGCCACGAGCTGACAGCAGATCATAGTGGCTGCTTGTTTATTAAGATGAAAGTTCTCATTATTAATTATAATAATAATGCTTGTTGGGCATTCCTCTCCTGGCTGTATACTCACCTTTTGTTCTTGCAGATGATCGCTCCTAGTCTAGCGCCGGGTGCCTAACCCGATCTGCAGATCACGGCCTGACTCTGTCATTCGGCAAACGGCTCTGATGTTCTGCAACGGGGAGCGAGAGCGGCCGCATTCCCTGCAGCATGTTCACTACTGTCCCGGCCTATCTGAATGGCTGCGATGGGAGCGCGGACAGACCAAAGATGCAGGGGATGTCGCCGCCCTCGCTCGCCATTTCATATGACATTAGAGACGTTGGCTCTGATTGGCCAAGAGCCCACTCATGCACCGTTGGACTGGGGAAAGGTAAGCTGTTACTGGTGAACTGGGGTTTTTCACACAACCTTTTGGAATGCGCCAGGGAAAGGCAAGAGATTCCAGGGTGACCTGGGGTGTTTCACGCAACCTTTTGGCATGCCCTAGGGAAAGGCAAGAGATTCCAGGGTGACCTGGGGTGTTTCACGCAACCTTTTGGCATGCCCTAGGGAAAGGCAAGAGATTCCAGGGTGACCTGGGGTGTTTCACGCAACCTTTTGGCATGCCCTAGGGAAAGGCAAGAGATTCCAGGGTGACCTGGGGTGTTTCACGCAACCTTTTGGCATGCCCTAGGGAAAGGCAAGAGATTCCAGGGTGACCTGGGGTGTTTCACGCAACCTTTTGGCATGCCCTAGGGAAAGGCAAGAGATTCCAGGGTGACCTGGGGTGTTTCACGCAACCTTTTGGCATGCCCTAGGGAAAGGCAAGAGATTCCAGGGTGAACTGGGGTGTTTCACACAACCATTTGGCATGCCCTAGGGAAAGGCAAGAGATTCCAGGGTGACCTGGGGTGTTTCACACAACCTTTTGGCATGCCCTAGGGAAAGGCAAGAGATTCCAGGGTGACCTGGGGTGTTTCACGCAACCTTTTGGCATGCCCTAGGGAAAGGCAAGAGATTCCAGGGTGACCTGGGGTGTTTCACGCAACCTTTTGGCATGCCCTAGGGAAAGGCAAGAGATTCCAGGGTGACCTGGGGTGTTTCACGCAACCTTTTGGCATGCCCTAGGGAAAGGCAAGAGATTCCAGGGTGAACTGGGGTGTTTCACACAACCTTTTGGCATGCCCTAGGGAAAGGCAAGAGATTCCAGGGTGACCTGGAGTGTTTCACGCAACCATTTGGCATGCCCTAGGGAAAGGCAAGAGATTCCAAGGCCGACTTTGCTGGGTTTTGTTCCGCTTTAAAGGGGAGAAACCACTGGGCTAGAGTCTATGACTACTTAGATCATAAAGCATAGTTATTGTAATACTATTTCTTAAAGTGGAACAAAACCCACCCTGGAGTCTCTGAAACCCCCAGGGCAGGCATATCCCCTTCCCCCCTGGGGCATCCAGATTCAGAATGCCCTGCTGTGTAAGAAAACCCAGGTCACCCAGTAAACGTACCTTCTCCCTGATCCAACAGCGTATGCGTGAGTCCTGTCCCCCGCCATGAATCACAGTAACACCAGCAATCCCCCTCTATTGCAGTGAATGGGGGAGATGAGGCAACCTACCTGAGATTGATGGCGGGGGGCAGTGTCATTGACGATGTGGATGTGCCTGACGAGCCGAATGGTGCGTAATGTGGATCCTCCGGTTAGGCACCCAGCGCCAGACTAAGGTGAGCAAAAAAAGCTTTTTTTTTATGTTTTGCTGAAGAAATGTCTTTAAAGAATAACAAAATATGGGATTTTGACTAGCTCTGGCTTTGTTTCCTGCCCTGGGGGCATCCCAAATAGATATGCTGTGTGAAACCCCCCAGATTGCCCAAAACAACTCGCCTTTTCCCAGTCCGACGGTGCATGCATGGACTCTCGACCAATCAGAGCTGTGCATATTAAATGCTTGGCAAACGGCTCTTGTTTATAGCAATCGGCGCAAGTGCAGCATTCCTTGAAGTGCGAATATTCCTGTCCCCGGCTGAAAACGCGGGAGCGCACGCACAGCCCAAAGATGCAGGGGATGTGGTCGCCGTTTTTTACTTTGGCGAGGATGCCAGGAAGAAGGTGAGTGTTTCACACAGTGATGCAGCCAGATCTCCCGAAGAAACTCTCCTTTCCCGGTCCTACGGTGCATGCACAGCCTCACGTCCAATCAGTGCGCTCGGAGCTGCTGACATCACGCCATCTAACACTCCGTCTAAGGCCAGCAGCTCCGAGTGCGCTGGCAGGCACATCCCCGCTTCCCTCTAACAGGGAGCGTGCCCATGTCGGCCATTCACAAATGCCTGGTGTGGGCACGTGCCCTGCTAGAGAGATACGCGTGGAGATGCGCCCGCGGCTCACTCATGCGCCGTTGGACCGGGAAACAAGGTAAATATATGGGGCGAGCAAAGGGGGTGGGAGTAGCTCCATCACTATTATTTATACAAAATTGTCATTATTATTCAGGGCCTGGGAACCAATTTACCGCCCAGTTTAACCCTCTCATCAACTAAATATCAAGCAACAAACATGTCTAGCTATGTGAAAAGACAGAGATTTGGTTGCATATATCTGCAGATACATGTGGAAGCCACACTGCCCCGGCAAGGCACTCTGTGTTTAGTGTGGTCCCTACTCTTATTTTTGAGTCCCCAAAGTTGGGACATGCAATGCAGCCAGAGCTACTCACCTGGGAAGCGGCCAGCCTGTCAAGTGTTCTAAAGGGAGGCTGGCAGCTTCCCAGGTGAGTAGCTCTCAGATATTTGTCTGCATTGCATGTCCCAACTTTGGGGACTCAGAATTAAGAGTAGGGACCACACTAAACACAGAGTGCCTTGCCGGGGCAGTGTGGCTTCCACATGTATCTGCAGATATATGCAAACAAATCTCTGTCTTTCCACATAGCTAGACATGTTTGTTGCTTGATATTTAGTTGATGAGAGGGTTAAACTGGGCGGTAAATTACTTCCCAGGCCCTGAATAATAATAATAATTTTGTATAAATAATAGTGATTGAGCTGCTCCCACCCCCCTTTATTCATTTAAATATATGGGGCGACCTGGGGGGGTTTCACACAGCGGAGGATCTCGATTTTAGATGCCCTGGGGGGGAGGCAATCGATTGTGGTGGGTTTTGGTCCACTTTAAATGAATTATACAATATTGGCAAGAGAATTTTTTTTTTTTCTGAGCTGAAGTTGGAGTCGAAACATTTCTACTGACTAGCTCCGAGTCTTGAGCCCTGGCTACGGCGGCATCCCCTGAATCCCTCAGGCTGCCGTGGGCTCCCTCCTTAGGCCTATCTATGCAGCTGCTGGGGATATGCAGGTCTATGCCGCTCATTAGTATGCACAGCATAGACCGTTGATTGGAGGACAAGCCCGCTCGTGTGCTTTGGCAATCACAGAAGCAACATCCTGGAGGTTTCCCGCAGTGGGATGTCCCTGCTTAGAGGAGTAAAATTCGAGATAGTTGTTTTGTTCCTCTTTATAGGTGCTTTTTAGGACCAAAACTCAAATTTTTAACTAGCATCCCCTGAATTGCTCCCCCATGAAGAGAACATTTTGCCAATTTTCACTGCCTCTACTTCAATCTAATCCCACATAACGGCGCCTGTTTTAGCTGTAAAGCTCCGCCTCCTCCATTCATTGCCATTGTTGTGTGTGGCAATGATGTCATTTTAAAGATTAAATATAACCGCGCTGATATTTCTTAAAATTATTGAATTATTATTGCTCAACGTGTGTTAATCCTTTACCCCTATGGATCCTAAATGCACATATTATTCCAAAAACACAGAGCAATCAATGATAAAACAACACACTTTAGGTCAGCTTTAACTCTTAAAACATTATATAAAAAAGTCCAAGCTTCTGGGGTGGTTCCCCAATCTGAGAGTATCCTCTAAGGCCAAGGATTTTAGTGACCTTCTATCACAGGGATGTTCAAAACACTGTAGCAAATTCCACCACGTGTATATAACAGCAAATTGCTGATGAGAATCTCGTGCCCACCACCTCCTTCAAAATACTCTTACCAGATAATAATAAGCTTTAGTGCCTTATTAAAAATCCTCCATGTTTTATTCCTCTCTTATTAGATAGGAGAGCCGGTTAAATATTCTGGTCCCAGCTTTAACAGGTGGAGGTGTGCTTTAATGCCTTATTAGATCCTCAATATTCCATTCCTCTCTTGTTATTAACAGAGCCGATTTGATATTCTTATCCCACTTTGGCTTTTAAAATTGTCCCAGATTGGACAAACCACATAGAAAGGAAAAACCAAATAGAAAAATCTAGCGTAATATCGCTTTAATCATGTGCACTGGTTAAAGCGGACCTTCACTTTGAATAAGAGCATATCTTATATGTTTCCCACACCCTGTACATACAGATTGCTCACATTAAAAATCATCCTACCTGCATCACCTGCATGTTATGAGCCTTTAAACATCCAAGATGGCGGCTTATGGAAGCCGCCATCTTATCAGGCAGCCTGCAAACAGGAAGTGCCTCCTGACTCTGCTGCTCTGCATTCTGGGACTGCTGACTTTTACCTGACCCCAGCTATGCTCTGTCTGAGCAAAGCACAGCTATAACCTGCCCCCCTGTACCTTATCCCACTCTCCTCTCCTCAGTAAGTGTGATGCTTCTGAGTCAAGATGGCGGCGCCCGTATCCTAAATTCCTGAACAGAGTTGCAGCCCAGAGGGGGAAAGAATAATAAGTTAGTGACTAAAAACGTAAAATATATTAATTTTAGATGCTGGGGAACCGTTTTTTAAGAGTTTGGGCTTTTCATTAAATCAGGCTGAAGGTCCGGTTTAAGTTAAAAATGCACTCACATAAAAACAATGTATATCAAGTATTTAGGAAACGCCAGGCAAGATTCTCACCAAACCCTCAGTGTGTCTAGGCCGATTGATGTCTCAAAGGGAGGGAGGGGAAGTGAAGTATCCCTGGAGTGTAGCTTGCCCGCGTACTGATAAGATCCGTCCGCCGCTGTCAACGCGTTTCGTTGGTAACCAACTTTCTCACATCTGTGCAATGCCTGAACACCTGACATCCTACAGAGCTAAATCAGTCTTCCAGGACAATTTGAAAAGGGAAACTATCCATTTCTAGTTCTACACCCTAATAAGGAGCATTGCCAGCATCTGGGGCCAAATATATTTCACAAGTTCAGTGGGTTTTGGTCCGCTTTAAGTTAGGAGCAAAAGGGGTGAAAAACGAGCGCTGTGCCCTATAGAGCGATCATAGCGCGTTTCTTCTTTCTCTCAGGTACTTTCTCGCTGACACGTCATATATTCTCTTGTGCTTTTATTTCAGAGATTCTCCCGGGCAGTTTCTGAAGCGTTTATTCAACTTTTCGAGGACGGTTTAATTTCTCGCCGTTGCCGCTTAGTGAACTGGTCCTGCGCCCTGAGCTCCGCCATATCTGATATTGAGGTGAGACGGCAGCGAATGGAGAATAACAGGCTGATTCATTACTAGCGCCAGGTACCGACAGACGAGCGTCTGTAGCGAGGCTTTGAGTGCGACTGCTAGTAGTTGCTGTGCTCGACCATGGTTCGCTGTTTCAGAGCGTCTCAGTCGCTGGCCGACATTGATGAATATATTGTGTGAGTCGCTCTAACACCAGTACAGCGCTGTACGGGAGTGAACGGTAGCGCCAGCTCAGTGCGACCGACTCACATTATATTTATCAAAAACAAAAGCTGCTCACAGCGCCAGCGCTCAAAATCGGGTTGTTGTAGCCCAGAGCGCCAGAGGCTGTGCGATTAAAGTCTGTTTTTGAACACATTAAAGTCTGTTTTTGAATACACTAGTAACAAAGCGAAAACACATGGAGTTACATTGTTACATTGTTATTACATTGTAACATGAACACTTTAATACCAGACCTGTAAGGACAATTCTGCATAAAAATATTATAAATCAAAATCAATAGTCCAGGAGAGGTCACACAATGATTTTATAAACCCTGTTTAAACAGAAGAAAAGTAACGTCCATTGAAATGTATGGGAGAGCGTCAGGTAGCGACAGGTAATTACAGGCGCTTTGGAAGCCAGAGCACCGGCGGGATCCGCTGAGCCGTCTGTGATGATGAATTGGTCGCTACGTCGCTACGCTCGCTGTTAGAGTATCTCACCAGAATCGCTTTGATAATTGTAGTATTGCGTACAGTGGCCGGCGATCACCGTTCGCTACCTGTCAATACCTGTCGCTGCCAGTCTTTACCTGACGCTATGGCTTGATGAATAATGCCCTAAGAAAACCATGCAGTCCATAAGTGGCTCATGGATGGCTAAATAGGGGGCCTGTACCTCCCGGAGACCAGCATCCAGTGACCATGGCCGCTGTGGAAAACGGCGCTGGAGCAGGAGTGAATAATGTTCTTGTGACAGACTCTGCCATTGGATTTTAAAGGCACTGTTTTTGCATAGACCCATTACTTTCATTTTCTTGAGCATGTCCCAGACAGACTGCCATGGTGTTGCTGATTGTGCTACAGACTGCCATTGTGTTGCTGATTGTGTTACAGACTGCTATTGTTCTACTGATTGTGTTACAGACTGCTATTGTTCTACTGATTGTGTTACAGACTGCTATTGTTCTACTGATTGTGTTACAGACTGCTATTGTTCTACTGATTGTGTTACAGACTGCTATTGTTCTACTGATTGTGTTACAGACTGCTATTGTTATACTGATTGTGCTACAGACTGCTATTGTTCTACTGATTGTGTTACAGACTGCTATTGTTATACTGATTGTGCTACAGACTGCTATTGTTCTACTGATTGTGTTACAGACTGCTATTGTTATACTGATTGTGTTACATACTGCTATTGTTATACTGATTGTGTTACAGACGGCTATTGTTCTACTGATTGTGTTACAGACTGCTATTGTTATACTGATTGTGCTACAGACTGCTATTGTTCTACTGATTGTGTTACAGACTGCTATTGTTATACTGATTGTGTTACATACTGCTATTGTTATACTGATTGTGCTACAGACTGCTATTGTTCTACTGATTGTATTACAGACTGCTATTGTTCTACTGATTGTGTTACAGACGGCTATTGTTCTACTGATTGTGCTACAGACTGCTATTGTTCTACTGATTGTGCTACAGACTGCTATTGTTCTACTGATTGTGTTACAGACTGCTATTGTTATACTGATTGTGCTACAGACTGCTATTGTTCTACTGATTGTATTACAGACTGCTA
The DNA here is from genome assembly GCA_027917425.1 of Gastrophryne carolinensis. Lineage (NCBI taxonomy): Eukaryota > Metazoa > Chordata > Amphibia > Anura > Microhylidae > Gastrophryne > Gastrophryne carolinensis. Next base: position 39,415,614 of record CM051235.1, on the reverse strand, counting down.
TTGTTCTACTGATTGTGTTACAGACGGCTATTGTTCTACTGATTGTGCTACAGACTGCTATTGTTCTACTGATTGTGCTACAGACTGCTATTGTTCTACTGATTGTGCTACAGACTGCTATTGTTCTACTGATTGTGCTACAGACTGCTATTGTTCTACTGATTGTGCTACAGACTGCTATTGTTCTACTGATTGTGTTACAGACTGCTATTGTTCTACTGATTGTGTTACAGACTGCTATTGTTATACTGATTGTGCTACAGACTGCTATTGTTATACTGATTGTGCTACAGACTGCTATTGTTCTACTGATTGTGCTACAGACTGCTATTGTTATACTGATTGTGCTACAGACTGCTATTGTTCTACTGATTGTGCTACAGACTGCTATTGTTATACTGATTGTGCTACAGACTGCTATTGTTCTACTGATTGTGTTACAGACTGCTATTGTTCTACTGATTGTGCTACAGACTGCTATTGTTATACTGATTGTGCCACAGACGGCTATTGTTATACTGATTGTGCTACAGACTGCTATTGTTCTACTGATTGTGCTACAGACTGCTATTGTTATACTGATTGTGCCACAGACGGCTATTGTTATACTGATTGTGCTACAGACTGCTATTGTTATACTGATTGTGCTACAGACTGCTATTGTTCTACTGATTGTGCTACAGACTGCTATTGTTATACTGATTGTGCCACAGACGGCTATTGTTATACTGATTGTGTTACAGACTGCTATTGTTATACTGATTGTGCTACAGACTGCTATTGTTATACTGATTGTGCTACAGACTGCTATTGTTCTACTGATTGTGTTACCGGCAGAGTTGAGGGATTGTGTGGCCTGCTCCCATTGGTCCTTGTGTTTGTCATGCAGTTCTCCATCAGGTCCACGGGGGAGGTCCCCTTGCATGGAGCCTTGCATATAAAGCACAGGGTGGCACTAATAAAGTTGAGTTCATCTTCACCCTCAATACTGAGTTCTTATTGGGGGAAACGCTATATTACAATTCACTAGCCCTTGTAAGAGCTGTTCCTGTTTCCTCACGGATGACTCTGGGATTCCTGCAGCACCTCTCACCATTGGGAAAAGGACGTCTCTGGCAGGGAAGCCCTCCGGCGATGAGGGTTATCGCTACAGTTCTGCACTGTCCTTGCACTGCCCAAACACATCAATGGGCTGCATTGTGATCACATTGTGCGGTAAAGGTAAGTAAAGCTTTAAATGGGGTCAAAACCCTCACAGCCAGGCCCTGGAATCGAAAAGATTCCAGGTCCGGCCACTAGCCTACCCCCGGGGCAGCCTACATCAGGGGTGCCAGTGATCTTACCTGATCCTGGCTAGTTGCTCTCTATTTGCAATTCTTCTTTAAAGTGGACAAAAACCCACACCAATCAGCCCGGAAATCTATAAGATTCCCATGCCGATGGCTCCCCCCCCCCGGGGCATCCAAAACCGGGGTGCCCTGCTGTGTGAAACCCCACAGGTCGCCCCATTCACTTACCTTGTTTCTGGTGCAACAGCGCATGTGCGAGCTGCGGTCGCAGCATTTGTTGATGGCCGGCGCAGGCACGTTCCCTGTTAGAGGGAAGCGGAGGATGCGGGCTTGGAGCCGCTGCTCTTAGATTGGCGCCTTAGATAGAGTGACGTCAGCGACTCTGAGTGCACTGATTGGATGAGCAGCCGTGCATGCGCTGTAGGACTGGGAAGAGGTGAGTTGCTTAAGGCGATCTGGGGGGTTTCACACAGCAGGCAATCCCCAGGGGAAAGGACCAAAACCCAGGATAGTCAAAATCCTGGGTTTTGGTCCGCTTTAAAGGAGAACAAAACCCAGCAGTGGCTGACCTGGAATCTAAAAGCCACTGGCTTTTTCCTGGGATATCCCAGTTCATGCATCAGGCTGTGTGAAATCCCCCAGGGCGACCATAAGAACTCCTCTTTCTACGCTCCAATGGCTCATGCGCGGCCTCTCGTCCAATGAGAGCCGCCTGCTATGACTCCGTCATTCAGCAGGCGGGGGGATGCGGGAACATGCACTACCCATTCTAGTAAATGAGAGCAGTCTGCCGAATAATGTAGTCACAGCAGGCAGCTCTCATTGGACGAGAGCTTGCAAATGCGCCATTGGAGTGTGGCGAGTTTTTTGGGGATTTCACACAGCGCAGCATCTTGCTTTGGGATATCCTGGAGGCAGGGAACGATACCCAGCAAGGTCAAATTCCCGGGTTTTGTTCCTCTTCCATACCTCCTTATTGTATTTATTACAGGGCAGCTCATGGCCGCACACCAATTAGGCATTAAAGTGGACCAAAACCCAGGATTTTGACTATGCTGGGTTTTGTTCCTTTCCCCCAGATCTCGTCCAATCAGCGCGCTCTGAGCCGCTGACGTCACTCCATCTAATACTGCTAAATAGAAAAGCGAGACTGCACTGGGCTGTACCTTTAAAGTGGACCAACACCCAGGATTTTGACTATCCTGGGTCTTGGTCCACTTCGGTGGGGCACCCCCGATCGGGGTGCCCCGCTGTGTGAAACCCCCCTGAAAAACTCACCTCTCCCCGCTCCCAGCGCCGACGGACAAGCCGCTCCTCCTCCGCCGCCTCCCGCGCGTCACTCTTGACGCGCGCGTGCCCGCGCCGGCCATTCACAGACGCCCGGCGCGGGCGCGCGCACGTCTAGAGGGGCGCGAGGGAGGCGGCGGCGGAGAAGATAAGGTGAGGTGTTTGGGGGGATTTCACCCCGCGGGACATCCCGATCTCGGATGTCCCGCGGGGAGGGAGGTGATCTATAAGATATCTATAAGATTCCCGGGCCGATCACCCGTGGGTGTTGGTCCACTTTAAATAAATATGTAGTGTGCACTAGGGGGTGAGACAACAATATACAAAGAGGGATTTGAAGGTCCCACACCTTCAAAATCACCCACCCAATTATAAGGCACCACTACTGACTGTATAAAAATCAATATTTATTAATAGTAATCTCCAAACAACTACACACACTAAAGACTCATTAAAAAACACCAAAGACATAACATAATCAATAAGGAAGAGAAAAAGAAATTGAGGGGCCGAAGGACTGGTGGGTAATACAATATGGTTAATCCAATAAAAATCCATATTATGAACCTTGTTAATACTTATTGGCTGGTATAAGAAAAAGTGCTGTAGTGCATATAAACATCTAGCTTAAATAAAGCAACAATGTGACATCATCTTAAAAAACCTCTAAATGTCCAAATGCAGCCCTACATAAATCCCCCTAAACAAACCTAACCATATATATGCTAATTAATCAGTGAGGACCAGCCGGAGAAAGCAGAAAAATGACACTCCAAGTAAAAGGTTAATACCTTACACAGAGAAACGACCACCAGCCCACTGCCCCAGCGTCTACGCGTTGCGTGACGTCACCAGCGTCCCTTCCTCAGGTGTGTTTTTTAATGAGTCTTTAGTGTGTGTAGTTGTTTGGAGATTACTATTAATAAATATTGATTTTTATACAGTCAGTAGTGGTGCCTTATAATTGGGTGGGTGATTTTGAAGGTGTGGGACCTTCAAATCCCTCTTTGTACTCCATCTAATACAGCGTCTAAGGCCAGTGGCTCGGAGCACACTGGCGACCGCATCCCCTGCTTCCCTCTAACAGCCACCAGGGGGCATGCGCCGTTGGAGCTGGAACAAAGGTGAGTAAATGGGGCGACCTGGGGGGTTTCACGCAGCGGGGCATCCCGATTTCGGATCCTCTGGGGAGAGGGAATCGATCGTCCCGGGAATCTTATAGATTCCTGGCTGATCAAGCTGGGTTTTGCGCCACTTTAATGATGTTTGGTAATGTCTTACTATTGTGTTGGAGCTTGTGACATACGTTGTATTTTCTGGTGGCAGGTGGAGAACAGACAAATGACTGGTAAAACCTACCTCAGCGTACCCGGATATGACCGGAAGGTTCCATTTGGGCTTCTGTTCCGCTTTGCCTACCCTACAGAGGATGGAGGTAGGCTGTCCAGCATGGTGCACTGCTTCTATATATGTAGCCATGTCACTTTAGACCTCCATTGAGTCTCCTCTTTATTTTCAGATGATGAAATCACAGTGGCCACCACTAGACCTGAGACCATGCTAGGGGACACCGCAGTAGCCGTCCATCCAAAGGACCACAGATACCAGGTCAGCCTTCCACTTTTTATTTAATGTTTTGGGATAAAGGGCCTGATTCAGCACTGACTTGTTTAGGCGATTCAGCCAAGCATCGGGTGTGCGAATTGGCGGCATAAAATGAAAGAAAACAAGTCTGTGTTTCTCAGCACTGCAAAGGTTAAATCAGGGACACTCAACCTTTTGACTAGCGTGGGCCACTTAAAGTCAAAAATGAATTAAATCAAACCAACACAACAACCAGGGCAATTTAGATTGCTGCTTATAAAAAATATTTTACCTTTTCACTATATCCAGTCCAGGTCGTCCCAGAAGTGGGTATTCTGCCACTAGGTGACGCTCGACTGCAAGATCAAAGGCTGTCGCTCCTCCCGGCCCCCTATAAAAGCAGGTGTCTCACTATGATTCCCCAGGTGTTCATCTTGCAGTCTGCTGCTGAAGATCGTTGGATACTCTCTCCTGGGTATTGCAGCTGAGCAGGGCCTCCTAGCCCGTCGGCCGCTGCGGACCCTATTCCCACTGATCCCGTGGACCCACTATTGCCTCCCAGCCTTGGCTGATCGGGATGGTGGCGGTAGGGAGAGCCCCGGGGTCAGGCGTCTGTCAGAGCTAGGCTCTGGGCCGCAGACCCTGTCTAAAGGGTAGCCGGCCATAGGCTGATGGTGAGCCTATAGGGGGGGGAGGAACCACTTATGCCCTCTGGCTTCATTCCCATTCATCCCACAAGCTTTATTGTTATTGTGTGTGTGATTGTGATTTACTTTTTACTTGCGCTGGCCATACTTACCTCCCTCGTGTTGACTATTCCTGCTCCCTCTCCCCTCCATTGTTGGCCATTACGCTGTGAGGGGGGGGAGGGGGGTCTGCCGCTGCGGCGGCCTCTCCTGAGGCCGCAGGTCCTCGTCTCCGGCGCGGTGTGAGTGCCTGCTAATCACCATAATGGAGGCTTCTGGAGATAGTGAGCTAGGAGCCCCACCTGGGCGGGTGAAGATCTGCGGGCGGACTCAGCACGGTTTGTGTCACTTGCGCCAGGAGCGTCATTTTGGAGCATGATTGGGCGGGCGTATCTGCCCCTGGCCCTTTATTGCCTGCGGCCTCTCCAGAGCCCCCGCTGTTGCACTCAGCCCCCAGCGAGGGGGAAGCCAGCAGGGGGTCCCAAGTTGATTTGGCATACCAGGTGGCCAGCCTTGAGCGACAGATCTCGCATGCAGCTCCTAAGAAGGCCACGAGTAAGAAGTGGCACATCGAGTCCGTTTACTCGGAAAATGATGATGATGATCTTTTCGGAGGTCTGGGCTCTGTGGAGGAAGGCGAGTTGCATGAGAACTCCATCTCCACTGTGGATTATTCTGCCGGCTATGACAGCGGGCCTGGCTCTTCCTCGGACGAGGATATGTGGCTCCCTGATGATACGGAGAAGTTGCTGGCGTCAGTTTTTGAGACGTTGCACATTGTCCCTCCAGTAGCGGCTAAGAGGAAGCAGGGTGATTTGTTTAGGCCTGAAAGACAGAGGCTAGTCTTTCCTGAGCAGGCCCATTTTCTAATATGATATTCAAGGAGTGGGAGAGGCCTAACAAGCTCCGGTCGGTGCCTAAGGGCCTGGACAGGCGGTATCCCTTTCCTGAGGAGCTGGTCCACTTATGGTCTCGCCCCCCCCCCCCCGAGGTGGACTCCCCTGTGTCGTTGTCCAACACTACGGTTATGCCATCACCCGATACCACTTCCTTACGCGACCCAGCTGACAGGCGCATGGATCAGCTGGTCTGTCACGCCTTCACCTTTGCAGGTGCTTGGTTTCGCCCTGTGTGCGCCACGGCTATTGTCTCCTTAGCCATCAGAAAGAAGGTGAGACATCTTGTGGACATTGCTAAGTCTCGCAAGCGGGCGGAGGAGTATAAGGACCGGCGACTTTATGACCACGGTGGACATCAAGGATGCCTATTTGCACATCCCGATATTCCAGGGACATCAGAGGTTCCTGAGATTTGCTCTGGAGGACCAGCATTACCAGTTTGTGGCTCTGCCATTCGGGATATCCTCAGCCCCCCGGGTGTTCACCAAGGTGTTGGCGGGCATCATGGCTAATCTGAGGAACCAGGGCATTCGTATACTGCCTTATCTGGACGATTTACTGATTGCGGCTCAGTCCTTTCAGCAGGCCGAGAGCGACATCCGGACGCTGTTGTCCACTCTCGAGGAGTTTGGATGGGTTGTCAATTACCCCAAATTGTTTTTGAATATATCCATTCCAGGTCGTCCCACGTTCATTATCTCTTGTTTGCCTTTTATGGTGATTACCATTTTTGTATTGGACCGTTGTCGTAAGGTTTTTTTGTTGGAGAGTACATGCTGGAGCTATGTGGAGTAACATGGTTTCTTGGCCTTCCGGCCTGTCTCTTTTTCTTACTGCTTTTTGACCACTGGGGAATCATAGTGAGACACCTGCTTTTATAGGGGGCTGGGAGGAGCGACAGCCTTTGATTGTGCAGTCGAGCGCCACCTAGTGGCGGAATACCCACTTGTCATCACTTCTGGGACGACCTGGACTGGATATATTCAAAAACAATTCTACAGGTGAATTTCACAGAATTGTATTTTTTTTTTTAAGAACTGTGCCAGACTGTTGATCCGGTTTGAAGTGCACCTTTACCCAGAGGGAAGTATATGTGGTCACCTTCCATCCCCAGCCCTGTGCCCCAAAACAGCCTGTGTTTCTATTTTTACCTCAGCCTTTGCCCAATATTAATAAAAAGGCTAACAGGAAGTAGTATTTTTTTTATATATTCTTTATTTACCATTTTCGAAAAACAGTCGTAAAAGAAAAGAGGGACATTCCACAAATGGCAAGTGCACAGCATTGTCAGACATGTAACATGGACAGAAGGACATCATTGCAGCCAGACTATCTCTTCCCGAATATCTGTTACGTTCTGCATGAGGGAGGGGGGGCGGTCTCAGGGTCCAGACCGTGATCACGGCTGATGAGGATTCCTGGGGCTAGTCGGCCCGCCAATTTCCATCTAATGGCCAAGATGGCTTCCCCGAGCTGTTTCCTCCTCCAAGCAGAACCGGGGCTCACTACACCAGTCATCGCTTTGGGGGGGTCTGGTGTCGACATCTCTGCTGTGGAACTGAGAACCGAAAGATCTAGGATGGGGGGCAGGAATAAACGGTAGCATGTACACAAGGGGGAGGAGGGGGGGAAGAGATAAAGACAGGTACGAGTGGGAGAAGAGGAAACTGCAGACCCACACCTACTCTTGACTAGCCTCTAATAACATCTTAAATTCCTGTGAGGTCGGAAAGATCACCCAATTGGTCCATTTAAGCTGGTGATCCTCTGAGGTTTTATTTTGCGCTGCAATTAGGCCCTCAAACCTCTCAATCTCAGCCACTTTACTCAGCCACATAGAGATACTTGGGGGGGGTTGGACTCTTCCAGAGCGAAGGGATACATGCCTTTGCGGCGTTTACCATCTAGCTAAGAACAGACCTCTGATATCTTTTGGTGGGCAGCTCCGAGTGGTGGAGAAGGAAGAAGGCCGGGTCCTCAGGGACCTCCCAATCCGTCATGTGCTGCATTGTATCTCTGACCTTAGTCCAGAAGATATGCAGGAGATTACCTCTATCTCCATTACACCGCCAGCACATGGGGGAGACAGCGGGAAACCATTTATGTAGTAGCGATGGGACCCTATACCACCTCGTAAGTACTTTATAGTAACAATCCTAGGAAGTAGTATTATGGTGAATGGCCTGCCCATTTGCTAATTTGGTCAGTTACACCTAAACTGACACATAACAGGGCTGATTTAGCTCACTTTATTTTATAGGAAAGAAATATAATCTTAATTTTTTTCCACAGTGCAATTCTGTATCTTTTTTTTTGTTTTTAACTGTACAAATTTATTTAACATTTGCACGGCTAAACACGTTGCTGAATTGCACTGAGGAAAAAAATCAAGTTACAAGTGAGGACACTTGGACAGTGCACATTTGGGAGTGCACATGTGCGCGCAGGTGTGTATGGGAGTGCACATGCATATCTGGTGTTGCGTGTATATGCTTTGGGAGTGCGCGCATATGCTTAGAGGATGCACGCATTCGCTTGGAGAGTGCGCTTATTTGCTTTAGGAGTGTCTTCAGCAAGTTCTTGGGCTCTTACAGACTCAACCCATTATGCAGCATCACAGTTCCAAGGGCCATAGTTGTTTTCAGAGGGAAACCATGAGGTGAACCTGTAACCTTTGATATATCGGCCATTACTTTAAAACCAGAAAACAATTTAGGACAGTGCCAAACTGTAGCCTGTTGCAATGAGATAACAATTGCCTTTGCCTGAAATATGTCTTTAGAACCGAACCTTCTGGGTGCCCCCCCCCCCCCCCGCCTCTAGGATACCACCTCGATTCCCCCTGATGTAAACATTTAATTTCATGTCAGTAAACCCTGGCATAAAATGTAAGAAAGCATGCAACGTCTGTGTTTTGTCGGCGACACAGGGGTTAAATCAACCTTTTTATTTTTTGCTGTGGCCCCGCGCCCTCCTGTATAACAAGCCAATGCATCCATGGCTGGTGGGGGGGGGGCTGGTAATCCTGTGGGGGGGGGGGTATCGGCAAGCTACCCACTGGCATGTTGGTGCCATGGACCTGTTCACGAGTAGTGAAGATAAATAAACACACCACCAATTAAAGCGGACAAAAACCCACATTTTTAACTAGCATCCCCTCAATTGCTCCCCCACGAATAGTAAGTTTTTCCTATTTTTACTGCTCCTGCTTTACTCTAATCCAGATAATGGCCCTCGTTTTAGCTGTAAAGCTCCGCCTCCTCCATTCATTGCCACTGTTGTGTGTGGCAATGATGTCATTGCCACACCGATCCAATGACTGATCTTCTGCCATCTTACAGAGAGGGACAGCAAAAAAATCAGTGTTCCAGGGGGATTTGATAAGTGAAAAATACCATTTTGTGAATACTCACCTGTAAAATGGTATGTCACAGACATGGTATGTCACACACCCCGCTTCAACTTTAATAATTACACTTGGGTTACTCCACCAGCAGGTGGCGACGTTGCAGAGAAGTCTTGAAAAAAACGAGCCCCTCCTGGTCTATAATACCTGGGACCTCCCACTTATCTCCCAGTTTTCAAACTGAGGGTTACCAATGGGTTTTTCCTGGTACCTTGTTTTTACTGCTGTTTGAAAACTGGGAGATAAGTGGGAGGTCCCAGGTATTATAGACCAGGAGGGGCTCGTTTTTTTCAAGACTTCTCTGCAACGTCGCCACCTGCTGGTGGAGTAACCCAAGTGTAATTATTAAAGTTGAAGCGGGGTGTGTGACATACTTAGAATATATCTATTTCTAGTTCTACACCCTAAGAAGAGAGTATCAACAGGGGCTTTGGTCAAATGTATTTCTCAAGTTCAGTGGGTTTTGGTCCGCTTTAAATGTAGCAGTACTCACCCCTGTGCACCTTCCTGCTTCTTCTTGTATCTTGATCACATTGTGTCTGCCTTTCAGAGATTCCATGGAAAGAACCTTCGCCACCCTTTCAGCGGCCGTTTAATCCCTGTTGTCACTCATCATCTTGTCAGTGCGGAGTTTGGCACCGGTCAGTATTGGCTAACCTGGTGTTTGGTATTCGTTAATGTTATGTCCTCTGCAGTGTAAGGTTCAAAGAGAAACATACTTACCTGACCTCCCCTAAAGCAGGGGGCACAACTTTTTGTGGTCTAGAGGGGCATTGTTTTAGTGTTTCACTTCAAGGGGCCGCAATAAACATTTACCACAGGTGAGCTTTAAAGTGGACCAAAACCCAGGATTTTGACTATCCTGGGTTTTGATCCTTTCCGCCAGGCCCCCCCGATCGGGGGGCTGTGTGAAACCCCCCAGGACGCCAAGACCAGCTCACCTCTTCCCGGTCTCACGGCGCATCTAAGAGCAGCGGCTCTGAGCAACCTGACGGCCGCATCCTCTGCTTCCCTCTAACAGGGAGTGTGCCCGTGCCGGCCATTCACAATGCATTTCTCGGGCACGCGCCCTGCTAGAGGGATAGCGGGATGCTGCCCCTGTTCTTAGATGCGCTGTGGGACTGGGAAACGAGGTAAGTTAATGGGGAGATCTGGGGGGGTTTCACACAGTGGGGCATCCCGGTTTTGGATGCTCGGGCGGGGGGAATCGATTGGCCTGGGAATCCAATCAGCATGGGTTTTGAGCCACTTTAAACTTAGTGATTGACAATTAGTTTTTTAAGGGTTTTGGGCTTTCTATTAAATCATTCTGAAGGTCCAGTTTAAAGTGGACCAACACCCAGGATTTTGACTATCCTGGGTTTTGGTCCACTTCGGCGGGGCACCCCGATCGGGGGTGTCCCCCCCCCCAGAAACCCCCAAAAACTCACCTCTCCCCGCTCCCACTTGACCGCGCCGTCCAATCCCCGCCGACGTCCAAGCGGGTGACAGCGGCGTCCAAGACGGCGCGTCCGCCGCCGCCGCCTCCCGCGCGTCACTCTCGGCGTGCCCGCGCCGGCCATTCACAGATGGCCGGCACGTGCGTGCGCACATCTAGAGGGGCGCGCGGGAGGCGTCGGTGGCGGAAGCGGCGGCGGATCAGGTAAGGAGTTTGGTTTTTTTGGGGGGGGTTTCACCCCGCGGGACATCCCGATCTCGGATGAGTGAGGTGATCGGCCCGGGAATCTTAGATTCCCGGGCCGATCACCCCTGGGTGTTGGTCCACTTTAAGGGCTGATCTAGCCGTAAAGAGCTGAGCGGAGCCAAGCACGTCGGCAGCCAGATTCCCGATACCATCTAACAGGGTGGTTGCCAGCGCCGGCCATACATAAATGCCTGACGCGGGCGCGCCACCAGCTAAAGGCACAGTTGATGGCGGCTGCAGTTTCCGCATGCACTGTTGGATTGGGGAGAAGGTGAGTTTTACAGGAGACTCGGGGGTTTCACACAGGGGGACATCCTGGGAGGGGAAAATCAAGCGTCCCTGGAGTAATATCAGTGACACGTGGTTGAAAACCCCTGAAATCCTAGAACTTACAATGGAAATCTTTCTTATAGGAGCTGTGAAGGTCACTCCTGCACATAGTTTGGTGGATTTTGAGATGGGGAAGGACTTGGCCCTGCCCTCGCTTTCGGTAATCGCAGAAGATGGAACAATGAAGCAAGCAGGTGGAGACTGGATACAGGTGTGTCTTCTGATAGGTGACAGAGATCTCAGCTTCAGGCCTGTCATATGACCATCACCACTAATGGTGGCCCGACCCATCTGCAGAAAACAGGATGGCTGGGATAAAGGCCCCCCTCCCCCATACACATTGACTGTCCCGTTACTCAGGATTTTCATTTTCTATTGATGTCGAGTACCATCTAGACGTGTGAAAGCCCTTCCCAGGGACATCCCTTGGTATTACAGGCATTGAATGGCTGGAGGTAAGTGCATAAGGCCAGGGTGGAAGCCCCAGCAATTGAATCATTCAGCATTAAAGTGGACCAACACCCAGCACGATGGGCCCGGGAATCTTCTAGATCCAATCCCTCCCCGCGGGGCATCCAGAATCAGGATGCCCCGCTGTGTGAAACCCCCCCAGGACTGTTGCTGCACTTACCTGAATTCCGGTCCAACGGCGCATGCGTGGGCCGCATCTCGCATGCATTAAAGTGGCAGTGTATTCATGGGGTAACCCCCACCCTGACACTGGGGCAGGAAAAGGGGATTACAAAGTAAAAAAAACCTGGGCCCTTTATGTGTGGCTGCCACACCTAAAGTGTCATCCCCGGCTATGTACATGCCTCGTCTGCCTATTCAATGGGTGGGTTGGAGCGTGCCTGGAGCCGGGGGAAGCCAAGATGGTGGTGCCCAGGCCCTGACGTGTTCGGAGTAGGTACCGGAAAATGGATTAGGTAATTTTTTTTTTTTTCTTGGTATCCCCCCCGTCCTGTCTCAGTGCCAGGGGAGGGTGGCAGGGTGGGAGGTTACCCTATTACTCAACTTTCACTTTAAAGGGATCCTATACCCAGAAAAGAAGGTTATGTCATCACCTTCTATCCCCAGCCCAGAGCCTCAAACCAACCTGTGTTTCTTTTTTACTAAAGCCTTTGTCTGATATTCATAACACCGCAAACTGTATGCGGTCTGTTGTTCGAATGGTCGGCCATATTGTTCCCTGGTTCGTTCCAGCGCTGATACATTCAGTTACACAAAACTCAGCCTTATCAGTTATAATTCCAATAAATCTGAAAGCTCTACAAGCCCAACTGCTATTATGTGTCAGTTTGCCTTGGAACCAAATTAATTAGCATGTGGTGTTCTACATCATACTGCATCCCGTTTGTGTTGTTATAAATATTGGGCAAAGGCTTTAGTAAAAAAAGAAACACAGTATGTTTTAACACAGATAAATGTAAGGTTATGCACATGGGAAGGAGAAATCTGTGTCATGATTACACACTAAATAAAGAAACACTTGGTAAAACAACAATGGAAAAGGACCTAGGGGTTTTAGTTGACAATAAGCTCAACTGTAGTAATCAATGCCAGGCAGCTGCTGCCAAGGCAAATAGGATCATGGGGTGCATCAGGAGGGGCATAGGTGCTCATGACCAGAGCATCATTTTACCCCTGTACAAGTCACTGGTCAGACCCCATATGGAATACTGTGTACAGTTCTGGGCACCTGTGCTTAAAAAGGACATATCAGAACTGGAGCGCGTTCAAAGAAGGGCAACAAAGTTAATAAAAGGAGTGCGGGGGCTAGAGTACCCGGAAAGATTGTCCAAGTTAGGCTTATTTAGTCTAGAAAAAAGACGATTGAGGGGTGATCTAATAACTATGTATAAATATATTTGGGGTCAATACAAAGATCTGTCCCACAATCTATTTATACCCCGGAGTGTAACCATAACCCGGGGGCATCCACTAAGGTTAGAGGAAAGGTGCTTTCTCCACTGACATAGGAGGGGGATTCTTCTCTGTAAGAGCAGTGAGACTATGGAACTCGCTGCTAGAGGAGGTAGTAATGATGGATTCAGTAAAAATGTTCAAAAGTGGCCTTGATGCCTTCCTGGCATGTAATAACATTTCCGGCTATGGCTACTAGACCTCTGGAAGGAGTTAAACAGGCTGAACTGGATGGACTAAAGTCTTTATTCAGCCTTACATACTATGTTACTATGTTTTGTGGATAGAAGGAAATGACATACGCTTCCTTTCTGGGTATAGGTACGCTTTAATATGCATGGCAATGAATGGTTGGGTCCACACATGCGCCGTTTTAGCAGGGATCCAGGTTAGTTACCGATGTAAACCAGAAAGTTTTGCACACAGGGGCATCCCACATTGGTATGCCCATGTAAATCAGGGAAGTGAAAATTCTGGGTTCTGGTCTCCTTTTAAGTTTTTTTGTTGTATCTGCTGCTACTAGCTTATGCTAGGGGGAGGTTTTTCTTCCAGGTGCTTTTACAGTGGCCCTGCAGTGGTCCATCTAAAGGAGGCAAATACAAACCGCCTTCTGTCTTACAGGGTGTGAAAAGATTTGATGCTCGGGAGAAGATCCTGGCGGCATTAAAGGAAAAGGGCCTCTACAGAGGGGATTGTGAGCACTCCATGGCACTTCCTGTCTGCAGGTAACATGGTCCCAGTACTGCCCTATTCTTTAGTACTATTTGCAGTTTTGATGGTTCTATCAGAGGCCATAGAAAACTAGCTTGTGGTCCAATGTCCCTATTGTACGCAACATGAAAAATAGTTTGTGGGAGATAGCCGAGATATGGTTATGGGGGGGGGGGGTAAGACATCACTAAAGTCTTCCACTCTTCCTGTGTCCCCAGCCGATCTGGTGATGTGATAGAACATTTAATGAAGGACCAGTGGTTTGTAAACTGTGAGAAGATGGCACAGAAGGCTCTGAAGGTGAGACGAGACATTCTGTGTCTTCATTCGCTGCTTTTCTGTGACCTGTGCGTTGTTTTAATCGAGGCGTCTCCTGCGTTTATTTCTCCCAGGCTGTGGACTCGGGACAGTTACAGATCACGCCATCCTTTCATCAGAAGAATTGGAGGAACTGGCTCTCCAATATCAGGTATTGGGGTTTTAGTTAGGAAAAGGTGAGTTACGGACTCAGGGACGACCTTAGCTGTCACCCTGTGCAAGATTTCAGGCTGGCGCCCCCTAGAGCCACTGCTCAGAAAGCTCTTAAAACATTGTAAACAGGGTAAACAACTCAGTGGCAGTTAAAGTGGACCAACACCCTGGATTTTCACTATCCTGGGTGTTGGTCCACTTCAGTGGGGCATCCGAGATCAGGATGCCCCGCTGTGTGAAACCCCCCCAAAAGCCCCCAAAAACTTACCTTTTAGGCGACGGACAAGCCGCCGCCGCCTCCCGCGTGTCCCTCTTACAGTGCGCGCACCCGCGCTGGCCATTTACAAACGGCCGGTGTGGGGGCACGCACTGCTAGAGGGGCGCACGGGAGGCGGCGGCGGCTGATCCGTCGTCGATAAGGTAAGGTTTTTTGGGGCTTTTGGGGGGGGGTTTCTTGGGTGCCCCGCGATGAGGGAGGTGATCGGCCCGGGAATCTTATAGATTCCCGGGCCGATCACCCCTGGGTGTTGGTCCACTTTAAGACCATTGACTTACATTGATACGGGCTGATTCATTACTAAGGCCAGGTAGCGACAGATGAGCACCTGTAGCGAGGATTTCAGAGCGACCGCTAGTTGTCACTGTGCTCGGCCATGGATAATTGTTTCAGAGCGCCTCAGTCGCTGGCCAGCATTGATAAATATGATGTGTGAGTCGCAGTACTACGCTGTATGGGAGCGAACGGTAGCGCCAGCTCAGTGCGACTGACTCACACCACATTCATAAAAAAAACAGCCTCAAACATCGCCGGTGCTTAAAATCATGTAATTGTAGCCCATAGCGCCAGATGCCGTATGATTAAAGTCTGTTTTTGGACATGTATCCACTAGTAACAAAGCGAAAACATATGGAATTACATTGTTATAACATTGTAACATGAACACTTTAATACCAGACATGTAAGGACAAATCTGCATAAAAATATTATTAATCAGAAATGTTTTCAAAGATGTCATTTTCTTGCCCAGGATACAGGTCATAAGGTTTGAGTTTTCTTTTAAGAAAAAAGAAAGAAATTGTGATCAGGAACGGGATTTAAGGATCGACCCATAGAAATGTATGGGAGAGCGCCAGGTAGCGAGAGGTAAGACGTGGCGCTCTGCAAGGCTGAATGCCGGCGCTGTACACTGAGCCTGGGATAATGATGAATCGGACGCTACATGGCGCTGTTCTAGTCGCTCACCAGATTCGGCTTCATAAATGTGGAATTGTGTGCCGTCTCCGGCGTTCACCTGCCGCTACCTGGCGCTGTACAGGCACTTCATCCCTTCATGAATAAGGCCCATAGTTACATTCATCTCCTCCAGCAGCTGGTGACACAGTGTAACAGCTGTGTGGAGAATGCAGCCAGCTAGAGACTTCTGTGTGCAAACAGATAAAATCTCTGACAAGTATTTTTTTTTGTCAAGTTTATTTTATAAGAGATAAAAAAATATTTAATGATTTTGCAATTCCGCACCGTTTTTTAAGTAGCCCAAAACCTGGGATTTCACTTTCCCGGGTATTGGTCCGTCCCCCTGGGGGCACCTTGGTTTTGGTTGCCCACCAGCGTGAAACTCCCCAGAACACCAAGCTAACTCACCTATCCTCGAGCCCACGGCACAGCTGGCTTCCTCCCTTTGGCTACGCGGCGGCAGAGAAGGTAAGCCGAGTGATGCCGGCGCGTATGTGCTGTGGGCTTCGGGGGGACGGTGAGTTTGCTGGGCTCCCTGGTGGGTTTTACACAGTGGGGCTTTCCAGTTTGGGATGCCCCGGAGGAGGGAGTAAGCCTGCCCTGGAGTCTTATAGATGGGTTTTGGTCCACTTTAACTGTGTGTGACAGACTTTGCCTTTGGATTTTAAAGGCGCTGTTTTTGCATAGACCCATGACTTTCATTTTCTTGAGCATGTCCCAGACAGACTGCCATTGTGTTGTTGATTGCTTTACAGACTGCCATTGTTGATTGTATTACAGACTGCTATTGTTCTACTGATTGTATTACAGACTGCTATTGTTCTACTGATTGTGTTACAGACTGCTATTGTTCTACTGATTGTGTTACAGACTGCTATTGTTCTACTGATTGTGCTACAGACTGCTATTGTTATACTGATTATGTTACAGACTGCTATTGTTCTACTGATTGTGTTACAGACTGCTATTGTTCTACTGATTGTGTTACCGGCAGAGTTGAGGGATTGTGTGCCCTGCTCCCATTGGTCTGTGCGTTTGTCATGCAGTTCTCCATCAGGTCCACGGGGGAGGTCCCCTTGCATGGAGACTTGCATATAAGGCACAGGGTGGCACTAATAAAGAAAGTTCATCTTCACCCTCAATACTGAGTTCTGTCTCTTATTGGGGGAAACGCTATATTACAATTCACTAGCCCTTGTAAGGGCTGTTCCTGGTTCCTCACGGATGACTCTGGGATTCCAGCAGCACCTCTCACCCTTGGGAAAAGGACGTCTCTGGCGGGGAAGCCCTCCGGCGATAAAGGTTATCGCTACACTGTGCAAATGTTTAAATAATTTCCACAGCTAAAAATGGTGCTGAATTGCACCAAGGAAAAAAAAAACATTAAAAAAAATTAGAGAAAAAAACTCATTGTGCTGAATCAGCCCTAAAGTGTCTATAGGACTGATCAGTAGAAGACAAAAAAGTAGCCCTGCCAGGGCCCAGACAGCTTCATTTCCAACTCGCTGTTACTTAAAGTGGACCAAAACCCACGGAACTTGTGAAATACATTTGGCCAAAGCCCCTGCCGATACTCCCTTCTTAGGGTGTAGAACTAGAAATGGGTATTTTCACTTTGTCTTGAAACACTGCTTTTTTAATGCTGTCCCTTGGTGTGAAATGACAGATGATCAGTCATTACGTAGGTGGGGCAAAGGCATCATTGCCACAACCAACAGTGGCAATGAATGGAGGAGGCGGAGCTTTACAGCTAAAACAGGCGCCATTATCTGGGATGGGAAAAAAATTGGCAAAAGGTTATCCTCATGGGGGGAGCAATTCAGGGGCAATTCAGGGATGCTAGGCGAAACTTTGGGTTTTGGTCCACTTTCAATAATTAATTAGTCTTATTGTATTCTGCCTTGTTTCCAGTGACTGGTGTGTGTCCCGGCAGCTGTGGTGGGGACATCAGATTCCTGCCTATTATGTGACCTCCTCAGAGATGCCGGTAATTAAAAATCCAGATGAAGCCAAAACATGTAGAGAATATAAGATTGCTGTCACTTATCCTTTCCTGTCTTTCCAGAACAACATGGATGAGAGTAAAGGATTCTGGGTAGCTGCCCACAATGAAGAGGAAGCAAGGAAAAAGGCAGCTAAAGCCTTAGGAAAGGAAAAGAGGGATCTTAGTCTAAGGAGAGGTAGGTGTGAGCATGAACTGAGAGGGTGTAACTAGTAATGATTGGCTGGAAGCTGGCGGGTGGGAGTGAGGAGGGAGATCTGGTGATCCGGACCTTCAGCATGATTAAATGAAAAGCCTAAAACCTTAAAAAAAAAACTATTCCCAGCATCTAAAACTAATATATTTTACGTTTTTAGTCACTTATTCTTTCCCCCACTGGGCTGCAACTCTGTTCAGGACTCTAGGATACGGGCGCCGCCATCTTGCCTCAGAAGCATCACATACTGAGGAGAGGAGAGCGGGATAAATTGCATGGGGGTGAAGTTATAGCTGTGCTTTGCACAGACAGAGAAGAGCTGGGATTCGGGAAAGGACAGCAATCCCAGAATGCAGAGCGACTCAGTCAGAAGACACTTCCAGGTTGCAGGCTGCCTGATGCTCCATAAGCCGCCATCTTGGATGTTTAAAGGCTCATAACATGCAGCATCTGCCTCTGTGCACAGCAGTTCCTGGTGTAGGGAGGCCCCCTTTTTGTTTTCGAAGACTGCTGCAGGACACCAGTTGGCTGTGTGGTATCAGTGGTAAGGTAAGCAGATCATCTTGTCCCTTCTTGGACTGCCCAGCCACAGAATTCGACTTTTCCTTTAAAGAAATGCTAATGTCAGGTAGCAACACCCTGCCCTCAGCTCTTTTGGACTCTAGGGCTGATTTAAGTCCACTTTGTGCTTTTGAGTCTGGGATAATATTGGCTTTGCCCTAAATAATAGTAATTCTGATGTCATTAATTAGACATGAAACAAATATAGTATGTGTTGTGTTAATAGATGAAGATGTTCTGGACACTTGGTTTTCTTCGGGTCTCTTCCCCTTTGCTATGCTGGGATGGCCAGAGAAGGTAAGCAGTGCTATTTTGTTATATTGCATGTGTGTGATCATCGCTGACGACCAAAGCTATAGATCGTTTAAAAAGAAAATTAGAAAGCACCTCATCAGCTAAGGTTTGAAGGTTTTGGGGTGCAAATGTCATCTAGGTTATTATCCACATGGAGGTTTTATGCCCCTCTTTGCTTGGTTGCATGTGTTTCCTACCTGGTGGGTTACTGTAAACCTATACACCCTCGTGGCTACTGCTCCCTCATGCCGTAATCACGATGACATCTGCTTGAGTGCAGAGTTGGAGTACAAAATTAGGCTTGATGCAGACCTCCAGTCAAAAAAATAAAGCTGAGTAAATGCATCCCCATTGGCAATCAGTGGCATAAGCTGTTTGAGAAGGCTTAACCACATGCAGATGTCGTGGAATAACATACAGATGTTCTTCACCTGAACTGCATGGGATCTGCCATCTTGCTACACACCTGAGAGGCCCAGCCCTACAGTCAAATTTGCCTTACATCTCTGCTCAGTCACTAGTCAGAACTAGATATATATATATTAATTGTAATGCCTCAACATTTTTGAGAAAGCTCCTAGAAACTTTGTAGCAACAGTTTCAATGCTGACACTATAGTAGATGAATGGCTCTTTCGCCACACGTACTCAGCATTTCTCTCCTCCACACTGCTCGCTCCTCCTCTGCCCTCCCCCCCCCCCCTGGGCAGTTTGCAGAGTGCAGACCTTTCATTATGCTGTGGGACAGCCCTGGCCCTGCCCCCTCAGTATAGGGGGAAAAATAATAATAATATAAAGTTCAAGGGGCTGGCAAATCACTTGCAGCAAGTTGACTTGACATTAACCCCCAGCCCCATTAACTGCCTCCCCAAAGCCTGGGGGGGGGGGGGGGTGGAAGAGCCCGCGCCCCGTGGGCTATGCCTTTGGATACCAGCCCCCCATAGCTGGTTCCCGGGATTATTTGACTGGATAGGGGGGACCCCACACATAAAACTTTTTTTTTTTTTTTTTTAAGGGTTTTCGCACTCTCCCTACTATCAGTGACCAATCCCAGCAACAGGGAGGGGCTACTTCCTCCTGTTAAAAGTAGCCCCTCCCTGCGGTGAATAGCACAGGGATGCCAGGAGCGCCGCCGGCCATTGGATGCTTAAAACTTAAATAGACATGTTCTTTGTAAGACTGAATTACAAAACAAAAACATTCTTTTATTTTTCTTCATACAGACCACAGACCTAAAGGAATTCTACCCCAACTCTCTGCTGGAGACAGGGAGTGACCTGCTCTTTTTCTGGGTGGCCCGGATGGTCATGTTGGGGGAGCAGCTCACAGGGGAGTTACCATTCAAAGAGGTAAGAGGTCATTACAGCGTAAGTAAAAGTACAAATGCTTTTGCAATTGTATTTACATTAGATCCTAGAGGAGGGGGGGGGTTGCCCACCCTGCTCTGCCCCACTCTGCTCTGCTCCACTGTGCCCGGCCCTCTGCATGTTTCATACCAAGTGGGAAATGGCACGTCAGTATTCTGAAGATCTACTTTGCTTTCATCTTATATTGTCACCCTGGTCACACAACTCATTGCACTATATGTAAAAGAGCTTCAACCGGTTGAAGTTTGCCCTGCTGTCCTTTCAATTTCTCCCGCAACCACACTCCAAATGAGGATCTGGGGCCAACGGCAATGACTCTGAAGACAGTTCTTAGTCAAATAACAAGCAATTTATTGAAACCAAAGTCCAACAGGCAAAATCTCTTAACTTCAGAGTATGATACAGGAACAATGCAGTACAGCAAGCGGTTACCTCACCAACTTTAGCAATGTCCAGTGTAGGATAATTACAGAGTATTGTAATTCCTGGATATCACAGGTCCTCTTTTGGGGCATACAAGTCCAGGCTGTTAATCCACAGGTTCCAAGAACAGATAACACATAAAGTCCTTCGGATGCAAATCAGCACTATCAGTTTTGGGAGCAGCAAGGCACAGGCTCCTCATCCCAGTCTTTCCATCTCCACACTGGAAGCCTCAGCGGCTCCTTTTATTAGGCTTCCTTTGCAATTAGCCTCATCACCTGTGTAAGAACTGGGAGTAGGGGAAAAACATGTAGAGGACCAGGGATGTGGACTGGGGTCCTGTAAACCCGGCATGGATCGTGCCTGATTGAGAAAACCAAGGGAGAAATAGACACCATCCAGCACTTTTCCATACACTTTAACACAATGGTCACACGGTCACCCCTTGTCCCTCTGTGCTTCCGCCATGAGCGATCATGTGTCTGTTCGCTCACATAACCATGGGATTCCCTGCTGCCAAAGCGATACAGCCCAAGATCGTGTGAACAACCCTGCTTCCCTTTGAGAGACCACCACTGGGCAAAATGCTGCCTTTTACAGCCGTGCTGGAATGAGGAAAGGGTGAGTGTGTAAACATGATGTCAGGCTCTCTTTAGCTTTAGACATTGGCACCTAGAGAAGTTGTTGACTTGTCAAAACAATAAAGCCTAGTAAATTGCTCCCCCAAATCCCCCCACTGGCGATCAGTACTGTAAGCTGTTTCAGAGGGCTTAACCCCATGCATGGGAGCTGCCATCCTGCTTCACACCCCAGAGCCCTGCTTTTGAAAAACCTTTACATCTCTGTGCATTGTTCTCTTATCACAAGCCAGAACTAGGTTTGTAATTGTAATGACTCGGCATTGGTTAGAATCTTTGTAGCAACTGTTTCATGGCTGTGCGACTGCTGTCCTATAGAGTTACATAGCTCCCTCTACACTCTCTCTCCACAATCTACACAGCATTCCCGCCCTCCACACTGGTCACCCCACCTCTGCTTCTCAGATGTTTCAGCCCTGGGACATAGCTCTCTGTTTCATCTGGGCTGTATACAGGAAAACTCCTAGCTTTGCTTCTGCCTGCACACCGACAGCCTGCATTGGGTGGAGAGACAGAATCACACAGGCACACTGCAGCCCAGCTGGGAACTTTTTTTTCAATGCAGCCAGCTAGCGAATTCTTCTAATATTCTTTGTGGAAAATCTCTCTCTAGCTGGATGTGCTGATCATCTCAGCTGCAGCGTCTTCCCCCCCGTCCCCATGCTATGTGTAAGCAAGGCTCTCAGGTCTGTAGCAAGATGCCTGCTCCCATGCAGTCCAGCAGTGCAGCAACTGCATGTTATTCCATTATCTGCATAGGGTTGCGTCCCCTGAAACAGCATATGCCACTGATCATCACTGGGGAGAGGGGAACAATTTTCTGAACTTTATTTGTCTTTCTAGATAGACTTTTGGTCCGGTTTACCTTGAGTGTCACTTCGGGGAGAAGCTTCATAGAGAAACGTGTAAATAGAAATACAGCAGATTTTTCTATAGTGCAGCCCAATCATTGCTGCCATTGGCACTTCCTTGGCGACAGTTAGCAGTTGCAGTTTACACAGCATCCTTGTGTGTCTCCAGGTGTTCCTGCATTCCATGGTCCGCGATGCCCATGGGAGGAAGATGAGCAAGTCTCTGGGCAATGTCCTCGATCCTCTGGATGTGATGGCCGGGATAAGTCTGGAGGTATTAATCATTTTAATGTAAGGCATTTAAATGACTCCTGTTCAGATGTAGATAGATGATATTGCAGAGGACATGGAGGGCACAACACCATTTGGTATAAAATAGAATCATCAGTAAGCACATGCACATGACACTGATAACAAAAGGCAACAGAAAATACCAACCTGTAACTGGATAATGTAATAATGTGCTGGCATCCCCAATACAGGCAGTGTGCAGCATGCCCCGAAAAACAAGCAAAAAACACTTACATTCCCCTCTATCACTGTGGATCGCCTGCTACCAGGACCTCCCCAGCGCTCCCATGGCCGAATCCATGTTATACCTTTAGCCTAGGCGCATGCCCACACCAGGCATTTCTGTTTGGCTGGCCCGGACACACCCCCCAGCGAGCTCGCTCTGATCTGGTGGTGGCTACAGAGGCGGGGAGCGGCGGCTAGGAAAGCGGCTCCCAGCAGCCCCAAGCTCAGAGCGATTCGGTTCCGGCTTCTGGGTGGGCATAGCATGTGACTCACAGGCCTCGCCCTACCCAGGGGCAGGAACCGGATCGCTCTGAACTTGCGGTGGTGGAGGAGGCAGGCAGCAGGGGAGCCATGGAATGTAATTTTTTTTTTTTACATTCGCCAATAAGACGCACTGATATTTTGCCCCCACTTTTGGGGAAAAATAAGCTTGTCTTATAGGGCGAAAAATATGGCAATAATTACAAACTTAAAGTGGACCAACACCCAGGATTTTGACTATCCTGGGTTTTGGTCCACTTCGGCGGGGCACCCCGATCGGGGGTGCCCCGCTGTGTGAAACCCCCCAGAAACCCCAAAAAACTCACCTCTCAACGCTCCCACGTGAGCGCCGCAGCCAATCCCCGCCAACGTCCAGGCGGGGATCAGGAACGTCCAGGCCGCTTCCGCCGCCGCCGCCTCCCGCGCGTCACTCTCGGCGCGCGCGCGCCCCCGCCGGCCATTCACAGAGGGCCGGCGCGGGCGCGCGCACGTCTGGAGGGGTGCGCGGGAGGCGGCGGCGGCGGAAGCGGCGGCGGATCAGGTAAGGTGTTTTTGGGGTTTCTGGGGGGTTTCACCCCGCGGGACATCCCGATCTCGGATGTCCCGCGGGGTGGGGGGTGATCGGCCCGGGAATCTTATAGATTTCCGGGCCGATCACCCCTGGGTGTTGGTCCACTTTAAAGTGACACTTATCCTTTAGTATTAAAGAAAAACAACAATAGTTGAGTCTGGAAGTCTCTAGGGTCTGGGGGTCTTCCTCTCCTACCTCTATCACTGTGGATCGCCTGGTACCAGGACCTAACCAGCGCTCCCAGGGCCGAAGGAGCGCTGGTGAGGCCTAGGCGCATGCCCACACCAGGCATTTCTGTTTGGCTGGCTCGGACACACCCCCCAGCTACAGGTGAGCAGGGATGTGTCGCTGGGCTATGATCCATTCAGCTTTTGTTGCTGCTCTGAGCTCATTGGCTGAGCGCCCCACACGTTCGCCAGAAGTTCAAAAAAAGTGAAGCAATCCCTGGGGGCTCATCAAGATGCCCCAGACAGGAGGCACGAATGCCAAGATAGAGAAAATCTTGGGTTTTGTTCTGATTTAAGGGGGAATTCCAGTCTAAAATCAAACCCCCCACCACCCTCCCCTGGTGCTGGGTACAAAGAAAAAAAAAACCCCTATACCTCCAGCGCAGCCCACCTGTTTCTATGCTGCTCCTAAGACACAAAGAAAAAAAGGCACAAGGCAGCATCCCCTGGCTCCCAGCACACACCTGCTGCTCATTCAAGTGTACGCGCACGCGGAGCCGGAGGTGCTGCCTTGTGTCGGAGAATGATGCGGCAACCGCTCTGAGGTAAGGCTTTATTTTCTTTCTAACCCCCCACCTTTGTTTTTTTTTACTGGTCTTGTGCTTTAACCCTTTTGTTGCCAAGCACGTAACACCTACGTGCTGGCTTGGCTGGGCCTTAAGTGCCAAGCACGTAGGTGTTACGTGCTTGACTTTCCTCGCTTGTAGTTTAAAAAGTAAAAACAACAAATACTCACCTGACCCCTTGTTGGATCCGGCCGGGTCTCCTCTTTAATTTGGTGCCATCCGATCCCCCGTGGGGGGTCGGATGGCTCCAGGAGAGCCCCCGGAATAGGCCGCCCCCCCCCCCGCTTCTGCAGCAGCAGCTTCTAACTGTAAAAAAAAAAAAAAATAAAAATGACATTCACTTACCTGTGTGTGCGCTGGCTCCCGCTGTCCCTCCTCTTCACCTGGGGGGCCTCCGATCCCCCCCCAGGACTTACCGATCTTCAGGAGAGAGCCTGGGAGGCTCTCTCCTCTCTTCTGCACGATGGCGGCCGCCATCATGCCTCTAAGCCCCGCCCCCTTGGGGGCGGGGCTTATGAAGTCATCCCGGCCCCGATCTCAGGCTTCAGCCTTCTCAGCTTCTCAGATGCCGGTGATCGGCACAGGGGAAGGAGGTGACAGGAGATCCTCTGATCTCCTGCCTTCTCCTTCTCTGGATGCCGATCACCGGCATCTGTCAGCTGAGCGGCGAGGGACAAGAGCTTGCAATCGAAGGTAAGTACAGTAAAAAAAAATTTTTTTTTTTTCTAATAAAATACTTTTTATTATTGTGTGGTGTTTTTTTTTCACATTAACCCTTTGTGAGCTGGTAAGGGGTCCATGAGACCCCTTATACCAGTTCACAAGGCTGGGGGGGTGGCAAGTCACCTGCCCTAGCGGGTGGCTTGCCATTAACCCCCGCACCCCCATTACCTGCCTCCCCAAAGGCCAGGGGGGGGCAGAAGAGCCCGGGCCCACATAGGCTATGTGGGCTCGTAGGCTGCAGGGTGGGGGGGCCACCAAAGCTGGCCCCCCCACTCTGTGCCTACAAGCCCCCATAGCTGGTCCCGGGCTGGTTACTTTGGGTAAGGGGGACCCCACGTCATTTTTTTTTTTGGATTTTGAAGGGTTTTTAACCCTTCAAAATCCAAAAAAAAATGGGGTCCCCCTCCCCGGGAAGGGGGACCCTATGTCATTTTTTTTTTTAATTAACCATTTGTCATCCAGCAGCTATAAAAGGCTTCTGGGCAGGAAAGGGTGTCTACCTATACATATGTGGTATCGCTGTAACCGGGAGAAATTGGGGTTTCTCACGCAATAAGATTTTATTGACAAACTTACATTTTTTATTACAAAAAAACTCTACAAATTGTAAAAAAATGTTTTTTTTCACACATTTCACCCAAAAAAATTGAGAATACACCTAAAAAATACAAACAAGACATTTCATGTTAAAGCCCAGACTCTGTTGAAAAAAACAATATATAATTTTCCTGGGAAATCCCTGGAAATCCCTTCAAAAATGACAGTTGAATATGTGTAGCGCAAAATGGTGAAACATCGTCTGGCAACAGGGAGTGGCAAATGCTGCAGGTAGGCTGGCAGCGAAAGGGTTAAAGTGGACCAACACCCAGGATTTTGACTATCCTGGGTCTTGGTCCACTTCGGTGGGGCACCCCCGATCGGGGTGCCCCGCTGTGTGAAACCCCCCCGAGCCCCCCGAAAAACTCACCTCTCCCCGCTCCCAGCGCCGACGGACAAGCCGTGGACAAGCGGCTCCTCCGCCGGCGCCTCCCGCGCGCCCCTCTTGACGCGCCCGCGCCGGCCATTCGCAGACAGCCGGCGCGCGCACGCCTAGAGGGGCGCGAGGGAGGCGGCGGCGGCCGGCCGCCGCCGAAGATAAGGTAAGGGGTTTGGGGTGTTTGGGGGGGTTTCCCGGGCCGATCACCCGTGGGTGTTGGTCCACTTTAAAGCGGACCTTTACCCTGAATAAGAGTTCTTATATGTTTCCCACACCCTGTACATACAGATTGCTCACATTAAAAATCATCCTACCTGCATCTACTGCATGTTATGAGCCTTTAAACATCCAAGATGGCGGCTAATGGAACATCAGGCAGCCTGCAAACAGGAAGTGTCTTCTGACTGTGCTGCTCTGCATTCTGAGATTGCTGACCTTACCCTGTCCCAGCTCTGCTCTGTCTGTGCAAAGCACAGCTATAACCCCACCCCCTGCACTTTATCCCGCTCTCCTTTCCCCAGTATGTGTGATGCTTCTAAGTCAAGATGACGGCACCCGTTTCCTAAAGTCCTGAACAGAGTTGCAGCCCAGTGGGGGAAAGAATAATAAGTAAGTGACTAAAAAGTCTCAGACACTCCGTAACCCAGCTAGGACATAAACCTGCCATTGGGAGGACTTGGTTTTTCCCAGATACAATTTATTTTCCCCAAAAGAAATAGATCTATACTTACCTGACCCCCAGCTGGCTTATCCCTCTCAGACCATGTGGGCCTATTGTCTACTGTTCTTCAGTTGTGAGCCCCGCTATGGACTATAGGGCTGATTCGGCACCAGGATAATTTTTTTTCTCATTTTTTTGTGAGAAAAAAATGTATCTTTATTCCTCAGAGCAATTCAGCATCATTTTCAGCTATGCAAATGTTTGAATAATTTGCACAGCTAAAAACAATTATGAATTTTTTCTCATAAAAAAACATGAGAAAAAAAATATCACAGTTCCAAAATCGGCCTCCTGTGAGTTTCTGCCCAAATGACATTGCACTCCTGAATGGTCACATGTTAAACGTCCACGTGCGCCCCAACTCCCGCGTGACGCACACAGGAGCAATTTTCAGCAAATTTCCCTAGACATGCCCTTTAGAGGGTCATTACATTTCTATGTCATTTTTATCCTAACTTAACCTGCCATGAATATTAATGCCCGGGAATGAGTTGTGAATGATACGATTGCCCCGTGCCTCTCCCTAGCTGCTGCACGCACCCATCACCAGTTATTCACATATGTGTGTGCATCAGCTGAAGGAGTGCTGGAGGCCTGCACATGTGCCGCGGGATCGATTCCCATGTTGAGCATATAGGTGATGCCCAGTGGGCCTTGCTGGAAGTCTTTCATGCTCTGGGTTACCAGGGTTTTGGTCCGCTTTAAACCTAAATCGTATTCATCCTTTTTTCTTTTTAGGGTTTGAAGGCGAAGTTAAAGGAAGGGAATCTGGACCCGCGAGAGTTCAAAGTGGCAGAAGCTGGACTGGTAAGAGACGCCATTTTGCACACTGAACCTTTTGGATTAGAGGCAGTTAATCTATGGTCAGGTTTATTTTCCTTTCCCAGGCTCCCTATATTCTCAGCTGTTATGGAATGAGGAGACCCACAGGCCTTATCTGGGTGTCCGGAGACACAGGCAGTGCATCTTGCAATGCAAAGTACCAGGCAGGGCATGCTGGGGTTTGTAGTTCCTTGACTACCAGGAAGGAGGGGGTTGCAAAGGGGCACAATTGGGATAACTGATAAGGTGCTGGTATGACACCCAGACAGGATAACACATTATATATTGCGGGAGGGGTAATTGTCACAGTTGTACACTGGAGATCTGTTGCTCTGATGTACAGATGAAGCAGACCTAAAGTGGACCAACACCTGTTTTTTCTTTAATGGGTTTGAGTCCCACAGACAGCGCATATAAACAAGCTTGGGGGGCATCTAGAATGCTGGAAACCCCCCCCCCCCCCCCCAGAACGCCCAATATCCGTACCTTCACCTCGAGCCTACATGGGGAAAGGAGTCCCGCGATTAACCACTGGGCAGTCACACCGGCCACCGAACTGGGCCACCCACCCCCTCCCATGAAGGCCAGCCAATCGTGTGACTCCTTTCCCGGTGCAGGTTTGAGGTGAAGGTAAGGATAGCAGGTGTTCTGGGGGGTCTATGTCTGTGGAGGGCTCCAGCATTCTGGCTGCCCCCAGCTTGTTTTTATTCACCGTCAGCCGGACCAACACCCGTTAAAGACGAAACTGGTGTTGGTTTGGTTTAAAGGGAAATTCCACTTTTGATGGCATTTTTAAAAGTTTCCATTATTGTGTCAAATTGATGTGGACGTGAGCGGATCTGAGGGCGCTGATTAAGTTAGACTCGCCTACCTGCCGGGAGAAGGCACTAAAAACAGGGATAGTCAAAATCCTGGGTTTTGGTCCAAGGACTGGAACTTGGGAGGCTCCGGAGTCTTTTAGACCCCAGGGCCTCCAAAGTTCCTTTTTAAGGTTTGAACCTGTTCCCAGCAGCTTGTGTTTACCTGTGCTGCTGGCAGGCCGGGTGTCTCCGTATAACAGCCATGCTTCTTTTCCTATATTTCAGCTGAAAGATTACCCAAATGGGATCCCAGAATGTGGCACCGATGCCCTCAGATTTGCCCTCTGCTCTCACAGAGTACAAGGTAAGCACAAACCCGCCCTCAACATGTGTAATATTTCTCTAAACGAATAAAGTGGACCAAAGTCCGGGGCTTTCACTATACCTGTTTGGGATGCTCCGGGGAGAAGGAATCAGCCAGTTTTGTCTACTTTAAAGCAGAACAAAACCAAGGAATTTGACTTTCCCAGGTTTTGTTCCGTGCCCCTGGGGAGACCCCGCTCTGACGCATGCGCAGGCTCTCGTCCAGTGAGAGCCACCTGTCGTAACTATGAAATTCTGCTAACGGCTCTCATTGACTTGACTGGGGCATGGACAAGCCTATCTGAAT
This sequence comes from Gastrophryne carolinensis, assembly GCA_027917425.1. Taxonomy (NCBI): domain Eukaryota; kingdom Metazoa; phylum Chordata; class Amphibia; order Anura; family Microhylidae; genus Gastrophryne; species Gastrophryne carolinensis. The sequence continues at coordinate 39,386,926 of CM051235.1, read as the reverse complement.
GATTAGGATGGGAGCGTGCGCTCGCCACTGGGGATGCCCGATATAACAACTCACTTTTTACATAACGTAGCCTACAGCTGCCATGTATGTGCCATAAATCTGGTCTGGGGAGCCGGTCTCTTGGATGGCGACTCCAGGGCCTCCAATGTTCCTCTTTAAAGTCTATGGGGGTCTATACGTTTTTTTATGCGATACTGCTGTGTAAGTGATCACTGTGACGATTGCACGAGTTGATCAGACCTCTTGATCTTTCATCCGACTTCTTTATCGTTCATCCGACCTCTTGAACGTTCATCCGATCAAACCGGTCAATGGTACCCCGCGTGTGTCACCGCAATTGTTCGATTGGCAACACGCGTGGCTATAAACCGCTGCCACCAGAATCCAAACAGGGTTCAACTCTATATAAGCCTCACACAACACAATCAGATCAAACGGTCGATCGACCCACAACCACTTCCAGGCGGGGGGCGATCGAGTGTCCTAGGCAAGTAAGGTAGCCAGGCTCTTGAGGACTAGTGTGAGCTTTTTAGATCCTTAATTCAGAGCATGAGTGACCCTCTGCTGTATTTTCAGAATTTATTTAAGAAAAACACAAAAACATCAAGAAAAACAGTGCAAGGTGATAAAACAGGATTAACTATAAAACACGGTTAATAAGATAAATAGCAATACAGAAAAAAAAAAGGAAAAATAAATGCGGTCCCATCAAACCAGTTCAATCCCTCAGTCCTCACACATCTCCCAATGATTTCCTGGTGTCCTGTTTAGATGTTAACAAGGAGCATGTGTCACTCTTGATGGTCAGATTAGAGTATCTGGCCATTCGAGCCAGCCATGCTTATAGGCCCCAGAACAGTGGGTCTCCCTCTGTATAATACCAACTGACCACATTCCAAGGGAGGGGGTGACACAAGCAGGAGAGGAACTTTGGGACTTTGTGATCTGTTGTTTCTTCCTATTGCATGGCACGGCCTGCTTCACGAAGTCATTACATCTGGGTATTCCGCCACAAGGTGTCGCAGTGCACTGCAGACGAGTTGTGGCTCCGCCCGGTACCATGTAAAAATGGGATCACCATAGACTTATCCAGTTGTTCTCTGCAGTGCTTACTGCAAAGATAGAAGATGGCTCTCTCTCTATGCGCAGGTGTGCAGGGCAACCATGCCTGCGGCCCTGCATGTCTATTTCCACCCGTTTCCCTCTGTGCCTCCCAGCCTCGGCTGACGGATCGGGTGACGGTAGTGGAGCACTAGGGTCAAGTGCTCAAGTAGCGCTGCTCCAAGCCGCAGACCCTGTACCGGCCATAGGCTTTAGTGTGAGCCTACTAGAGATGCGGAGTTCCTGTCCTGACTTCTGAGGGGGTGAGTGTTTTGGGGGTTTATGGAATGTTTTCTGTGTTTGGGGTCCCCCCCCCCACCTCTGGCCTGGGCTTCGCCACTGCCTGCTCGCTCTCCTCCCCCTTCCCTCCTCCTTTGCTTATGTCTTTCAGGCGGGACACCCGTGGGTTGTGGTTTCTCCCGGTCCTGCTCCTTACTCCCCCCCCTTCATCTTCCCTTACTATTCTGGGGGCATCCCTTGGGGGGGGGCATCCCGGGTGGCTTTATTAGCCGTTACCCTTTGCTGGCATATTGCGCCTGTATTAATCGCCATATGGAGGCTTCTGGGGATAACGTGCTCGGGGGTCCTTCGGGACAATCCCGGTTGTGTTCTATGTGTGGGGTATCCCCTATCAGCAATGACGTCACGGTGTGTGGGCCGTGCGCCCAAGCTGTCCTTGCGCTTCAGTCTGGGCTGCCTGATTCTTTACCAAGCTCTGCGCCCCCTTTGGCATCGCCTACCCCCCCGCGCCTGCATTTAGCCCCCAGTGAGGGGGATACTAGCAGGGGGTCACAATCTGATCTGGCACTTCGTGTGGTCATCATTGAAAGACAGCTTGCCAGGCTTGTTCCACGTAAGGCCTCTAGCAAGAAGCGGCACCTGGCTTCCACGCCTGTCCTGTTTACTGAGGAGCAGGAAGAAATTGATCTTTTTGATGACCGTTACCCCCCCTGAAGGAAGGGGATCTTTTCCCAGGCTCTGATTCCTCTGGGGACCAGCAGGTGGGCGGTGACAATGACCCTGGGTCTGAGGATTCCTGGTTCCCTGAGGACACTGCTAGTCTGTTGTCTCACATTTTTGAGGTTTTGCACATTGCCCCTCCTGAGGTGGCTAACAGGAAACAGGGTGAGCTTTTTCGTACTGTTAAGCAGCGTCTGGAGTTCCCTGAGCAGATTCATTTCACTAATATGGTGCTCAAGGAGTGGGAATGTCTTAGTAGATTGCCCGCGGTGCCTAAAGGTTTGGATAAGAATTATACCTTTCCTGCTGATCTAGTTAAGCGATGGTCGGGTCCCCCCGAGGTAAACGCGCCCGTTCTTGGGTTGTCCAAAACTTCAGTCATGCCTTCCTCTGACACTACTACACTGCGGGACAGCGAGGACCGGCGTATGGATCAGCTGGCCTGCCATGCCTTTGCATTTGTAGGGGCTGGGCTGCGTCCGGCCCATGCCGCTGCCATTGCTGCTATTGCTCTTAAGAGACTGATCAATCGTCTCCTTCACGGCGCTACAGCTAGAAGGGATGAGTATAGGACCCTCTTGCTGTGCTCTGATTTTGTTGCCTTTATTCTTACTGCCATGGATGATGTAGTACGGCTGAGTGGTAGGGCCTCTGCCCTCTTGGTGGCTATGCGCCGCTCTGTTTGGTTGCATCAGTGGGCAGCTGACGCTGCTGCTAAGAAGGCTCTCACTGGGCTCCCCTTTGTGCGGCTGCGGCTCTTTGGTGAGCGCCTGGATGTTTTAGCCAAGGATGGTAGGCTGCCTCAGCGTAGGAGGCAGCCTCTGCCTTTTCGGGGGCCATTCGCTTCAGTCTCCTTCTTTCGTACCCCCAGAGGAGGTCGAGGGCCCCTCTTTTCAAGTCCTCGCAGGGGTTCTTGGGGCCGTGGCAGATCCCGTGGTCGCTCCAGTCTCTCATGGGACCCAAGCCTTCTCCCAAGCCCCCTCAGGCATGAGGAGGCACCCTCACCCATCCGGATGGGGGGACGGCTTCGGTTCTTTGCTCACGTCTGGAGGCTCAGTGTCTCAGACCGGTGGATTCAGGAGGTGGTGTCCTCCAGTTACAAGATAGAGTTTGCAGCCTGGCCGCCCCCCAGATTCATCAGATCCCGGATGTCTCACAACCCTCTGTCAGCTCAGGGGTTGCGCCTTGCGGTTCAACGTCTGCTGGAGTCAGGAGTAATTTGCCTGGTGCCTTCCCAGGAACGAGGTCAGGGTTTCTATTCCAATCTGTTCACGGTCCCCAAGAAGGACGGTTCCCTGAGGCCCATCCTGGACTTGAAGGGTCTCAACAGGTTTGTCGGGTTCAAGCACTTTCGCATGGAGACCCTTCGCTCGGCTGTCAGTACCCTTCGCCCGGGTGACTTCATGACCTCCGTGGACATCAAGGATGCTTATCTTCATGTGCCAATCTTCCCAGGTCATCAGAGATTTCTCAGGTTTGCTCTAGAGGATAAGCATTACTAGTTTGTGGCCTTACCATTCGGTATCACCTCGGCACCTCGGGTGTTCACCAAGGTGCTGGCGGGCGTGATGGCTCTGCTGCGGCATCAGGGCATTCGCATCCTTCCTTACCTGGCCGACATTCTGATTGCGGCTCAGTCTCTTCATCAGGCCGAGAAGGATACTCAGGTGGTGACCTCCACTCTAGAGTCCTTCGGCTGGGTGATCAACTATCCCAAGTCTTCTCTGTCTCCGTCTTTGGCGAGGTCCTTTCTGGGCATGACTCTGGATACCTCTCAGGTCAAGGTATTCCTGCCTCAGTTGAAAGTGGAGGGCCTTCAGAAGCAGGCTCGGGCTCTGCTCTCGTGTCCCCATCCCTCCATCCGGCAGGGGATGCAGTTAGTGGGCCTGATGTTGTCCTGCTTCGAGGCGGTCCCCTTTGCTCAGTTTCACATGAGGCCTCTTCAGTTGCACCTTCTGTCTGTTTGGAATCGGGACTCTGTTTCCCTGGATCAGGAATTTGCTCTGTCCCCCCTGGCCAGACAGTCCCTCTCATGGTGGCTGGACTCAAGGAATCTTCTAGTGGGCAGGACATTTCTGCCCCAGTGTTGGGAGACTTTCACCACAGATGCCAGTCTGACTGGTTGGGGGGGCTTTTGGAAGTCTCTGCAGTTCCAGGGTCAGTGGGGCCCCCAGGAGGCCCATGCTCCCATCCATGTCCTGGAACTGAGGGCGATCAGGTTGGTTCTTGCTCAGCTGACCTCACACCTTCGGGGTCGGGCTGTCCAGATCCGCTCGGACAACCAGACGGCGGTTGCCTACATCAATCATCAGGGAGGGACTTGGAGCAAGCGAGCCCTCAAGGAAGTGTCCCTGATACTGTCTTGGGGGCGGCGGCATCTCGGCAGTTTACATTCCGGGGGTGGAGAATCAGGAGGCAGACTCCCTGAGCAGGGGGACGTCTCGGCTGGGGGAATGGTCCCTCAGCAACAAGGTATTTCACTCCCTGTGTCACCGCTGGGGTCAGCCGGACGTGGACCTGTTTGCGTCCCGTCACAATCACAAGCTTCCCAGGTTTGTCTCCCTGTCACAGGACCCTCTGGCCTTCGCCACGGATGCGCTAGCAATGCCTTGGACGGAGTTTCGGCTCCTTTATTCCCTCTGCTGGGCAGGGTGCTGCGCAAGATAGCCCAGGAATGGGTACCAGCCATTCTGGTGGCCCCCTGTTGGCTAAGGAGGGTGTGGTTCGCAGACGTCGTGCAGTTGGCAGTAGATCAGTATGCCCTGCCCAAGGATCCAGATCTGCTCACTCAGGAACAACTGTGCCATCCCAATTTACAAACGCTGGCTTTAACGGCTTGGCTGCTGAAACCTCCATCTTGATGGATAAGGGGTTGCCGGTCTCTGTTGTTGATACCATGATTAGCGCTAGGAAGAAGTCCTCATCCTTTATCTTCTATAGGATTTGGCATGCTTGCATTGCCTGGTGTCTAGTCTAGGTCTCTGCCTTGTAGGGTGTTTTCTATTCCCAGGATTCTGGATTTTTTGCAACATGGTTTGGATTCGGGCCTTCAACTTAGTACCCTCAAGGGACAGGTGTCAGCCCTAGCAATTTTCTTCCAAAGTTTTTTTGACCGGTTGGTCAAGACTTTCTTTCAGGGAGTTACTCATGTGCGTCCACCACGTAAACCTATGCTACCTGTTTGGGATCTAAATCTGGTGTTGTCTGCTCTGCAGGGTCCTCTCTTTGAGCCTATTAGTGGGGCTGCTTTGCCCATTATGACTCTTAAGGTGGCCTTCCTGGTGGCCATTACTTCGGTCAGGGTAGTCTCTGAGCTGGCGGCTCTCTCCATCAAGCCTCCTTATTTTGAGCGGCATCCGTCTTAAGCCGGATTTCTTGCCTAAGGTTGTGTCTGCTTTTCATCTCAATCAGGACATTGTTTTGCCTTCTCTGTGTCCTAATCCTGCTAATTCCAAGGAGCGAACTCTTCATTCTCTGGATGTTGTCAGGGCCCTGAAGTTTTATTTGGTTGCTACTGAGTCTTTCAGGAAATCTGACGCTCTTTTTGTTCTTCCTAGTGGACCCAGGAAGGGTTTGCCTCCGGCTAAATCCACTATCAGCAAGTGGATCCGTCAGGCGGTGGAGCAGGCCTATTCTGCTAAGGGGAAGGTTCCCCCTTTAGGGTTACTGCTCATTCCACTCGTGCTATTGGTGTGTCTTGGGCCTTTCAGCACCAAGCTTCTGCTGAACAAGTTTGTAAGGCCGCAACTTGGTCTTCTGTTCATACATTTTCCAAGTTTTACAAGGTTGATGTTAAGGCCTCTGCTGATGCTGCTTTTGGCCGCAAGGTACTTCAGGCGGTGGTGGTTTGAACTGCCTGCTGTTACTCTTTGGGGATCCCACCCTACTTTATGGACACTGCTTTTGGAAGTCCCAGATGTGATGACTTCGTGAAGCAGGCCGTGCCATTACAAAAGACAATTCTGTGAGTACTCACCTGTAGAATTGCTTTTACTATGCATGTCACTGCCTGCTTCACCCCACCCTTGTTACATTGTTCTTGGGTTCCTCTTTATGGTGATTGTTCCAAATTAGTTGGGGTTGTTATCTTTATTAGTTCCCGATTCTTGTATCACTGCTTGTCAACTACTGGATAAGTCTATGGTGATTCTGTTTTTATATGGTACCGGGCGGAGCCACAACTCTTCTGCAGTGCACTGCGCCACCTTGTGGCGGAATACCCAGATGTAATGACTTCGTGAAGCAGGCCGTGCCATGCATGGTTAAAGCAATTCTACAGGTGAGTACTCACAGAATTGTCTTATTTGGTTTCCACACTAGGGGTTTTATTACCCCCATCCACTCCATATTTATTACTAGGTGGGTGGGGGAAAGGATGTGAGTGGTTTACACCAAGCAGGCAGTTCAGCTCAAGTGTGTGTGTGTGTGTGTGTGTGTGTGTGTGTGTGTGTGTGTGTATAATATATATATATATATATATATATATATACACACCAACATACACACACACACACACACACACCAACACACACACTACACCAACATACACACAGACACACACACTACACCAACATACACACACACACACACACTACACCAACATACACACACACACACACTACACCAACATACACACGGTCACAATCACCTCTGACATTTCCCTTCTTCTCTGGCTCTGTCTTTCTGCTGCCTCATGTAGGTGATGATATTAATCTGGATGTTGCCTCTGTCCTCGCTGTCCGCCATTTTTGCAACAAGATCTGGAATGGAGTGAAATTCACCCTCGCAGCTCTCGGAACAGATTTTTCTCCGGTGCCAGTTGACCAGGTGAGCAATTATTCCGCTTTTCTCTGCGACATACTCACCTCCTTCAGCTCCAGGTTTCCTATGCATTTGTGAATGGCTGGATCGGGCAGATATAGAGCTTAGCGGGGATGTGTCCACCGGCGCTCCTGCCACACTGAAGTCACAGCGGCTAGCAGAAGCTGAATAGAGCGGAGCACACGGATTGGCTAATCACCCGCACTTGGGCCTTGGGATCAAGGCAGGCGTCAGCACTGGGCATACCCGGGCAGGTGCCAGGAAGGGCCCACCTCATTCTCTCTACCCTGGGCAGCTCCTATGCAGGACGCGGGGCCATGCAGTAACCAGGACTAAGGACTGTCACCCATCCTGCTGTGTGTACGACGGCCATTCAGTAGCTCCCAGTAAAGTCACCTTTCCCCCCGTGCCCATGGCACATGCGCAACTGGCGCCAGCATCACTAGCCAAGAAGGGAGGCTTGTGACGCTGACATGTGCAATGGGGGGAAAGGTGACTTTACTGGACACCCTGGGGGGGTTCACACACAGGGCATCCCGTTTTGGGATGCCCCAGGGGAGGGCGCAAGGATGCCCTGGAATCTCATAGACTCCAGGGTGGATTTTGATGCACTTTAAAGTGAGCTTGAAGCCAGGCAAATGTTTTCCGTGTCCTGTTGTAACTTGTGGCTGCAGCATTCTGGTGTCAACACCTGTAATAACTTGGGAGCAAGTTATTACTAATCAGCTGCTTACGGTTTCAGGTCCACATGCAGGTTGCCCGTATGGTGCTGGTACCAACCTACAGCATTGGTCTTTATGTCGTATTCTCATTGTTTCTGGTCGTTGCAGCTTAGACCTCAGGCCCCCATTGACCGATGGCTTCTGGACCGATTGCGGCAGCTGACGGAGGAGTGTGAGAGGAAGCTCCAGTCCTATGAGATCCATGGAGCCGCTGGAGCCATCCAATCCTTCTGGGTGCAGAGCTACTGCGATATCTATGTGGTGAGTCCACCAAGCCCTGCTGATGGGAAAGAAAGTGCCGGAACAAAGCCCTTCTGGGGAGGCAGTATAGTCTGGGTATGTGTAGGTTAGTTACTTACAGTGCCCAACTTCACCACAGGGGAAAAAAACAATACCACAAATGGTAAATATGGTGCAATAACACCCAATGCATACTATAAATGGACAGAAGTAATCTGTTATCTACTAGGTGGAGAGAGAGAGAGAGTAATAATACCATTTTGTGAATACTCACCTTGTAAAATGGGTATTATGAGTATGTCACACACCCCGCTTCAAGAATCCATAACATGTGGGTAATATCGTCCTGAAGAGGGCGTTCCTGCAGAGATGATAGCAAAAGAAAGCCCCTCCCTGATCCATAAATACCTGGGACCTCCCACTCATTACCCAGTATACAGAAGCAGTAAGGTAAGGGACCAGGAAGAGGCAAATATAAACAACAACCACGCAAAGTTCGCAATAAAGAGGATCCTGAATACAAAAGGGCGGGTTGAAGCGGGGTGTGTGACATACTCATAATACCCATTTTACAAGGTGAGTATTCACAAAATGGTATTATTCTTAGTATGTCACACACCCCGCTTCAAGAATCCATAACATGTGGGACATCCAACAGCAGTGTCCATAACAAGGGCGGGGATCCAAAACTAGGCAACAATGCACAACCTTAAACCACAACAGCTTGCAAAACTTTGCGGCCAAAAACAGCATCCGCTGATGCCCTAACATCAACCTTGTAAAACTTGGAAAAGGTGTGAACAGAAGACCAGGTAGCGGCCTTACAAACTTGTTCAACAGAAGCCTGGTGCTGAAAGGCCCAGGACGCACCAACTGCACAAGTAGAATGAGCAGTAACACGAAAAGGGGGACTCCTCCCCTTGGCAGAATAGGCCCCAATGATGGCCTGACGAATCCATTTACTAATGGAAGATTTGGCAGGAGCCAAACCTTTCCTAGGCCCGCAGGGCACCACAAAGAAAGCATCAGTCTTACGAAAGGAAGACGTAACCTCCAGATAATGTTCCACAACACGAACTACATCCAAGGAATGCAATTCCCTTGCCTTGTCGTCGCTGGGATTTGGGCATAGAGAGGGCAAAACAATGTCCTGATTCAGATGAAACTCCGAGACCACTTTAGGAAGAAAATCCTGCTTGAAACGAAAGACAACCTTGTCCTGATGTTTCTCGAAGTACGGAGCTGTAATGGATAAAGCTGCCAACTCAGAAACACGCCTAACCGAAGTGATAGCCACCAAAAAGGCCACCTTTTGGGTAAGAGAAGACAAAGCTATCTCATTCAAGGGCTCAAACGGAGGGCCCTGGAGAGCAGAAAGAACCAGGTTCAAATCCCAAACTGGAACAAAAGGCTTCCTAGGAGGCCGAACATGTGTAACACCTTGGAAAAAGGTCTTGACTAAGGGATGAAGTGCAAAAGACCTTTGGAAGAACACCGCCAGGGCAGAAACCTGCCCTTTCAATGTACTAAGCTGGAGCCCCAGATCTAGACCATGTTGGAGAAACTCTAAAATTCTAGGAATGGAGAACTCTCGACAAGAGAAAGACCTACTTTCACACCAATCAATATAGGCCCTCCAAGTCCTGTAGTAAATAGAAGAGGAAGAGCGCTTCCTGGCACAGATAAGAGTCTGAATCACTGCGTCAGAAAGACCTTCCTCCTTCAAGATGGCGGTTTCAGCAGCCATGCCGTCAAAGCCAGCGATGGTAAATTGGGATAGCGCAGCCGACCCTGGGTGAGCAGGTCCGGCAGCAGAGGCAGGGCGAACTGATCCTCTGCCAGTCTTACAAGATCTGCGAACCAAACTCGCCTTGGCCACCTTGGGGCCACCAGAATTGCCGACGCACCATCCAAGGCCAGTTTGCGCAGCACTCTGGCTAGCATTGGGAACGGAGGAAACAGGTAAAGGAGCCCCAGATCCCTCCAGTTTAGAGACATGGCATCCACTGTCAGAGCCAGAGGATCCTGCGAGAGAGACACAAAGACTGGAAGCTTGTGATTGTGACGAGAAGCAAAGAGGTCCACCGCTGGGACCCCCCACCTGAGACATATCGAACGAAACACCTTGGGACTGAGAGACCACTCCCCCTGACGAGAGGAGGCCCTGCTCAGCAAGTCCGCCTCCGTGTTCTCCACTCCCGGAATGTAGACTGCTGAGATACACGGGACGTGGGTCTCTGCCCAGTCCAGAATCAAAGACACTTCCCTGAGGGCACTCCTGCTGCGAGTCCCTCCTTGGTGATTGATGTAAGCAACCGCCGTTCTGTTGTCCGACCGGACCTGAACTGGCAGGCCTCTCAACTGATGAGTCAAGCGAAACAGAACCAACCTGATGGCTCTCAACTCCAGAACATTGATGGGCTCGTGAGCCTCCCGCGGGCCCCACAAACCCTGAAACTGGAGGTCCTTCCAAACACCCCCCCAACCTGACAGACTGGCATCCGTGGTGACTGTTTCCCAACACGGAGCCAGAAAAGATCTGCCCTTCAACAGATTGACCGACCCCAGCCACCATTGCAGGGATCGACGAACTCGGGGAGTCATCAGGAAGGACTGATCCAACGATAGAGGAGACTTGTCCCAAACCTTCAACAGATGAAGCTGAAGCGTCCTTGTGTGAAACTGCGCAAAGGGAACTGCCTCGAATGAGGCCACCATTAACCCCACCAGCCTCATCCCTAACCGGATGGTCGGATGAGGGGTAGACAAGAGAAGCCGAACTAACTCCTGAATCAAAAGAATCTTGGCCTGGGGTAGAAACACCCTGGCCTGTGAAGTGTCCAGAGACATTCCCAGAAAGGTCAGAATTCTGGACGGAGAAAGAGAAGACTTGGGGTGGTTGATCACCCAACCGAACCTTTCCAGAGTGGACACCACCGCTCTGGTGTCCAACTCCGCTTGGTTGAAGGAAGAGGCCATGATCAGTAGATCGTCCAAATAGGGCACGATGCGGATACCCTGGCCTCTGAGCAGAGCCATCACCCCCGCTAGCACCTTGGTGAACACCCGAGGAGCTGAGGTGAGACCGAAAGGAAGTGCCACAAACTGAAAGTGCCGATCCTCCACCACGAACCTGAGAAACCTCTGGTGTGCTGGAAAAACCGGAACGTGTAGATAAGCATCCTTGATGTCTATGGACGTCAGAAAGTCTCCCTGACGAAGAGAGTGAATGGCCGAACGCAGCGTTTCCATGCGGAATTTCCTCGGCCGGATGAACCTGTTGAGAAACTTCAGATCCAAGATGGGTCGGACCAACCCGTCCTTCTTGGGTACCGTGAACAGATTGGAATAAAAGCCCCTGCCCCGATCTGAAGGGGGCACTGGGCAAATGACAGCCATGTCCAGAAGATTCTCCACTGCCACCAGGAGCCCCTGCGCCGCTAGAGGCTCCGACGGCATCCGAGACCTGACAAATCTGGAAGGGGGGCGGAGCTCGAACTCCAGCTTGTAGCCGGAAGACACCACTTCCCGGATCCATCTGTCCGAGACCTCTTGATCCCAGATCTGAGAGAAGTGCTGCAGCCGTCCCCCCACCCGCATGGGTGAGGGCGCCCCCTCATTGCTGAGCCGGCTTGGCAGCCAGTTTGGGCTTAGAGCCCCAACTGTATCCAGAACGGGCACGTCCTCTGCCCCTGTTTCCGGAATCTCCTCTGGAAGAGGGAAATGCAGAACCCCTGCCAGATCTGGCCCCCCGAAAGGAGGGGGTAAAGGCAGGCGCCCCCCGAAAAGGGCGGCGTTGTTTCTTACGTTGAGGTAACCTACCACCCTTGGTGACAGAGTCCAATGTCTCTCCAAAGAGCCGTAGACCAACAAAGGGTAAAGCCGTCAGTGATTTTTTGGACATAAAATCGGCCGCCCACTGGCGCAGCCACACCGACCGCCGAATAGCCACAAGCAGAGCCAACGTCCTACCACACATCATCAAAGTGTCATCCAAGGCAGTCAACACAAAGGATAGAAACAACTCACACCGTTTAAGGCTACGGAACTCGTTACTACCAGGACGAAGCCCGGAAGAAGTCAACAGGTCCCTGACCACAGACCTGGTAGCCAACACCATTAGCTCCGAAGCGCACACAGGCCGGATGGCCGACCCAATGCTAGTAAAGCCATGAGAAGCCATCTGATCAATACGTTTATCCTCTCCATCTTTGAGAGTGGAACAATCAGGTCTGTTTAAAACCGAGGAGTTAGACAACCCCAAAACCGGTGCATCCACCTCGGGGGGAGATGCCCAGCGCTTGACCGCCTCAGAAGGAAAGGGATATTTCCTATCCCACCCCTGAGGGATGCCAGGGAGCCGAGCCGGCCTATCCCATTCCTTGTCAATGATTCTATCAAAATGGCGTTGCGTAGGAAACTCCAGGCGCGGCCTGGATTCCTCAAACAATTCACCTTTCTGCTGTGACACCTCCTCGGGAGGGGAAATATTCAGAACTTCCAGCATGAGAGACAGAGCGTGAGGAGAGTCCAAGGATCTCCCTAAATCAGAAAGCTCGGCATCAGCGCCAGCAGACTGCTCATCATCCGAAAATTCTGAACCCTCATCAACTTCCCCCTCCTCTAGCTGAGGATAATCAGACCAATCCAGATTGTCTCTGTCATCAAGATCATCCACCGGCGGAGCCGGCGACAAATGCTTTCTCTTAGACGGAGCCTTACGGGCGACCGAGCTAGAGAGCATTTTCTCAAGGCTAGCCAATCTGGCACACATCTCGGATTGCAGATCCCTGCCCATGACCACGTCACACGGGGCACGAGTCAAGGCGGGAGGGGGAGTTGAGGTGGCCGGCTGTGCTGACCCCGCCGCTTGGGGTTCGGACTGCCGCGTAATAGTTTGCTGTGCACATGGTATACACAGTAACACATCATCCCCAGTAATGGAAATCCCACACAACATACACTTTTTGGGATGCCCCGAAGGGGTCCCAGTCCCAGTATCCGGGGATGCCTCCATAAGGTGAATTTTGAGTGGTCGCTATGACCCAGGGAATTACGCCAGTTAGACAACCCGGGATGCCCCTTTTAATGTCCCGAGTGGGAGGATTTGTGATGCTAAAATGGACCCAGGGACCCAGGATCAGGAGAGACCTTCCAATACTACAGAAGATCCTCCTGGATAACCTTCACCTAAAAGACAGAGAGAGACCCATAAGTCCCTACAATAAGACTTAACAGATAAAGAAAAGAAAAAATAAATGAGGCCCACAGGGCCACTCACAAACGCTGCGGTGAACGATCCGCCTCAGAACAATGGCGATTTCTGAGGTGAAGTGAAGAAGAAGAACTGCCTTGTCAGGGGCGTGGTCTGCGCCGCCCGCGCAAAGCTAATCTGTGCCCCTTAAGCTGCCTAGTAACAGGGAGCTGCCTAGTAACAGGGAGCTCAGCTCCGCAGCGGCGCCAGTACAGAGGAGGGCGGAGCCGCGGCGACGCGCCGAAAGCCCGGATCCGCCCCCCCCTACCAGTGTGAATGAAGCGTGAGGGAAGAAGTCCCTCACGCACCAGCCCAGAGACCGGCGCCGCCGACAACCGCGGCGCCGGCTGCCATGACAGCGGGTGCTCCCGCTATCACTAGCGGAGCACCCGCCCCGCTCGCTGCGGCGAGAAATGAATGAGAGAACGGGGGCTGGCCGCGGCAGAGCGCCGAGTGCCAGCCCCGCCCCCCCAAGGCGTGTGAGGTAAAAGTTACCTCACAGACTGAAAAACCCCGGCACCCGGCTGCAATGACAGCCGCGGTGCAGCAACATAGTAACAACAGTGCAACCAATTCATTGAGGGATTACTTCCAGACGCTCCACATCAACAAGAGAAAGTGATAAAGAGAAAGAGAATAAAGCTAACCCCTATGAGAGGAACCCCCAGCCCCCATAGTTGGTAAAGGGAAGGGCCCCCCCCCAGGGGAAAAGTCAAGGGACGGGGCATCCCAAACCAGGATCACCTACCCGGTATGACCGCCTACCCTCTCTTTTAGGGTCTCACGGTGGAGCTCTGCTCCTCAGCACCAGAGGTGCCAATGTACCCTCGCTCGGGCCAGCAGCCAAGACTGTGGAGGCATGTAATCTGAGGTAAATTTTGGGACAAACAGGGGTCCGAGCGGAAATAGACAAAATAAGAGGCCGGGAGTTACCCCGGCTACCTGAAATCCCCCTGTGCAAGGAGGAGCCATCATCTTCTGACTTGCTCGCCGTCTGCAGAGATGGAAAACTGGGTGGTGAGTGGGAGGTCCCAGGTATTTATGGATCAGGGAGGGGCTTTCTTTTGCTATCATCTCTGCAGGAACGCCCTCTTCAGGACGATATTACCCACATGTTATGGATTCTTGAAGCGGGGTGTGTGACATACTAAGAATATATGCATCAATCAACGTCTCATAGAAACATAAAAGTTTGGCGGCAGAGGGAGACCATACACTCCATCTAGTCTGCCCTTATGTGTATACTGTATGTACTCTTTATCTTATGTGTATACTGTATGTTCTCTTCATCTTATGTGTATACTGTATGTTCTCTTTATCTTATGTGTATACTGTATGTTCTCTTTATCTTAGGATAGATGTGTGCTTATCCCATTCAGTGACTGTCGATTTTTCAACTACCTCTGCTGGAAGTTTGTTCCAAGCACCTACTACTCTTTTTGTAAAATAATATTTTCTAACATTGTTCCTGATCTTCCCCCCGACTAGCTTCAGGTTGTGCCCCCTTGTTCTATCATTACGTTTCTTCTTAAAAACACTTCCCTCCTGAACCTTATTGAATCTTTTCACATATTTTGAGTTCTCCATCATGTCCCCCCTCTCCCTTCTTTCCTCCAGACTGTACAAATTAAGTTCTTTAAGTCTCCTGATAAGTTTTAAGTTTAAGTCCTTCCACCATTTTTGTTGCCGGCCTTTGGACCCGTTCTATTTGAATAATGTCTTTTTGCAGGTTAGGTCTCCAGAACTGCACACAGTATTCTAGCTGTGGCCTCACCAGGGCTCTATACAGCGGCATCACAACCTCCCTCTTCCTATTGGTGATGCCTCGAGCTATGCAGCCGAGCATCCTGCTTGCTTTTCCCACTGCCTGGCTACACTGTCCACTCATCTTGCAGCTATCAGTAATCAGTATCCCTAAATCTCTCTCCTCCGAGGTCCTGGCTAACACAGTGCTGCCCATACGGTAATCAGAGCAGGGATTCCTTCTACCCAAGTGCAGGATTTTACATTTAGAGACATTAAACTCTAGTTTCCACAGTTTGGACCATTTATCCAGTAAAAGTCTTGCAGCTTTTTGTCCTGCTCCCTATGCAGCCCATATATCGACAAACGCGAGATTAGGGCATGTGTGCAATGCCTGATGGGATGCAAGACGGCACTTCCCGTTGGAGGTCGTCTGGCTTCTGAGGGACTCGGATCCCCCTATACCACCTAACATGGGTCTCTCTCTAACCAGGCTTATGACAATGTTCTGATCTCCAAGCTTCACCCTCCTCACCATCCATCTCCAGCCCTGTGCTGATGAGAGTCAAAAGCCCAGAACGCGTGTCCCCTGCACCCACGTCAGATACACTCACTCTCCTGCCTTTCAGATAGGCTGGGACAGGAGCGCACATGCTGCCAGGGATGCAGGGGATGCAGCAGCACGCTCTCCCTGTTGAATTCAATCATAGCCCTTTGCTGAAGGATGCACATGTGCCGTTGGACCAAGGAGAGGTGAGTTTTACTGGGCAAACTGGGGGGTTTCACACAGTGGGGCATCCCGATTCAGGACACATAACAAGACCTGGGAATGTCAGATTCACAGGTTTTGTTCAGCTTTAACAATGTCTTAGACTGGAAAACTGTTTATGACCCTTAGCCAATCAGAGTTAAACAGACCGGGCCAGGGAGAAACCTACTGAGACGCAAATGCATAAATGACGTCCCCCTCCTGCACTGTGCCGCTGGAGGACCTACATAGGTAGCGATGGCCTGTGCACATAACACTGGGATCACATTGAATGGACAATGGAAGATCTCTGCTGGTTTTCAGGGGCAGCCTGGGAAATGTCAAGGGACTGGGGTGAGTATCTGAGAGTCACCCAGAGGCCAATGGTTTTCTCCCTTTGTTTATTCCCAGAGACAGGGTTAGTGCTTCAGGAACCCTTATATTGGGGGCAATGGCGGGCACGTGTCAGAGCACAACATATAATCACCTCTTTCCTTACAGGAAGCTGTCAAACCCATCTTAAAGGGACCCGATGCAGCGGACGCCCAGCACGTCCTGTACTGGGGAGCAGAGATTACCCTTCGCCTTCTTGCCCCATTTATGCCTTATCTAGCTGAAGAATTGTGGCAGCGCCTCCCAGCTGCCCCTTCCCCAGACGCACCCAGTATTTGTGTCGCTGAATATCCGGCACCCAGGCACACGGTAAGTGCACAATGCTGAAACTGATTGCTCTTTATTGGATTATTTATTTTATTCACTCACTCAGCACTACTGCGGGAGAGCTTGCTGCCTTATGTGGAGAGCTACAAATAATATACAATAATCAAACATGGCACTTACTATAAATAAAACACCATTTGCCTACTGTCAAGGAAACGCGGATCTCGTGATCCAACTATCAATCAGGGACCTCCGGACACACAGCATGCTTTCCCAACCCCCGCCCGAGCTCACCTAGCAGGACTATCAGGCCCGAAGCCTGCGTACACACAGATTCTTGGCTAAGGCAAAAAGATTGCTCAAGTTTAATATAGGTTTTAATGCAATGAGCGCACTAGGCAGTGATAACAAACATTTGGCTATGGTGGATGAATGAATACAAATGCTGTTCTGAGAAGTGGGTTACAGGTTACAGTGAGTTACACATAGAAATATAATAGTCAGTTACCTTAACATGCAGATGTAGAGTGGTGATGAAGAGCTCTCACATGGAGGTAAGTGGCAAGCTTATTGATGGGCACCTCCAGCACGCATGCACCGTGACCTCTTCCAGAAGTGACAAAAAGCCTGGCCCATGGCCATCCCCTTTATGCCTCGAGACCCTTTTACTCCCTCCCTTCTGTGGGACGGATTGTCCCCTCCCACCGTTGTGGAACCTGATTTAGCACCTAAAACACTTTAAGGTTTATAACTTTGAGCTGGGGGGGTCATATGGTTCTGTATACGGCACCAAAAGATTGGGCTAGATGCTGGGCATCCGATGAGTCTAAAGATGGAGTCCCTAAATGGGTCAGAACCTGAGATCTCCATTTCTCTAAGTTCCCCTGGTCGCATGGCTCTAAGAATTGTATGTCTACGTGTGGTTTTGTGGGCCCGTTCTGCTTCTGTATCTGGCTTGGTGCTGGGACACACAGTGACCCGGCTATGGTCCAATTTGTGTTGGTGCTGGTTGTCTGAGGCTTTTGTCTTTGATGTGAAGAAGCTCACAGCCAGGGGTTACCATGGCTTTAGACGAAGGCTTAGACAACGTGATGTCAGCGGCTCCGAGCTCGCTGATTGGACGAGCGTCCACGCATGCGCCACAGGACCGGGAAGAGGTGAGTTGGGCTCGGCGATCTGGGTTTCACACAGTGGGGCACCTTGATCGGGGGAAAGGACCAAAACCCAGAATAGTCAAAATCCTGGGTTTTGGTCAACTTTAATGATCAAGGCCATATAGAGATTGTTATTCACTATGATTTGATGAGAGCCTGTCTCCTGCTATCCTATCTGATATCTCTACAACATTTCTCTCACACTTCTTTTAACCACCGGCAGCTGGGTGCTTACAGGCGCCCGCTTATTCAGCAGCAAAGCTTCTCCTCCATATAGACAATAATCCTAATTCATAACATTCTTCTCAAAACCTCTCAACTTACACCATGTGTATATATATATATATATATATATATATATATATATATATAGCTGAGATGCTGGGAGAGGAAGCTCCAAAATGACCGCTACCTTTTTATTCCAACTGTGCCAGGCTGTTGGTCCTATTCTCAGAAAGGAAGATTATGTGGTCACCTTCCTTCCCTTTGCCCCATTAAAACAAATAACAGAAAGTAGTATTATGGTGAATGGCAGCCATATGCTAATTAGTTCAGTTGCAACTAATCTCTCACATTAGAGCTGATTTAAAGTGGACCAAAACCCAGGGTTTTGACTATCCTGGGTTTTGGGGTGCCCCGCTGCGTGAAACCCCCCAGATTTCCAAAGCCAACTCACCTCTTCCCGGTCCTGTGGCACATATGTGGGCGCTTGTCCATCAGCGTGCTCTGAGCCGCTGACGTCACATCATCTAAGCCTTCGACTAACGGCTCCCAGCGGCCATTCACAAATGCCTGGCGCGGGCACGTGTTCTGCTAGAGGGATGACGGGGATGTGGCCACAGCTCTGGACTGGGAAACAAGGTAAGTGTATGGGCGACCTGGGGGGTTTCACACACTCTGGGTTTTGGTTCACTTTAACACATGGAGATTTTTTTTCTCACGTTTTTCTGCGAGAAAAACATTTTTAGAATGATTTTTTACCCTTAGTGAAATTCAGCACCATTTTAGCTGTGCACATTTTTAAATAATTTACACAGCTAAAAAATAATTCTTAATGGTGCTAAGGAAAAAAACATTTTTTCGTACAGTGCAAATCTTCATCTTCTTTAGCTGGGCAAATTTATAAAATATTTGCACAGCTAAACACGGTGTTGAATTGCACTGAGAAAAAAAATCTAAATAAATGTACGGTATTTTTCTCACGAAAAAGATTCTGCACTCTGAAACATTTTCTGCATCAAGAATAAAAATTCTCACGGTGCTGAATCGGCCCTAATGGCAGTTGGGTAAGTGCTACACATTGCTGAGCTGCGTGTACAGTGACTGAACACAGCGATGATGGGCGGGGCTGCTCGGGCAGGGAGCCATTCGGTCTACTGTATCCATTTCTTGCCCCATTTATGCCTTATCTAGCTGAAGAATTGTGGCAGCGCCTCCCAGCTGCCCCTTCCCCAGACGCACCCAGTATTTGTGTCGCTGAATATCCGGCACCCAGGCACACGGTAAGTGCACAATGCTGAAACTGATTGCTCTTTATTGGATTATTTATTTTATTCACTCACTCAGCACTACTGCGGGAGAGCTTGCTGCCTTATGTGGAGAGCTACAAATAATATACAATAATCAAACATGGCACTTACTATAAATAAAACACCATTTGCCTACTGTCAAGGAAACGCGGATCTCGTGATCCAACTATCAATCAGGGACCTCCGGACACACAGCATGCTTTCCCAACCCCCGCCCGAGCTCACCTAGCAGGACTATCAGGCCCGAAGCCTGCGTACACACAGATTCTTGGCTAAGGCAAAAAGATTGCTCAAGTTTAATATAGGTTTTAATGCAATGAGCGCACTAGGCAGTGATAACAAACATTTGGCTATGGTGGATGAATGAATACAAATGCTGTTCTGAGAAGTGGGTTACAGGTCACAGTGAGTTACACATAGAAATATAATAGTCAGTTACCTTAACATGCAGATGTAGAGTGGTGATGAAGAGCTCTCACATGGAGGTAAGTGGCAAGCTTATTGATGGGCACCTCCAGCACGCATGCACCGTGACCTCTTCCAGAAGTGACAAAAAGCCTGGCCCATGGCCATCCCCTTTATGCCTCGAGACCCTTTTACTCCCTCCCTTCTGTGGGACGGATTGTCCCCTCCCACCGTTGTGGAACCTGATTTAGCACCTAAAACACTTTAAGGTTTATAACTTTGAGCTGGGGGGGTCATATGGTTCTGTATACGGCACCAAAAGATTGGGCTAGATGCTGGGCATCCGATGAGTCTAAAGATGGAGTCCCTAAATGGGTCAGAACCTGAGATCTCCATTTCTCTAAGTTCCCCTGGTCGCATGGCTCTAAGAATTGTATGTCTACGTGTGGTTTTGTGGGCCCGTTCTGCTTCTGTATCTGGCTTGGTGCTGGGACACACAGTGACCCGGCTATGGTCCAATTTGTGTTGGTGCTGGTTGTCTGAGGCTTTTGTCTTTGATGTGAAGAAGCTCACAGCCAGGGGTTACCATGGCTTTAGACGAAGGCTTAGACAACGTGATGTCAGCGGCTCCGAGCTCGCTGATTGGACGAGCGTCCACGCATGCGCCACAGGACCGGGAAGAGGTGAGTTGGGCTCGGCGATCTGGGTTTCACACAGTGGGGCACCTTGATCGGGGGAAAGGACCAAAACCCAGAATAGTCAAAATCCTGGGTTTTGGTCAACTTTAATGATCAAGGCCATATAGAGATTGTTATTCACTATGATTTGATGAGAGCCTGTCTCCTGCTATCCTATCTGATATCTCTACAACATTTCTCTCACACTTCTTTTAACCACCGGCAGCTGGGTGCTTACAGGCGCCCGCTTATTCAGCAGCAAAGCTTCTCCTCCATATAGACAATAATCCTAATTCATAACATTCTTCTCAAAACCTCTCAACTTACACCATGTGTATATATATATATATATATATATATATATATATATATATATAGCTGAGATGCTGGGAGAGGAAGCTCCAAAATGACCGCTACCTTTTTATTCCAACTGTGCCAGGCTGTTGGTCCTATTCTCAGAAAGGAAGATTATGTGGTCACCTTCCTTCCCTTTGCCCCATTAAAACAAATAACAGAAAGTAGTATTATGGTGAATGGCAGCCATATGCTAATTAGTTCAGTTGCAACTAATCTCTCACATTAGAGCTGATTTAAAGTGGACCAAAACCCAGGGTTTTGACTATCCTGGGTTTTGGGGTGCCCCGCTGCGTGAAACCCCCCAGATTTCCAAAGCCAACTCACCTCTTCCCGGTCCTGTGGCACATATGTGGGCGCTTGTCCATCAGCGTGCTCTGAGCCGCTGACGTCACATCATCTAAGCCTTCGACTAACGGCTCCCAGCGGCCATTCACAAATGCCTGGCGCGGGCACGTGTTCTGCTAGAGGGATGACGGGGATGTGGCCACAGCTCTGGACTGGGAAACAAGGTAAGTGTATGGGCGACCTGGGGGGTTTCACACACTCTGGGTTTTGGTTCACTTTAACACATGGAGATTTTTTTTCTCACGTTTTTCTGCGAGAAAAACATTTTTAGAATGATTTTTTACCCTTAGTGAAATTCAGCACCATTTTAGCTGTGCACATTTTTAAATAATTTACACAGCTAAAAAATAATTCTTAATGGTGCTAAGGAAAAAAACATTTTTTCGTACAGTGCAAATCTTCATCTTCTTTAGCTGGGCAAATTTATAAAATATTTGCACAGCTAAACACGGTGTTGAATTGCACTGAGAAAAAAAATCTAAATAAATGTACGGTATTTTTCTCACGAAAAAGATTCTGCACTCTGAAACATTTTCTGCATCAAGAATAAAAATTCTCACGGTGCTGAATCGGCCCTAATGGCAGTTGGGTAAGTGCTACACATTGCTGAGCTGCGTGTACAGTGACTGAACACAGCGATGATGGGCGGGGCTGCTCGGGCAGGGAGCCATTCGGTCTACTGTATCCATTTTGTGTTGTTATGAATAGTAGACAGGCTGAGGTAATATTAGGCAGGGCTGAGGATAAAAGGTGACTACATATACTTCCCTCTGGGTATAGGTGCACTTTGATATGATGATGCATGTGGGGAGGGGTCTCAGTTATATTTTCCTGAACAGCACATCTAAATGTTAGTTGCCATTTTCTTCTCATCTTCAGGCTCATTGGCTGTTCCCTGAGGAAGCGCGGCGCTTTGATGTGGTGCACTCAGCAATCCGAACACTGCGCAGGCTGAGGACTGAGTTTAACTTGACTAAGGCGAGGCCACAGGGTGAGTGTGTGGTTGTGTTAGTTGAAGCGTAGGGAATAGAAATGGTTAATGGTTGATTTTTATTATTGTTTTGATTATTCTAATTGCCCTATTTGGACATCCATAGATCCCACCTCTGTGAACATGTCCGCCTCCTGGTTGTCCTGCTGCTTCTACGCCTGCACTAAGATTTTGGATCTAGCAACTTTAACATAAAGCTTTTTAAGTCCTAAAGAATTAGAATCCTAACCTATATGTGACGATTGCATGGGTTGATCAGACCTCTTGATCGTTCATCTGATCAAACCGGCCAATCGTACCCCACGTGTGTCATCGCAGCATTGGACATCGTTCAATTGGCAACACACGTGGCTATAAAAATGCTGCCACCAGAACACAAACAATGTTCGCCACTAGCCACTATCTAAGCCACACACAACACAATCAGATTGAACAAATCGATCGACCCACAACCACTTCCAGGCAGGGGGTGATCGATTGTCATAGGCAAGTAATATAGCCAGGCTCTTCAGGACTAGTGTGATCTTTTTAGATCCTTAATTCAGAGCATCAGTTACTCTCTGCTGCTCATTTCAATCATTACTTCTGGGTATTCCGCCACAAGGTGGCGCAGTTGACTGCAGAAGACTTGTGGCTCCTCCCGGCCCTATAAAAAGGCAGGAATCACTCATAGACCCCCAGTGTTTCTCTGCAGTCATGACTGCGAAGACCAGAAGATGGCTCTCTATGTTTTCACAGGCGAGCGGGGCAACCAAGCCTGCGGCCCAGCAAGCCTATATTCTAAGTATGCAGCACGTCCTGCTCCAGATGATAATTCCTTACAGATGGGATTACCTCTGCCAGAGGGCGCTGGACTGCAGAGATAGCAAAAAGAGGCCCCTCCCAGTCCCATATATACCCGGGACCTCCCACAAATTCCCTAGTTTCTTCTCTGCAGTCGGCTGCGAAGGACAAGAAGATGGCTTCTCTTCTCGCAGGTGAGCGGGGCTTAACAGCCCGCGCCCCTGTAGGACTATTCCCACCCGTTCCATCACTCTATTATGCCTCCCAGCTTTGGCTTCGCTGGTCGGGTGATGGTAGGCAGCACCTCTTACAGGTGTTTTTGGGAGCCTTGCTCCAACCGCAATGCCCCACCAAAGGTTAGGCGGAGCAGGTTATGGTGAACCTGGTTTGGGATGCCCCTTCCGCCTCTCGCCCCCACTACCCTGATCATCGGTGGGTCTCCTTTAGCTGGCCGCCGCCCTCCCCTCTCTCGCTGTCCCGTTCTTCGGGGGGGGGGGGTATATTTATATTTATGTGTGTGTGCTTTTGTGCCTCATGTCTCAGGGCTCTGCACCCTGATTTCTCCTGGTGTACTTTTTATTTTTAAAATTGGCCGCCGCTGACACGCGCGCCTTGCGGCGTTCTGCGGTCAGCAGCGGCGTCGCCTCAGACACTACTGCGCGCCTATTGGCTGCTGGCCACGGGTCTGTCTACGCGCTCTTTGGAGGGGGCGGGGCCTATCGGTTGGCGCGCTTCGCGTCGTCTCTCCCTGCGGTCCGCCACTTGAGGTTCCTTCAGTGCCATTTTGGTCCTCTCTCGGTGTGATTGCTGACTCCCCACCGTGGTCCGTGAGTGCCCTGCGGGCTTGTTTTTTATTCATATTTCATTTCTGTGGACTTATGGGGTGTCTTGCTTGTGCCTTTCAGGCGGGAAAACTGTATTAAGAGGTTTCTCCTGGTCCTGTCCCCTCTATTAGTTACACTAACTTTATAAGCTGTTAAATCCTCCCACTTCCCTGGCGGACATTTGGGGCATCCCGGGTTGCCTTTACAGCGTAATTCCTATTGGCCAGTTGTGCCACTATAATCACCATATGGAGGCTTCACAGGATACTGTGCTCGGGGTCCCTTCGGGACAAGCCCGGCTGTGTGTGGTGTGTGGGGTATCCCCTGTGGGTGATGATGTGCGGGTCTGCGTACCCTGCGCCCAGCAGGCGATCGCGCTGCATTCTGGGCTGTCTGTGGTTGGGCCTGCACCCACTATGTCCTCACCTACTCCCCCTCGCTTGATCTTGACTCCCAGTGAGCTGAATACTAGTGGGGAGTCTCAGCCTGACGTGTCTTCTAGGTTGGCTGGGACTCTGGCTCTGATCATTGGGATGCTGATGACACCAATAGACTGTTGACTCAGGTTTTTGAGGTGCTTTCTATTTTCCTTCCTGCTGTGGCTCCCAAGCAACAGGGGGAATTGTTCAATACTGCTAAGCCACGTTTGGAATTTCCAGAACATTTCAATAATCTTGTTCTCAAAGAATGGGAACGTCCCAGCCGACTCCCCGGGATCCCTAAGGGCTGGGATAAAGGTATCCTTTTCCCACTGAAGTGGTTAAGTGTTGGTCAACCCCCCCAGAAGTGGATGCTCCAGTATTGGAGTTGTCCAACACCTCTGTGGTACATTCACCTGATTCCACTACCCTGAAGGATAGTGAGGACCAGCGTATTGACCAGCTGGCTTCCCATGCTTTTGCCTGTGTAGGGTCTGCCTTGCGCCCTGTCTGTGCTTCTGCTATTACTGCTGTGGCTATTAGAACTCTCCTCAAGGGTCTGCTGGAAGGCGCACCTGATGATACTTCCAGTGCCGAGTTCAGGGCCTTGTCACATTGTGAAATGTTTATTGCTTATATCCTTTCGGCCTTGGATGACACCATTAGGATGTGTAGCAGAACCTCTGCCTTGGTGGTTGCTATCCGGTGTTCTGTTTGGCTGCGCCAGTGGGCAGCCGATAATGCTGCTAAGAAGGCTCTCACGGGGCTCCCCTTTAAGGGGCTGCACCTATTTGGTGATCGTTTGGACCTGTTTGCAAAGGGAGGTAAGTTGCCTCAACGTAAGAAACAGCCGCAGCCCTTTCGGGGTTCAGGTGCCTTTACCCCCTCCTACCGTGGACCTAGGTCTGCGAGAGGGGTATACTTTGCGGGACACAGGGGAGGCTTCTGGGGCAGAGGCAGAGGACGGGCCCGTCCAGGTTCTTCCTGGGGTTCCAAGTCCAAGTGTTCCCCCAAGCCTCCCCAGTCATGAAGGGGCGCCCTCACCCATCCGGGTGGGGGGACGGCTGAGGCTCTTCACTCATGTCTGGAATAGCACGTCTCAGACCGGTGGATTCAGGAGGTGGTGTCCTCTGGTTACAAGATAGAGTTCGCTGCCTGGCCGCCCTCCAGATTCCTCAGATCTCGGATGCCTCAGGACCCCCTGGCAGCTCAAGGTCTGGTTCTGGCGGTGAGAAACCTTCTGGACATGGGGGTCATCTGTCGGGTCCCTTTCTGGGAAAGAGGTCAGGGATATTATTCCAATCTCTTCACAGTGCCCAAAAGGGATGGCTCCATCAGGCCCATCCTGGATTTAAAACTGCTCAACAAATTTGTCAGGACAAGGCACTTTCGCATGGAAACTCTGCGCTCGACTGTCAGCTCCCTGAGCTCGAGGGACTTCATGTCCTCTATAGACATCAAGGACGCTTACCTGCATATTCCAGTCTTCACAGAGCATCAGAGATTCCTCAGGTTCGCGCTGGAGGACCAGCACTACCAATGCTGGTGGGTGTCATGGCTCTCCTCAGGGCTCGGGGCGTTCGCATTATTCCCTATCTGGAGGACCTTCTCATCACTTCTTAGTCTCTCCATCAGGCAGAGCTGGATACCCAGCGGGTGGTGACCATTCTGGAGTCATTCGGCTGGGTGATCAATCACCCCAAGTCTTCCCTGTCTCCATTTCTGGGGACTTCCTTTCTGGGCATGAATCTGGATACGGTTCAGGCCAGGATCTTTCTTCCTCAGCAGAAGGTGGACTCCCTGCAAGCTCAGGTCCATTTCCTGTCCTCACCCCTCCATCGGGCAGGGGATGCAGCTGGTGGAACAGATGGTGCCGTGCTTCGAGGCGGTTCCGTATGCACAATTTCACTCTTCAGCTCCACCTCTTGTCAGTATGGGACAAGAGCCCCTTGTATCTGGATAAGGCATTTGTTCTCTCTCCTCTAGCCCGGAGGTCCCTCTTGTGGTGGCTGGACTCAAGGAACCTGTTGGGGGGGCAGATCCTTTCTGGCCCCCTGTTGGGAGACAGTCACCACGGATGCCAGTCTGACTGGCTGGGGAGGATTCTGGAAATCCCTACAATTCCAGGGGCTGTGGGGCCCTCAGGAGGCCCACGCCCCTATAAACATTCTGGAGCTAAGGGTGGTCCGGCTGGTTCTGGCCCATTTGACTCCGCACCTTCAGGGCCGACCAGTCCAGGTACGTTCGGACAACTAGACGGCGGTTGCCTACATCAATCATCAGGGAGGGACCCGGAGCAAGGGTGTCTTCAAGGAAGTGTCCAGATTCTGTCTTGGGCGGAGGACAATGTTCCTTGCATCTCAGCAGTGTACATTCCGGGGGTGGAAAACCTGGAGGCGGACTCTCTGAGCAGGGGCACTTCTCGCCTGGGGGAATGGTCCCTCAGCAGCGAGGTCTTTCACTCCCTGTGTCACCGTTGGGGGGTGGCAGACGTGGATCTGTTTGCGTCTCGCCACAATCACAAGCTCCCAATCTTTGTCTCTCTGTCCCAGGATCCCCTGGCCTTGGCCGTGGATGCTCTGACTCTCTCCTGGCAGGGGTTCCGTCTCCTGTATCTCTTCCCTCCATTCCCACTGCTGGGCAGGGTCTTGCGCAAGTTGGTTCAAAAAAGGGTGCCTGCAATTCTGGTGGCCCCCCGTTGGCCAAGACAGGTGTGGTTCGCAGACATCGTACAGCTGGCAGTAGACCAGTACGCTCTGCCCTTGGTTCCGGACCTTGTCACTCAGGGACGGCTTTGCCATCCCAATTTACAAACGCTGGCTTTGACGGCCTGGCTGCTGAAACCTCCATCTTGCTGCTCTGTCTATTCTTACTCTTACGGTTGCCTTTCTGGTGGCTATCACCTCTGTCAGGCGTGTTCCGGTGTTGGCGGCCCTTTCCATTCAGGCCCCCTACTTTGAGAGACACCAGGACAAGGTGGTTTTCCGCTTTAAACCAGATTAATTGCCTAAGGTTGTCTCTGCCTTCCATCTCAATCAGGACATTGTGTTTCCTTCCTTGTGCCCTAATCCTGGTAATTCCAAGGAGAGGGCCTTGCATTCCCTGGATGTGGTCAGGAACTTGAAGTTCTACTTGGTGGCTACTGCGCCTTTCAGAAGGACTGATGCCTTGTTTGTGTTCCCTTCGGGTCCCAAGAAGGGTTTGGCTCTTGCTAAGTCTACTATTCTGTTGAACAAGTTTGTAAGGCCGCTACTTGGTCTTCTCTTCATACCTTTTCCAAGTTTTACAAGGTTGATGTTCGGGCCTCAGCTGATGCTGTTTTTTGCCGCAAAGTTTTGCAGGCGGCAGTGGTTTAACCTGCACGTTGTTGCCTTGGGGATCCCACCCTACCTTACGGACACTGCTATTGGATGTCCCATCTGTAAGGAATTATCATCTGGAACAGGACGGGCTGCATACTTAGAATAATAAAATTCTGTGATTACTCACCTTGTAGAATTGGTATTATTAGTATGCCTCCCAGCCTCGGCTGACGGATCGGGTGA
This sequence comes from Gastrophryne carolinensis, assembly GCA_027917425.1. Taxonomy (NCBI): domain Eukaryota; kingdom Metazoa; phylum Chordata; class Amphibia; order Anura; family Microhylidae; genus Gastrophryne; species Gastrophryne carolinensis. Next base: position 39,359,648 of record CM051235.1, on the reverse strand, counting down.
TGGTAGGGGAGCACCTGGGTCGGGTGCTCGGTGAGCGTTGCTCCAGGCTGCAGACCCTATACACCAAAGGGTAGCCAGCCATAGGCTTATGGTGAGCCTATTGAGGGATGGAAGAAGCCCACTGCTGCCTTTGTATCGGGGGTGAGTTGTGTTTACTTAGGGGTTGTTAGTGCGCATGTGCCCATTCCTCCTCTTCCACCCCCCCTCTCTCCCCTCCGGTCCCTCTGATCGGGTGCCGTTCCCGCTGCTGCCTGCCCATCCCTCTTCCCCTTCCCCTCTCGCCGGCGTGGCGTTGTCGGGGGGGGGGGGGGGGGGCGGGTGACGGCGTGCGCTTTTTGGTTGCTCCCCGCCGCAGGCGTACTGCGCACCGTGGCGGGAAGCGCTATGATGCGGTGGGGGGGGTAACGTCCCTCTCATGGCGCGGGGCACCTTATCACATTGCGCAGGCGGTTTTCGCACCTTTTGGGGGGGGGGACCCCTTCCTCGTGGTGTGCTGCGGCGGTGACACCTTCCTTCCCCGGGCTCCCTCTGCGGATCCTCAGCCTGTGCCTGACTGTCGCTTGTGCGTGCTGAGCTCGCCTTCACATTTGGTCCATGAGTCTTTCCGCGGGGGTACACTGTCGGGGCATGTGCTGCGGGATACTCATGGTTTTTTAACATTATGTCTTACAGGCGGGATAGCAGTGTTTTGTGGTTTCTCCCGGTTCAATCCCTCCCTCCCCCCCCTCCGGTCCTTCTCATTTGGTATCCCTTGGGGGCATCCCGAGTGGCTTTTCTTAGCCCTTACCCTGTGTTGGCCTATTGTGCCTGTGATAATCACCATATGGAGGCTTCTGGGGATAGCGAGCTTGGGGGCCCCTCGGGGCAGGCTCGGCTGTGTGTCATGTGCGGGGCATCCCACTTGAGTGGTGGCGGCGCGGTTTGTGTCCCGTGCGCCCAAAGTATCATTGCGGAACAGGTTGGGCTGAGCGCCTTTCTTCCCAGCCCTGTCCTCCCGACAGCATCTCCTACTCCCCCGCGCCTGCATTTAGCCCCCAGCGAGGGGGAAGCCAGCAGGGGGTCGCAATCGGATCTGGCGCTGCGCGTGACCAGCATTGAGCGACAACTGGCCCGGCCAGCGGTGAGTAAGGCCTCTAGCAAAAAGAGGCATCTAGATGCCGATTTGTCCCTCTTCGCCAATGAGGACGAGGGCCTTGACATGTTCGGTGGGCGTGACTCCCCGGAGGAGGGAGAGTTGTTCCGTGACTCAGACTCCTCTGGGGATCGTCAGGGCGCGTACGATAGTGATTTAGGGTCTTCCTCGGATGAGGATACCTGGCTCCCGGATGATACCGCCTGTCGGCTGTTTTTGATACATTGCACATCGCCCCCCCCAAAGGTGGCAAAGAAGAAGCAGTGCGAGCTCTTCCACCCTGACAAGCTACGCCTGGAGTTCCCGGAACAGGGCCATTTTTCTAATATGGTCCTCAAAGAGTGAGAACATCCTAACAGGTTACCCTCGGTGCCCAAGGGGTTAGACAGAAGGTATTCCTTCTCGGCCGATTTGGTTAGGCGCTGGTCGTGCCCACCTGAGGTGAACGCCCCGGTCCTGGGGCTATCCAACACTTCGGTCATGCCGTCCCCCGACACTACCACATTGCGTGATAGCGCGGACCGATGCATGGATCAGCTGGCTTGTCATGCCTTCACTTTTGTAGGGGGCAGTTTGTGTCTGGTCTGCGCCGCGGCTATTGTGGCCATTGCTATTAAAAAGAAGGTCAGGCGCCTTGCTGAGGCCGCTCGATCTCGCAAGAGAATGGAGGATTATAAGGACCTTTTGCTTTGCTCTGATTTTGTTGTCTTTGTGCTGGCTGCAATGGATGACGCCGCCTGGCTTGGCGGTAGGGCCTTGGCCCTGCTGGTTGCTGTGCGCAGGTCCGTCTGGTTGCGTCAGTGGGCGGCTGACACCGCCGCTAAGAAGTCTCTCACTGGGCTCCCTTTCACTGGTCTTCGTCTCTGCGGTGAGCGTCTTGACGCTCTGACCAAGGATGGTAGGCTTCCCCAGCGTAGAAAGTAGGCTCGGCCCTTTCGGGGATCCTCTTCCTTTCGTCCTTCAAGGGGAGGTCGTGGATACTCCTTTTCAGGTAGTCGCAAAGACTCTTGGGGTGGAGGCAGATCACGTGGTCGCCCCGGTCTCTCCTGGGGAACCAAGCCCAAACCCCCTACCAAGGCCCCTCAGGCATGAGGAGGCGCCCTCACCCGGTGGGGGGATGGCTTCGGCTTTTTGCTCACGTCTGGAGACTGCGCATCTCAGACCGGTGGATTCAGGAGGTGGTTTCCTCCGGATACAAGATAGAGTTTGCAGCCTGGCCGCCCCCAAGATTCCTCCGGTCCCAGATATCCCTAAACCCTGTGTCGGCTCAGGGCCTGCGACTGGCCGTACAACGTCTTCTGGCATCCGGAGTTATTTGCGCGGTACCTCTTCAGGAACAGGGCCGTGGGTACTACTCCAACTTGTTCACGGTACCCAAGAAGGACGGCTCCCTGAGGCCCATCTTGGACTTAAAGGGCCTCAACAACTTCGTCAGGTTCAAGCACTTTTGCATGGAGACGTTATGTTCGGCCGTGAGTTCCCTTCGGCCGGGCGACTTCATGACCACGGTGGACATCAAGGATTCCCACCTTCACGTTCCGATCTTCCCGGGTCACCAGAGGTTCCTGAGGTTCGCTCTGGGGGATCAACACTACCAGTTTGTGGCCTAGCCGTTTGGTATCACCTCGGCTCCTCGGGTTTTCACCAAGGTGCTGGCTGGCGTCATGGCTCTCCTGAGGAACCAGGGTATTCGCATCCTTCCTTACCTGGACGACATTATGATTGCTGCTCAGTCTCTTCATCAGGCCGAGAGGGATACTCAGGTGGTGACGTCCACTCTCGAGTCCTGGGTGATCAACTATCCCAAGTCTTCACTATCTCCGTCTTTCGCAAGGTCCTTCCTGGGCATGACGCTGGATACTTCTCAGGTCAAGGTATTTCTCCCTCAGCAGAAGGTGGAGGGCATTCAGACGCAGGCACGGGCCCTGCTGTCGTGTCCTCACCCCTCCATTCGGCAGGGGATGCAGTTGGTGGGCCTCATGGTGTCTTGCTTTGAGGCGGTTCCCTTTGCTCAGTTTCACATGAGACCTCTTCAGTTGCATCTCTTGTCGGTTTGGGATCGGAATCAGGAGTCCCTGGATCAGGAGTTTGCTCTTTCCCCTCCCATCAGGCAGTCTCTCTCCTGGTGGCTGGACTCAAGGAATCTTCTAGTGAGCAGGTCCTTTCTGCCTCCGTGCTGGGAGATTGTCACCACGGATGCCAGTCTGACCGGCTGTGGGGGAGTTTGGCAGTCTCTGAAGTTCCAGGGTCAGTGGGGTCCCCAGGAGGCCCACGTGCCCATCAATATCCTAGAGCTGTGGGCGATCAGGTTGGTTCTTTCCCAGTTTACCCCCCACCGTCGGGGTCGTGCTATACAGGTTCGCTCTGACAATGAGACGGCGGTTGCCTACATCAATCATCAGGGAGGGACTTGAAGCAAGCAATCCCTCAAGGAAGTGTCTCTGATCTTGTCTTGGGCGAAGGTGACTGTCTCGTCTGGGGGAATGGTCCCTCAGCATCAAGATCTTTTACGACCTGTGTCGCCGCTGGGGTCAGCCGGACGTGGACTTGTTTGCGTCCCGTCACAATCACAAGCTTCCAAGATTTGTCTCCCTGTCAAAGGACCCTCTGGCCTTCGCCACGGACGCGCTAGCAATTCCTTTGACATAGTTTTGGCTCCTCTATGTATTTCCTCCCTTTCCTCTGCTGGGTTGGGTGCTGCGCAAGATAGCCCAGGAGGGGGTACCGGCCATTCTGCTGGCCCCCCGCTGGCCGAGGAGGGTATGGTTCACGTACGTCGTACAGATGCAGTAGATCGGTTCGTCCTGCCGATGATCCAGAGCTTCTCACGCAGGGACAGCTGCGCCATCCCAATTTACAAACGCTGGCTTTAACGGCTTGGCTGCTGAAACCTCTTATCTTGATGGGCAAGGGTTTTCCGGCCTCTGTTGTCGATGCTTTGATTCAGGCTTGGAAGAAATCCTCGTCTTTTATCTACTACAGGGTCTGGCATGCTTACATTCCATTCCCAGGATTCTGGAGTTTTTACAGCATGGTGTGGATTCGGGCCTTCATCTTAGTACTCTCAAGAGACAGATTTCGGCTCTGGCAATTTTTTTCAATCACAGGCTTGTTAAGACCTTCTTACAGGGAGTTACTCATGTGCGTCCGCCGCATAAGCCTCTGCTACCGGTTTGGGACTTAAACTTGGTGTTGTCTGCTCTACAGGGTCCTCTTTTGAGCCCTTGTGCAATGCTGCGTTGTCCATAATGACTCTTAAGGTGGCCTTTTTGGTTGCTATTACTTTGCTGCGTCGAGTCTCTGAGCTGGCGGCGCTTTCCATTAAACCTCCTTTTTTGACCGGCATCAGGATAAGGTGGTGTTCCGTCTTAACCCGGAATTTTTGCCCAAGGTTGTATCTGCCTTTCATCTCAATGAGAACATTGTCTTACCTTCCTATTGTCCTGCCCCTGCTAATTCCAAGGAACTGATTCTTCATTCTCTGGATGTGGTCAGGGCGCTCAAGTATTATTTGGTCGCCACTGAGCCCTTTCGGAAGTCTGATTCTCTTTTTGTTCTTCCTTCCAGACCTAGGAAGGGCTTGCCTCCAGCCAAATCTACTATCAGCAAGTGGATTAGACAGGCGGTGGTGCGAGCTTATTCTGCCAAAGGGAAGGAACCTCTCTTCCATGTTACTGCTTACTCTACTAGGGCTATTGGTGCCTCTTGGTCTTTTCAGCACCAGGCTTCTGTTGAACAAGTTTGTAAGGCCGCTACGTGGTCTTCTGTTCATACTTTTTCTAAGTTTTACAAGCTTGATGTTAGGGCCTCAGCTGATGCTGTTTTTGGCCACAAGTTGCTTCAGGCGGTAGTGGTCTGAACTGCTTGCTGTTACCTTTTGGGGATCCCACCCTACTTAAGGACACTGCTATTGGATGTCCCAGAAGTAATGATTGAAATGAAACAGGCCGTGCTGTACACTTGGAAAAATACGATTCTGTGAATAATCACCTGTAGAATTGATTTTACTGTGTACAGCACGGCCCGTTTCATCCCTCCCTTGTTATCGTTGCCCTTGGTTTCCTCTTTATGGTGATTGGTTTAAAAGTTAGCCTTTTTGAGGGTGTGTATTCTTTTATCATGGTTTATCTCCCGGCTTCTTGCATAACTGCTTTTCAACACTGGGGGTCTATGGGTGATTCCTGGCTTTTTATAGGGCCGGGAGGAGCCACAAGTCTTCTGCAGTCAACTGCGCCACCTTGTGGCGGAATACCCAGAAGTAAGGATTGAAATGAAACAGGCCGTGCTGTACACAGTAAAATCAATTCTACAGGTGAGTAATCACAGAATTGTATTTTTCTGAATTTATTTAAACAAAAAAAACAAAAAAATGGTGCAACATGATTAACTATAAAACACGGTACAAATAAATAGATAGCAATACAAATAAAAAAGGGGAAAATACTTAAGTGTCTGTCTGGGCTGCGGTTCGATCAAATCAATTGTCAGTCCTCACACGTCTCCCAAAGACCCACGGTTCCCGGTCTCCTCCTTAGATGTTACAATGGCGCGTGTGTCACTCTTGGTGGTAAGATTCAAGTCTCCCTCAGGCCATCCTCATGCTTACCTTATTCCCTCTAACCAGGGGTCGGCATCTGACCCCTCCTTTTTGGCAGAGCGATTGGAGTCACACACTCTTTGATTGGTGCATCTGGGATTCTCCATCATTGGGTACCTGAAGGTTGGTCCATATGATATCCCCCATCTGTCTTGGGATTCCACAGGGAGGGGGGATGAGGAGAACATTCCATAGAAGGGGGGCAGGATATTGGTCCAGCTCTGCTTTCCATGGTTGGGTGATCGGTTCTGATAACCCTTACTCCATTACTTTGTTTATGTTGGGGAGTTTTATGAGAGGGGAAAGTCATCCCAGCTGACCCTGTGTGCATGCAGGGGGTTATATGGCAGGCAGGCAGGAGGGGGGGAGACAAGAGGTTAGTGGTTTACACCAAGCAGGCAGGTCAGCCAAGGTCCATATAGATCATAATATATATATATATATATATATATATATATATCTTGGGTTTTGGTCCTTTTCCCTGGGGCACTCCAATAGTGAAAGCCCCGTTAGATCCTCCCCCTGTTCGCCGAATCTAACTCACCTTTCAGCTAGCCCTAAGGTGCATGCACAGCGTCTCGTGCTATCAGCACGCTCGTATCCTTTCCTGTTCCTTCAACTAAGCCGATGTCTAAGGGAGCTGATCCAAGCACGTCACATCCCCCGCTACCCTATTAACAGGGAGCGCGCTGGCCATTCACAAATGGTATAGCAAGGAGCGGCTGCTGGACTGGGTGAGAAAGTGAGTATACCGGGGCGACTTGGGTGGTTTCACACAGCGGGGCATCCTGATTCCAAGGCCGTGGGTTTTGGTTCTCTTTATTATACACCATAGGAGGTTAGGCACTATATGTGATTAAAAGCCCCTACCTCATCAGAAACTTCTGTATGAGCTGACCTTTATAGCTGTAGCTCACTAGTATGGGCAGATGGGTGCGCGCACAAAGTTGGGGATACCATACTGTGCACTCTCTGTGACCCCGTGGATTGTGAGTGAGGTAATTCTGCACCAAAAATGTTGTGGGCAGTCTCTGTAAGAGACACTCCAGCCCCGCAAGCGACACAGTCATCCCCCTGTTAGTTCTCTTGTGACATGTTTCTGTTTCTCCCATCTGTTGTTTTTTTTTTCTTTTGCTTCAGTCCTGATCTTGTGTCACCAAGAAGAGGACCTGGCCTCTCTGCAGTCTTTCCTGCCTCCTCTGCAGACCCTGTCACTGTGCGGACCTGTTCATATCAAACTATCTACCCAGGGATCCCTGGAGGATGAAGATCCCATCGGCTGGGCCATGGCAGAAATGCCCGACGGCGGCCATGTTTACATGAACCTGCAGGTGTGTAGCATCTGCCTATAGATGGAGAGCACTGCCGCTAAGTATTATTAACCATCAGGAAGCGAGCTTGTCCACTAAACATGCTGCTCAGTTTCTGACCCTTCCTATGGGCAGAGCGATTGGAGTCACCCACTGTCTGATTGGTGCATCTGGGATTCTCCATCTTTGGTAACCTGAAAGTTCCATATGATATCCCCCACCTGTCCTGGGATTCCAAAGGGAGGAGGGATGGAGGACATTCCATAGAAGGGGGCAGGAGATGGGCCCTGTCTCTGCTTCTATGCTTGAGTGGTTTCTGATAACACTCACTCCATTATGTTGTTTATGCTGGGGAGTTTTATGAGGGGAGAAAGTCTTCCCAGCTGACCCTGTGTGCATGCAGGGGGTTATACGGCAGGCAGGAGGGGGGGGGCATGAGGAGAGGTATAAAGAGCAGAGGGGTCAGCGAGGCTGAAAAACACAAACTATTCTTATATGTCTATGTGGGCTTGTGTGTGTGTATATATATATATATATATACACACTACGATACACACACACTACGATACACACGGCAACATACACACATAGAGAAATAAACTACACCTAGGGTATGTTCTGTCACATTCTCCTTTAAAGTGGACAAAAACCTGGAATTTCCACTATCCAGGGTTTTTGTTCTTGCCCCAGGACCATCCCGATATGGGAGAACCCCCAATTCACCCCAGTGCAGACTTTGTGTACATTGCCAATAGCAACAGATTATAGATAGTTGCACAGAGCACTGCTGCTGGGCATATGTAAGCAGGGGCGGCCTTAACATTTCTGGGGCCCCATGCAAAGTTGTGTCTGGGGGCCCTAATCAAAGGCATTTTTATATAACAAAATACAATAATAAAGAGGAAGAACAAATGATGGAGAGAAGCTGCTTTCTTTCCCATGTAGCCTCAGCACTGACAACGCTCCCTGTTAGAGGGAATTGGGGGGTGCTCGAAGCCACTGGCTTCAGGCACCGTCTTAGATGGCGTGACGTCAGCGGCTCCGAGCGTGCTGATTGGACGAGCGGCAGTGCATGCGCCGTAGGACCGGGAAGAGGTGACTTTCTTCGGGCGATCTGGGGGGTTCCACGCAGCGGAGCACCCCCGATCAGGGTGCCCCGGGGAAAAGGAACAAGACCCAGGATAGTCAAAATCCTGGGTTTTGGTCCACTTTAATGATCAAGGACATGTAGAGATTGTGGATCATGGATCATTTGAATTATCAGTCAAATAATGAGAAATATGATGTGTGTCACTATAATCCAGAATGATATATATATATATATATATATATATATATATATATATATATATATATATATATATATAGTTCATACTGTAAACTTTAAAGGGTGATAACTATAACTTTGTTTTTTTTTTTATACCAGGGACTTGTTGACCCCCAGTCAGAACTTGACAAAATGCAACAGAAACTTGACAAATTAGAGTGTCAGCTTCATGGCAAGAGGTCATGTGACAGTGAGGTATATTGCTCAGTGTTCATTGTAGCCTGACATTCTCTCTCTTGTCTGTGCGTATTCCAGTAACCAATAGCTTTATAGTTTTTGGATCGATTTGTGTTGATCTCATATAACTGCTATTTGATTAATTATTATTAATAACCTAATTAATATGGCCGGTCGTAGTCATAAGCCAGGGGGGATAAGGAGGCCATGTTAGGCACTATAAATAGACTAAAAATCTATCTATTTAAAGGTACAAGACAGAAAAACATTATTTTGAAGTATATGGGAATTTCTCCCGAGATTCTTTGCAGTAGGCGGAGCCATGCAAATACATTCCTTTGCGGCTCAGGGCTATTCCCAAAAGTACATTTAAAGTGGACCAAAACCCAGCTAAGATTCCTGGGCCGATAGATTCCCTCCCCTCAGAGCATCCAAAATTGGAATGCCCCGCTGTGTGAAACCCCCCAGGTCGCCCCGTTTACTTACCTTGCTTGCTTCTGGGGGGGTTTCACACAGCGGGGCACCCTGATCGGGGTGTATATAGTCAAAATCCTGGGTTTTGGTCCACTTTAAGTCCCTGTCCATGCACATATTAAATCTTTAATGGGTGTGTGCTGCATTGTGATGGTCTCCGAAGAGAATCCAGATTGCTGGAGCCCCCCTCCGCACATGGACCCCTGCAATCCTTAAACCGGACCAAGACCTGTTATTACATTAACGGGTGTTGGTCCCTCTCTTTGCTGCTGGGAAGAAGCTCGGGGGACATCCAGAACGCTGGAGCCCCCTCGCACCTAACTGCACAGAACACTAAAAACTCACCTTCCTTATGAGCCAGTGCTGGGAAAGGAGTCCCGCTATTGGCTGCCGGGCAGTCATGGGTCCTGCCGGCGGCTGGCACAGAGGACGCGACTACAGCTCACGTGACCGCCCGGCGGCCAATCGCGGGACTCCTTTCCAAGCGCTGGCTCATAAGGAAGGTGAGTTTTTTTTTAGTGTCCTGCGCAGTTAGGTGCGAGGGGGCTCCAGCGTTCTGGATGCCCCCCGAGCTTCTTCCCAGCAGCAAAGAGCCGGGCCAACACCCGGGGTGGGGGAAACATATAAGATAGGCTCTTATTCGGAGGGAAGGGCCGCTTTAATACAAGAGTGCATTGGCAGTGAGGGCCCTGCCCCTGTGAGTTTGAAACTTAAAGCTAGATGTGATTTGTTTCCAGCAAATGTTTTTCTTTCCAGGAGGACTCGTTACAGCAGAAAATCTTCAGGCTTCATTGTACAATAAGGACTTTGCAGCGGATGCTACAAACCTAAATGAAGTATTGAACAAACTTCATTTATGCAGCAAATCCTCAGCAGCAGAGACAAAGAACAGAAGAATTCCCAGAGACATGGAAATTAGCCAGAGACATGGATCCTCTACTGAAATGGGATCTGGAGGCCTGCGACTGGCAATATAGCCAGTCCTCTGTATTCACGGTGAATTTTATAGTATAGAATAACCCCCCGCTAAAACAGAGGTCCGGGGGGGGGGGGGGGGGGGGGGGGTGCACATAATGCAGGCTCCTTACCTCATCTGAGATCCAGCGCTGGTCCCTCTGCAGGTCAGGTCCTGGATGCCGCCAACTTGGGGGTAATGCACAGAGCAGCATTTCCTCCCTGGGCACTGTTCCGCCTGCACTGGGTCTGGCCCCGCCTGCTGCACTGGGCGTGGCTTTGCCTGGCCGCCCATTCACTTTAATAGGCGTACGGGAGCTGGCAGAGTGCAGGGAAGGCCTCACTATGAGGGCACTGCCTGTGCCGGGGGATGAATGGCGCTGGATCCCGCATGAGGTAAGGTTCAGTTGTTTTTCAAACCCTCCTCCAGGCATTCACAAGTAACTGATACCGTGAATACCGGACGGCTGCCCCTTCTCGTTACTCACTGGACCCTCGTGACATTAATCTGGTTTTCTCTATGAAAATTCCAACTCTAATATCTCTTGTTGGATGTTTTTTTTTGTAACTAAGGTGCTGATTGCCTAGATTGTGTATATACCACTAGTCGTATATTAGCATTATGCCTACTGTGTATATTCTAAAAAAAAGTGTTTTTTCTATGAATAAAATAATTTTTTATAAAAATACATGGAAAGATACAAGATGACAATGGCATAATTATTTAGGAGGCTTTTCGTTTTGTGATTGGGTGTTAAATTTATGGTTAAAGCAGACCCCATTTTTCGGTTAACGGGTGTTGGTCCGGGTCCCAGCTCAGTTGAACAGCCTGGGGGGAGCTTCTATCCATAATGCTGGAGTCCCCCAACCCCCCCCCCCCCTTCCCACACATCACCGCCCAGAACAGCTGTAGAAGCTGAGGACACAACGCCGACGGCCAATCACGGGGCTCCATTCCTGTCTGAGGATCCAGGAAGAGGTAAGAATATCGGGCATTCTGCAGAGGGGGAGCTCCAGCATTCTGGATGTCCCCCCCCCATACCCTGTTTAATTGTGCCAGGGCCCGGACCAACATCCGTGTGTTGGTAAGGACCAAAACCCACGTCTATAAGATTCCAGGGCTGCCTGAATCTGTATGCCCCACTGTTTGAAACCCCGAACTTCTACCAGATCCAATGGCACATGTGTGAGCCGCAGCTGCCTTCAGCTATACCTTTAGCAGGGCATGCATCCGTGCCAGACATGCACCCTGTTTGAGGGTAGGGGGGATGCGTCTCCTGGCTAGACTCAACCCTTAGCCTAGTCTTAGCCGATATTGACTATTGCAGCTGAGTGCACTCATTGGAGGAGAGCCCATGCATGCGGCTAAGCGTGGGGAAAGGTACGTTTTACTGGGTATCAGGGAGGGTTTCACACAGTGGGTCCTGGACACCACCTTCTTGGGGGTAATGCACAGAGCAGTATTTCCTGCACTTGGCACTGTCCTATCTGAACTGGGTCTGGCCCTGCCTGCACTGGGTGTGGCTCCACCTACCTGCCCATTCACTTTAATGGGCGTATGGGAGCGCGCAGAGTGCAGGGAAGGCCTCACTGTGAGGGCACAGCCTGTGCCGGGGGATGAATGGCGCCAGATCCCTTTGAGGTAAGGTTTTGTTGTTTTTCAAACCCCTCTCCAGGGATTCGCAAGTAACCAAAACCGCTAATACCAGACTTGTGAATGCGACGGGAGCGTGCAGAGTGCAGGGAATGCCGCACTGTGAGGGCACAGCCCATGCCGGCGGATAAATGGCACTGGATCTGGGTGAAGCAGAGACCCGGCGGGAGGGATTGCGGCCACAGGTGAGTAAATGTAATTTTTTTGTTGTTACAGTGGGGCTTTTGTTGTTTCAGTTGGTGGTGCTTCCTTGCTGCAGCCGAAGCCCGGCGGCCAGTCACGAGGCTGCATTCCCAGTCAAGGATCCAAGAAGAGGTAAGAATATCGGGCATTCTGTGGGTGTAATTTGCAGGGGTTGGGGGGACTCCAGCATTCTGGATGCCCACTTGAGCCAGTCTGATTGCGCCCGGACCAACACCCGTTAGCCCAAAACGGATGTTGGTCCGGACCAAAACCCACTTCTATAAGATTCCAGGGTCACCCGATTCCCGTGGGGGGCCGAATCTGTATACCCCTGAGTACCATAAAAAAAACTAATTCCACAATCCAGTGGCACATGTGTGAGCCGCGGCTGCCGCCAGCTATACCTTTATCAGGGCACGCATCCTCTCCAGACACGCACCCTGTTTGAGGGTACTGGGGATGCGGCCCCAGCTCGTTTTTCTCCAGCTAGACTCGACCCTGGGAAAGGTACGTTTTACTGGGTGTCCTGGGGGGTTTCACACAGCGGGACATCACAAATTGGGGTGCCCCAGGGGTCATAGACCAAAACCTGTTCTTTAAAGAAGAACATGGGACCGAAAATAAAAAGAGGCTGATTACCCCCCCCCCATCGGCCCCTAATTACTTGCTGCTTCAGGGCGCAATCGCTGCCCCCCGCGCTGGCATAGCCATCTGAAGAGCATGGCTAAATTCGTGCTGTCACTAACAAAGTCCCGCAGCGATCAGTGAAGTCTTGCAGGATTTTGGGCACCCCGTTGCATCCCATGTATGGGCACTGCACAGACGCGAGATCGAGGGTCGCGCACAGTGCCTTATGGGATGCAAGATGGCGCCGCCCGTCGGAAGGTCGCCCGGAATCTCCGAGGGACCTAGAAGATGGATCCTTTGTCGAGGTGAGTAAAGCATGCCCTGAAGTAAAACCGGGGGGGGGGAGCAGGGGGAGGTCTTTTTAACCTCCCCTGATGTTCCTCTTTAAAGCAGCAGTATGGCCACCTGTCTGCCATAGGGATAAGCCCCATTAGATTTTACATGAAAGTCCCTGTCCTGGCACACACTAATATCCTCCCACCTTTTCCCCTTGGGAACACTGTAAATTGATCCATTCTAAAGCATCTCTAAATCAAATTATCTTTCTTGGCTACAAGTTCAGGGTTGTGGCTGACCTGGGAAGAGCATATCATGGCACAGCTTTATTAGTTTAGAGAATTGTGGTCAGATTTCAGCAGTTACACATGCGGCATAGGAAGTAAGGTATGTATTAGGGGTGTGAAAAGGCAAGAATCTGGAGATACGATACGTATCGCGACACACGTATGATGATATGATATATTCCAATTCTGTCTCAAAGACAATATATTGCAATTTTTAAAAATTTTATTTTAATTTAAATAAAAAATGACATAGGGTCCCCCCTTCCCGGGAGTGGGACCACATTTTTGGGGGAATTTTAAGGGTTAAAAGCCCTTAAAAATCCAAATGAAAATATAGAATGAGATCCCCCTGATGAGCTGCTCCGATTGTCAGCTCCTATGTCCCTCACCGATCCGATGACAAACGCAGTAATCACCGGCCAGAGGAGGGGGGAGGCAGGAGATCAGGCGATAGTCTGCCTCTCTCCTCCTCTGACCAGCGATCACCGCATCTGACAGCTGAGCCGGAATGACACCCGTGTGGGTGACGTCATCTGCCCTGCCCCCAAAGGGATGGGGCTACTCGTGAAGATGGCAGCTCCTGTCGGGAAGGTAGGGGTTCTCTCCTGAGGACTGAAGAGCCACGGGGAGGGGGGAATCGGAGCTCCCCCCCAAGATGAAGAGGAGAGCTGGCTGGATCGAATGAGGGGTCAGGTGAGTGTTTTTTTTTACTTTTCTTTTACTGTAGCCCCCCTACAGTAGGGGGGGGAGAGTCAATATCCTAGACAGGCAAAAACGATTATAGTATAGTCGAATGATATATCGCGATGTTTGACAGAATCTGACACCCCTAGTAATTATGCTTTGGGTGTCCCTTAGGCAGGTTTAAGACAATAATCTACATTCCCTGTGGCACACAATTCGCACCTTTTATTGCACATTTAGAAATTCACGCTTCACATTTGATTTAAAAGAAATACAAAATTCTGAAAAGCTCAGCAATGTCCTGAACCAGAGCTTATCCTGAGCACGAGGGAGGACACCGAGATTTAACACATTGCCCAATGGCCGCAAACTCATCAGTGGGGCAGTTAGGAGAAATCAGTACAAAAATAAATTATTTACACATTATTCTTTTTGGACTTTGTTTTATAACGTTTTGTATCCCCGGCACGCTCACGCTTGTGATGTTTCTGCAAAGAAAAGAAAAAAAAATGGTAAAATGTCTTATTTTTAACTTTGTGTTAAAGCAGACCAACACTTGTGTGGGTGGCACCGCCGCAATAAGACAGGGTGGGGGGGGCATATAGAATTCTGGAGTCCCCAGAAAGCCCAATATTCTTACCTTAGCCTTGATCCTCTCCTGAGAACACAGCGCCACGATTGGCCAATAGTGCTCACATGGGCAGGGCTTCCTGGCATCGGAACAATGGACATGCCTGCAACCCATGTGAGCTCCTGGCAGCCAATTGCGGCGCGGTATTCCTGGTGGAGGATCAAGGCTAAAGTAAGAATATCGGGCGTCAGGAATCGGATACGGGCGCCACCATCTTGACACCAAAGCGTCACACATACTGAGGAAAGGAGAGCAGGATAAAGTGCAGGGGGCGGGACAGAGCAGATCTGGGGTCAGGGAAAAGACAACAATCCCAGAATGCCGAGCGACACAGTCAGAAGACACTTCATGTTTGCAGGCAGCCTGATGCCATCTTGGATGTTTAAAGGCTCATAACATGCAGTAGATGCAGGTAGGATGATTTTTAATGTGGGCAATCTGTATGTACAGGGTGTGGGAAACATATAACATATGCTCTTATTCAGGGTGAAGGTCCGGTTTAAGAGTCAAGTCGCACAAAATTACTCGAGTCCCAGGACCGTCACTGGGGGAACAGTAGCAGGTAGCAGGGCTAAGGTAAGAATATCAGGCGTTATGGGCGGGGGGGGGGGGGGCTCCAGCATTCTGGATGCACCCCCCCAGCCTGTTTTAACATATGCCAATTGCCTATGTGGTTGTCCTTTTCACAGCAAAAATGGAAACTGAATCGACAAACATTTTGTAACACTTCACCAACTCCTCCCTTCCCCTCTGCTAAGCCTCATCCAATGAGGGCCGTCTGCCATAATTATGTGATTGTCCACTACTCTGTCCCTTGCCGATCCAGTGTCAGATGCGGTGATCACCGGCCAGAGGAGGTGGGGAGGCAGGAGATCAGAGGATCACCTGCCTCTCTCCTCCTCTGCCCAGCGATCATTGCATCTGACAGCTGAGCCAGAATGACGCCCACGGGAGTGACGTTTGGGGGCGGGGCTACTCGTGAAGATGGTGGCGCCCACTGGAAAAAGCAGGGGGAGAGAGCCTGTCGGGTTCTCTCATGAAGACTGAAGAGCCCAGGGGGATCGGAGGCCCCCTGGGAAGAGCCAGATCGAAGAGGGGGTCAGGTGAGGTTTTTTTTTTACTTTTACTTTGGTGGGAAGGGGAGAGTCAGAATCGATTCTAGTATAGTCTAATGAAATATTGCAATATTCTTACAGAATCGTCACCCCTAGTAAGTATGTTTTGGGTGTTAAGAAAAGAGTTTACATCCTTGTAGCCTGTCTTAACACATGCCAGTTGCCTATGTGGTTGTAAAAAATGTAAACTGAATCGCCAAACCTTTTGTAACACTCCACCCACTCCTCCCCCCCCCCCCCCCGCTAAGCCTCATCCAGTGAGGGCCGTCTGCCATGATTATGCTCTTATTGGGGTTGATTTAGAGCCAGGTGAGAATTCTCTCTCCTTTTTTTTTGGAGAGAACACTGCCATTCTCTTTAATTGTCTACCGGTTCTAAATTGTCACCTGGCTCTGAATCAGCCCCAAGGTAGACAATTAAAGTGAATGGCAATTTCTCTCCTAAAAAAAGGAGCCAGAATTCTCACCTGGTTTTGAATCCACCCCATTTTTTCATTTGGGAGCTGCTGCATCCCCGGTCTGTACTCACTCCCACCTCAGCTATTCAGATAGGCTGAGGCGAAGCGCGCGCACCGCTGGGGATATGGTAGCTTGCTCTTCTCATTGAAGTCCGTGAAAGCTGTTTGCCGAATGGCATAGTCATAGTCCAAGTGCCCTTGGATAAGTTGAGGTTAGGTAAGTGATCACAGGCTTTCTCCGTGGTCTCAAACAGTGGGGCATCCCATGGGAACGAAACGAAACCCAAGAAGATCAAATTCCCGGGTTTTGTTCTGCTTTCACATAGCACAAATCTTGGACTTCCTGTGCTTTGCAGTTTTGCCTGGCAACTCAGTATGGTACAAAGGGCATAAAAAGATGATTTCCATGGTTCCCCCTCTTAGAATGTTGTGTTTTTATATTCAGCCAGTAAGCACCATTTTTTATCGTTTTAAAGAATGGTCTCTACACTCAACATCGGTGAAATCACTCACACACCGCAATCAGCTGTGTTTATATTGTCACACAACCAGGAGCAGCCTTATATCAACAGTCCCATGTCTGTTTACAATGTTATACAGCATAGAGCTTACTCAGGTCCTGCTTTTTACATTGTACAGCACAAATTATAGAACTGTCACTCCAAGTTTATTATGGTATTACGGGCAGCACAGCGTTGTATCTAATGTTCAGTCTTCACTCTTCTTTTGAAATAAATGGAGCAGCCATGGCAAGTCATTGTGATGCAAGGAGGTAGCCATAAGTGGTCTTATGTTTCAAACTACTGGACTAGGATAGATCAGCTGTGCGGCGCTAATGGTGAGTATGTTTGTTGTGCCCGGACAGTTCCTTTGAGTATAGAGATACTATTGTGGCTGATTTGCCACAATTTGGCTTAGACCGAATCAAACTAAATTGGTAACATTTGTATTGAATTACACTTTAATCAGAACGACAACACCAGTGTATAAGCATTTCTCTCCCCTATATACTGAACCTACTCTATTAAAAGGAATTAAAGCTTACCTTCTTATTAATTTACATATGGCACATATCCCGAGAAGGATTTATCTTCCAGATTGGTGAATTTGCTGTAAAGAACCTAAAAAGAGTGCAACAGAATGTTAAAAAAGTCCATGTTCTGCAGTTTTATACTGCCTCTCCCTAGAGTTCCCCCATATAGATTATATTTATTTTTCATATAGAGGTTGTGCACTATCCATTGACATAATTGATGTCAACCATTTTTTGGGAAAATTATATAAAATATAATGGTTAACTTATTTTGTCCTAATGAGTGTTGGGGGTTAAATCTTTGGAGGACCACCATTAAACTATATTAAAAAAAGGCAAATAACAAATAAAGGGGGTGATAAAGCTGTAGACAGACGAGCTATGTGTTTCATTTGGTGGAGATGACTTAAAATATAAAGTGTTTTTTTAAGTTGTAAAGAACAAAAGGAAATGAAAGAGTTCCAAATAAATGCTCCCCAGAAGGCCACTTACCTCCACTGATGGATCCCTGGTTTTGTGACTGGGAGATTTGGGAAAAGCTTCCACCTTGGTTTTGTGACTGGGAAATCTGGGAGAAGCCTCCGCCTGTTCCTCCACCACTTATTGATCCTCCTCCACCTGGTCGAAAGGATCCTTGGTTTTGGGATTGGGAGATCTGTCCAAAGCCTCCTCCAGTGCTGCCACTACCACCTCCGTGGTTTTGGGAGATCTGTTGAAAGCCACTTCCTCCTGTACCGCCAGTTCCTCCTCCAGATACCTGACCACCTCCTCCTCCTCCAGATACCTGACCACCTCCTCCTCCTCCAGATACCTGACCACCTCCTCCAGATACTTGACCAGCTGTAAGTAGAATTATAAGATATATTTAGAAACACATTTAGTCAACTTCTGGACTGGTTTCAATGATGAACAACAGGTCTGTTGAGGGTACCAGAACAGTGTGTGTTGGGGGGGGGGCACTGGATTTGCCATATGTTAGGATTTGTTTTAGTATAAATATTTGTCTTTGCCACACTCATAATAGTGAGTTTTGTTTTCACTGTTGCAACAAGCAGCAGGAAGCAAGGACGAATTCCCTCAAAGGGTTAGCAACAGCTAACTAAACACGTTTTGTATTATTCTGTCTAAACCTAAACTGACTACTTGGGCAGTTTTCAGGCTTCTGAAAACTTCAGGCTCCATTACTCACCCGACATCCTCTGCAGCACCCTTGTGACTTGCCAGACCCCAATGGTTTTGTCCAACCGGACTGCGTCTTTTTTGTCTTATTTTCTATGTGTATCCAAAAGTAAATAATTGTTCAGTTGTCAGTTCTACCTCTATTGTGTAATAGATATACATAGAAAATTAAGCAAAATTTAGCTCTGTTGGGGTCACAAATGGCATAAAGAACAATAAAGCAAACATTTCAGCAATTCCCTAATCAATGGTGAAGGCTTAGAGTTATACTTATCCAGTCCAGAGGGGACATGGAAAAGGTTGCCATGTGTCCATTGTTGTACGGAGTGTGGGGAAAAGCTATGTCTCCAC
Organism: Gastrophryne carolinensis; assembly: GCA_027917425.1. NCBI lineage: Eukaryota > Metazoa > Chordata > Amphibia > Anura > Microhylidae > Gastrophryne > Gastrophryne carolinensis. Next base: position 39,341,200 of record CM051235.1, on the reverse strand, counting down.
GACAGAGCTCTCATGTGCATAGGATGATGTAGATTAGAGTCCGCAGACCCTCATTACACATTTTTTAGGGAGGGGTTAGGTCCTCTTTAACATTATCACCGCTGCAGCAGTACTAAGAACTTAAAGTGGGTCAAAACTCACGCAGCCAGGCCGTGGAATCTAAAAGATTCCAGGGCTGGCCGCTAGCCTACCCCCGAAACATTCTACAACAGATGCCTGCTGTGTGAAACCCCCCGGGGAGCCAGTGATCTTACCCGATCCCAGCGGGTCCCGCAACACAATCTCCGCTGGTGCTGCAACCCCAGCCTCCTGAACAGTGTGCCGGGGATGAGGCCAGCCGATTGCATCTCGTCAAAGGGGCAATTTTGAGAGAGCCAACCAGGTCTCTCAAAATTGCCAGGGGGCATGGCTTTGGCAGTGGAAAAATCCAGCCTTCTCGGCGGCAGGGGGGGGCACACATTGAGTGGTGGACCCGAATATGGGTTTTCACCTGCTTTAAAGGCCCCACGGCCACCACTAAAGGTCTATTAAAATATAAGTACGTACATTTCATACATACACGGAGCTCTTTAAGGCAGGTATGTTCAATATTTTGGTTATAGTGAAGAAACATTTGCAACGGGGCAGCTCAGGATGGCAATCCGGAATTTTACTTAGTAGGGTATGTTTGGGTTCACTACAGAAGGTTATGATCCAGAGATCCCTCTAAACCAAGGAATGCTGGGTAGTAGGGCCAGTCAAGCTACACAAGGTAAAGTTAAGGGTAGAGGGATGGAAAATAATCACATAAACCAGGAGCTACCTACCCAGGCAGCAATACTACAGAGCAGGATGGAGTTGGGGGGGGGGGTACAAAACATAAGTGAGGAGGCAACAGTTCCAATGCACCACTTTGATGTTTTCCTGGTCTGGGAAAATTGGTAGAAGGCAGTTGGGGTACACAACAAATGTTAGGGTTGGTGGGACTGATCCTCCTGAACATGGAGCTTTCCAAGCATCCATTCCAAGTCTTCAGGAGACCTAGTCTTGAGTAACTGGCCAGTATGATCAATCAGTGACATGATTTAGATAAGATTACTGATTAGTCTCCCTTGACTTTGTACAATTGAGCTCTCTGATGGCTATCAAAAATCAAACTGTTACTTACATCCACCTGTGGTTTTGCACCCTCGAGACACTGGAACATCATTCGGGTTTATTCCTCCTAGAAAAACAATAGCAGATATGTTCTCTTGATAAATTATATAAATTAACTTGTGAATTATTGACTGTATTCTTGCATCTATGATGTTAATGTTTCTCAGTGAGGACAGGTTCATATTGTACACAAAAATGAACCCGCTAAGCAGTGGCCGAAATGCTGGCCATGCTGGAGAGTAAAAAACAATATTAATCAATATGTTGTTAAAAATGATCCCTTTTAAAGTTATATGAATTTGGAATCTCAACAATTTCTGCTAATGAGATGGTGGTACTGGAAGGGGTGGGGGTCAGTCTCGAGAAATAGAACAGATACTGATCAGTGGTGGGTTGCAGTAAATAAGGAAGACTCCCTACAAGTTTGGGAACAGGAGAAAGGTCACAGGGATGCCATTGGGGCCAGAAGCTGCCCATTTTGAATAACCAGGTGCCATGCAGGAGCCCAGCTTGTCCTGCCCTAAACAATACTATATTGTCATAAATAAGTTGTGTGGCATTCTATGTCACTTCCCAAACTTCAAACACAGAGGAACATTAACTTCCTGTTAATGATGACCAAACAGGAAGTGGATATATTCTAAATATATCTATGTGTAATAAAAAAAAAATAACTGATCTTGCTGTGAAAGGTTTGGCTAGAGAGGTTCGATTGAGTGGCTAAATATCTGTATAAAACCCAGTTGAATTCAAAATATATCTTAAATATTAAAATATACATTAAAACTAATGGTAGGAATTGTCAGTATACTTTACCTGGTAAAAGTTGTACTTTTACTGGTCCACTACTCTGGGAACTTCCACTTGATCCTCCTCCACTACTAATCTGCTGTCCAAAACCTCCTCCGGCTCCACCACCTCCTGCGGATCCTTGATGTGAGCCTCCGCTTCCTCCTGCGGATCCTTGATATGAACCTCCGCTTCCAAATGCGGATCCTTGATTTGAACCTCCGCTTCCGATTGCGGATCCTTGATATGAACCTCCGCTTCCGATTGCGGATCCTTGATATGAACCTCCGCTTCCGATTGCGGATCCTTGATATGAACCTCCGCTTCCGATTGCGGATCCTTGATATGAACTTCCGCCTGAAGATCCATGCGAGCCCCCAGATGAAAATGAACTGCTTTGGCCGAATGAGCTTGCACCTGCTCCTCCACTAGCACCTCCTCCTGATGCAGGGAATTTATTTTGCAGGAATGAGCCACCACCTTGGCCTGAACTTTGAAAGGATCCACTACCAGATGATGAATGACCATAGGATACCCCACTTATTACACCAGAGACTACTCTTGGTGGAGGGTTAACATTTCCTGAGACAACTACAGAACTCTGATGGGAGCTTCCTCCAGATGCAGAATATATACTTTGGCCAGAGGAGCTTCCAGTTCCTCCTCCAGACGACATGCTGCTTTGTCCATATGAACTCCCTGATCCTCCTCCAGAAGACATGCTGCTTTGTCCATAGGAGCTCCCACCTCCTCCTCCAGAAGACATTTGGCTTTGGCCGAAGGAGCTCCCCCCAGCTCCACCTCCACCTCCACCTCCTGATGATATGCTGCCCTGGCCGAATGAGCTGCTTCCGCCACTTGAAAGGCTTCCACTTTGCATCAGTTGGGAGGTGGACTGTTGACTGCTGCCTCCACTGATACTGCTTGAGTGATCTTTAAAAGGGAATAAAAAATAATATGATAGAGATACACACAGTCAGTATAAAATGTACATGCATATAATATAATTCAACATTCTGTATTTGCAGTTAGTCTTGTAAAGAAAATAACAGATGTTATTGGAGTTTAAAGTTAAATCTGGGACATACTTTTTAGAATGACCTCTTGAAGGGATAGGACTACGGTAAGGTTCACTATGTATCCTCTTCTGTGGGTGGAGAGGCTAACCCCCACTTTCTGCTTGCAGTAACTCGAAAAGGAAGTTCAATTCAACCAAAACTCATGGCTCTCACTGGTCCAGCAGGGATCTCTCCACCTCTTCTACAGTATGCTGTGACAACATTTTTGGTTCTTCTAACTTAGGTATATTTGCAAAATACTTGTCCCTTGGGGTAGGTGAATAGAAATGTGTATCACTAGCACATGAACCCCCATTGCATACTGGTTAAAGTAGAACTTAATTAAACTTTAAGACTTTAGAGCCACTTAACCCCCCAAGATACCTGAATTGAAATGCCCCTCTGAGACAGGCTTTAATCCTTTAACTTAGGGACCACAGTCTGCTTATCTCATTTTCTGCATGTAAACAATCCAATCCGGGCCACAGGCAGGTATGCACATACACTATACGATTCTAGGGATGCTAGATTCCCTCCTCCGGGGCATCCAGAATCGGAACGCCATGCTGTGTGAAACCCCCCGGATCACATTCTCGCTATCTCTGTAGCAGGGCATGCACCAGGCATTTGTGAATGGCTGTTGCGGGCAAGTTCCCTGTTAGAGGGTAGCAGGAGATGCGGGTGCCAGCACACTCCGTTGCGTTCACCTTAGACAAAGGGACAGGAGCGGATCTGAATACGCTGATTGGACGAGAGGCCGCACATGTGCCGTAGGACCTGGGAAAGGTGGGTTAGATTGGGCAACCTGGGGGGGTTCACGCAGCGGGGCATGCCTGAGCAGGGTGCCCCATGGGCAAGGACCAAGACTCAGGATAGTCATAATCCTGGGTTTTGGTCCACTTTGGTGCAGAGACTTAATACATGTAGAAAAAACTTAGAGGAGACTCAAGAATTGTCTTTTGGGTCTACACTGATTAAAATGAGTGCGTGGCTGGCTTTTTCCAAGAGGGTAATAGAATGCAAGAGGAGTGTTTATGGAACCCATACTACCCCTCTCCAAACAAGACTAGAAAACACTGGTGGAATTACCATTAAAATCAAAGAGATGCAGTAAATTTAGGTCTAGAGTTTTCAATGTTTGATGCTCAGTAGTTGAACCAAACCTATAAAACTTGATCACACTCTGAGGTACACACCTAGTGATTTGTACTTTTTTATGGGAACAGCTAAAGGTTCCTTAGCTTGTTACTCATTTTTTTCACAAACCCTACACACTTCATTGATCAGAGGCACCACAATGACACAATCCCAGAACCGTGATGGGGAATACCTATTTCAATATATCAGTTGGAAAAGGTAAAAAAAAATACAGCTGATAATTGGGAGTGCTATCAAAGGTCAAGACCTTCTCCCTAAGGTCTCTTAATCAAATCCTATAAATACAATATGGAAGGATGGAAGTGTCATACCAATGATAAACCACTGTTCGATTCAGAGGAAACTATGTATTAAATTAGTCAAGGACAAGTAATATATCTATAACATATTAGCTATAACACTATAAAAAGGATATCAAGTTTTAGGTATACTTGAAACTAAAATAGGTGGTAAACAAATTCAATGAGCTGTAAGGCAAATCTGTATAAACTGTACAGTAAAGAGTTAAGGAACGGTATTGATTTGAAATAGTCTATATACCTGTAACATGGTCAGACTCCAAAAGGAAACATCAACCTCATGTGCAATGATTAATAAAGGTACCATATGACACTCATAATGGCCAGTCATGTATAGGCCAGTAATACAGTCAAAAGTATAGCCAGGCCTTGTTTGGTGTTCATTACTTGTAGCTATGCATTTATCTGCAACTGTAACTAAACTTTTGACTGCATTACGGCCCTATACGTGACTGGCTGTCATGAGTGTCATAGGACCTCATTATTGATCATTGCAGATGAGAATGATGTTTCCTTTTGGAGTCTGACCATGTTACATGTAAATAGACTATTTGAAATCAATACTGTAGTTCTTTAACTCTTGATATCCATTTTATAGTATTATAGCTAATAGATAATTTACTTGTCCTTGACTAATTTACTACATAACTTCTTCTGTTTGTTTCCTTTGGGCTGGATCGACTTCTTGGAGTCATACTAGCAACAATTGTCATAAATTACCTGTATTGTTGCTACGTGCATCATCATTTGTTCCGGTGGATGTGATCCAATCAAGGTGAGGGCCGCGACGTCCCAGCAACACCCATATCAAAGAGATCCACTGGGAGATCTCCCTCTATTACTCTTGTCGAAAACCATGTGGTATCTCTAAATGTTTGGTATAATTTATATTTGATTTTTACATGTAATGTATCAATAAAGCTTTCCCACATTCTAAAGAAATTGGGTGTCTTTTTTTCCTTATCCAATATTACATCAGCCCAGTCAAACTTAAAAAACCTATTGTAATGTTTCCATAAGGTGTCTGAAGGAAGGAGGATTAGTATGAATACAATTTTGGGGAAATCCTTTTTTTTTGGGACTGCTGATACAATCAGTATTAGCCTTTTAGTACCACCATCCACTCTCAGGGTGGCTGAATCTATTGAGCCAAATATTGCCCATCTTGGTGTTAGAGGTACACTTTAAAATTCTTAATACACTTGCATTAAGCATCTAAACATTTTGGTAGTGATGTGCATCCTTCCAGGTTGAATTTATGAAATACCTATTTTGGACATAGGACTTGAATGATTAGATATCCCATTGTTATTTAGGCGTCAACATCGTGATTCAAAAATAAAGAAACCGAAAAGCTAAAATGAATATTAATACATATGATAAAAGATGATCTTACCACTAGAGAAACCAGAGATTTGGATATATCCTGGAGATCCATCACATACTGGAAATTTATTAAGGGGATCTGAAAAATGTGTAAAATAAGATGCATAAGTATAGTACCAACACTAGAATATGCTCAGGGTGTAACTTGAGGGGTGCAGGGGAATGCGACCGCACTGGGGCCCAGAAGGTCAGGAGGCATCATTGTTGCTCCTCCACCTTATTTATTATATTTGTGCTCACTTGTCATCATTTAGAAAAAGGAAGCACCATTTGTCATTTCAGTCTTGAGTTGTAGTCCCCATTTCTCCCTTGTGTACAATGGACCTTCTAGGCAACTAAACATAGGAGCCACCTTCCATTACAGATCTGAACTGTTCATGATTTTTTACATCCGCAGGGCGATTATACCTGGAACCTTCTGGAAACTCAGAAGGTCCATTGTCTCTCATAAAGTTAGTCCAGCACCTGGCATCCTGGAATAAGATCTAACACTCCTGGTAATCAGAACTTAGCCAACCTGGTTTGTCCATCTCTACAGACAGGGTGGGGACCCTTAGGTAGAATGCCCTTCTAGGTTAGCAGACCTATGATCCTACAGACAGACTTTTGGCCTGACACATCTTTCCAGACAGATCTCAACTGATGCTGAATCTTTTACTCCAACCAGACCAGATTATCCACATGTTGGCCTAAGATGGAACCTTTAGGAAATCCAGACATGGTTCCCGTGTCCATGACAAATGTTCTATTGCTAAAATGTCAATTAAATTACAGGCTGACGAAGCATCTTTGTTAGACAGGTATGGGCGGATAGGCTCCTAATTGCCTGCCCAAAGCTTATATTCTATTTATACAAACCTCAATCATTGAGGCTTTCATCTCTTTTTGTTTTTAAATTGTGTGCGAAATAATTGGTGGTAAAGTTCTAGGTGGTTGGGGCACACCCTCGCCAAAAGAGGAAACGCCAGCATATGTGTGACTCACAATTTTGGGAGATGGTAAAGTATTAGCATAAATAATAGAGGCAGGGAAGATGATAATCAACAAAAGGCTGGGAACGAGAACCAGGATAAGTAATTACACCCCAGGAAGCCTTTAGTATCATGGCAATCAGCTTCTTGACATTTCTGTAACCTCAAACCCCAGAAAAAATATTTTCCTACTTTTTGCAGGTACTCTGGGCTGGTTTATAGGCCCCAAGTAATATTTTCTTTCAGTTGTTCGGTGGTGTTAACCCATTTAAAAAAGATATGCTATAGATTCTCGAAGCATGATTGCCATGTTAACTCACCTAGCTACTGCTTAAACAATCATCTTTAAAATATCAAAATAGGAACAAAATATAATACTTCATATCAAAACCTCTTTCCAGCAGAGGTTCATTTCAGATTCTTGACATACCTGATTCACCGGTGACCTGGTAGCTTGGATGTCTGCATTTTGGCTGTGACGCTGGAGCTCCCTCTGTAGAAATTTTTCAAGAAATTAGTATCATTGCATGAAAACCTACCAGAATAATATTCACTTGCCTTGTAGAAGCCAGGTTGAAACAACTAGATCAGGTTTGAAGATGTCATACCGCCTACAAACATGGCCTCCTTAGTGAAGGCTTTTGCTCATTACTAACACATTACTAATACATCTCTGGATGTTTTATAGAACCCCACCCCCCAAAAAAAATTAGCATCGATATTACGACCAAAATAAAACTATTTGAAGAGCATTTTATACTGGTATTGTGACATCAACCAGAACCACAGAGCTGCAAGAAATCCCTAGTTCTGACCACTTTTCCTATTTATAGCTACTTAAAGGCCCACTATTGCAAAATTGTGTAATATTAAAAATCCATATAAACACGTCGGCTAATGAGAGGAGGGATCACTTATACACCCAAAATGAATAAAACTCACATCAAGCTTGTGGTTTATTCTCTCATGGTAGAAATGAAATCCAGGTGTGACAGGTTTAGTCTATAAGGGGTGACAGAGCTTGTGACCCCGGAAGCCATTTTCCATCCATTAAAAGAAAGAAAAACAAGCATAGCTGGAAATTTCTTGATGCTGGGTGGATAAGTAACCATCCAGCAAACTTATATGGGTTTTTATCATTGGACCTTTTTTTGCCATAGTGCTCCTTTAAGTCCAGAACAGTCCAGTGAGCCGTGTAACTGCTAGTCCAGTAAGTAAAGAAACTGCTAAAGTCTGTTAGTAAAGTCCAGGAAGCCAAGTCCTGTAAACTAAAGTCGACCAACAACCTGCCCTGTTCCAAAGGGGAAAAAGAAACCTTGGGGCTTCCTGATTCAGGAAACTAATGTAAGGCAAGTTCTATGATTGGCAGTGAGATACTTCTTGGGGTCTATGTGCAGCAAGTCCTGTTTTATCTCAGCACCATGGACAGAGCAGAGGAGGATCCTGGATGCTCGGGGCTATCTCTGCACTAGCCAAGGAGCAATGTCTCTTTTGTTCTTCCTGTCCTATCATCCCGGAAAAACTACTATCCTATCTCTTACTCTTATCTCGTACTTTCTAGCGCGGCTCTTACTATCCTATCATCCCGGAAAAAGGCGAGGTCCATGGACTGCGCAGAGGAGGATCCTGGATGCTCGGGGCCATCCCTGCACTAGCCAAGGAGCAATCTCTATTTTGTTCTTCCTATCCTTTTGTGTTACTTTCCTGCATGTCATTTTTGTGCCAAAACGTTAAAGAATAAAAACGTGTTTACGAGCGTTATATACATTTTTACTATGCAGAAAAAGTTTATAAAGTAAAAAATAATGAAATATAACTGAAGCACAGCTAGAGTCAGTAACATTCAAGAGTAGAAGACACCAGGGCGCTTTGAAAATCACACCACAATTAACCAGGATAAAATGAGTGGCGTCTAAAAGACTCCAGGACCGTTCAAGTTTTACTTCATGGGGAGTCCCAAATTGGAATTAATGGGGACGCAAGTTTAAAGGATAGGTTCTGAAATTATAATAAATAAAATCCAATAAAATCCAATTGCCATTATTGGCAGATAGACTAGTAAGGTTTTAAAATATGTCTTTAATTGTTTTTATGTGTACTTGATGTAGCGTAATTAGCTGAAAAGGGATGACCTGCATGTCTGTATTTCCCCTTCCCCCCCCTGCAGCATGATATGCCGATTGTATGCACTGCAGCTTGTGCAGCGTATGGCTGGTGTGGGCCATGCAGCCTTGATGGGTCCCGTCCGGTGTCCGCCTCTCGGGGGTTATGTTGGTGTTCTGAGCGGCGTTTCCTTGACGCTGCCTGAACCGCTTTCCCCTATGGGCGGATGGGGGCAGGTACGTGCTGGAGGGCCGGGCTCTCTATCCCCGGCAGAGGAGTAGCTAGGCTTTCTGGCACCCGGGGCAAAGATTCGAAATGCCCCCCACCTGTTCTCAGGTCCCACCTTGGCGCCCCCTGACCTGCTGCACCCGGGGCAAGTGCCCCCACTGCCCCCCCGGAACCCGAAGTTGTGGCCTGGAGGGACCACTGGACGGGATTCTTTGCCAACTGTCCCTGCCTGTGGTGAACAGGCCGGGCAAATCCATCTAACAGGCCAGCAGCGTGTGTTGCCGATATGTTATGTCTGCGTTACCAGAAATCCACTCACCTTCTCCAGGAGCCCTTGCCATGGCTACCTCCTTGCTCATCACCAGCTGTGCACGCACCCTCCCCAGACCTTTCTGAAAAGGCAGTGCAGGCACATCACAGCTAGAAACTGGGTGGATGATGTGGCTGGCGGCGCACTTGGCTCCCTTTGATTCTGCTCGTCTGCTTAGCCAGCCAGATGGCTTGGCCGTATGCAGAGCCAAAAGTGGAATCGAGCGCACTGATTGACTAAGCGGGCCACTTGGCCAATCAGGAGCTTGTTTTCGGTCAAACCTGCGCTATGAGATTGACAGGAAGTTAAGTAAATCAGGCAACCTGGGGGGATACACACAGGGGGATATACCCAATTTGGGATGAGAGGAGCAACACAGGGGAAAGTGAAATTCCTGTGTGTTGTTCCTCATTAACTCATCCCAGAAGCTACTTAAAAAAGCATGTACGGGAATGTACCGTGCCATTGTATAATTATGGCGTGTCAAGTTAAATTTGAACAACACCCACAAAAAAAGGTGCTGTTCCCTATGTGGGGTGGGGGACATCATAAACGCAGATGCCCCCTGTGCATTAATTCCTGGTATACTGGGATGCCCCCTCTGCAGGAAGCACGTTTTTTGCAAAATTGGATTTTAAAGGGTAAATCCAATTTTGATAAAAACATTTTTGAAGGTGTATATTTCTTGTGCTAAAAAGGTGTCCTCAAGGTGCTGAGCTTATCTAGTATTTTTTTCTTGCACTAAGACATAGATTTAAATTCAAACCCAAATTCACACCGAAGGGGTCATGTTAAAAATCTGGTGAAGCAAGAAAAAAAAATTCTTTTAAACATTTCTGTTCTGATATTTCCCAAAACATCACCTAACCCTTGTGATGGAGCATTTTCCAGTGGCGTAAGGATATTATGGTTTTAAGTTTGGAAGTAACAGCACCCTGTGGACTATGCTAAAGAATTCGCCATATAGTTCTGCATAGCCCATAGGGTGCTGTTGTTACCAAACTTAAAAAAAAAATTTTGTACCTCACCTGTAAAAATGCTCCATCACAAGGGTTAGGTGATTTTTGGAAAACATTATAAGGAACAAGTTATAAATAGTTTTTTGTGTTCTAGTGAAAAAACTCAGTTTGCTTTAGTTCACAGCTGAAAGCACAGCCAAAAATAAACTCGCTTCACCGGACCCCGACTGTTGAGGTGTAAATTATTTTTTATGGTGTAGACAATTTATTTAAAAAAAATCCTCGCCTAAGGGATATCCCTACACACTAAAAATGAGCTTCTCCAAATGTTAGCATTCCCAATTCTGTTTATTTTCTTAGTTTTATGGCTATAAAATTAATAAAAATATTAATTTTATAATTATGTAAGTAATATATCAAGTATTATGATAGTAATATGAATATCAATTGATATAATATGATTATAATACATTTACGATATAATATAACGAATGCTATTAATATAACAAATGCTATTTTTTGGAATTAAAAGTATTATATTAAGTATATATATTAATAATAATAATAATATTAATAATAATAATAATCTATAATTAATCATATTGTTTTTGTATGTATTGTATTTACAGTAAGAGTAAGTAGGAGATAAACAATGAGAAACCTAGAAAACCAAGATAAATGTTTAATTGGTACATGAGCCGCTGTCTAGTCCCGGACTGGCATGACTGTCAACGGACAATTTCTATGGCCCCACCGGTGACAGCAATTGGCCGAATGGGTCTGAATTCAGGAAGAGGAGCACAGGGAATGTGAGTTCTGGGGTACAGATTTTGGGGGTTTCTGGGGGCTTATGTGGGGGGCATCTCAAATAGTTATGCCCCCCTCCCAACATGGGCAGCTGCAGTTTTGCCGATTTAAAGCAATTCAAATGTATCAGGTTACTTTCGTTTGATTTTATTATTATATTTTCTTTTTATTATGCTCTACTAATAGCATAATAATAGAATAAAATATAATAAAATATTTAAAAGAAACTATCGCTTAATATAATGCTTATACTGCTTTGTGAGTTAATGGCATAAACAAAGAGAGCTAACAATCAAACAATACCCCAATTCAGACGACAAGTAGGGAAATGCATTATTATTATTATTATTATTAATAATATAATATCTGTTCTACAATTGTGTTATCCAGAGTCCTATACAGAAACCAAAAATAGTAAAATATTACAGTTTAAAATAATAATAAATAAATAATAAAAATAATGAAATCCTATATTCTACTACTTATAATGCACCTTTTCAAGGGCAAATTATTTAACATAAAATATAAAAATATCTATTTATATATTACAAAATGTTGTAAATATTAAAGACTGGCCGCATCAGCCCTTCTCAGGTATGTCCCTCTCCGTGTTTTTTAGATACTTACCGCAGAGGCTGAGCAGGGAAGCCCAGCACAGTAGGGCCCCAATGGAAGCGGCCGCTTTCATCCTGGATTCTGGAGGTCACTCTCTTGTCAGTTCAGGATCTCTGCATCCCTCAGCCATTGTCCTTTATATGACTGGCGGAGGGAGGAGAGCTGCCGCTCTTGCTTTGGCTTCTGACTTGGGATGAGCCTGACAAAGCATGTCTCACTAGGGCGTGAGAGGCTCTCAGGGAGCTAACACCCATGGGTGAGTCTGGTTTTATTTCTAAACCAAAACATGCTACCCAGCAGTTATAGGGTGGAGGAAGGTGTGAATCACCCCTGATCCCGATACCACTTTCCTTCCCTCTTCACCATTACACATCTGTCCTTGCTGTCCACGCGTCTCATTTGTCTTATCTGTCTCTGCATCATCAGTGTCTGTGTTTAGGTGTGTGCTTTCTTTATAATCATCTATTTATATCACTTCACTTTTCATCTATTGGTTGCTGCGTGTTGGACACTATTAGAAAATTAAAGCCAAATCTCCAGTTTTCTCAATTAAGTCTAAATTCTATTTTCTCATTTTTGATAGAGGAGAAGGGTCACCACAGACAGGGCAACAAAGAGTCTTACATCAATGGATTAAACAAACTGCACAAATCCTTCCAGGTGACAGTGAGGGGTTGACATGTTTTATGTATATACTTTAGAGATCCTACTGAAATGTTATTGAATCTACATTAGTACATTCAAAGTTATTGTGCGTATATCCTAAGTACCTTCAGGAGCGGGTCAACCACCACCTTGGAAAAATGTTTCTCCCTATCATTATGAAATCTGGCTGGTGAACGATAGTACAACCTGTACCTGTAACTACTGGGGGTGGCATAGTTGGAGGTGATAATAGTGATGTTGTGGCCTCTAGTGTCCTCATCACTATGATTAGCTTCCATATTGGTTTCCAATGTCCACACACAGGGCTGTATTATGAGGGGGGCGCAAGGGGCCTCCACCACTTGCCCTGCAAAGGAGGCCTCCACCAACCTTTGGGTTATGGTCTGGTCTAGGAGGCTTTTCAGTCTTTGGTCTGATGGGCCGTGGGTCCGGCAATAAATCTCTCAGCGGTGGTGGGGGCCCCGCGCGCCTGGGCAATCCTTTTTTGTTTTTGCAAACCTGCAGCCAATGCCACCACAGGGCAGGACGGAGAGCCTACAGCAGCAAAGCCTCTCACTGCGCATAAGCCACCAAGCACAGCGACTGGCAGCTCAGTGCAGGGAACTGTTTTATGCTGGACCAGCTGGGCGACTACACTACCCCCAACCCAGAATGGCAAAGGAGGAATTCCTGAGCAGTACGCACCCACACAAGGGTGGCACAAGGGACTTGATCTGAAGTTCCAGTAAGTAGACAGCTACCAATCAGTTACGTGGCTGGACTATTATTTTTAAGGAAAACAACACTGTATCTGGGGCCTCCAACAGATTTTGTGCCCAGCCACACTTAATCCGGCCCTGTCCACACAACTATGGTACCTCCATTGTGGTGGCCTCCAATGTACACACCACTATGGTTAGTTCCCACAAGCGAGATATCCATAGTGGTGTGAGCGTTGAGGGCATTATTTGACAATTAGCCACAGTAGTGTGGACAATTGAGACCACCACATGGGAGCTAACCACAGTGGTGAGGACAGTGGAGGCTACCGCTATAGTTAGCTCCCATATGGCTAACTATATAGCTCCCATATGGTGGCCTCAAATGTCTGAAAAGCTATAGTTATCTCACTTGTCATGGCCTACAATGTCCACACCATTATGATAAGCTCCTATGTGGTGGCCTCCAATGTCCACACCACTATGGTTAGCTCTCATATGGTGGCCTCCAATGGCCACAACACTATGGTTAGCTCTCATATGGTGGCCTCCAATGGCCACAACACTATAGGGGTCGATTCAAAGAAACATGTAACAGCTTGGATTTTGGTGCCGATCATCCTATTTTTCCCGTACGCTCGTGCGTTCGTATGAACTTGCGAGTGATTCTATAAGCAAATACGTTTCTATCCTAAAATGTACGTCCGTTCGTATGGCAGTTCGGGAATCAGACCTATGTCAGTTTCCATCCTGAATTTTCCGTTTCATTTCTCAGGTTGCAACATTGGTTTTGCCCTTTTTCCTTTTTTGTCTGGACGTAAATCCTTCTGATCTTGCGGCTCCGCACTACAAACTTACCTCATTAAAGTGCATTCTAAATATTTGATCTTTTATTTTTCTTTATTTCATTCATTTTGTAGTAACCAACCATTAATGAATGCATTTGCATAAGTAAGTCTTACTTTGTTTAATTTTTAGTTAACTTGCATTTTTTACTTGTGGATTTAATTTTAATATTTTGGCTTCAAATGGTACAACTTAAAATTTTGGGTGTGGTTACCCACACCCTCTACATACAGATTGCTCTCAAATATTAAAAAACACCCAGCAACTTCTGCATGTTATGAGTCTAGAAACAGCCAAGATGGCGGCTCAGGTATTATCGGGCAGCCTGCAAACAGAAAGGGCCTTGTGACTGTGTTGCTCTGCATTCTTTGATTTCTGACCTTTCCGTGCCCCCAGCTCTGCTGTGTCTGTGCAAAATACAGCAGTAACCCACATCCTGCACTTTATCCCGCTCTCCTCTCCTCAGTAAGTGTGATGCATCTGACCAAAGATGTGCTTAAATAATTAAACAAAGCAAAGGTAAACAACTACACCAATAAATGCAATCTAAAAATATTATTCTAGTACATCAATTTAAAAATAAATAACAAAGGACATAAGTTTCTTTAGTTAACGCAAATATATTGCAAAATAAAGGTTTACATGCAAAGGACTAATTAAGGTCCACATTAAAATGCTTTTATAAGGCATACATGAATCAGGTATGCATTGCCATACAATTTATGGCCTCGGCCATGCTGATACATGCAGTTCATTGGAGCTCAAGACGCGCAGACTCCTCCACATAGCCAAAAAACCTGTTCAAGAACAGCAATCCGACTGCTAAAAGGTGTCGGCAGTGGCTTTCTTTTAAAACGTATTTAGAGGTTTGAAAACTGTTCTCTGAATCACACCTAAACACATCCGATTATCCTAAGTTTTACGTTTTGATCCTAAGTTTTAGGATTTGATCCTAAGTTTTACGTTTTGATCCTAAAATTTAGGAACGAACTTGCGATGATCGTAAGAGCATATACGCATTCGTACGTAGGCTCGTGCGAGTCGGAAATGGCCAAAAAAACAGGAAAAAATGACTAACACCCACCCAAACTTACGATTCTCGATCCGAAATCAATTAACTTTTGCTCTTTGAATCGAGGGGTATGTTTACCTCCCTTGTGGTGGCTTATAATGTCCACACCACTATGGTTAGCTCACATGTGGTTGCCTGGTATGTCCACACCACTATGGTCAGCTCCCTTGTGGTGGACCTCAATGCCCACACCTGGGCAGAGTGGCCATGGGGAGAACAGGGAGAATTTCTGAAGGGCCGCACTGCTTTGGGGCTGACTGGCCTTACACTTTACCTAGACATTGTCCAGGAAATCACTCAGTCCTCTTGTAAGGCCACCCTTAAGCTCCCTGCCCCCCAAGTCTTCTCGCAAACCCCTTATTCTTTTCCAGGCCTCATTGTACCCCCCAGCCATGACCACTCAGTCCATGTTTTGTCCCCCAATTGTGGCTGCAGGGGCACACTCCTGCCACAGTGAAAATATAATTTCAGTACTAGCATGGCTTATCGAATCAAAGCAGGACAGATCAACTGCGGTGTACAAAAGGTGAGTATGACTTAATGGCTGTTTAATATATTACCCTCCCCCCATTTTTGCTCTCAGCTCCTGCAATCAAGTAAGAGATTCAGGAAACAAAAAAAGAGAAACAGAGATGCTTAAACCTGACCAACCTTGCCTGACTACAAATTTTCCTATGGGGCATTGTGATTCGGATGACCCACAGACTGCCCCGTTTATGCCATTATGATCTGTTATTTTTATCACCTTTCTTCCTTCTAACCTATCACCCACAATAATTCTTAGTATATATGTATTTATTATATACTGTATGTACTAGATGATGAAATAGAATAGGAGGTATTTCTTACAATGAAGGTTTTTTGTAATGAATTAGTTTTTGGGTAGACCTAGTTCATTTTGGATAGACTTAGATACATCAGCAATGCCCCGTATGTGTCCAAACTGGAAAAAAAGGTTTATCTGGGGCCATTTTAGTCTGATTCTCTCACCTGGAGTAACCCTTGCACCCACTAATAAAATTACTGTTCATTATCTTTGATTAATAGCAGAGGTAAAATATGCTGACGCTGCTTAAAATCACATGAGATTAGTGTCACCTTGTGGCTTCTGATAAATAGGGTGTCCCCGAGTGTGAGAACCACACCTCTCACTGCATAAAACTTTAGCTGCTATTTGGACTTACTTATATTTACAGGATGAAAATCCTCTATAAAAATTGGTTTATTTGGCGAGCACACTCCTAACACTTATTATTATTATTGTTTATTTATATAGCGCCATCATCTTCCGTAGCGCTTTACAAGGTATGATTATGGACAAGGTAAAACATATAGTACAGGGAACAATACAAAATTAGATGCCACAAGGTTTAAACCAAGTGTTGTGAGCACAGGAGACAATAGGAAGGGCTAGGTCATAAGTGGTAGAGCTTGAGTTGAGCTGCATGTGCCATTTGAAGGTTATGGGAATTGCTTAAGCCAGGCCATATGCTTGTCTGAAGAAGTAAGTTTTGATGGCACTTTTAAAGGCTTGGAGTGATGGAGAGTGGCGGATCGAGCGGGGAAGTGCACTCTGGAGAAGAAGGGAGGCATGGGAGAAGTCTTGAAGGCGGCAGTGTGAGGAGGTAACCAAGGTGGAGGACAGGAGAATGTCAGGGGCAGAGCGGTGGTTGCACTTGGGTTGGTAACGTTGGGTCAGAGATGAAATGTAGGAAGGGGCCTGGTTAGAGAGAGCTTTGTAGGTTAGCGTTAGAAGTTTGAACTGAACTCTATGGAAGACAGGTATCCAGTGGAGGGATTGACAGAGGGAGCAGCACTGGAGAAGCGAGAGGAGAAATAGATGAGGCGAGCCACAGAGTTTAGAATAGATTGGAGGGGAGCTAGTCTGTTTGTTGGCAAACCACAGAGGAGGGTGTTGCAGTAATCCAGTCGGGATATGACCAGGGCGTGCACTAGCATTTTAGTGGTGACAGGTGAGAGGAAGGGACGGATGCGAGAGATATTTTTGAGTTGGAGACGACAGGAGGTGGCTAGGGAGTGAATGTGAGGTGTGAATGAGAGAGAGGAGTCCAGAATGACGCCCAGGCACTGAGCTTGATGAGTTGCAGTTATTGTAAGATTATTTACAGAAATTGTGGTGTTAGAGAGGGGAGATGGTGGGAAAATGACCAGTTCTGTTTTGTCCATGTTTAGTTTAAGGGAGCGTGGTGTCATGAAGGAAGAGATGGCTGTTAGACAGTCAGGAAGGCTAGAGGAGAGATTCGGGCCAGAGAGGTAGATCTGAGTGCCTATCGAGGTTATTAGTTGTCTGAGACCAGAAGTGTATATTGAAAAAAGTAGGGTGCCTACGACTGAGCCTTGTGGTACACCAACAGACAGAGGTCGGGAGAGGAAATGGTGTTTGAGTAAGATACACTAAATGTGCAATGAGAGAGATAGGAGGAGAGCCAAGAGAGTGCGAGACCTTGGATTCCAAGAGAAGAAAGAATATTGAGAAGCAGAGCATGGTCGACTGTCAAAAGCAGATGATAAGTCGAGAAGAATGAGAGCAGAGTAGTGGCCTTTGGATTTGGCTGTCAGTAGATCTTTGGTGAGTGCAGTTTCGGTAGAGTGACATGAGCGGAAACTAGATTGGAGGGGATCTAGGAGAGAGTTTGTAGACAGATAGTTGGCAAGTTCTGTATGGACATGCTGTTCAAGAAGCTTGGATGAGAAAGATCGGGCAGTAACAGGTGAGGGCAGAGGGGTCCAGAGTGGAGTTATGCTTATAGGCGGAGGGAGGTACCAGTGGAGAGGGAGAGGTTGAATAGAGATATTAGGGCTGGAATGACAGATGGAGACAGTTGAGGGATAAGGTGGGATGGAATGGGATCAAGGGAGCAGGTGGTCAGGTGTGCCTTTGAGTCCAGAGAGGAGAGACCTTGAGCAGTTAACTGTGTGAAATGAGTTAATGAGTGGGGCAGGGGGGATGTTGGTAGGAGAGAGGTGTTCTGAGGGGTGAAGCCACTTCGAATCATGTCGATTTTATCTTTAAAGTATGTGGCAAATTGCTCAGCTGTTAGCTGTGAGGATGGAGGAGTTGGCGGTGGGCAGGGAGTTGAGAGTGTTAAATAGCTGTTTTGGATTCCGGGCCTGTGCTGATATGAGTGATGTGAAATATTCCTGTTCAGCAGATGAAAGGGCAGTCCTGAGTTCCTGAAGGGCTTTCTTGTATAACAGGAAGTCCTCCTTGGTTTTAGATTTCCTCCAATGCCAACTCGAGAATGCCGTTTCAATGTTGCAGTGTTAGTATTAAGCCAAGGTTGTCTTTTTTTGGCCCGAGGGCGGCTGTAGTTAAGGGGAGCAACAGAGTCATTACTGCTATAAAGGGAAGAAGATTAGGATATTAGAGAGGAACAATATTTACCTGTTTCTCCATCTGCTGGGATAACTGATGCCAACTATACCTCTGTATCTTCTCCCTTGATTTTGAATTTGACTACCCTGGGTTTTGATCCTTGCCCCCCGGGGCACCCCGATCGTGTGAAACCCCCCGGTCGACGAAACCAACTCATCTCTTCCCGGTCCTAAGGTGCATGTGCGTCTGCTCGTCCAATCGGCACGCTCTTATCCGCTGACATCACGTTGTCTAAGGCGAGTGGCGTTGATCGAGCTGGCGGCCGCATCCCCTGCTACCCTCTAACAGGGGGCTGGCCTGTGCCGGACATTCCGTGCCAGGGGCACACGCCCTGCTAGAGGGATAGTGGAAATGCGGCCCCAGCGTGCGCATGTGCCGTCGGACTAGGAAAGAAGGTAAGTGTATGGGCGACCTGGGGGGTTTCACACAGCGGGACATTCCGATTTTGGATCCAGTGATTTTGGAACCAGTGAGCTCTCTCAAGATATTTGCAACCTTATTATTGAAAAAAACACTGATGTCACTGGATACAGAAGAATTTCGAAGCTACTGAAGGTAGCAGTGAGCACTGTTGGGGGCATAATCCAGAAGTGGAAAGAACATAATTTCACCATAAACCAGCCATGACCAGATTTCAGATAGAGGAGTGAAAAGAATTATAAGAAGAGTTGTCCAACCTGTGGAGAACTACAGCACTGTACAGAAAGACCTGGAATCAGCAGGTACAATTGTTTCAAAGAAAACAATAAGTTATGTTCTCAACCTCCATGGCCTGTATGCGTGCTCACCACAAAAGACGTGAAACACATTTAAAGTTTGCTCAACAACATTTTCGGAAAACCTGTGAACCTGGGAAAACATGGTCTGGTCACATGAGACCAGAATTGAACCCTTTGGAGGCCATAATACACACCATGTTTGGTGGTGAAATCAGCCCAGAATTACCATACTAGCAGTGACTTGTGTAGGTGGGAATTTCATGGTGTAGGGTTGTTTCTCAGCATGCAGAACTGGCATGCATCATATAATTGTGGACGAAGTATGAATGGACAAATGTACCAAGACCTTCCATATAAAAATCTGCGGCCATCAACCAGGATGATGAAGTTGAAATGAGGGTGGATGTTTTAGCAACACAATAATCCCAAACACACAGCCAGGAAATGCTCAATTAGTTTCAGAACAAATAAATAAATAAATAAATAAAGCTGCTAGAATGGCCCAGCCGAGTTCATTGAAGGAGCCCATGGAACCTTTATGATTTGAAGAGTGTTTGTGTACAAGAAAAGGCCAAAATCTCCCCTGAGCAATACATACACCTAGTTCCTCCGTACAGGAGGAGTCTTGAAGCTGTCATCACCAACCAAGGCTTTTGTACGAAATTGTATAGTAGCATCTAGTAAATAATACAAAATCCAATCATATAAATGTGTGTGTGATGTAATTCATCAGGCTTGTGAGGTCACTGAGCCTGGCAGAATTAATGAAACTGGCTTTATGTTGTGTCATCAGGCAAGTGATGACTGGTTTGAATCGCAGCTTTATATACAGTACATGGTCTAGGGAAAATGTACCACCGTGAATCAAGATAATAAATAAAAAATCTAAGACACTTGAATGAAATGGCTCAGTTGTAGAGGTTAGTGCACAGCAGTTTCTAGGGCAGAATAGTGCCAGTGCAATGCTGGGTCCGGGGGAATTTTAACTAAGTAAAGCCTTTATGAGTGGTTATATCTGCGACCGACAGGCACATATCTCCCAGTTAGGCCCAACCCGAGGGACTAATTGTCCTGCTGGGTTTTGTTCCCGATCCGTATAGGATAGTTACTGTGAGTTATATGGGTTGATTCAAAGAAACATGTAACAGCTTGGATTTGGGTCACGATCATCCTATTTTTCACGTCCGCTCGTGCGTTCGTATGAACTTGCGAGTGATTCAATAAGCAAATACGTTTCTATCCTAAAATATACGTCCGTTCGTATGGCAGTTCGGGAATCAGACCTATGTCAGTTTCCATCCTGAATTTTCCGTTTCATTTCTCAGGTTGCAACATTGGTTTTGCCCTTTTGCCTTTTTTGTCTGGACGTAAATCCTTCTGATCTTGCGGCTCCGCACTACAAACTTACCTCATTAAAGTGCATTCTAAATATTTGGTCTTTTATTTTTCTTTATTTCATTCATTTTGTAGTAACCAACCATTAATGAATGCATTTGCATAAGTAAATCTTACTTTGTTTAATTTTTAGTTAACTTGCATTTTTTACTTGTGGATTTAATTTTAATATTTATGCTTCAAATGGTACAACTTTAAATTTTTAGTGTGGTTACCCACACCCTCTACATACAGATTGCTCACAAATATTAAAAAACACCCAGCAACTTCTGCATGTTATGAGCCTAGAAACAGCCAAGATGGCGGCTCAGGTATTATCGGGCAGCCTGCAAACAGAAAGGGCCTTGTGACTGTGTTGCTCTGGATTCTTTGATTTCTGACCTTTCCATGCCCCCAGCTCTGCTGTGTCTGTGCAAAATACAGCAGTAACCCACATCCTGCACTTTATCCCGCTCTCCTCTCCTCAGTAAGTGTGATGCATCTGACCAAAGATGTGCTTAAATAATTAAACAAAGCAAAGGTAAACAACTACACCAATAAATGCAATCTAAAAATATTATTCTAGTACCTCAATTTTAAAATAAATAACAAAGGACATAAGTTTCTTTAATTAACGCAAATATATTGCAAAATAAAGGTTTACATGCAAAGGACTAATTAAGGTCCACATTAAAATGCTTTTAGAAGGCATACATGAATCAGGTATGCATTGCCATACAATTTATGGCATCGGCCATGCTGATACATGCAGTTCATTGGAGCACAAGACGCGCAGACTCCTCCACATAGCCAAAAAACCTGTTCACGAACAGCAATCCGGCTGCTAAAAGGTGTCGGCTGTGGCTTTCTTTTAAAACGCGTTTAGAGGTTTCTCTGAATCACACCTAAACACATCCAATTAACCTAAGTTTTACGTTTTGATCGTAAGTTTTAGGATTTGATCCTAAGTTTTACGTTTTGATCCTAAAATTTAGGAACGAACTTCCGCTGATCGTAAGAGCATATACGCATTCGTACGTAGGCTCGTGCGAGTCGGAAATGGCCAAAAAAACAGGAAAAAATGACTAACACCCACCCAAACTTACGATTCTCGATACGAAATCAATTAACTTTTGCTCTTTGAATCGAGGGGATAGTTGTTACTGTTTCTTTTCCTAGTTTCTTTATCGTGCTGTTCATCTGTGTCTTGACTTGTCATCCCTTCCTGCCTACCTCTTGTGTTTCCCGTCACTCCTCTGACCCGTTCCCTGAACCCGCTCCCACTCCCCTCCCCCCTCCCGGTGCCCTTCGTGCCGGGCCCTCCGGGTAGCTGTCAGAATGACGAGGACTAAACTTGTGTCCCTAAATACTAAGGGCATGAACAGCCCGGAAAAAAGAGCAATGATTCTTAGAAATCTGAGGGGCTTGGGGCGCAAATAGGTTTCTTGCAGGAGACACACTTTCGGGCAGCCAACCCCCCGTCCTTTGGAAACAGAGCCTTCCCCAGGGCGCACCATAGCCACTTGCCCGACTCCAGATCTAGGGGGGTAAGCATCGTGATCTTGAACTCCCTTATGTGGGAACTAGAGGATCTCAAGTCAGACACAGAGGGCAGGTGGTTAATGGTCAAGGGGAAAATCCACACTGGAATGTTTACTTTAGTTAATGTATACGCCCCAAACACAGGGCAACTTACGTTCTTGGAGAACCTCCTGGAAGTCCTAGTGGACTTTCGTGAGGGAGAGATGGTGATGGGAGGTGATTTGAACATAGCGTTGGAGCCCCTCCTAGACACATCCAAGGGAGGACCTCACTTGGCATATGCCAAACTAAGACAACTCAGGAAAATCCTCAATTCGTATCAGCTGATAGACCCCTGGAGAGTCTAACACCCGGGGACGCGGGACTACACATTCTTTTCTCACCCGCACAATGCTTATTCCAGAATTGACATGTTCCTAATCCCACACTCTTTACTAGCCAGGGTGGCAGATTCTTCAATTGGGAACATTACACTCTCTGACCACACACCTTTCTCGCTTACGCTTGAGGGTCGCACCCCAGCCCCCAAAGGTTGGTCCTGAAAACTTAATTACTCGCTCCTAGAGGACCAGCGGGTGCTAGAGGACACCCAAAAGGAGGTTAAAGGCTTCTTTGAGTTGAATGGTGGCCCTGAGGTTTCCCCGGGGGGTCTGTGGGACCCATAAGTGCTACATTAGAGGGGTCCTCATAGGGCACAGGGCTAGGATCAAGAAAGAAAAAATGGAGTGCACTATGGGTCTCCTTAAAGAAGTAGGAAAACTGGAAGCCCTACATAAGGAGTCGCTGTCTGCTGCGCACTTGCCTACCCTGACGTTGCTCAGGGAAAAGTTAAAAACAGTTTGCAGTGACAAGGTCAAGGCCCAGATGGTGAAATGTCGTCAGGCTTTCTATGAGTCCGGGGACAAATGTGGCAGGCTGTTGGCGAGGGCACTACGGGCTGAAAGAGCTAAAACTTTCATCCCCAAAATAACGGGCCCTGGGGCTGAGGTCTCACACCTGGTGGAAGACATTGCAGAGGAGTTCCACAAATTTTATGAAGATTTGTACAACTTACCTGTCACCCAGGGGGACAGCTTCGAGCAGAGGTGTGTGCGGTACATCGAGGGCACGGGCCTGCCCAGGTTTCCCGTCCAGGTCATAAAAGCCGATATCTATGCTAGAGCTGCTAAACGCAGTCGCAAGTACAGCTACGGGCAAGGCCCCGGGCCCAGATGGACTGCACCTCCAATATTATAAGTTGCTGCTCCCGCAGTTGGCTCAGAGACTACTGTAGGTGATGAATTCCATGATCGAGGGGACCTCTCTTCCCAGAGATACGCTCAGGGCACAGATCGTAGTGATCCCGAAAGAGGGGAAGGATCCCAACTTATGTGCTAGTTATCTACCCATTTCTCTACTCAACACCGACGATAAATTTTTTGCAAAGATCCTGGCATTGCGGGACAGTACCACAAAGGTCCTGAATGTGATCCATCTGGCACATCAGCAAAGCGTCCCTGCCCTCCTGCTTCCACTGATCTTTATCCTAGCTTTGGAGCCCTTCTTGTGCCGGGTGCGGGGGAACCCAGACGTCAGAAATGCGTCGGGCCACTACAAAGTAGCGACCTTCGATGACGATCTAATCTTTTTCCTGCCCTGCCCTGAAGTATCCCTCCCTAACCTTATGAGTGAGTTAAGAGAATATGGTGGGTTGTTGGGATACAAAATTAATCAACAGAAGTCGGAAGCTCTGAATATTAACATCCCCCCAAATAGGTACGAGAAAATCCGGGGCTCCTTCCCCTTTCGTTGGGAAGAGGGGAACGTAACTTACCTGGGCACAAAAATTTTTAATGACCTATCAAAATTGTTCACCCTGAACTTCCCCCAGCTACTGAAGAGGTTCGAGGATGAGACCTCTAGGTGGGCTAAGGGGAAGCTCTCCTGGTTTGGGAGATGCAATGCGGTCAAGATGACTTTCTTGCCCCGGCTGTTGTACCTCCTACAAGCACTCCCGGTTACAATCCCACGCTCTTACTTGCAAAAAGTATGTTCGTTGTTTATGAAATTCATCTGGGCTGGGAAAAGACCAAGACTAGGTAGGGGACTCCTGACAAGGACAAAAGAGAAGGGGGGAGTGGGAGTCCCAGACCCGCTGTTATACCATGCATCTGTGCACCTCAATAGAGTTGTCGATTGGTGTATCCGCGGTCAGCACAAACAGTGGGTTGGATTGGAGCAGAGCTGGGTGAGGGTGGGGCTCTCAAAGGGAAACAACACCCCACTATAGGACAGACACTGAGGATTTGCAAAAATACATTTAGGCACCGGGAGTTTTCGCCCTTTTCCTCCCCTTTGTTCCCAATCCTGGGAAACCCGAGCTTCACCCTGGGATGTGCGGTCAATACGGCGAGAGCTTGGATTAATGCAAATGTATATAGGGCGGGTCAGTTCTTGGCGTGGGGGTGGTCCGCTCTGGGGGAGCTGGCGCGCAGACATCGGGCCCCTGAGTGGTCAACATGGCAGTGCCTGCAGTTGACGCATTTCCTTGCGTCTCTGCAGGAACACAGGGAGGGAAGACGTGCTCCTACCGCCTTCGAAGAGCTGTGTTAAAGCAGCGCGGAGGAGAGACACACACTCTCTTGCATATACAAGATTTTAATCGCCCCCCCCGGAGGGGGAGGACCCTCCCTTCCTTGAGAAATGGCAGAGAGACCTGGACACCAGTTGGCCAGTTGGACTTCTGAGCAATGCCAAAAAATCATGACCCTTGCACATAAGTCATCTATTTGTACCAGATACCAGGAATGTGGCTACAAATTGTTTTCCAGATGGTACAGGGTTCCAGCTACATGAGTAGATGGTTCCCAGATGCCCCCGCGGAGTGCTGGAGATGTGGGGAGGGGAGAGGCGACCCTCTCCACCTGTTCTGGGCTTCTGGGACTTGGTCAGGCGTGTTGCAGGGAAAGTCATGGGATCGGAAATCCTGGCCACATGTCTGCTCCACCTGACGGGGGCCCCGGTAAAACGATACCGGAACTCCCTAGTTTGCCACCTCTTAAACGCTGCTAAAGCCTGTATTCCACATCTTTGGAAAAGCACAAACCCCCCTAGCTCGGTTTTCTGGCTCAAAAGAGTGAATTACATCATGAGGTTTGAAAACTTAATGTCCTCAAAAATAAAGAATTTATAAAAAAAATAAAGCCTTTATTTGTTATGTATGTTGGCCGGATATTATCTTCATTGTTTTCTTCCGCCCTATAAGACACACATTTCCCCCCAAAAGTGGGGGGGGGGGGGGCGTTAGTGAGTCTAATCTGGCAAATCTGTGCTCCTAGGATGCTGACCAGCCACTCCTACAGCTTCCGCTGTTGCCATCCGCGTCTGCCTCTCCATGGGGGGGGGAGATGTGGCACACTGGCTGTAATGGGGCATGCTGCTCGTTGGCTGAAATGGGGCAAGCTGGCGCTGGCTGAATTGAGGGATGCCATCCACTGCCTGTAATGCAGGATGCCGACTCTCCATTCCTCACCACCTACTCCATTGGCGCTGATCATCCTTTGGTCCTGAGGTCAGCTGTAAGCTGTAAGCAAAAAATCAAAAATCCTGTCCAAAATCCTTGTAAGTGTTTGCTCACGTGGCTTCCCTTCAGAAGAGACACACTCCAGTGCCCAGCTATTTATATGGACCCAGACTAGAGGGAAACTGAGGATGTAGGAAGTGGTCTTGTCAAATCACCCAGCAGATTTTGAGATTGGGCACCAAAAAAGAAGCTATTTTATTTCAAACCGAGCAATGCAGGTTGGTTGGGGGCATGGGGGGGGGGCTTAGAGGGTTTTCGTTCCCTTAATAGAGAACCATGACCTAGTTCACCGCATCCACCTTAAAGGGGCATTACAATTTTCACTTTAGCGCTGAGTTTTGTTTCACTTTAAGGCAGGTAGAAACATCACAGTGGCTTATAAAGCAGAGTTCATGTATCACCTTTTTACCTCCTGTATAAATAATAAAGTTGTGTTGCTCATAACCACGTGCACATCCAAAGAGAAGTCACAAATTAATAGGTAATTAAATAGTTTTGTTTAACGAGGACCTGTCATTATTATAAAAATTCACACAATATGATGACTGTGTATTAGACAGCTAATAGGTATAAATTGCTGGATATATATATATATATATATATATATATATATATATATACTGTATATATATCCCATATTTTTCACATAAGATGCACTTTTTTTCCCCAAAAGTAGGGGGGAAATGTTGGGGCGTCTTATTGTCCTCACTGTATAGTCTGTACCCACAGAGTGAACACCCGGCTCCGTACAGTGGGTGGGCATGGCCGATGCTCGAGCCAAGTGCTCAGGCCAACTGCCTATGGTAATGGGTGGGGGGATGGATGGACAGTTGATTCTGGGTGTGCTATATCCTATTAAATTAAAGGGAGGGGGAATGCCACACTGCCTATTGGAATGGGATGGTGGAATGTATGTCACACTGCCTATGGGAATGGGAAGGGGAATGTCACACTGCCTATGGGAATCGGAGGAGTGATGCCACACTACCTAAATGGGGAATGGGATGGGGGGTGCCACTGTCT